>OX388277.1:3729005-4972006 GCA_947579855.1 Anticlea derivata | reverse complement strand
CAGCAGATCCATACAAAATCCTTTGCAGCAGTAGAGTTGATCTGGAAATTAAACGCGCATCATTAAGTCTTGGATTCGATCGTTGTATATTTAGAAGGCGGTCTTTTAGACCGATACCTGAATCCTCACTAGCGTTATAATGTGGGCAGGGGATTTCCTCAGGAGCACATTCACCGCCGTCGTCAATTTTCCGAGCATAGACGAACGGCTTCTCCTCAATCGTCAGCACCTGTACATAAAGCATAGTTTATTCAATTATACCGAACAAGTTTTTTAACACATAGGTTGGTTCATTTCATTCATACCTTGAGATGTGTTGGAATCATAAATCCTTCTGGTTTCGACGGGCTGCGTCCCATCCATATTATCTCTTGCTCTTTCAACTCCAATCGCATCTTCTGTGTTTCCTGTAATCCCAAACTGGATGATCGTATCATTGTTATCAACATTAACTTAAACTACAAATGTCACCCCACCTTGGAGTAGAAATATTTCCCAACAGCCACATGTTCCCCTTGAGCTCTCACGTTTACCATGTCGTACTCAGCATGTACTCTATCTCCATGGTCATCGAACGCTACGTGGCCTGTCGCTCCATTCTCCAAACTTTGCTTTCTGATGTAATCAAATAGAAGCCGTCCAGTTGTCCAAATGGATCCGGAGTTATCGCAGTCTGACGGTGGAGCATGGATTTCTTCAGATTTGTTCATATCTCGGATAGCAGAAGCAAGAACGTATCTGGAAGACCACGAATCTTACTCTTATATTTGCAAAGTGGTGTACGAGTGTACCTTCAACTGTACGAGTTAGATAGAGCAAACTAAAAGATCCCTAAGAAGACTAAAAGATCTTAGCGTGAGCAATAAAGACTTACATAGAATCTTGAATATGAGCTCGTTCGTTAGTAGCATTCACCAGTCTAAGGCCTAAGAGACCTTCCGGAGCATTCGCCGCATCAAGGGCTTGCTCCGTCACCATCCAGACGTAACCAGCTGTCGTCATGTTAAGATAAGTTGCGTCCCGGAATATTATCTCTGCATCGGTTTTGCTAAAAATATCACAGTTTTTCACTTACATTCTGGGAGCTATAGAGGAACTATTAAGAAGTCAGTGTTTGGTTATATACCTAGCATACATCAGGAAGACTCTAGCCTGAGCGCTCCTCACATCCATAAGGCGGTCGCTAAAGGAGTCCAAACCAGGTTCGAACTCAATAACTTGTTCCACAACTACTTTACGATCAACATCCTCATCTATGCTTTGGGATGTCGTTTGGAACCTGAAAAAATACACATAAATAAGCCTTACAACCAACTTTGTTGGCTAGTCCAATGGTTACTCTACCTTCCCAGAATCGCTCTGCCATCAGTATCAGAGCTGTGAATTACGATGACCTTCATGTAATTGAAGTGCTTCAATACATCGACCCATACATCTGCTTGATGAGAATACGGAGGTACGGTTCGAAGGAACGATACATGGATGTTTTTGTCGGAAAAAGCAGAGTCCCTGGATGAGATCCCGATCACGGGGATGTGGTAGAAGCCGCTAGTGTAAGAGACGGCCGCTGGAGATAGATCCCCAGTTAGAGGATGGGAGACCACAACAGCGTATACCTGAAAACGATTGTCACTTTCATTGATCGAGCGAACAAAGCGAGCGTAGACTTCCTCAAACGACTTGGGCGAATCGTCGTTGTTTGTTAGTGTTTATTTGTTAGAGCATATTTTCTTACGGTCAATCCAATCTGCTTTGAATTTAGTAGGTCAGTCAACAGGATGTACTATCAAGATTTACTGGTAAGAACATGAGTGAAACCGGCCAAGGGGTTGCTAAGATATAGGGGACCAAAAGAGGGGCTATTCAAAATTGTGTCAGATGAAAAATCTTTATTTATACATTCCAAAAATATTTTTATTGTTATTCTAGGCCATATGGTTTTTAAGATTCAAAGTAAATAGGTAGTAAGATTTGAAAACCAATATAACGCGAGCTGGCCGTGGTGGCCCCGGCTGAAGAATAGGTCCCTCCATATCTATCTATCCGCGGATGTCGTAAGAGGCGACTAAGGGAAAAAAGCTAGGGGATGGGCAGCAGCGTCCCTCATTTTAACAACGATAGCTCTAACTGCGCTCGCCAACCCGCATGCCCAGCGTGGTAAGTATGGGCAAATCCCCCCACATGATAAGGAATTAGCTCTGTCTGTCGGGGAGGCCATGTTCAGCAGTGGACGTAGTACGGCTGAAATCATGATAACGCGAGCTCAAAAAGCTCCTAATAAGTTGTAATATTACAGAGACGAGCGAGATAGGTTTCCGTATACTAAACTAACTTTACATAATGTTCTTTTGTTATACCTACTTACCTTAATCTAGGATTCTAGGACATGCGTGCTAACTTACTCTATGTGCAATGAGATCCTTGCAAACGTTTAGCGCCGTTTTGATTGGGTTGGTGTCCATAAGAATGGAATAATCGTGATACGTCACGCCACGAGGCACATACACATCTTTGAAATTCAATTTCTGAAAGGAAATATAATAAAAGATCGCTCTTGTATATTTGCTAGATATTTAGGTATAAGTTCATCAATAGAAGAGATCATAGGGTATACTCGTAGGGGGTACCTACTGTTGAAACTTTCCTACCCTATATGGCCTTTGGCCACATCCAAAACGCTTAAAAATGTACTGTCTTCATGTTTGAAACAATTCAGATGATGCTAAGATCGTCATTCCCATTTTGCATACACAATAGCTATGAAGTTTTCTATGTACAGACAGCATCAGAAGTAGATGATCAAATTTAGATTGTCAAAACTAGTGATTGAAGTTTGTATCAAAAAGTGATAGCAACAAGGTGACCTTTTATTGATGACTGTAAAATGTACCACAATTGAGATGATGACACTAACTTAATTATGTCAAAATAAAACAACTCACTGAGATAGTATCCTTGAAGAAGGCAATGGATTCGTTGCTCGAGAGGACTCCTCCGACATTGTAGTAAGTCGGGTTTGAGAATCGCCTGCGATCGATATCGGCAGCTACTAAAGAGGCACCGCAGCATACCAGGAACAAGATGTAGAGCCACATCTTGGCCTATAACATACACACTTAGTCATCTTGTAAGCACAAACAATATTGTAGGTAAGGGTGTCCGCCGGGCGGTTATACCCGGAGCTATTTCCATAGCTCTTCAATGAACTGATAAAATCCGTGGCAGCTTAAAATATCAGAAGAAAAGTAAAGGAGTAGTGAATAAACTTTGAAGTCAAAAAGTCTGACACCCAATTCGGGTGTCAGACTTTTTAGCCTGAGTTTCTAGCCTAAATTTAATTTTTAATTGCGTGAACTGTAACTAAAGTTAAAAAAGGCTCGTTAGGTGTGATCTCCTGAACACAATCATGTGCGTTTAGGGGGCAAACTTTTGATTAACATTGAATAATTTAGGAACGCCCTTACCCTAACTCTGCGATACAACTTCAGCCCAATTTACACCGAACTTGCGTAGACTTTATCAACATACCTGCAAAAAGGGGTACAATTCACTCTTCAATTCATTTTAGCTGTATTGATTGAGATAAATACATTTTACGTAATAAAAACAGATGAAGGATGCTGTAGTGCTGCACTTATCCCATGTTGCTGTGACAACCGCGCAGGCGCCAAGATTTTGGGTAATCAATCGGACTGACCGCGAAATATTTAATCATAATCTTTTGGAGATACGGATTGGTTTAACTGTTAGTTAATAGTTTGAGGGAGAAAATAAGAGCATGTTATGAATGAGAATATACTTTTATTTGTACAAACCATAAAAATAACGTAATTTCAATCGGAAAATATAAACCTAATTGCACAAAGCTTTCATAATACTATGTAGGATGTAAGTTACCTTAACTAAAACAATGATAGAAGCAGTACGCAAAGTGAATGAGCTAGAACCTGAACTGCAAAGTTGGTAAAACCAATGAAGTTGTCATGGAATAGGTTCAGGAGAAAAAATGCATAGAGATATCGCGCTCTACAATTCCTAGTCGGCATATCTGATTTCTTCTTCTAAGACCAGTTCCAAGGCGCTGGGGTCCAGGGTCCGGGAGCAGGGGTCCAGGGAGTCCAGGTGGGCCAGTCCACGGGTGAGGGGCGGAGCGCCGCGGCGGCTGCGGTGGCCTCGTGGTGAGCCGCGCCGGCAGCGCCCGCCGCACCCGTGCTTTGAATCACTGACAGCTTCAGGGCTTCTATGTCTAGACAAAAGTAAGATGGATTTATGCTTGAAACTGATGAAAGTTCACGAACTCATTGAATTGATATACCTACCTACTATAAATACCTATAGACTTTGTGCCTTACACCTTTTATACTCAGCTCACCGTTACTATAATATTGTATTGTCATTGGATCGCGAGAACGTTTCTGACTTTTATAAAACACGTACAAAGAGGAACCAAAGACTTGACACCACGATCACATCAAGCATTTACCTACAGAAGAAAAAACATGAATACAGCGTGCAAAAATGTAACTAAGCCTTCGAGGTAATTGCTTGAAAAACGAGGTTTGTATGAAAGCACACGTGTTGTATCGAAATTCATGGAGGAATTCATTCATGGAGTCCTAAAGCTCAGCAGCGGTGGTAAATGCAACAGTTCCTGTGAGTGATATATAGATAAAGGTATCTTACCTGCATTCTGCAGCCTAGCAGCCTGGTTGGTTGCAGCGCGTTGGATAGCCTTCGCCGCAGCTGACTCTCTCGCAGCCGCGACCTTCTGGGCCACAGCGACTCGCGCCCTCGCAGACGCGAGCTGGGCCTGGGCCTGGACTGCTGCTTGAGCGGCTTCTAATGCGTGGGCCCGGGCGTGCCGTGCCGCTTCCTCGCTGTTAAACGTGTGGAGTAAAGTGATACCATACTTAATATGTTGGCCCCGCAGGCTTTGACGCTCATCTGTAGGTACCTACCTATCTAGGTCCTAAGGATACAAAGCGATAACTAGTAGGTACAAATACATAGCAAAAGTTTGAAGTTCGGTATTCACTTCCGAGAATAGACGAAGCTCTTTTCTACATCTACTTAGGTGTCATCATCGCGAACATATTACTACATTATGCATGACTTCTTTGTATACTTACCAAGACTTGGTAAGATGGATAGAAATACATAATCCGCCACAATAATCTCGAATGGACCATCATCATCTCGGATTCGGACACTGAATGATAATAAAATATCTGAAGTTGTACCTCTTATGGGCTGCTTGTGCCGCTGCAACCCCCCTGACGCTTGCTGCGCTCTGGTGCTCTATAGCGGCGTGCTTCGCTGCCGCTACTTCATGCTGCGCCGCCATTACTGCTGCTGCGGCCGCTTTTGCTGCAGCCACAGCGCCGGCCACGTCAGAGCTAGAATCTGGCACAAAACGACAGATAATCACATTCCATAGCCAGACTCCCAACTCTTTTATCAACCTTAAGTCCTGGTCCGTTACCTACTGGACGGCTGATTAAGTTAGGCCCTTAGCTACCGTTACTCACACAGGGAGACATCTTGACACCGCCCTTCGAGAAGTATCAGTCCTATTTAGGTAGTTAGAGTTATCGGTAAAAAATACATCATCGTTTAGGGATGTAACTTACCCTGAAAGTGCACAGGTTGAGGCCAGGCCGGCGGGGCAGGCCACACGGGGGCCGCAGGATCCCAGCCAGAGAGGCTTCTCTTCTCTTGCATGCTACCGCCAGTAGCAACGAGAAGAGAAACTGCTATGATCTGCAAAGAATATTAGCTTGTAAGAATATTTTTCATAGGACTTGTGCATAGGCACATACCTAATTGTCACTAAATATGTAATAATTTGCAAGGAGCGAAGCTCTACTGCCTCGACTTTTGTTTGCAATTTGTAATAATTTAGGAGGAAAAGTCAATAACCGTTGCGCTATATTGAACTTTATACCGATAGGTCACAAATCGTTCCCGGAAACTAAGAAAATAGTGGCAAAAAAATGCATACAATTGAGGATAATGATAAATATTTCGCAACCACCCAGGTACTAAAGGTACGAGGCAACGCGGATTCTGTCAACTTACCAAAGTCTTGAAAGCCATTGCAGGATAATTTAGGTAGGTAGGATGAATGGTATATTAAATGCTTGCCTGTTGCTACCACAAACGTTAAAGAAGCTGTGGTATCTGTAGGATGGACACAGACATTTTATAAGAGTGGACACGGAAGAACAATACGGTACGCTACCTCCTGTCTCCAGTCCAGTAGGTAGGTACTAACCTACCTTTTAGAAAGGGGTCACATTTCATAAGAAATAGTACCTAGTAAGTAATTGTAGTGTAGCCGACGGATGATTAGGCAGTTACGTATCGATACATAGATACCTACCTATCAAGCGTCGAAGCCAAGACCTCGCTGGCGTAGCGGACGAGTGCCCGACTGAGATGCAAATATTTGCTCCAGGTGTGGGTGGTATGGTACTCGTAGTTTCTGATACCCACCAATGAGAATATATAAGTTACACCCACACGACACAGGGATTGCTAGTGTGGAGTCAGGCCTGATGTGTTAGCTGTTATTATATGTACCTATTATTATTATTATAAGCATCGTAGCATGGCCTCATAGCTCAGTTGGTACTTGGTTGGTAGTAACTCTGCCTTCTGCACTAGAGGTCGCGGGTTCGATTCCCGCACTGGACAAACATTTGTTACTAACACAGATGTTTGTTCTGTGTGGTGTATTATGTATATAGTTTGGGATCAGTTGACCATGTGTGATACTGATATATGTAGAATATTTATCTATATTTATATAACGTAGGAACTAGGCAGAAAAGTGAAGGATAAGGACTATAAGATTATCTACTGGTTTGGCAAACCTATTATTTGCAAGAGCACAGAACAGGGTAACATCGGTGGCGTAGCGGGCGAGTGCCCGACTGAGATGCGCGAGTTGCAGGATCAATGCCTGCATTGCGTCGGTCGGCGCCGGGGGGCGGCGGGACAAATGTAGGTAGGTTGTTTGGGATTGTTGCGGTAGGTAATATACAATTTTATCTAGCCGTCGCGTCGGTGGTACAGTCGACATGAAAATTAATTGAAGCGTGACCAACGTTTGAAAAATTTCTTGTCATGGCATATTTGCTACTCATCGATAGATGGCGTAATTTGTTCGTCATAGAAAATTGGCAACACTGCACTATACGTCAAAAACAGCCAACCTTCTGTCGTCCATCAATCAAATTCAAAATCAATCAATTAATCGGTGCGGTCGCGGTCGGTGGTCCGTTGCCGTGTCGTCCGTCCGCTTGTGATTATCTCTCAGTGTCTCTCACAGACTCACAGTTTCTTCTGTATGTGCTTATTTTCTAAACTGAAAGTGCAATTTACCGACTCAGTGTCCTCCAATTTTATGTGGTGAGTGTTTTCATTCGTTGATTACGTAAAAAAGGGCTGTTTTCTCTGTGTTGAATTGAATCGATGGTGTAGGCCAGAAAAATCAATAGGATTTACCCTTTTGTGCTTCTAGAGTTCCCTATAAATTATCGACTAGACTATCATCAGGGCATAGGTACGATTTGAAACTCATTTTTATTTGTAGTGACTGCCTATCAACGTTTTTGTAAATACATTGTTTACAAAAAGTAAAACATCGTCATCGAGGTGGACGGATCCACAACGATTGCTGTTGTTGATCCAGTGAAAAATACCACTAAAATGAGTGGGCCTTCACAATCACCCCAACTTGTCAGCATGAAGCCACTGGAGGGTGGGCCTACACAAGCACCACCAGTCGGCGTCAAGCCGCCGCAGCAGTTCTCGTGAGTATATATTATAATATAACTAGTGATGCTCAATGTAATGTTGGTTAACATTTCCACAAAAAACTGTTTAGGTATTTATAAACATTCTGTATTCTGAGTTATAAACTTATAATCATCAAATGCCTAGTACTTGATTGTTTACTATTTTATTGGTTAAAGAACTTTATTCTTAAAATAAATAACTTTAATGACGAATTTGAAGTCAATTACAAACTTATGGTAATGACTCGTCCATTTGGATTAAAATAAAGCATCATCATCAGCAGCCTGTGGAAATCCACTGCAGGACGTAGACCTTCCCCAAAGAGTGCTACTATAAAATTAAATGGTCTTCAGCATTCTCCATCCACCAACTTCGCCTAACCTTTACAGTTTCATTGGTCTGTGGGGTTGGGGATCTTCCCACACTGCGTCATCTGGCTTTTGATCACCTTTAGAGAACCTTCATTGCCCAATGGTTGTCCATTCTACAAACTATATGGCCTTCCCACTGCCACTTCAACTTGCTAATTCAACCAAAGCATAATAAACTTACAAAACTATGCTATTGTCCCAAATGCCCATTCATACTAAATTTTGCCGTGACATGCTATTAACATAGGTATTATGTTTTCAGCTACTGTACATTTTCGAACAACACAGTATGCTTATTGAGGCTAACATAATTTATAGTTAGCAAATTTTCATCCTAACAACACACAGGATTAAGTTTTGCCTAGATGAATGTTTAATAGATGTGCCATATATGATACAAATTTAAATAACCTTACATTACTAGTATACCACACAACTTCTTTCGTGTGAAGCTATTTTCATAAAACTATAACTATAAGGCCGTGGTGGCCCCAGCTAAAGAATAGGCCCCTCCATATCTCTATCCGCGGATGTCGTAAGAGGCGACTAAGGGAAAAAAGCTAGGGGATGGGCAGCAGCGTCCCTCATTTTAAGAACGATAGCTCTAACTGCGCTCGCCAACCCGCATGCCCAGCGTGATGAGTATGGGCAAAACCCCCCCACATGATAGGGAATATGCTCTGTCTGTGGGGGAGGCCATGTTCAGCAGTGAACGTCGTACGGCTGAAATGATGATAACGTCCACTGCACCCCCTTAGGGAATTCCTTGCATTAAGGAATTCCTTTACCCCCTATTTACATTATCGCCGCACCCCCACACGGGGGACTGCCCGGCGGGCTACTCTGCGAGTAAGTGAGGCATGACCAGACGCCTAGTCAAGACAGACTACTCAAGGACCCTGTATTAACAGGAGGCGGAAGACCACCGCAGGCAGGGGCCAGAGTGCCCGGTACTGCGTCCTCACCGCTATACAAAAGGGAGCTAAATTGGTTTCTAGGACTTAAGGTTTAACTTTTTCAGCTGTTGTTTAAATATCAGATTGTATATCAGAGTATATCAGTAATACAGATGATTGTATGTCAATGCCACAGCAATCAATCAGATTAAATACCAATACCAATCTAAAATTGGGCACTCAAGACACTGATAAGACCACAGAACATCTACCTAGTTAGCAAGTCTAAGTGGGTGTGGTAGACGAGCCACCTGTAATATGGTTGGATGCCCCCAACCGGATAACATTTGCTTTAGTATTACGGGCTTGTAGTTACCCTGTAAACGCGCGGCAGTGCAATGTATTATGTGACAGTCAATGTATGTTGGTGATAATGGTTTTGTACAACTAACGCAGAAGGCCATTCTTATTAATTCTTTCTATTCTGTGGTTAAAACTGTATGGCAACAGAAAATTATTGTATCCTACTAACATTATAAATGCGAAAGTTTGGGAGGATGTTTGGATGTTTGTGGTTCAATCACGCCTTAATGGCTCAATCAATTTCGATGAAACTTGTAAAAGATAGATGTCTTTGCCTGTATAGACTAGTTTTAATCCAGGTACCACGTCCGCGAAGCCGCGGGCGGAAGCTAGTGAATCATAAAAATAAAAAATGGCTCCGAAAATAATACCTTCAATCAAAAGAAGAGCTAATAGACCGCCTCTAACTGTGCTTGTAATGTAAACATTTTACCTAAATTTGGTATGGTCGTGGATATCGTAAGAGGCGACAAAGGGAAACAACGCTAGGGGATGGGCAGCACCGTTCCCTATCGATAACAAGAGCTTCTCTGCGCTCGCCAAACCGCATGCCCAGCGTGGCAAATCCCCCCAAATGATTTCTGGTAGGTAATCTATGGGGGAGGCTTATGTTCAGCAGTGCACATCCTACGGCTGAAATCGTGATGATGATGAATAGTATGGTCGTAAATAGTCTTCTAGCGCTCGTCTGCAATTGTTCCGAATTAAATAAATCATTCTAATTGAAAACAGTAAAAAATAAAATAGCTAATTTATCTTTTCAATAGAAAACGTATTTACCTTGCTTTGTTATTATATATGCAATGTAGTCTATGCTTTATTAGGAAGAGTAAGGAAGCCAAGCCGTGATCTTATAAGCCAGTTCAGTTTAAGATAAGAGTTTATGTTTAATCATTAGATAGAAAATCAGCTCAAACTGTACACAACAACAAAAACAAAATTACGAAACACTCTAATTCATTATCATCATTTCAGCCGTAGGACGTCCACTGCTAAACATATGCCTCCCCCACAGATTTCCAGAACGAGGAATTTGCCCATACTCACCACGTTGGGTTGGCGAGCGCAGTTAGAGCTATCGTTGTTAAAATAAGGGGCATTGCTGCCCATCTCCTAGCTTTTTTTCCTTAGTCGTCTGTTACGACATCCAAGAGTGAAATATGGAGGGGCCTATTCTGTAGCTGGGGCCACCACCTTTATTTTGAACAAATCATTTTGACTTGAAGTGCTTCTGGGTTTCCCATCTTGCTTAACTATAGTGTAGCAAAATGTAAGCAATGCCTATCACGGTGATAACAGTCGATAATACCGCTCACGGGTAGCTACAGACACTTGGCAATTTGAAGTCTTTAATCAACATTCAGGGTGACGACCGCTATCAACGAGCTATGACGTATAGCATCCGCCAACGACCCCTTTTTAACTAAACCGAGGTGCTCAATCAAACGCTGGCTCAATCTCATTCAAGTAGGTATATTGCTTTACGCTCTTTTGTAGGTACTTATACAGTTGACGCGAGTCTGCGGATGATTTATAATTATAAGTGAAGAACTATAAGTACCTAAAGGCTATAGGGTGGTGCGCGAGGCTCAGAATATAAGATATAGCCTTCGCACACCATAACGACACAACACAAAGCTTTACCTCGAGTCCAATGTGTGGATTCTATATTGTGAGCGAAGACCTTTAGAAAAGTACTGGAATCGACTTGGAACTTCCTGAATCAAACCCGATCTAGGAAGTTCTAAGTTTATTCCAGTAGCGAAATCAGTTGCCAAACGATTGTGTGAGTTATGTAAATTTGGTGCTTCTTCTTACTTTAGGGGTCAGTGGACCCGGACGATCATGGTATTGCGCGTTCAATAATTTAATCTTGTTACAGACTGCTTCCAAAAATCATAAACGGGGGCATAGCCGGCATTGTCGGTGTCTCCGTGGTGTTTCCCCTCGATCTCGTCAAGACACGACTGCAGAACCAAACCGTCGGACTTAATGGAGAGAAACAGTATAAAAGCATGTAAGGAAATTAACCTATTGTGGATAGGTACGCTTGCAACTCTTGCAAGTGTTCCTTAATTTGTATTTTTTTCTGGATTTTCATGAACGGGCTTATCAGAGAAGGCAGTATATCTTACCCTGATGGAGTCTATCGAGTAGAAAATTGTTTGTACCTACAATACCTCGCCGTCTTCGATAACAATGGACTGGCTCATTCTTTGCGTAAAGAATTTCTTTAGCAATTCAACGCGGGAATGCAGCCAGTGTTTGTGGTATATTGCCGCATGATTAAAATGATTTGTTTTCATACTTTCCGTATTATTATTTGATTTTCTATTTTTTTTATGTATATTAAAACCTACATACAGGTTCGTCAAAAAAGGAGAAAAAAATAACGAATATTTTAAAAATGTACAATCTTTCTTCAAAGGTTCGACTGCTTCAAAAAGACATATGCAGCGGAGGGCTACTTCGGGATGTACCGAGGGTCGGCAGTCAATATTCTGCTCATCACGCCGGAGAAGGCGATCAAACTGGCCGCCAACGATATGTTTCGGCATATGCTGACGAAGAGTGATGGGTAAGTTTCCATAGTTCTACTGGAATTCCTCAGTACGATTCGCAACCGCGAATTCACAAATAATTCACGTACAATTTTGCGGTTGGTAACAAGAATGAATAACTCAGCCAAATTCGACGCGAAAAGCTTGTAAACAAGCCGGCCTTATTTAGGTAACCTAAAATTATCTAGCATATCGTTGATTTTTGTCAAAATTTTGATATCAATTTATAGGAGTGGTCACAAACCGATAATAAAATGCAAATATTGTCCAAAAATCAATAATAAAAATTATTGGATGTTTAGATTTTTTTTTATGTTTTCCTTCATTCACCGTTTGAGAGCAGTAGTAGAGCATGACTCGGAAGCAAACGAAATTACCAAAAAAATAACAAAATTTGTTGAAAATTTACGTAAATATTTATTACCAAAGTTATAACTTCGTCCAATTTTAGATATTATGGTGCTAATTGAACAACAGAAAATATGGTTATGGGTAGAATCATTCATAATAATAATTTATGTAATGGAATAAAAAATGGACAAACATAACAAGCAAATACAAATTCTTAAATCTCTGACAATAACGCCCGAATACTGAAACGTCACTTAAATATAAGTGGTGATCTAATTCTTATTCTTATTCTTATTCTTATTTAATTACTCCCCGATTTTCTCCAAAAATTATACTGAGCCAAAGTTTTTCTTGTCCATACCTACGTTTCAGTGGTTATCTGCTACAATTGATTATTGACCTTGTATCTAACAACGTAAACAATAGGTAATAAATAATATACAACGTTGTCCGTAACTAGTATACTATCCAGAAACGGGCTTATTCTATGAACAAAAAGAAACAATATTTAGCTAACTTACATATTATTTTTCCGAACTATTTCAAATCTTCTGTTTTTAGTCATTTTAATTAAACGTGCTCGAAGTTCAACATCAAGTTTGCTACTTAATACAGCTGAATAAATGAGTTTGAACCGTTTTGACCCTAAAACAGCTGATTGTGTTTATCAATGAAAAATTTCGAATTTTTCATTGAACTAACTTTTGCTGACTCGGTGTGTAGAATAAGCCCAGGATAGTATTCATATTATGAATCACTTTGTTTTGTTGTCAATGGTACGTTTAACTGCGACTATAACTTTGTTAGTTATATCTATTTAAAATGTGTGTGATTATGAATTTATAATGTTATTTAATTTTAGTTTTGACTTGACATTGATTTTAATTTTATAATTTGTTTTTTTTTTTTTTTTTTAATTTAATTGTGAATTTATTGCTTTGTCATATTTTTAATTATGTATGTATTAATTACATAACTCACGCTACCTATTGACCTGTAACTCGTATATGTTATTAATAAAAAACTATGAACTATCTATCGTTTAACTGCGACTACAAAATTATGATACAATTATCTATTTCAAGTTTAATTCAAATCTATACAGCCACGGCAGAGAGGAAACACAACTTTCACATTTAAATAAATTATTAACTGGACATACATAGGCCTCTTTGGTAGAATCTGTAGATTTTTTCAGGATGATGATGATACATTTCCAGATCGCTACCTATAGTCCGTCAAATGGTGGCGGGCGGCATGGCGGGCGCGTGTCAGATCGTGATCACTACTCCAATGGAACTGCTCAAGATTCAGATGCAGGACGCGGGCAGAGTGGCTGCGCAGGCTAAATCAGGTTCGTCCCTCTTGCCACTGGTTAATTCTTGGTCTAACTCAAGGCGAAAACATCTGCACTAACTTCCCGCGTTTGCGTTTATCGATATTCATTTCTTTAACCATTTCGTTAAATTGCATATCATTCATCATCATCATCATTTCAGCCGTACGACGTTCACTGCTAAAAATGGCCTCCCCCACAGACAGCAAATTCCTTATCATGTGGGGGGATGTGCCCATACTCACCACGCTGGGCATGCGGGTTGGCGAGCGCAGTTAGTGCTATCGTTGTTAAAATGAGGGACGCATATCATTACGCATTGCATACATATCATTGGCATGCCAAATTAAATACAAAATTCATCTTCATTATAATTATCAATTCGAACCCTGGTTAGTGGTAATATAGGAATCTAGAAATCCCGATTATGTTTTAGATGAAGAGGACGACGAGCCGATCAACTCCTACAGTCCCCTAAATCAAAAACGCGATTCACATAGCTTTGACTGAAATAACTTTTTACGGCTTTCAGTATCAGTCCCGTAAAACTTCCATTCGAATGTGTATCATCTTAATATATGACGTTGGAAGGCGAGTTAAAATAGATATTCGCGTACCTCCTTAGCCAGACATTTATGTCGCCAAAGGTCATCCCTGAAGCGTTCAAAGTCTCGCAAAAAACTGAGATCTTGTTTTGTAAATAAAAATAAATACTAAAAGTAAAGCAAGGAGAACAGCTTCCTCCGAACCTCTTCACTTTAACCCTTGAGATATTTAGAGGCGAGAGGGGAGTTGACGTCGGCAGAGTATAGTCAAACGAAGACGATGGCGGGATGAACTGGACCAATTCCTGATAGGCTGAAGAGGTAGCTCAGGGCCGTGAAGTCTGGAAGGAATGGTCACTGACCTTTGCCCAGCAGTGGGTCACAAATTAGCAAACAGCTCACAGAACCGACAACCGTTTCGGAATAAAGTTGCTCGAATGGCGACCACTAACCGGACGACGACGCAGTGTTGGAAGGGCCCCGACAATGGACCGACGAAATTGTGAAGGTTGCGGAAAGTCACTCTTTGGGGGAGGCCTGTGTCCAGCTGTGTAATTCTTCAGGCTGATGATGATGATTGAATCTTGGACGCAATGCCAAACCTAATGATAAAACAAAAGATATAAGCACTCTACTAGTGTGAGTGTATGAACGTAAAATATTCGCATAGCGATAGTCTAGGTTAATTTTATAACAGTTTTGTTTTAATAATAGCAGATAGAATAAACGACCTTGTCGCACGATTACGTACCATTCAGAGCTTCAGTCCACAACGTGTAAATGTTACCTACCTACAAATATCAAACTTCAACAGTATCTTCTTAAAATCTGCTGCTGTGGGGTCAAATCAGTTCAAGTCATTATTCAGCGGTTTTAGGTAGCAATCTCGATGACGAACTCCTCGTACGTTTAATAATTTTATTATTTATATGATAAAATACTAAAAACAGCTGTTGATAGAATAAGCCCCTTATTGTAAATCACCTTTTATACAGCTTGTAATTTATTTAGATTTTGAAAAAAAAAACCGGTTGTCAGACAGGTTTCAAACGAAAATGCATTCATTTACTGATGACAAATACTAACCTTGGCAAAAATACATAAGTGCAATAACGTAGGAGTGAAAAAACTATGTAATTTATCTCTACCAATTTTTAGGATGTGTTCGAAGTCCATTTATATATAACTAGATTGACTGGCCTCATAGCTCAGTTGGTAGTAACTCTGCCTTCTGCGCCAGAGGTCGCGGGTTCGATTCCCGCACTGGACAAACATTTGTGACTAACACAGATGTTTGTTCTGTGTCTGGGTGTTTAATATAAATCTATTATACATATCAGTCTCTGGTACCCATAGAACAGGCTATGCCTAGTTTGGGATCAGTTGACAATGTGTGATATGTCCGGAATATTTCTTATTTATTTATTTATTTATAATATTGGGTTCGATACGGTTACGGCAACAACTGGTTTCAATATTATAAAGTTTTCTGCCACGGCTTTGCTCGCATGTTACCCGGAGGAGAAGTCTACGTTACGAACTAATTATTTTCCAAGTTTTCATCCAAATCGGTCAAGCCGTTACGTCGTGATTGAAATACCAGTTTCCTCAGAGCAGTATAGTAATAGCAGGTGAAAGACTTAGTCCGTGGAAGTACTACCACCATACTAATTTCTTTCGCCAAGCAGTAATGCTCTCATTGCTGTGTTGCAGTCTGTATATGGGTGCTGTCGAACTAACAGGAAAATTTGATCTTTATTTATGTTCGGGTGTATGGCCCAAGTATAATGCAATAGAATTTTTTTAAAGTGGTTAATCCGTCATAATATTATTTTTGAATCCTCGTAAACTCTCAAGTCATATTTAGTCATTTATTTAATTTAATTAGAACAATCGCCGTTTCAACAGCTGTTAATAGAATATTTTTTTTTTTTTATACCTCTGAGGTGGCAAACAAGCATACAGCCCACCTGTTGGTAAGCGGTTACCGTAGCCTATGAGCGCATGCAATACCAGAGGCATCACAGGCAGGAGAAAATCTCGCTGTGCCCTACCTCCTCCTAAAATAATTAAACTAATTATTAATAATTTATAAACATAAAATTAAACAACATAAAACATTAAATTCTAGATTTACAATATCTCAACTTGCAATCCTGTATTTCACATACAAACATATGTTGTTCATCTACAGAGGGCAAAACAGTCCATCGGACCACAGCCTTAGAGCTCACCAAGAAGCTGTTAAAAGAGCGAGGCATCTTCGGCCTGTACAAAGGCATCACGGCGACTGCGGCGCGCGACGTCACGTTCAGCGTGGTCTACTTCCCACTGTTTGCCACGCTCAACGATCTCGGCCCTAGGGAGAACCCGGCCCTCCCTCCGCCTTTCTGGTAAGCAAATCTTGCTAATATTATGGAATATGATCTAGGCTTCTTATCAATGTAACACGCGAGCAAAGCCGCGGGCTAGTCCAACTAATATTATAAAACTGAAAGTTTGGATGGATGGATGGATGTATGGATGTTTGTTACTCAATCACGCATGAAGATCCATTCCGGCGTGATTGAGTAACAAACATCCATGTCATTGACGACATTTAGCGCAGAGATAGATTATAATCTGGAATAGCACATAGGCTGCCTCTTAGGTACCACGCGCGCGAAGACGCGAGAGGAAGCTACTAAAATATAATTAAGTTAAAAAAATTAAAAATAAAATATCTGAAGGACTTCATCAGATTCCCACCAAAACTAAATAGGTATATTCTTTCTAACAAACAACAACTTATTCCTGTCCATCCAAAGGCTGTCTGGAAGAAATCGCTCATAGCGATAAGACCGCCCATTGTGCCTTCGCAATTATATCTAGTTTGATTATTTTAAAATGTTCTTGTTTACTTGTTTACCTTATAATAAATAGTTTTCTTACCTTCTATCTACGTTTCCCGTTCCAGGTGGTCGTTTGTATCTGGTTGCGCGGCCGGTTCGACGGCTGCACTGTTCGTGAACCCGATGGACGTCGTGAAGACTCGCATGCAGACACTCACTAAGGGAAGCGGCGAGCGGCAGTACACATCCATCGTCGATTGTGTCTCGTAAGTATTGTTCATCATTATCTTTTCAGTCTTAGAACGTCCACTGCTGAACAAACGCCTCCCCCATAGATTTCCAATGCAACCCTACCTTGTACGGCCTGCACCCAAACATTTGGGGGGATTTGGTGCCGTGGTGGCCCCGGCTGATGAATAGGCCCCTCCATATCTACCGATCCGCGGATGTCGTAAGAGGCGACTAAGGGAAAAAAGCTAGGGGATGGGCAGCAGCGTCCCTTATACTAACAACGATAGCTCTAACTGCGCTCGCCAACCCGCATGCCCAGCGTGGTGAGTATGGGCAAATCCCCCCACATGATAAGGCATTTGCTCTGTCTGTGGGGGAGGCCTTGTTCAGCAGTGGACGTCATACGGCTGAAATGATGATGATGATGACATTTACTCACCACGCCAGCTATTTTCCCTTACTCACCTCTTACGACATCCACGGGTAGAAATGAAGGGGCCGGTTATAAGCCGGGGCCACCACGGCAAAGCTGGGCAAGCCTACTCCATCTATAAACATGACCCAGGCACTACATCAGCCTATAAGTGAGAACAAAAAGTAGAATATAATTATTATGTGAAAACGTCTTGCTTATGATGAAAGAAAAATTCAACCTCAAACCGTTTCTGAGAAAAAGGGTTTTGTTTGACACACGGACAAACAGACAGACAGACGGACAACAAAGTGATAGCGGAATCCTACTAATATTATAAACGCGAAAGTTTGTAAGTATGGATGGATGGATGTTTGTTACTCTTTCACGTACAAACTACTGAATAGATTTTAATGAAACTTCACAATAATATAGCTTATACATCAAAATAACACATAGGCTACAATTTATAAAGATATTGTGTGAATTGTCCAAAATATGACTATTAGCTACTCGAAATACTAATCCTGCGCAGACGACGCAGACGACGATGCGGGCACCGGCTACCAGTAGTATTATATTATTATTATTAATAAATTATTAATATCTTTATATCAGGCTACTTGACATATTACACAAACATGTGTAATATGCCATGGCCCATATTAATAAATACCTTAGACTAACATACATATAATATTAAACTTAAATAACTACACCACATCTAGAGTCAGGGACTTTCTTGGTCGTGAGCGCCTCCCTGTAGCGACGGTAGACAACTCCAGCTGATCAAAATTCGGGCGCGAGGAACACCTCTTTGTACTTGGCAGCTACCTGGAGCACGTAGGACTTGAAGTTAGTCGCCCTACTCGACTCCAGGCGTTTCAGGCCATGTACAAGAACCTCTGGAGCTGGACTGATCCGAAGACGGGCTCTTTCTTCCACATACCGGAGAACACTCTCCCCAGTAGTATTCTGATCCAATCGGGAGATGTAGATCCCGATGGTCGGTTCTACGACCTCCAGTGACAGCGGATATATAATTTGTTTGCCTGTATAATGGATGTATATAATTTGTTTGCCTGTATAATGAATGGACTTTCGCCTGTTAGGCCTGAACCAGATAACTATCTGTGATTATTCGTTTATTTCAGAAAAACACTGAAATACGAAGGTCCGACCGCTTTCTTCAAGGGCGGTGCTTGCCGCATGATTGTCATAGCACCACTCTTCGGTATCGCCCAAGCAGTCTACTACGTCGGCATAGCGGAGTACTTGCTCGGACTCAAGTAAAAATGATCTCTGTGACATGTTCAAAGTCGTTCCAAAGCAAAGGTAGATAGACAGATCGATAGAGTCGTTTTTCATTTGGATTCCAGTATTTTATTTCATCCTAAGTAGCAATGATGAATTAATGAATTTTCGATTATGATGTTGGTTAGAGACTAGTTGCATTATATGATTTGCAGTGATTAAAAACTGTTAATTTTGGTTATACAGATCACTGGTTAATGTAAAACGTTTAGTAACCTGAAGATACCTTAAGAATGGATCTACAAGGTGATTCATAATATGTATACTATCCCGAAAGGGCCTTATTCTTATACAAAGAAAGAATAATAGCGAATAAAAACATTAAGGTATATAATAATTGCTTATATTATATTTTTCAAAAGATTGTGTTCTACTGATGTTGAGAATAAAGTTGAGAATTAATGAAGAATAGCCACTCAATTCATGTTGTATTTTATTTTTAAAGAATGCTGTATATAAATTTAATTGTGTCATCAAAAGATTTGTAGAAATAATGTATTTTTTATTTTATTAAGTTGTATATTTTCAAACTATTTTTACTTCTCATGACATTTTATGATATTGTTTTAAGTGAAAATAAATCCATGTCATTTGCTTGCATATTAATGTATGTTATAAATAAATTTCTTACAAATTATGTTGTACAATAATAAGTAGGTGCAGTTTATAATTTTGTTTAAGCCATTGATTGTATAGATAGCATTATTTTGCTTAAAAAGCACTCGATGTTTCTTCTTTTAAGTCAAGAGTATTATAGTGATATTGTTTTTAATTATTTTTGCTTCAAAAGTTATTTGTTGCTTGATTTTGTTGATATTTCGTTTTTTAGGAATTGTGCTTGTTAATAATTATTACACACAGGTACGTTTTAAATTATTGTTATTGTGCTAATGCTATTTGTGTATCGTGAAATTTTGGCAAATTCCTACAGGTCTTCCGTTTTTAATTACCTATGCATTTAACACGTAAGCTACCATCCGTGTTTAGCTTATTGCTTAATATTATCTATTATTAAACACAATGTTAAATGTTAATTAGTGTTTATCAAAGTGTTTACATAATACTATTGACAATAAAGCCAATGAGTAACCTAGTTATATAATGAATTTTTGTGAAATCGTATTGTCAATTTATAGATCTATGAGGTCTGAAACTGAAATATTTTGATAACAAACGGCTGTGTCTGGTTCATTTGCAGTTAGGGTATTGGAAATTAAAATAACGTACATGTCTACACTCAATAGGAACCCACTTCGTCGGAGGATGTAGGTAGATCAGGTAATTAGTTCCACTTAAAATTTATTTCATAATTTGTTCCATCAAATTCAATGAAATACTTTTGAATGCTTTTGAAGCGGACCGTATTGAGTGTTTTCTTCTAAAACGAATTGAAAATTTGAAGTGGTTCAGCCGTACATTCAGCTTCAGAATGGCACAAATTCAGATTTAATAGAAATTCGGTATGAACTTAAACCTGGAACTAATTATCTTACCTACCCACGTCTTTCAACAAACATGAGATTAATGTTTACATAATGAAAATGGAATATTCGTAGGAACTAAATTTATAGTTTCTTGTGTAACTATTACCTACGTAGTGCAGTCAAAAAACCTGTCTGCCACTGAGCAAGTACCTAGTACTTTTTTTGACATGCAGCATACTAGTCTTAAAGCGCAATGAATTCCAATATTTTATAACTTTTTACGCTTATTTATGACAAAAATGTTTATCTTAAAAACGCATTGTTTTTGTAACATTACATTTTGTTTTATTTGATAAAAATTATGACATACATATTTTTTAAGGTACCATAACATCCAATAAACTTACCTACTGAATTTTTAGAGTAAGAAGTCCAGCCCAGTAGGTAGGTGCGTCAATTACAAAATGAGAATCGAATTTGAAGACATTAGTTTTAGTGTCTATTTGTTCTTAGCTCTATTCGGGCGTGCTTAGATTATTTGCTTACTTATTGCGCTAATATCGATAAAGACAATAAGTAATGTTTTAAACTAAAATTATCTAGCTAGTATGATATGGATGTGTAAAATGTATTAACTACTTCCATATGTATTTATGTGTTTCATCCGGATATACTTCCTCATAAAAATCGCACTATACAGGAGCAAGAGGATTGTCCAGTACAAATTGCAGCAAAATTTAGTAGGTATACAAAAAGTTGTACAACATTATTATATCATAACCAGTTACTAACTTTAGCGGCTCAATAACTCGCGCCCTGTCCTTTTCTAACAGTAAACAAAAGAAAGATGACACACATAAGTACTCGTATATCGAGCCGATTAAAGTTTGCGAGTGATAAATAAAGAGGATAAGTGCGAGTGAATAAGGGGATTAGTACCTACTTATTATTCATACCCTTTGTAATTATGCCATATTTTATAAGTGACTTTAATATAATTTTGATTATGGACGTAGGTATGTGTGTAGTAAAGTTCTTGTTGAATTGGTATTTGTGCACATGTGATTGTTACGAGATCAAAGTATATTCGCTCAGCTTAATTAGACTAATGGAGAAATCAATATAAATATACAATATGATCTTTTTGTTTTATTTTGTGAGCATTCCTCTTTTTTTTGCCTCTGTAAAAGAGTCGTTTCATCAATATATGGAGCCTGGGCCTGCACTGTGTACACTACTCTAAAATATGGCTAAGCAATAAAGTAAACGTATTTAGTTGGTTATTTTATTTAAATTGACTTCTTTCTAAGGAACATTAAGATTTTCTTCGACAAAGAGAGCAACACACAGCGCTACAAAAATATGGCGGAGGGACGTGCGTGAAATGTCATTTTGACAACCTACATTTATCTGACAAAACAAAAACATCAAATCAAACAACATGACATGAAAAATATGTCAATGTCATGTCAAACGTCAATTATAAACCAACATGGCGGCCTTCAAACAGCGTTCACATAGTAAAAAACTTACCAGAAGAACTATTCTTGTACCATCGCATTTGTCTAGAAATAAATGTAATTGTATTTTTCTTGTAATCTCCTATTTTTTCCTAATTTTTCTATGAAGTGTACATGGACCAGGCCCAGAATGAAATGGCTCCTTTACAAGAATCTAAACATCGTAAGTAATAGCATTCTTGGAATCGATAGGCAGGTAGATTCCATTCCTGCATTGGATCTATTACTATCTATCTATTTGAATTTATGGGGAATCGGTTTGATGTAGTTTTGCTACTTCACGCTAGGCGTAATATGTCTTCCTCCAAAACGTAGACCTAGAATAAAATCATTGATCTGTCTGTAGCAAACCTACCAATTTCTTTTGACATAGAGACTTGACAGAGGAGGAAAATAGAATGGCAACTCTAATTAGGTCCCTGTATTGTACAACCCGATAATGTACAAGTTCGATAATATGCGACCCAATAATTGAGTGGCAAGTCGCTTCCAAATAACAAAACGAACAGCACCGTCTCGCAGTTGCCGCCTTAAATTAATATTGGTGTTGAATCTGCTGTTGCAATTTCTTAAACTAACCTGCATAATGCAACAACAGAATCGACACCATTGTTTCATGGATTTGTCATGCATGACACAATACATTCGTACTCATCAGTGTATAAGTTCTTTTATCCTACTTATATTAAAGTTCTAAGTTTGCACTGGGAGTTACTAAATACCACATAAATTTGATATAAAAGTTTATTCTATTTTTAGGATACGTACACACTTGTTCGAGGTCGCTTAGTAACTGAAGTTCATACTTCTCGCTTCCATCCAAAACTCATGGCTCAAGTATCATTCACACTTACTGGGTCCCTACATAACACCCCCCAAATTTTACACAATAAATTTTCTAAAATATTAAAAATGTCTTATCCTAGAAACACAAAAATATGGTCACAATAACATTCATAAACTTATTCAATAGAAATACAAAAGTCACAATACACTTAAGATACCATAAACAAATAAAATATATTTTCGTCACCTACTTCACTTGAGAACAAAGAGTCACACATTTCAATAAACACTTGGTTCAAGTTGCTCTTAGCTAGCTTAGATGAAGTGTGGATTGAAATACCGCCTCACTTTTCATTATTATCGGACTATTTGTAACATAAATATTTAGAGTGCTGATCCTATTACGGATACGATAACGATAATAACCAATCCTTAGAAATGTGATCGATACTGATTTCGCTCTTGAAATACAAAAATAGAATGGAATAAGTTAACAATTAACTAAACAAAAATATTTTTCTGAAATAATTCGTGTTTAATGCATTGCTTACAGTTTGACGAACTTTAATTAATAATTTTAACAATTAAATCTTACTGGTAATCTTATTTTACGACCTTTTTTTGTTACTTTTTCAACATCATTTTTTGTATTTTCTTCACTAATACTAGTCTTAGATTCTACAATACACTTTTTACCTATATTACTACAATTATCCTCTGCTTGCTCACTACTCTGCTCATTTAAAATAAATGCAGGTTTAAGCCTATCTATGGATATATTCACTGTTCTATTGGGTAACTGGATTGTAAATACTTTATTTTTCCTTTTAATGACACGATAAGGACCATCATACGGTGATGTCAATGGTCTGCGTACTGCATCATTCCTGATAAAAACATTTTCACATTTATCCAACTCACTATGTACGAATAATGTGCGTGAATCCCGTAATTTTCGCGAAACTGGTTTCAAATTATTTATATGATTTCTTAACTGATCTAAAAATACATGTTCTCCAACGCTTCGATTATCTGAGATATCATAAAAATCACCAGGTAAACGAAGAGTTGTACCGTAAACATATTCTGAGGGACTTACGCCATTATCGCTTCTACCTACCGCACGTAAACCAAGTAGGACTGTAGGTAATTCATCACTCCATGATGTATTGTTCATAAGTCGCGCTGTTAAAGCCTGTTTCATGCTCCTATGCCAACGTTCGACTATTCCGTTACTCTGTGGTCGATAAGGACTACTCCTACTCTTTTTTATACCTATTCTCTTTAAAAGTTCACAAAACAAATTGCTTTCAAATTGCCGACCTTGGTCACTAGTTAAACGTTCGGGAATGCCAAATCGTGTAACCCAATTTTCATAAAATACCTTTGCGACAATTTCCGCTGTTATTTCGCTAACAGGAATAGCTTCTGGCCATCGTGTAAATATGTCTATCATTGTTATTAGATATCTATAATTTTCCTTCGTGGGTGGTAACGGTCCTACAATATCAATGTGAACATGTGACAATCGCTTAGCTTCAGGATACTGCTGTAATTCAGATACAGTGTGTCTTCCTACTTTCGATTTCTGGCATTGTATACATGTTTTTGCCCACTGATTAACATCGCGATTCATACCTGACCAAAAGAATCGTTGCGCTATCATTTTTCGCGTTGCTCTAATACCTGGATGACTAGATTCATGAACTGATTTGAATGCTAATTTTCTGTAACTTTCAGGTAAATACGGTCTACATACACTAGTTGAATTTTCGCAGTATATCATTCTATCGCTACCGGGAATGAAAATTTTCTTTAGAGAAATATTATCATTCTTTTCACTTAATAATTTTGACAATTCCAAATCGCATTCCTGAGCTGATGCTAATTCTGTGTAATCAATGGACGTAGGATAGCATATTGTTTCAACTCTCGATAACGCGTCAGCTACGTTGTTGCTTTCGGCCTTTATGTACCTTATATCCGTTGTAAATTCGCTTATGAATAATAGCTGTCTTGTACGTCTGGGTGTTTCGCTGTTACTTTCCACCTTTTTCATTGCATATGTCAATGGCTTATGGTCCGTGAAAATGATTAATTCACGACCTTCGAAAAGAAATCGAAAATGTTTAACTGCCATAAAAATTGCTGTTAATTCTCTATCATACGTAGAATACTTTTGTTGAGCGTTTGTAAACTTCTTTGAAAAATATCCTAATGGTAACCATGCATTTTCTACCCATTGTTGTAAAACTCCCCCTGCACATTTATCAGACGCGTCCGTCATCAGAGATAACGGCACATTGGGCACGGGATGAGATATAATTACTGCGTTTTTAAGGCTCACTTTACACTGTTCAAATGCTTCGATCGCTTTGTCCGTCCATACAATTTTTGTCTTATCATTTTTCTTCGAATTTTTTAAATATTCGTTCAAAATGATTAGATAATTAGTAGCTTTGGGTATGTTTGCTCTATAAAAATTGATCATTCCTAAAAATCGTCTTAATTGTTCAATAGTTTCCGGTCGAGGAAATTCTACTATGGCCTTGACCTTATGGTCCAGGGGTCGAATTCCGTCGATTGAAACTTCATAACCCAAAAATTCAATTTTGGACTTACCAAACTCACACTTTTCTTGATTTATAGTAATACCGAATTTCTGAAATCGTTCAAATACCTTTCGTAAATGCATTTTATGTTGTTCAATGTCGTCACTAGCAATTATTACATCATCAATAAAATTGAATAAAAAATCTAATCCTTTTAGCACATCGTTATTCATAAATCTCTGGAATGTTTGACTAGCATTTTTGAGCCCAAAATTCATACGAATATACTCCATCAATCCGAATGGCGTGATTACGGCTGTTTTCGCAATATCCTCAGGTGCTACCTTCACATAATGATAAGCTCTATTTATGTCAATTTTTGTAAAAATCTTTTTACCTGCCAGAATGTAAGTAAAATCATGTAGTCTCGGTACAGGGTATCGGTCCGGCTTGGTTATAGCGTTTAAACGTCTATAATCACCTACTGGTCGAATATTTCCATTTTTTTTAGTTACTATGTGCAGTGGACTGGCCCACTCACTCTTAGACGGTCTGCATATTCCCATTTCCTGCATTAACCTAAATTCCTCTTTTACCTTGTGGTATCTATCCGGCGGAAGAGGTCGCGCTCGTGCGTACACGGGTTTGCCTGTCGTTTCGATGTGATGATATACATCGTTGCTAGATATTCGGTCTAAATCATTAAATGACACGGGCTTAGTGATATCAGAAAATTCAGACAATAAATCTAGAAATGGATGATTAATGTCTACTGTGCTAACAGAGTAATCATTCGTTTCTACAATTTTTCCAAAAGTTTTCAAATTAGTCGTCTTATCAATTAGTTTACGCGCTCTTAAATCTACTAACAAATTATGATGTTCCAAAAAATCAGCACCTAGTATAGCTTGATTTACATCCGCAATAATAAATGTCCAACGGTAAGGACGACGCAATCTTAAATTTAAGTTAAAAGTCTTAGTACCGTAGGTTTTAATCTCACTACTGTTGGCTGCATATAGTTTATAGTTAGTGCACTCACCCGATAGTTTTTCCTTCACCGACACTGGAATGACAGATACGTTTGCACCCGTATCTACTAAAAATTTTATACCACTTTCCCTATCAAAAACACTTAGGCGATGGTTTTTTCCTGGTACAAAATCTCCCATCGCGACAGACTGTACCTCCATTAGTTTTCCGCTGGCGATATCCAAGCGCAAGGCTTTTCGCACTCCCTTGCCTTGTTTCTATATCTATAATGCCATTTGCATAACCAGTTCGGGTCATCCCTTGTCCTTGACTTGGATCTTGGTCTTGAATTGCTCCTAAAATCGCCACGACCACGATTATTTCCTCGTCGAAAAGAACTGCGACGATGTTGTTGTACTTCCTCACGAAGAGATGCCACTTCCATATTGAGTTTGTGCATCTGCGCTAGAACTTCCGTTATAGGAAACTGGCTGCTGCTGGTAGAGTTGGTACTAACTTCAGCTATCTCACTTCCACGAATATTTTCTATAATCTTGTCCGCTATTCTAGCTAAATTTTCTAAGTCCTGGTCTTGACTTACAGTAAGTACCGCTCGAACATTCGCTGGAAGTCGCGCAAGCCATAAACTATGCAGAGTTTGATCTGACGCCTTTGCATTTCTGCCCAAATCTCGCATACGTCGTAGTAATTGGGATGGCTTTTGAGATCCCAATTCTATCTCACCTACTAATCTTTGGAATTGCCTTTCAGCGCTCTCTTCATAGACTTGTAGTAGCCGCTCTTTCAAAACTTGGTACTTGTGATTTTCGGGTGGAGATATGAGAATATCACTTACTTGTTGAAGTGCTTCGCGTCCCATTTTCGCAACGACCAGATTGTATTTGGTCTCATCACTTTGTTTTTGCGACGCTAGAATACTCTCAACCAGAGCGAACCACAATCTAGGCATTTCGCTCCAAAAGTCTGGTATGCGGGAAGAAACTGTGATTGCAGCTAATTGAGACATATTTTCAGTTGTCCCGTCACTTTGCAGTACCTTGTCACTGCTCTCAAAAAATATCGGTTGGTCATTCATTTTTCACTTTATTTACTTACACTTTTATAAAAACTGTCTATTAAACCAATGCAAACTTTATTTCACTTTGTTGTTCAAATTGTTCACGGAGTCACCAATTATAAGTTCTTTTATCCTACTTATATTAAAGTTCTAAGTTTGCACTGGGAGTTACTAAATACCACATAAATTTGATATAAAAGTTTATTCTATTTTTAGGATACGTACACACTTGTTCGAGGTCGCTTAGTAACTGAAGTTCATACTTCTCGCTTCCATCCAAAACTCATGGCTCAAGTATCATTCACACTTACAGGGTCCCTACAAGTGTCGTTCGATAACGTCATCAACATTTTGCATCAGTATCACACGTGTGGGTCCATTGTATGCAGGCTTTAGTTCCGTATATTAGGTAATGAAATATCATCAGGTCGGGTATTATTGGGCAATGCAATAAGGGTAGGTATTATCGTGCGTGCGTGCACATTATCGCTCCGTGCACGACGACGACCGACGCCACTTTGTTGTGTACTTTGTTTTTCAATTTTAGTACCAAATTCTTGCAGGATTGTGTGTGATTTACGTGTCGTTTTCTGTGACAATATATATCGGAATAAACCATGGCTACTCTAGGTCCTAAAAAGGACGGTGGACCGAATTCCGAGTACTTTCAGGCGCCGGAATCATTGACACAATTTGATCTGATTCGTGTTTGGCTACAAAAAAACTGCAAAAAGGTTAGAATCCAGCTAAAACTATAATGTATATATATACATAATGATCTACACATTTACTCCTAAATTAAGAGTAGGTAACTGAAGCTCTATACCAAGAATTGTATCGTTCTGGGTCAATGAAACATTCTGCTCGTATTCTCAAACTATCGAAACTGGCTAAAGACTCAAGCATAGGTTTTTTGACGGGTTTTCGTTGAAAAATTTCATAAAATTTATACTCAGGCCATAATTGTACGTGAATCGTGACTCAAATATAATATTTTCATTGAAAAGCAGTCAAAAATATAAACTTGAGTCATAATTTGAGCACATTAGTTAAATAACAGTGACACAGTGACAGTTGGGTCACTTACTTAGTCCTGACCTCACACAAGTATTTCCTGTATTGGGTATCCAAAACTATGAGTTCCTACACAATATAAGACTGGCCTTTCTAATGGTCTATTTCTCAGCACTGTAGCCCAAGCACAAATAATTCACAGTAATTTTATTGCCAATAACCTTGATGCATGAAATCTTTATTATTTGATTGGCTACTATTTGGCAATAGCTATCATTAAATTAAATGCTACTCAAAATTTTCGATCCACTGGATTCCGAACCTGCATCTTCGCCTTGAATCAGCAATGCAATACCAACTACATAAATTTAATGTTCCTTAGATGATGATTTCTAATGTTTTTTAATATATGAAGGAATTTTAATTTATTATTGTGGTAGTAAATGAAGGCTATTTCATTTTTCACTTTAAAATAAAGTAAAGAAATAAAATACCTAGCTTTTAGATAATTGATATCCTATCATAAGTGTGATGTTACAGTGAATTCATGCTTGGTTCGTAGTAGTTCTACATCAAATTCCTTATTAAGATCTCCTTGTAATCTACTTTTGACAGGCTTGTCTGCCCATTTGATCAGTTTTAGATAAAATGCTAATTATATTTCTAGCATGTCCAAACGGATCCGCCTACAAAGGAAGGCTTGGCCCTCCTGGTCACACAACTCATCCAGTACCAGGAGAATAAGTTGGGGAAGAATGCAGCAGACCCCCCATTTTTGAGGCTTCCGGTAAGTACTCTCTTATGGGAATCGCCATTTAAGCAGTCCAGGTGGTCTCCATCATATGATCCACAATAACTATAGTATTAATAGAGTAGCATGCCCATATGACTGTACTGTGGTAATAATGCATAATTGGATGGTCTCGAAAAGAGATGTTTCATCATTATATGGAGCCTGGGCCTGCACTGTGTACACTACTCTAAAATATGGCTAAGCAATAAAGTAAATGTATTTAATTGGTTATTTTAATTAAATTGACTTCGTTCTAAGGTACATTAAGATTTTCTTCAACAAAGAGAGAAACACAGCGCTACAAAAATATGGCGGATGGACGTGCGTGAAATGTCATTTTGACAACCTATATTTATCTGACAAAACAATAACATCAAATCAAACAACATGACATGAAAAATATGTCAATGTCATGTCAAACGCCAATTATAAACCAAAATGGCGGCCTTCAAATAGTGTTCACATAGTAAAAAACTTACCAGAAGAACTATTCTTGTACCATCGCATTTGTCTTCAAATTAATGAAATTGTATTTTTCTTGTAATCTCCTATTTTTCCTAATTTTTCTATGTAGTGTACATGGACGAGGCCCAGAATGTAATGGCTCCTTTGCAATATTATTACGATCCTGTATTGATAGTGGGTTTTTTTTTTTTTATTCAATTTTTTATTTAGGGACTTTGAGTTGCTCAGCAACTATGTCAGTCCCTTAGAGATCTCCAAAAACAATAACTACACTAAACATCCTGCAGCAACCTGAACGCACATTTGTAGAGTGCAATAGCGGCAACAGAAGACTGCGCTGCTAACACGCTCTGAAACAAACCCAAATCAAGGCGGTTTACATTTATTGAGTTGGCCAACTTCTCCCTCATAGGTCTACTCCGGGGACATTCCAATAGTGTGACTTGTATTGATTGACCCTTTCAATGTCAATGTCGAGCTGAAAATTACATACCTTCTTCAAAACTTTAACTCTTTGTTTATTATGAAGAAAATGAAAATGTATAGTATACCTGGTGAACTTGTGGGACAAATAAATAGTTTTTCTTATCGTTCTTTCAAAACATCATTATTAATTCTAGGAGGATAGGATAATTAGGGAGTGAGTAAATAAAACACATCATGATTATTTAAAAGTTTTGTAAAACAATATTTAATAACTAAAAACAGTCAACTACTCAGTACAGTATACAATGAAAGTATGCGCCTGGGAAATCTCGAATGTCAGATTATATCATGGGGAAGGACATAGGCTCCAAAAAATATTTTTTACGGTTTGAAGGTTTGTATGGGCTTTCCATAATTCCTCAAGTTAGGGATCTGAAAATTCATATTTAGGCTTTTGGTGAGAAATAAAGAAATACGTGTTTCAGCATTGTTGCAAAATCATCCTTATATTTAGGGGTAAAGTAGGGGGTTAAATTATGAATTACTAGCTTTCATACATATAAATGCGGACGAAGTCGCGGGTAACAGCTAGTAGAGTTATATACCCGTACGAGGCCGGGGCGGGTCGTTCGCTAGTAAAGGATAAAACGAATATTACCGAGGTGCATTACTCAATCGCAGTACTGAAATCGGAATCAATAATTTGCTGCATCAGAAAACACAAACTGGTTTTCAGGCAGGCCTTTCGACCCCGTTCCCTCAATCGCAAACAGAGAGCCTGCCTCTGGTTGCTGTGCTCTTTCAGCTGGAGACAGTCCAACGCGGCTTGTTGTAACAAACAGTGTTGAAAGATCATGCCCTCCAAACATTACTGAGGTAACTTTATCGGCAGGCAGCTTGTGTTGTTCTAATAACTTGCCAGCTCTTGAGTCTATCTTTATCACCTTAAATAATAATAACACAAAGTTAAGCACCGCAATTAATGAGATATACTCGTATTTCTGGATTAATCAACCTAGACAACTGTTTGCAACATCTGCTGCTGTGTTACTCGTCACTGGCTTGTAGTTTCTGATATCTGGAATCCTAGTGTACAGGACCTGGGATCTAGGTCGTTGTATCATCATTTCAGCCGTACGACGTCCACTTTTGAACATGGCCTCCCCCTCAGATAGAGAGAAATCCTTATCATGTGGGGGGATTTGTCCATACTCACCACGCTGGGCATGCGGGTTGGCGAGCGCAGTTAGAGCTATCGTTGTTAAAATGAGGGACGCTGCTGCCCATCCCCTAGCTTTTTTCCCTTAGTCGCCTCATACGACATCCGCGGATAGGTAGATATATATGGAGGGGCCTATTCTTCAGTCGGGGCCACCACGGCCTATATAATATAATATATATCCAAATACCTATACAAAGATATAGAAAATATCCAAGAGGGTATGCCTAGGGTAGTAGCTTAAAATAATTAGACATGGTAGTAGGATATACCTTTCCGCCATTGAAACAAGCGACCCAAAGGCTTCCTTCGGTATCAATAGTAAGACCATCAGGCACACCGGTCACATTGTTGGATTGGAAGCTGAACAGTGTTCTTCTGTTATCTGAAGACATGACATGATTAGAAATTAATTTAAAAATTCCTTGAACGGTCGAAAATATATAACTCGCTGACTTTGAAGACTAGGGCATCGCTAAGCGAGTTTTATCTTTGATAGTGATTATTTGATAGTTCTTGTCGCTGCGACAAACTAGTGGAGTGGAGAGAGAGTTCTCGCCGGCAATGTGAACAGCCAGTGATCGAATCGCTACCTCGTCGGTGTTGGGACATGTACCTTAACCACTCACCGGTGACTCACTAACATTACGGCCTCAGGACGGAGACCAAAACTAAGTCGCGCTCTTCGGTAATTTGGAAGTACTCTTTTACCTAGCTATTGCACTGCGTTACGTAGTACTTACGAATCCCTCCTTTTTCGAGATCAAAGTCAAATACATCAATGTTTCTCGTCGGCGAGTCGATGTAAAACATGAATTTGTTGTCCGCTGTCCACGCGATCCCGTTTGATACAGACACCGGGCGAACCATTGCCGTTGGGTTGATGTAATTCTTCTCGTCCATCTTGTAAAGGGTCGCTTGGTCTTTGTCCAGAACATTGCCGACCTCTTTGCCTATTGTACCTGAAAAAGATCTTCCATTTAACCAATCGCAACTTGTAAATTGATTTTTAATCTTAAGTGGATTAAAGCGATGAAGCGATTGAGCTTCAGGTAACAATGATAATGCGCGACGACGATTCCGTAGGTAATAGATACCTACGATATCCTAAGTTATACTTCCCCCATTATTCATTACTAGCTTTTGCCCGCGACTTCGCTCGCGTGGTACCTACATAAAAAGTAGCATATATGCTATTCCAGACTATAATCTATCTCTGTACTGACATAGGCCTCCCCCAAAGAGTTCCATGACAAACATGATTATGCCTTAGAGGATTAATTTAGATTAAGTAAAACCGGCATAACTCGTTCTAATGTAGGCACTCAAGAGTAGCTCTTAGTATGCACTACATTGTAAATTACCTAATTCCAGTCCTATTCAGTCTGTTATATATTGAGCGACCTGCATAATGCGTTAACATATGATACAAGATGATTCATAATATGTATATCCCGAAGGGGCTTATTGATCCAGGGATGATCCAGGGGCGATTCTAATACGTCTCTTCTCAAATGTAACTTTCCATCTGCATGTAAAAGATTATTTCGTAGGTCAGCTAGTTGTGTATACGTATTTATATTGCATAACACAATTTTCTTACCGAACCAAAGGCGTCCATTAGCGTCGACTTTACCATCATTACACCTGTTATCGGGATGCCCTAAATCCACAGCCGTGAGCAGCCTCAGCGCGCTGTCATTCTCAGAACTGTCCCACGGCATCAGGTATACTTCTGAGCGGACTGTTATCAGCAGCAACTTTGGATTATCCTTGACGGTGACGACAAGCGATACTGGACCGTAGGCTGAAAGCAAAATAATAATAATAACTAATTTATTTCTGACTATAGAAAAGTTACAGATCTTATTTTTTAACTTAATCTACGGACCATAGTAATACATATATGTATTACCTTGAAACTAACATACATACAATATAAAAAACTTAATTAATAACACATTGTTTACGGCGACACGCCGACGTGTAGTTGACTCAATCAGGGCAAAAGCTATGCATTTCGTATCGTACTGTACGGTGGCAGGAACTAAGCAGACCTGAAGGAGACTATAGCAAAACAGCACCTTCACCTTTTTCTAGGTTTGGTGGTCGTACAGGCTTTATTTGTAGGTAACAAGCATATGGTACGTCACGACTACTACAAAGAATCCTGACTACCTACTATAGTGAACGTCTATCATTAGCCCTAACGCATGCCATGGCGCAAGTGAAGGGACCTATGGAAACATCTTACAAACCACATAAACCATAATGTTATGTCATAGTTCTGGCTTTGGTCAATATTTTACTTACTAACTTTTACTTTTATATATCTGCTGAGTCATAAATTGTAAAACCGATCAGGTCGTTCATCTGCATTGCGAAGGCAGAATTATTATTTCTCTAATTCATAAAGGTGCAAAGTGTTGACTTACCGATTTCTCTAGTAGTAACGTTTCCCGAGTCTACGTCCAGCCTGTGCACCTTCTGCCCGTGTATGTCGACCCAATAGAGTGCGTTCTCGCCGCCCGCCCAGTGCGGGCCTTCGAAGTGCTCCCCAGTTCCAAACACCTGTAATGGACTTAATAAATATAAAGAGGAGAATTTTGTAGGAGGTAGGGCACATTGAGATTTCTCGTTCTAAATTGGAGCCGCCCGACTGGGGACGAACCTCCGCCTTACAGAAGATCGCAGCCAAATAACATTATTTGTATCAAATAGTGTTGTGCTCCTGCGGTGAGTAAGGTTGCCAGAGCTCTTTAGGGGGGAAGGGGTTCGGCAGGCAACGCATTAGCAATGCTCCAGGTGTTGCTGATGTCAATAGGCGACGGAAACCACTTACCATCAGGTGGGCCGAAAGCATGTTTGCCTCCGTATAACATATAAAAATAAAATACGCACGTGAATTTTAAAAACCCCTCTATTTTTATATGGCGATTGATTGAGATGATTTAAAACTGGCTATAACCTAATCGGTAGTATGCAAAAATGCTAGGCAAGATTATCGAACCGACATCTTCAGCTAGAATGGGCAATGCGATATTCACTACACCAGAACGATGCTGGCTTCGAAAATTTTGGATAGCATTTTTGCATGTAACCGATTTAGTTATAGCCGGTTTAAACCATCTAAATAAATATTCATCATAAAAACCTAAGGATCTTAAAATTGGTGTGTGTTGTTGATGAAATGTTTCTAAATTTGGAAAAAAATATTAATTATTTAAAGTTTATTTAATTTTCGTCCAAAACAAAAGGCCATTAGGCAAAAGGCACACCAATTAGAAACCAACAAAGATGTGAGTTGAGCAAACCTGTTTTTTTTAATAGAACTAACAAATAAAATATTAAATAGTACTTACGTTCTTTATAAGAGGTGATGGCGATCTATACCCAACGATAAACCCAGCTAGTAGTATCAACATTATGCCGTATAATAATTTTTTCATGTTTGTTCAGTTTTAATAATAAAATTCGCGATTTTTTCCTTGGCTCGGGCGACGCCCGCGACTTGCGAAATGTGACTGGTCAATGCCACGGTCTTTGCATTTGTATACCGACTACTGAGATTTAAGTGGCGGATAAAGGTGAGTACACATTCATTCGTAACAAAAATATCGCGCTGCGAGCCTAAAAATGATGCCAGTTGTTCCGTTATCCACTGCAACTTAGCGAGCTTTTGCTTGCATTCTGTCTGTCCACTGCTGGACATAGGCCTCCCCTAAAGAATTCTCTTTGGAGCATTTTCCATCCACCGACTTCCCAAAACTTTAACAATGTCGTCGGTCCATCTAGTGAGGGGCCTTCCAACACGTCGCCCGGTTTGTGGTCGCCATTCGAGAATCTTTATTCCCCAATTGTTGTCGGTTATTTCTTATAGGTACTTCTATGCAAAATGACGATGTATCAACCCTTTCGGCGCGCAGTGTCTACTCCTCAAAGTGACTACTTCGCAGAATGACTATTTTTCTTAAGGAGACTTCTTCGCAAAATGTGTATTATGCAAAAATTGTTCTGAATAATAAACCTTATTTCCACACATTCAAATTCACTATCGATCCGTTTAGCAGGACGTTTAGTTGATATCGCATCTAAGCCGATAAGGCTCGATTAGTTCCTCTCAATTATGAAGGTCGTGCTCGCGGTGTTGCCAATTGTCCTTTTCAGATTGTTACGGTAGGTTACGCCCGCGCCGCCGGTTCCGCGGAAGCTAGTCTTCTAACAAGGTCTTGTCATAATGCTCTTACACAACCAAAGATGATACACGAAAACACGTGTTTTGTCTTGAGTCTCCTGAGTGAATTATTCGGTCAATGACATGGAAAGTGAACTGGTATTATTATTGTTAAACTATTTGTTCGCCTCGAACGAATTCGCGCGACGTCCGTTAATTCATATTATGACACACCAATTCCTATATTTATTACTTTATATTGAATACCCCCTTTTGGATCCCTATATTATGTGAATATCCCTTGGCGGATTTCACTCGCAACCTGTTTTATCGGCCAAATTTTGATAGTACAACCTGTCGGCCTACCAAATTCCTATTACTTTTTATGCAGGTACCGCAAAGCCGCGGGCGGAAGCTTGTATAGATATAACGCCACGATTCGTCCAAATTTACTTTGAGAAAATATGTGGTCGATTCGCTCGCTCGATCAATAAAAAACTGAAAGTAGGCAGTTTTTGGAATACGGAACTTCGGGTAGGCAATATTTATTACTTGGTAGGTTGCTTTATAATTAAGAGCTATAAAATAATTAAAAGGGATTTGTCCTAGGCTGTCACTTTGATTTAGATAGCTGTTGGTTCCGGCACACCGATTGCGGGCCGAGTGCGGGTATTCTGCGGTTCCATCGCGTTTGCCGAGGCCTCACTGAAAGTTAACATAATACGGAACTTCGGTAGACGCAAATCGATTTAGTACTTAGTTGGCTTGCTGTATAATTAAGAGCTATAACATTATCCATAAGGGCTTTGTTCGCACACACTTTCTATTCTAATTGCATGCCGTACATGCAGGGTACTAGAAATATTCGAGGCTCAACTTCATACACTGTTGTTTCCGTACGATAAAGAGAAAGGGTGCCTGGAAAAGATCTGTTTTAACAATACTATCAAGATTAGCCGGTAAGAGTATGAGTTAAATCGGCCACGGGGTTGCTATGACATAAGGTCATACATGAAATGGGTTGTCATAATATAAAAGCGCTTTGTTCATAGGTACATTCCAAAACGGTTATTAAATTAATTTTGGACCATATGGTTTTTGAGATACAACGAAAACAGTAACATTTTAAAACCAATATAACGTGAGCTCTCCTTTGGTAAAGTTTCAATGACTTCGTAGTTCAGGTAAGATTGGTATTAGTTAGAACATGCTTAAGGTGCGGTTTTCAAAAGTTATCTGAATTGTTCCTCAACTATCATCGAAGCACCAAGTTTTACCAGACATTGCAAGATCTCAGTTCGGGGCGAACCACTAGTTCCTAATAGTATTGTATGCACGAGCTCACAATTCGCACTGCCAAATGTTCCAATAACAATTGTCAGTAAAGCCATACACAGAAGGCAGTTAATATCAATTTGTGTACAATGGAAGTGATCAACTTCCATAAGGACTAGTGGTAGAACTAAATCCGCTGAGTATAAAACGTTGATGGGTAACCATACAACGTGTTCCGTAACTAGTAAACTACCCCGAAAGGGGCTAATTCTATAAATAAAAAAAATACTAACGATGATATTAATTTTCCATACAAGGTTTTTCATAAATGTTTAATATCTGAAATGGGCTTATTAAATCCACAAAAAATAGGTGTATCGTTTAATAATTCGTTATAAAGATTTTAAAGACCAAAATCTAGTGGTTTGAAATAATTCGGGGAAAAACTTAATAAACTTTGATGTAATTTTTTTTTTTTTTTTTTTTTCATTGAAAAATAACGAATTTACAAAAGCCTTTGAGCACACTTTTTTGCTAATTGCGTGTAGAATAATCCCCCTTACGAAATTAGTATACATTCTAAGCCTTTGAGCACACTTTTTTGCTAATTGCGTGTAGAATAATCCCCCTTACGAAATTAGTATACATTCTATAAATCACCTTGTATATATTCTGTGACTGTTCACTGGAAACTTGAGCTGTTTTTTGAATAACAATACGTTAAATTGTTCTAGATGAAAGTGTTCATGGATATGAAACCGGGCGGTTCGCTCTGCACGGTGCTCGCCACCATGTTCCGCTTCAAGTCGGAGCAGCGGTGGCGCAAGTTCGACTTCCAGGTCGGTAAGGTATGCACCCGCACGCTGCCTCGCTCACCCCGCCCCGCCGCCCCGCCGCCGACCCGCACGCGGCATAACACATCACTGGCAACACGCGGCTGATATTTTTGCATCTACTACACACTAAAAAATTGTATCTATTATGTCAAAATTGTATCTATTATGTCAAAATTGTATCTATTATGGTCCTTTATCAAAGATCAATGCACATTTAAGCGTTAGAACAAAACCATTGTTCCAGTAGTTGAATTAAAAAAATGCAAAAGTAATTAATAAACTTAAAAAGTTCCCTACAAAGAAAGTATGCCTGACACAGACGTACGTGTAGGAAAGTCCTATCCCGTTGTGTGTAATGGAAAGTGGCTTAGTAGGGTTTTGAGGATTAAGGCCCTTATTTATAAATCTTGAGATCAGGATTTTTTTAATGGGAAATGTGATGAGGGCGGTTTTTAATAACGGGCCTAAGTCATATTTCTTGGCGTTTTACTGGTAAGTTCTTAGTACACAAGATCCACCCTTTAAACTCATGCCCTCTCATTCATAATAGCCAAGACAGTCTTTGATAATAGTCACTAACTTATTGGCTTTTCTAACAGCAAACAAAAAAAAGAGGCAGACATACTTACTCATATATCGAGTGATGAAGTTAAGTGAGTGATTATGAAAAAAAAAAACATTTATTGCCTTTAAGAACAAATATTAAAAAAGAGCAGGATACACAAAAAATAATAATAATAAAGGGGTATGATATTCTTTTTACTGTACTTTGGGAATAATACTTGTTTATTTTATTGGTTGTTATTGAGTAATTCTTTATATTAGTTTAATAAGTATAATAAATATCAGACGTGTGTTGTTGCTAATGCACGAAGGGTATGATATACTAATTTTAACATTTTGATTAATTATCTAAATATTTTATTATATTATAGTTACCTAGTATATTCTAGCTTGCGTGGTACCTAGATAAAACGTAGCGTTTATGCTATTCTAGATATAGAAATCTATCTATTCTAAGTTTCATCCGCATCGGTTGAGCCGTTACGGCGTGATAGTATTATTAGGAAATTTTGTCTTTTTTAAATGATTTGCTAGTGATTTGAAAGTCGCGGGCCGCTCCTGGATTAGACTAGCTAGGATCATTGTGGATACACAAACTTGGGGAGGCCTATACCCAGCAGTGGGTGAAGTCATGCTGCGTATGATCACCATCATCATCATCAGCCTGTAGAAGTCATCACTGCTGGACATCACCCACCTTCTTTCACAATAGTTAGATAGATAGATAGAAAATTCTTTATTGCACATAAAAATAGTACAAAGGCGAATTTAATGCTAAAAAGCATTATCTTCCAGATAACCTTTGTGTTTGTGAACAGAAGATGTGAAGGTAGTGCACAGGAAAGGGAACACTTGAGAACATAAAATCGAAAATAAAAGGAATTATGATGCTAATTACTTACTAAAATTTTGAGAGAAATAGGATTTTTAATACATACTAGTTTAGTATAGTACCATGACGAACGGTCTTGAGCCTTTTCCATCCACCGACTTCGCGCAACTTTCGCAATGTCGTCGATCTATTGGGGGGCCTTCCAACACTGCGTATGATAATGGTTTGAAATTCAACTGGAATACCACTTTACTTGAAACTCTTGCTTTTGGTAGCAGATCCATTGTCATTTCATGCAACAAATCATACAACTACTAAAATACGTGATGATTTGACTTGTAAATAATCATGGGAACAGACCAACACGGGGAGAATAATGTATTGTGTTTTTGTGTTATAAATTTTTTTTTTGTCACTAATAAGTGCATTTTCTGTTTCTTCACCTTTTTAGCATGCAACATTTTTTATTTAACATCGGTTTATTCACTCTTTCTCTTTTTCCACGATAATTTTTTACCTAATATTATAAAGTTCTAGATTCACAGTTCTATGTATTTTCATAAAATACACTACAAATCTCATAAACAAACACTACTCATATTAACTCCTTGACTTGTATGTGTCATATTTTGGGTACTTTGTAAATAATTGATCTAGCGAGCGAAGCAAAATAACATGGGTGATTTGGCGTTTATGAATGTACCTATTTATGTTTTTCGAGCTTAACTTTTGAACCGTTGATCTGGTTGTACGAGTACTATCAGGATTTGCTTATAAGAATATGAGTCAAATCGGCAAAGGGGTTGTTAAGATATCGAAGTCCATTATGGGCCAAAAAATTAATACTAATATGATAAGTGGTTGTCATATGATAGAGATTTGTTCATATGTATACCAAAACTATTATAATTTTTATTCTTAACCATATAGTTTCTGAGATACGAAGGAAATAGTAAAATTTGGGACCTCACCTCGGGACGAACCACTTGTCTTGTATGTTGTAGTATTGCATTTGTTATGATTATTTGACTGGCCTCATAGCTCAGTTAGTAGTAACTCTGCCTTCTGCGCTGGGTGTTAAATATTTATCTATTACATATATCAGTCTCTGGTCACCATAGTACAGGCTATGCCTAGTTTGGGATCAGTTGACCGTGTGAATATGTCCGGAATATTTATTAATTTATTTTATTTATATACAAAATTTCCCCTCACTATACCATAGCTAACATAAACCTTCTCTCTTCCCTCCCCCCGCTCGCCCTTTACAGAATCCGTCCCGCAAGGACTTGAACGTGCAAATGATGCTTGAGATAGAGTCGTCGCTGCTCGGCGCGGAGCTGATTCGCACGCCGTGCGTGTACATCCGCCCTGAGGTGGACAAGGCGACCGCTAACAAGGTGAAGGACATCGTCAGCAACCATCAGGGAGAGATCTGCGGTAACTATTTTTTAGTGGTTGCAAGCCCATAGCCGCTTTAACAATACTAACTGTTTACCTCACGATGTTTACCGTCACCGTCATAGGCACATGTCAATGTGCACCAAAAATTTTTAAATAGAAATTAATACTCATTGGTGCATTGCCGGTTTTGAACCTAAGACCGGCGGATCGAAAGTCGAGGAACCTCCAATTAAGCAGAAATTACCTTTGGCCAAAGCTAATGAATAAAAAAGAATGTAACATAAAAAGAAATCTAAAAGAATGCGACGTAGTTAATTTTAAATTTAATTTGCGTACAGAGGACGAAGAGGATGCTACTCACATCGTTTACCCGACCGTGGATCCGCTGGAGGAGGAGTATGCTCGCCCCGTGTTCCGCAGGGGTAACCACGTGCTTGTCCACTGGTACTACCTGCCCGACAGCCATGACACATGGGCGCAAGCCGAGATGCCGGTACGTATTTGTCTTAGTATTCATTGTAGGTATGTAGGGCAGAGCGAGATTTTCTCGCTCTAAATTGGAGCAGCCCGCCTGGGAGGTACCTCCGCCTTTCAGAAGATCGCGGCCAATTAACATTATTTGTTTCAAATAGTGTTGTGTTTCTGCCGTGAGGAAGATTGCCAAAGCTCTTTATGGGAGGAGGTGGGGTGTGCGTCTTTGAGTATAGTGGCGCAACTTGGTTCCGACGGAAGATGAGCGTTGTGTTACTTTTTAGGTAACACAACAAGCTGAGTTGGATGCCAGTTTGTGGCATATGAGTTGGTAGTTTGTAGTATATTTAGTTGAATGATCTCCCTGCTGAGGTTTTCCCTAGGGACTAAAGTATGGGGTTCTTCAAAAAGGGCGTTTTGAACTTTTTAAGGGGTCGGAAACGCGTGAGTGATGCCTCTGGTATGCGTCAATAGCAAGCGTCCATAGGCTACGGTAACCACTTACCAACAGGTGGGCCGTATGCTTGTTTGTTATCTTAGTTGTATAAAAAAAAAAATGTTTTTGAAGATTGATATATGCCTGTGGCCTGTACCTGTGCTTCAAATAAAGTTTAAAAAAAAAGTTTTTTTTAAATTTTCTTTCTGTTAATAAAAACAAAAAAAAAAACATGTTGTGATTAATTTTTCCAGGTGGATGTGCCAGAGACAGCCAGTTGGGACTGCAACCGGGCGGAGCCTTGGCGCGTCACCGCCACCTGGGTGCTGGACCTGCCACTTTACAACGAGTGGATGAACGAGGAAGACTATGAAGTCGACAGCAATGGCAAGAAAAAGGTATGAAAGAGACTCGACACGATTTGCAGTTTAATAAGAGATAAAACACCAAGAAATAGCCGATTTTAAAAAGTCCAGGGGATAAATCTTGAAAAATCTGTTATCTAATTTTTTTTATAATAAGCTTTCTTATTTGATAGAATAAGCCTCTTTCAGGATAGTATACATATTATGAATCGTCTTGTATAAATTATATTTAAATAATGTAAGAATGTAAAATAGCTTTCATTGTAATATACTAGGTGCACAAACTGCGGTTGTCTGTTGATGACCTGATCCCCGGCGCGGAGACTTCAAGCAAGAGCAAGAAGGGAAGCAAAAGGAAGCGGTCTCCTTCCCCGCCGCCGCAGAAAAACAAGAGGAAAAGGTAGACATCATTGTAACTACTATTATAGTACAGGGACAAAAATAACCCAAATAATATATTTTTTACAAAAACTGAAAACCGACTTCAAATTCCAGAATATTTGCAAGATCAATACCAACCTCTTTTTTTTGTTATCAACCTCTTTGCGTTTTGCTTACCTACTGAGGATGACACTGGCCACCAACACTTTCGAACAAAAAAGCAAAGTACCTAAGTATGACATTCATTCATCATAAATAATAACTCATATGGTACTGACTGACTGACAGACAATAAAACGTGGTGGTTTTATTCTCTTTGACAATCAACGCAAAGCCTAACGAAAAGTCCTAAGATTGGTATGAAATTTGCAGGGTAGCTTCCTGTTGTAACGTATGGGTGCACAGAAAGGAATTGCGTGGAAAACCATACTATACCACAGTCGACAAAAAAAAATTCGGCAAGTCGTGATTTCAAGAGATGATGACGTTTTTTTAAACTTTACGGGACATGTAGTAATCCCTCAGGAACTAAATTAATATGGGACCACCCCGGGATCATACTCTATACACCAGCGAAATAAATATCAAAATCGGTTTAGTATTGGCGGAGATATCGAGTAACATACACACAAAAAAAAAACATCTAACTTGAAAACTCCTCCTTTTTAAAGTCGGTTAAAAATAATGTCCTACCTATTCCAAGATCCAAAGTGACTAAGCGGAGTGGTAACAAACACACGCACGTACGCGCATACACTCACACACGCACAAACTGACACTCAAACTATTACACACACTCACTGATACACACACACATACTGATACACACACACATACTGACACACACACAAACACACACTCACATGCGCGCATCAAATCACAAACTAGTTCGCAACTTGTAAATCGGTTTCGTCGTGTACGGACGGACCGCAGTTCTAATGTTGCTGTGACATTCTAGCTACTCATTGGTGATTTGAGTTTGTAACTAGCTTTAATTAGTGTCGTGGACGAATGGCCTTTGCGCTCTAAATCGTTGAAGGAAAACATGGTACTTCTGGTCAGCTGGAGTTGTCTACCGTCGCTACAGGGAGGCGCACACGCTCAAGAAAGTCCCTGACCTGATGTTGTGTAGTTGTTTAAGTTTAATATTATATGTATGTTAGTCCGTAAGGTATTTATTAATATGGGCCATTGGCATATTACACATGTTTGTATAATATGTCATGTTGCCTGAAATAAAGTTATTATTGACTGGCCTCATAGCTCAGTTGGTAGTAACCCTGCCTTCTACGCTAGAGGTCGCGGGTTCGATTCCCGCGCTGGACAAACATTTGTGACTAACACAGATGTTTGTTCTGTGTCTGGGTGTTCAATATTGATCTTGTATATCAGTCTCTGGTACCCATAGTACAGGCTATGCTTAGTTTGGGACCAGTTGACCGTGTGAATATGTCCGGAATATTTATTTATTTATTTATTTATTATCAGCCGCGTATCAAAGCGTCGCGACGAAGCAGAAGACGAAGATGACAACGCTTCCCGCGACAACAGTGACGTCACGCCGGCGGCGCCCGAGCCCGCGGAGAAGCCGGCCGAACGTAAGGAATTGCTACCGTATCTTTCGATACCCAGGCTAAAGAGTTGGTATAACTTTCATTCTTAACTTTTAAAAAACGCTTTGGGCTTACAAATTGTTTCTTATGGAATGTAAATTATTTTTGATTAATTATATTTCCTGGTTTATAACGGTTATCAACCGGTTAATTGTAAACCAGTTCCGAGCGCTGCGAGACGCTTTAGTGTCTTAACCATACGACTTTCCCTAATAGGATGTATTTAACTATCCGAGTGAGACCTTAGATGGAGTTCAAGTAGATACTATTGCATGTGTGCATGTGAAGTCAATTGGCAACCCTCCTAAATTCAAATAATCATCATTATTCATTCATTTTGTAACTAATTATTATCGTCGAGATTGAACATCCTTGATTGAGTTGAGATTTTGCAGCAAGCCTGAACTTATACGGGTGTATGATTACTATATTGATGATTATTGTTGATTTGACATAACGATAATGGCTGAATTTGTTTGTTTATAGCACCAGCAGCGCCCGCTCCCGAGCCAGCCCCGGCGCCAGCGCCGACGTCGGCGCCCGAGGCGCCGTCCACGCCGGCCCCTCAGATGGACACACATGATGATTCCCAGGGGAAGCATAGCGATTCTAACACACAGGTATTTTAAAATCTCCATGCAAATCAGTGGCAATATAGGGGCCAGTGTTGATAGGGAGGGACTAAAGCAAACGTGTAGTCTTAACTTTCCTTCCAAGTTTAGAAAGAAAAGGACAATGTTGTTGGAAAACTGGCCTCGATATTGCCTCTTATTCGCAGGGAGATGTGTAGGGCTTAAATAATATGACCTTACAGTAGCTTTGAGTATCACGACCGTTGGGACAGAAAGGTTCTATAGTGCCTCACACTTCATTAAAAGATGACCTAATAAAGGTTGCTTTTAGTCGTTGCAGACGCAAAAGATTGGTCGCTCTGGAAATCTACGGGGGAAGCCTTCGTTCAGCAGTCCTGCGGTTTAAATGATGATGACTTTGCCATATGTCTGTAAAGATTGACATGCTTTTGTTAATTGATAGAGAATTATAACCTCTAATCCATCACAGGAAACTCTAACAAAAGAAGAGTTAGAAGACAACGTGACAGACCAGACGCATCACATAGTGGTACCGTCTTACTCGGCTTGGTTCGACTACAACTCTATCCATACGATTGAGAAGCGAGCGCTGCCTGAATTCTTCAACGGCAAAAACAAATCGAAGACTCCTGAGATATATCTCGCTTACAGGTAATTATGATTTTCAGTAGTATCAGAATAACTTGCCTACTAGCTTCCGCCCGCTTACTCATATAATATTCGGATAAAAAAAACTATTCCATCCTCCTGTTAAATCCAAATAATAATATAGATTGCAATTTTTTCAAAATCAAATAAAATTGTGAGCATTGTGATATAATTACAACGTGTGACATTTTTTTCCAGAAACTTCATGATTGATACTTACCGGCTGAACCCCACGGAGTACTTAACAAGCACTGCCAGTCGACGCAACCTGGCGGGTGACGTCTGCGCTATCATGCGAGTGCACGGCTTTCTGGAGCAGTGGGGACTTATCAACTACCAGGTTCGTGCTTAGATCCTACAGACTGCGCCAAATAGATCAAATATATGGCATAATTCCAATCTTACCGAATGCGCCAAACGTTTCAAATATATGGCATAATTTGGATACTACCGACTGCGCCAGATAAGCCATATTTATGGCTATAGCGCAGGCTGTAAGGATCCAATATTATATGCTGGGTGGTCATGAAAAATATCCAATCAAGTCGAATAACGTGATGGGTTTTAAAAAATCATATCTGAATTTGGACCTATTTCTACTTCTATTATAACCTGTTAATAAATACTCAACGTTGGTTTATTGTCGACACCTCGGTGGTGCAGTGGGCGAGTAACGGTCTGAGACGCAATGGGTTCGGGTTCGATTCCCGGTTTGCATTATCTGCAAATATTTGTTCCGGGTCTGGGTGTTGTGGTCCATGGTACTCGTAGTTTCTGATACCCACGACACAGGGAATCCTAGTGTGGGGTCAGGACTATGTATGTGACTGTTGGGTGTTATTATTGTTATTGTTTTCCCAGCTGGAAGCGGAGTCCCGGCCGACGGCGATGGGCCCGCCGCCCACGTCGCACTTCCACGTGCTGTCCGACACGCCCTCCGGCCTGCAGCCGCTGACGGCGCGCCCCGCTCAGCCGTCGCAACCTCGCGCAGGTTTGATGCTCAATACACAATACATTTATAGCTTTCACATGGTTGGTTGTTACAGCTAGTAGACATTAGGTGGTTTATAATGTGGACCCTGTATTAGGGTATGGAAACCGGGAGACAGGCTGAAATTTAATAACTAAGTTAGAGGTAGTGTAGGAACGTTCCGTTATATATTATGTTGTAGCAGTTGAAGGTGAACAGGTCGACATTTTTTTATGTGAGGCATTAGATTGACTTATAAGTTTATAGGGAAGATAAAAAGGTCGACAATAAAAACTATTTTTTATGTAATGCATTACATTGATTAATACGTTTATTTTATCTATTTACATGGTATTTTTCGGTCCGTTTTATAATAATGGTTATCTTTTATCATAAAACCAAAATTGTTTCTGCACATCCAAACGTAGGCTTCACGTTTTCCAAGATCCATCAGCCAAAATGTTCATAGTTGATCGGTTTTGTCGCCCCCATAGTTTTTTTTGCGCTTTGTCCAAGTCCGCCGACCGATACTGTCAAAATGAACATAATTTTGTATCCTTATGTGATCCCACGCGAATATGGATCTTATTCCACATGATAAAGACATGTTTTACAGCGGAAAACGTACCAAAAGTGGAGCCGGGTCTACCGAACGGCGCAGACTCTGGAGTAGTACCGCCGCTAGCCGTCAACGCGCCGCCGCAAGTGAAGGCAGAACCCGTGATTGAGTTCGGAGCCAACCCGGGACTCAAACTTGATCAGGTAACTTTTACTTACCGCTTTTACCGCTTAACTCATGTGACTCACGCCCTTGCCGGTTCTATCAAATGGCGCAGAATCTGGCGAATCATTAGTAAATGAAATCAAAATATGGTAATTATGATCAACTTTGTTATTTTGATCATTTATTTAAACTAGAGTCTGAAGGGCACCTTTGTGGCATACTCACAAGCGGTGGTTTTGAAAAATTTGCGAAATCGCAACCTTTGATCAAACCTTTCTAAAACTGTAGAAGACTTCAGTTCAATCAAAAAAAGTGTAGCGTTTCTAAGACATTGGGCCTCAACATCATTGAGCTCTAACAAGACAAAGCAAATGAAATTCTATACATGTAAGTTTTGGCTGCGACAGTTTTTAGTAAAATTTATGTAATGTCTTGAGCCGTGTTCAAATGTCATGCGATAGGCTTCGATATGTCATATAAACCGAATAAAGCCAAATTTGAGTTAGGCATTTGAGGGTGTGCTGTATAGCTCAACGATATCGCAAGCTCCCAAAAGTCAACATTATTAACTTTATTCAGAAGACGTAAGGATCATTTTTAAATACATTTTATATGTCATATCGCATGCCGTTTGGACACTGCTTAATTTGCAATTTACTGTAGTATTCATTTAGAAGATGATCCTTAGATCATTTTAAAATATATTTTAGAAGACATATCGCATGCCTTTTTTTTTTTTTATACAACAGAGGTGGCAAGCAAGCTTACGGCCCACCTGATGGTAAGCGGTTACCGTAGCCTATGAGCGCTTGCAATACCAGAGACATCACGCACGCGTTGCCGACCCTGAACCCCATTCCCCACTAAAGAGCTCTGGCTACCTTACTCACCGCAGGAACACAACACTATTTGAAACAAATAATGTTATTTGGCTGCGATCTTCTGTAAGGCGGAGGTACCTCCCCAGGCGGGCTGCTCCAATTCAGAACGAGAAAATCTCGCTGTGCCCTACCTCCTCCTCCTCGTTTGGACACAGCTTAATTAACAGCCTAACTACTCCTCAGTGGTAAGGCATTTATGCTGAGCCGAGACCTTTTTGCTGCTGTGGCGCACAATAACATTTCACGTGTTCTTTTTTATAAGTTTTTGTGTGTTACCTCTCTGTCTTTGTTTCATTTTTTCGCTCTCTATGTCTTGCTTTTATTGTGACGTGTATTAAATAAATTAAATTAAATTAAAATAATCCGGACATATCACACACGGTCAACTGATCCCAAACTAGGCTTAGCCTGTACTATGGGTACCAGAGACTGATATACATAATAGATGAATATTTAACACCCAGACACAGAACAAACATCTGTATTCATCATACAAATGTTTGTCCAGCGCGGGAATCGAACCCGCGACCTCTAGCGCAGAAGGCAGAGTTACTACCAACTGAGCTATGAGGCCAGTGATTGTGTGCCAAGTTTGTGAATAAATGTTTGTCTATGTCTATGTCTAATTGCTATTGTTTGTTGTAGTACCGCGGCGGGTCTCGCGGCCGCGAATGGACGGAGCAGGAGACGCTGCTGCTGCTGGAAGCGCTGGAGCTGCACCGCGACGACTGGAACCGCGTCGCGGCGCACGTCGGCACGCGCACGCACGACGAGTGCATCCTGCACTTCCTGCGGCTGCCCATCGAGGAGCCCTACCTCAACGATCCTGCTTCAGGTAATCTTTTATTCATAACAACAAGGTGATGCATAACATGTATACAAACCTGAAAGGGGCTTATTCTATCAACAAAATGAAATAACATTAGCAAAAAAATAAATCAATATTTTCATATAATTTTTTCAATTGTTTTTCACATACTTACTCAAATTAGCTGTTTTTGGTATTTTTATCATCTTTATAACTAATAACTAAACGTAAGAGAAGTTCGGAATCAAGATTGCTACCTAAAACAGCTAATTCATTAAGTTCATAGTTCATTTATTAATAACGGATAATAGTTACATGTCAAACACAGATTTATATACTGTAATCCTTACATAGCATAATAATTATCAATAATCGATTAAATATAATAATATAATATTGATGTCAAAATGAACATAATCATAATTAAGACAAGAAATAAATAAAGTAAGATTCACACTCATATTAAAGAAATAAAAAATAAAAATCAATTATGAATTAATTATAATTAGATTAAATTTATACATTGAATTTGGGAATTACCTACCAACTATCTATAAATACCAAAATTAGGTAGAACAAGTTTGATCTGATTTGACCCCAAAACAGCAGATTTTTGTCGAATTTCCGAAAGTTGTAAAACAAACTTTATTGTCAATTGGATGTAGAATAGGCCCTTTTCGGGATAACATACATATTATGTATTCAGTTTGTTTTTCATGTTATTCCCTAAAGATTCCACCGATCGTTGTCCGTTCGAACAGTCTGCCAATCGTTTTCTTCCATGCTTGTGCACCGTAGGTCATTTCTTGTGGTTAAATGTTCAGGTGGGGTGCTGGGCCCGCTGGCGTACCAGCCGATACCGTTCAGCAAGACGGGCAACCCCGTGATGAGCACCGTCGCCTTCCTCGCGTCCGTGGTGGACCCGCGCATCGCCTCCAAAGCCACGCGCGCTGCTATGGACGAATTCGCTGCTATAAAGGTACTGCTGATATAACTGATATAGACTTCATTCCCGTGATATTTTATTCATATAAAAATCTACCCCATGTTTCGGTAATTTGTTTTTAGTGCACCCATACACAACGAGTTGATTCATACTTATGTATATCATCTTAGGGATAGACCCTTATTCTAAAGGGGCTTATTCTATTAACAAAAAACAGCAGATTTTTAGTTTCTCTCAACGACGGTCATAGGCCCTTTTCAGGGCCAACTTACCTCAACCTGGTCATTGACCTAATACAGGATGACCAAGAAAGAATCAGTGACAGGACAAGCAAGCAAGGCGTAGATGCGTGTCCATAACCCGCTGGTTCGATAATTTTGGGTAGCATTTAAATGTAAACCAATAAGGAGGTAGGGCACAGCGAGATTTCCTCGCTCTAAATTGGATCAGCCCGCCTGGGAGGTACCTCCGCCTTACAGAAGATCGCAGCCAAATAACAGTATTTGTTTCAAATAGTGTTGTGTTCCTGCGGTGAGTAAGGTTGCCAGTGCTCTTTAGGGGGGATTAGCAATGCTCCAAGTGTTGCATATGTCAATAGGCGACGGTACCGCATACCATCAGGTGGGGCCGTAAGCATGTTGGCCTCAATTCAATTCATTTATTGACCATTTCGTTATAACATAGGCATGTCAGGTTTACAGTAATTACAGTTCTTTACAAGTAACGTTCTAATTTTACAAAGATTTTAAATTTTAATAGGTAATTTATAGTTTCTACTCCACATGCAAATCAGAAAATGAAACATTTAAATATTCCGCGACATGGTAAAATGGATATATATGGTATATGGATGGCCTCCTTATAACATAAAATAAACCTAATTTGAGGTTATTTGATGAACAGGACGAGGTGCCGGCCGCTATGATGGAGGCGCACGTGAAGGCTGCGAGCGCCCACGGCCCGGCCGCCGCCCTGCAAGCCACCGGCATCGCCGGCACCGCGCCCGAACCTACAGGTATTCTATTCTCCTTGTTATATACTAATACTTATATCCTAACATTTTCTTTTATATAAACTCAAAAGTAGAAACCTTTTATTAGCCTTTCTATCTAGCTATAGCGTTTAATCTTACGTTTGTTACGCCGTTGGTTTCTCTAATAAATAAAATAAAATAAAAATACTAGCTTCTGCCCGCGTGTTCATCATCTCCTTGTCCTTATCCCACTTCATGTGGGGTCGGCACAACATGTTTTCCTCTTCCACTCCCCTCTATCAGCCGTCATATCAGTATTCACTCCTTTCTTACTCATGTCATCTTTCACACAGTCTATCCATCTTTTCTTTGGTCTACCTCTTCCCTTATATCCTTCCACATTCATATTTAAGCTTCTGCCCGCGTGTTACCTACATAAAATAATAATAATAATATATTCCGGACATATTCACACGGTCAACTGATCCCAAACTAGGCATAGCCTGTACTATGGGTACCAGAGACTGATATACATAATATATTTAACACCAAACACAGAACAAACATCTGTGTTAGTCACAAATGTTTGTCCAGTGCGGGAATCGAACCCGCGACCTCTAGCGCAGAAGGCAGAGTTACTACCAACTGAGCTATGAGGCCAGTCTAGAGTATAAAAAGTAGCCCATAATATGCTTATCTAGGTAAATAACTCTATCTATTCCAAGTTTCATTGAAATCGGTTGAGCCGCTACGGCGTTATTGAACCACAAACATCCTTACAAACTTTCGCATTTATATAATACAAGCTTCCGCCCGCGGCTTCCCTCGCGTGGTACCTGCATTAAAAGTAGCCTATATGCTTTTCTAGGTCAATAACTCTATCTATTCCAAGTTTCAATGAAATCGGTTGAGCAGTTACGGCGTGATTGAACCGCAAACATCCAAACATCCTCTCAAACTTTCGCATTTATAATATTAGTAGGATTTGCTACAACCTCGGTGGCGCAGCGAGCGAGTGCCCGTATGAGATTCAAGGTGCGGTGAAGATTCGTTATTATTTGTGGAGATATTATGCACGTTGTTTCCAAGACCAAAAACAGATGATTTGAAGATGAGAAAAAATCTATGGTGTTGATAGAATTTGAACACGTTGTAGAACTAGGTACATACTGTCAGCTGTTCTGTGACGGTGTTATCTTTACATGCGCTCGCTCTTCATAGAAAATAAGTAAAGATTGTTTACAATGTTTCTTACATTTAATATCGAGAACCTAAAGTCTAGACAAACCTAACATAGGTTTTAAGACATTTACTACCATTCATTTGTATTCCTTTTGTGTAATAAATAAATATAAATAAAAAATATAAATAACTAATTTACTAAAATTCTATGGCCTATTCCTAAAGTTTTGTCTTCTATTTTTTTTATGTGTGTTCTTAAATTTGCCTATGTTATGAACATGCAATTTTTACAGGCAGTTCTTACATCTTTGACTTTGACTTGATTTGATGACAGGCGAGAAGAAAGAAGGTGCCAGCGACGTTAAGGGGGAACCTATGGAGGTAGAGGAAAGCGACGTGAAGGTGAAAGATGAGCCGACCGAAGCTCCGGCGCCCGCCGCGCCCCCCGCCGCTGATGAGAAGGACCCCAAGGAGGAACGGACGTCACCACCACCAGGTAACCTTCCTATATTCTAGCTTGAGAAAAAATAAACGGGCTCACGACTGTTCGTGGTGAGGTCTCTGAGTTTCATCATCATCATTTCAGCCGTACGACGTCCACTGCTGAACATGGCCTCCCCCACAGACGTAGCGAATTCCTTATCATGTGGGGGGATTATGACTCACCACGATTATGGCGAGCGCAGTTATAACTATCGTTGTTAAAATGAGGGACGCTGCTGCCCATCCTCTAGCTTTCTTCCCTTAGTCGCCTCTTACGACATCCGCGAGTAGGTAGATATGGAGGGGCCTATTCTTCAGCCGGGGCCAACACAGTTCTGAGTTTACTTCAACAAATATGCGAATACCTTGTTAGTATTGTCTAACTTATGAACTATTTTTGATCTGATTTAAATATAATTAGCAGGTGACGAAGAAGATAATTTCTTGAAATGAATTATAATAGAAAAAATATGAATTTAGTCTTTTTTTTTTATACAACAGAGGTGGCAAACAAGCTTACGGCCCACCTGATGGTAAGCGGTTACCGTAGCCTATGAGCGCTTGCAATACCAGAGGTACGCACGCGTTGCCGACCCCGAACCCCCTAAAGAGCTCTGGCAACCTTACTCACCGCAGGAACACAACACTATTTGAAACAAATAATGTTATTTGGCTGCGATCTTCTGTAAGGCGGAGGTACCTCCCCAGGCGGGCTGCTCCAATTCAGAACGAGAAAATCTCGCTGTGCCCTACCTCCTCCTCCTTAGTCTGTTCAAAATCTTGTTAATGTTGGGTCTCGGTTGTAGAAAAACAATTTATTCCATTTCATGTTTTTCATGTGTTTTGCTGTCATATTTTATCTCCACAGCGGAAGGCGGAAGCGGCACAGTGGACGCCAAACTGCAATCAGCCGCCGCCGCTGCGCTTGCCGCCGCCGCCGTGAAGGCCAAACACCTCGCCGGCGTCGAGGAACGCAAGATCAAGTCTCTGGTAGCACTCCTAGTCGAGACACAGATGAAGAAACTGGAGATCAAACTAAGGCACTTTGAGGAACTTGAAGCTACTATGGAAAGGGAACGAGAGGGTAAGAAACTTTGTTAGTTATTAAGTGCGTCACACACGGCAGCTATAATGTAAAGATGTATATTACAGCACGATATATCTCATTACATCTTTCCATAGAAGTCGTCAGGACACCACACACGACATCTATAATGTATATTTTTACATCTTCGCTTTAGGTTGGCCGGTCTCATGATAAAGTCTCATTTAACCATCCTCGAGGCAGTCATTTGATAACAGTCACGCTCTTTATACTCTAGAGAGGGAAAGAGACAACATAATGATATGGGCCTAAAATTTGGCGATAGTCCATCAAAGCTAGATTCCGTTACATCCCGTATACTACCGTTGACTGGCCTCATAGCTCAGTTGGTAGTAACTCTGCCTTCTGCGCTAGAGGTCGCGGGTTCGATTCTCGCACTGGACAAACATTTGTGACTAACACAGATGTTTGTTCTGTGTCTGGGTGTTAAATATATATCTATTATGTATATCAGTCTCTGGTACCCATAGTACAGGCTATGCCTAGTTTGGGATCAGTTGACCGTGTGAATATGTCCGGAATATATTTTTTATTTTTATTTTACTATTTCCTTTCTTTCCTATTATATTTACCGTATGTTTTAATTGAATACATTCACTTCGTTCGTATTATGTAATAAGAATCGTATTTTGCTTAGGACCACGTACCAAACATGCGTTTAAAAAAAAAACTAAAAAAAAATTTTTAATAATTTGTTAATAAAATTAAGTTTTTTAAAATTCAGTTTAGTGCCGTGATATTTGGAAACAGAGTTTCAAAAAATTTATAGATTAATTGAATTGTGCAGGTCTGGAGTACCAGCGTCAACAGCTGATCCAAGAGCGACAACAGTTCCACCTGGAGCAGCTGAAGGCGGCCGAGTTCCGCGCCAGGCATCAAGCGCACCAACGGTCAGTCAACAAACATATAACAACCCAATAATTTACGTAATCCTCGGATTATGTAAACACACATGAATATCACGGAATAAAAACCACTAAATTTCGTGTATCAGAAACAATAACGACAATGTTTACTATTATAAATTGTGTTTAGCAGAAGTATTTTATAACTTTCATTCAAAGTTTTAGCAAGTCAAAGTTGTAAACTTGTTAACCCATTATCCCGTATTACGCTAGTAGTACGTAGTATCTACTACAAAGTCAAAATCCCATTCATCGGCATGCGCGTGAGCATTCGGTTTCATAATATCAACCTCTCAGTGCTTGTACTGACTATAATCTATCTCTGTGCCAAATTTCATCCAGATCCGTGCAGCAGTTCATTGAATAACAAACATCCATCCATCAGTTTCAACTCCTTTGTGGTGAGGGTACCGACCGAACATCTTTCGACCTACCTAAAAGAAGATCTCTGGCCGAAGGGTGTTGTGTTCCGTCGCTTCCGCGGGCGGATACCTACTGCCAATGACAATTCGCGTCCCACGTCGCAGTTTCTACGTGGCAATTAATTGTGTTTATTATTATGTATGTTAGTCTTTAAGGTATATATCTATATGGGCCGTAGTATAAGAAAAATTCCATCTGTTTTTTATTCTATTGTTGCCTGAAATAAAGTTATTGTATTGTATTGGGGACGAATAAACGCCTTTTCTTTCTTTCTATCCGTCCATCTATCTATCTATCCATCCAAACTTTCGCATTTATTATATAAGTAAGATTGTTTTTATTTCTTTTCGAGTTATTTACCCATCTATAAAATATGTTGAAGAATATGTGTTATACATATTATATAAAATGAATATCTGTGTGTGTTTGTGCAGGATGCAAGCGGAAGGCGGCGCCGCGGCGGTGGCGCCCGAGCAGCCGGCGCCGGACGCCGCGCCTCCCGTCGCGCCCCCGACGCACGCGTAAACACACGCCACCATTCCACCTCTATATTAAACAACTACACTTTGTTGCTATAAGGTACGCGTTCCTGACTACATATGAAGTCGGCGCATACACATATAGCACTACGATTAAATTTATGCGCCTGGGCAATCGTAGTTTTAGGCTCGTTCAGAGACACGACTCAAGCATAGATTTAATCACAGATCAGCTGAACTCTACTTAAGTATTGAATCTCTTCTCAAACATACCTTTTATTCAAGAACGGTACTTATACTATTCTCAGCTGAATCGAGTCTCAAATCTGTACTCAAATGTTCTCGTTTACATTTTGATTTATTTATAATTTTCGATCCGTTTTACGCAGAAATTCAAACAGCAGGGTGGAAATAGAATAGAACAATAAAGTGAAGTATAAATATGCATCAAAGTTCGTGTAACGAAACGAAAATGTCATTTGATTAATGTCAAATCAAATCTAAACTCAAGCACCGATTTCGTCTGATTGACGTTTCAGAATAAGCATTTACTCAGGTGAACTGTGATCATTGAATCTATACATAAGTACTATTCAAGAATTAGAATCTCGACTCAAATCGAGATTTAAGTACAGATCAATGCTCGAGTCTTGTCTCTGAATACGAGCCTTAGTATTTATCTTCGTGAATAAAACCACTGCATCTTCGTCTTTATGCGCATAATTTTCATCATAGTACGTATAGTACGTTTGCAGAAGTCAAATACATGGAAAAATAGATGTTACACAGTGCGTTTGTGACCACCAAGGAACAATACTAGATTTCAATGAATTTGCGTTTGTAATTGTGTGTATGCACTGCGTTCATACGCAGCAAGGAACGCGTACCATCCAACCAATAACTAGATTCATGAAATGAAATAAAGTGGGGGAACTACTTCACGAAAAAATAGTGATGTTTTAAAATAATAGCTAATAACAGCTGATTCAAGTTGGAACAAGTCTGCTTCACTCACTCTAGTATTTCAATGGCGCAACAAATAACAGTAGTTTGTGATTGAGTTTACTTGTTTAGTTTGAGTAGCGTCGTGGACAATGGGGCTAATATAGCACATACTATTTGCCTCATTTTGCCAGGACGAATGCTTTATACTACACTAGCACCCTCGGCTTCGTAAGCGGTAAATGTTCATGGTAAAAACAGCATCAAAATCCACTTAATCTTGTTCGTAATCAGGTACTAACTTTATTGGAAACAGGTAATAAAAGAATGAGGCAGATATCATTATATCGAAACGAGAACGTTGATGGTGTGAGATGTTTAGAAGTAATAAAATAAGTGAATACAGAAAAACGCGGATTGTGACTGTTTAATTCTATTTAGAGATTTGGACATGAAGTTTTGTCAGAACAATGTTTTATATCGACTTGTAATCGTCACTTGTCGAATGGTAACTGAAAATGTATTGACTTCCTCTTACACAGAGTCGATCTAGATTAATGGATCTTTAGGTTAATCAATTGTAGCAGTTAAGGTAGATTTAAGAAAAGTAAATGGATAAGTACCGAGTTTTTAATGTGGCCAAGGGACTTGGACGATTTCAAAATAAAACGGTTTGAAAACTTTGCGAGAGCGTGTAGAAATCTGTGAAATCATATTGTTATAAATATTAAATGTACTTTTAAATTATAGAATTGAATTAATAAAGTATGGTATTTATTCCATTGTACTTTCGGTGCCGTAGAAATCGGTATTACTGTCAGCGTGCAACTTAGTAAATAAAAGAATTGAAAGTATTCTTTTAGTTTTTATTTCTCGCTATCGATACATTCTCATCCGCACGATGTTGACATACGCAAAGCCTTTGTAATGCGTGAAATTTCACTTTTTATCTGTTTTCCAGTTTTGTAAAACTCCGTTTATGGTCCTTTTGTAGTTATAAGCTCATTTCGGCCACAGCTGCCTCAATGCGAGCAAAACATTGAACGCGACAAGTCTCGAAAACATAATGCTGAAAACATTTTTTTGTGCGCTATATCTACACTATGCAATATCATCCGATTTAGAAACACACGGTTCACACGAGTCGAATTTATATCGAGTGTCTATGGTAAGATTTTACTGAAATATTAACAAAGCATGTTTTATTGTCATTGCCAGTGGATATGACTACAAGAAATCATGTATGGGGTAAACTCTGGAACTACTGATCCGATTCAAAAAAAATTTTACTTATAGAAAAGTTGCTCTATCTTAACTTAACAAAGTTATTGATTTTGGTCTAATTTGTTATATAGGCTATGTTATAATATGCAACATCCGAGGGGGGGGGGGGGAGGTAGAGGGCTTCGAAAATTTTTGGAAAAATATCTTGAATGCAAATATTGAGTTGAAACTTTGCAAACATATTTTTCATAACATTCTGCGGATGTCAGCGATTTCTAAATATCCACGTTTAATACATGGAAATTATTAAAATTCATTTAAAACAAAAGTTAGAGGCGTGTAGGTATATCTCCTTTCTCTATACTGTGACTTCACTCCACTCGAGTGAAAACGCGCTGGTAGGTACAGCTAGTGCACAATATAGAAAAAAATATTGTCATTAAATTCGTCAGGTATCTTCCCCCGGTAACCCGAATAAGCCCGCTCTTTTCTCTCACGGCGAGAGTCCCGTTTGGGATCACTTCAGCAAAAGCCTTTACTTCGTGGACGTGCACAAACAAAACGTACATCGACTGGATTATAGTTCTGGGATGATCTACACTAAACATATTGGTAAGTTACTTTTACTCATCTTTTTGCCAGTTGATTTTTTTTCTCTGTTGAGTCGTGTGTATCTAATAAAAATTTCAAATTTATAATAAATTACCAACGCGCAGTGGCTAAATATTGAAAAAGATTCGCTATTTTTAAGAGAATTAAATAGTTGTTTTATTTCAAAATGTTTTTATAACATGAAAGAATATTTTGAAAATAATTATTCCTTACCTAGAAAAGTATATAGGCTACTTTTTACCAAGATAGATAGATAGATAACACTTTATTGATCACCATACGGAAATAATACATAAGATCACAATTACAAATTTACACGGCAATACAATGTGCGGCCTTATCGCTAAGAGCGATCTCTGCCAGGCAACCTTAGGATGGACTGGACTGAAAAGATTAGAGAAGGGGCAAGATGGTGTTTCTTAAATTATGAAGAAAATAATTAACTATAAACAGAATAAAGTAGGTATATTAAATAGATAAATCAAGATAATCATATATATATATATATATATAATACATATAGTGACATTTATATAAACACATACAGATACTATATCGTATATAATTATAATAGGTACACAGAATTTAAGAATAATAATATACAATAAACTTGTGCTTCACAAAGAGCAGCGACCAAGACTTGACTTGGTATCAACCAAGATACCACGCGAGCGAAGCCGCGTGCGCAAGGCGAATATAGGCGAATATAGCGCTAAATATGACCAATCTTCGCATTATTGTTAGAACCTTAACTGGACACTGTTGTCTTAATAAGCACATGTTCAAACTAAGGCTATGCGACACACAAACCTGCAGGCTATGCAAGGAGGCGGACGAAACGCCTATACACCTGCTAAGTGAGTGCGGAGCACTTATGCTCAAACGTAGCATCCATTTGGGAAAGAACATCCTCAGCCAAATGGAGCTAAAGCAACTCACCCCAAAGAAAATCCTTCAGTTTTTAACAGCTGCTGGGCTTTGCGGTGAACTTTAAAGGCCCTGTAAAGGGGCTCCACAAATAAAGTGGCGATCACAATAGGCCAGTTGTGGCCGAAGTGAAACCATAGCCAATAAAAGTAAATAAAAAAAAAAATAAAAAAAATAGGCGAACATGAAATTAGCCACGCGCAGCTTGAGATCCGTCGGACGAGCGTTACATGAGTTACTTTACATTGTACTGTTCCACAGGGTATGGGCAAGTGAACGTCGTTGCACTCGTTTCGCATAGTCGGCGGCTTCTAGTAGCGGTGCGTTCAGCTTTGTACCTCCTGGACTGGGGGGTAGCCGGCGATGCTGCTCTACGTCTCCTGACTACAGTAGACCACGGACTGCCGGACAACGTCATTAATGAGGGCAAGGCAGACGCGCATGGCAGGTTCTGGGCAGGTAATACCTGACAGGCTGTAGACACGACAGGGTGATGGACATCGTTTAGCTCTAAGAGTGGAAAGTTGAATGAAAAGGCCTTTGTACATTTTTTCTGTGAATTACCTACCTATCTTACGACTTTTACTTACGGACAGTTGAATAAAATCGTACCTATTAGATACAAAAACATAGCTTTTTCATATGGCAAGTATGGCAACCCACTTCATGTAGGTATGTTTTTTTTTTTTTAAGAACCCCCTTTTGTTTATTTTTTACCTGCCAACAAACATAAATCGCGGATTCGATGAACAATTTATAATGTGCTTACAGGAACGAAAGGTCCTCAAACCGGCGACGATGTCCTACCAGACAAGGCTACATTTTACAGCATAGAACATGAATCGCTCACGCCTCGGATACACCTGCGGCCGATCACTACATCTAATGGGCTAGTGTGGTCGCTCAACAACACCGTTTTGTATTACATCGACTCGCCTACGCAGAAGGTTGAGGCATTCGATTATGATCTTCTGAGAGGGGAATTAAGTACGTTGTCTGTATTTAGAACTTGTCTTGTATAACTATTGTTCCATACTATATCACCCGTCATATCATAGTATCTAGACGTACCTACAGTCGCTACTAAGAAGTTATCTAAATATACCTATTATGAAACAGTAACTGACACACTGACTGAAAGAAAACGCACAGTCCGTTGGTCATACGGACTTGAAATTTGGAAGGTGTCTGAAATTTATCATCTTTCATATAATCCATCTATCTTTTCTTAAGCCTAATCTACTGTATTCATCCACATTCATCACTCCTCGTCTACTGTATGACTTATATATCTCATTTCATCAGCCTGTAGCCTGTAGAAGTCCACTGTTGGACATAAGCCTCCCGACTTCCCGACATCCACCGACTTCCCGCAACTTTAACATTGTCGTCGGTCTATTGGGTGGAGCGTTCCAACACTGTACCTACGTAACTGTGGGTGGTTAAAATCTCTCAAACCGATTCAACTCGGTTTCTGTTGGTTATTTTGCCATTAGTTATTAATAAATGTACCTAAAGCCCACTTTGTTGACGTTCTTGCTAATTTGGTTACTTATCGATGTTAAATTACAACTTTCCGGTTAACAGGTGGGCGACGAACGATAATTGATATTTCTAATTACGGGTATGAAGACGCGATACCTGACGGCATGGCGATAGACAGCCAAGGGCATCTGTGGGTTGCGCTCATGTTTGGAGGCACTGTAAGTTGTCCTTATTTTATTAAAATGTTTAGTTGTATGCAGACTGAATGAAGAGGCAGATCATCGTGTGTATGTCTACAGCTTACACATAACGAATTTCTGAATTCTGAGTATGCAAATATTTAGTGCATAATTGGTGCAATCTGAAAATCCAATTCAAAATTTAGGTGCCAAAGAGGTTTCTGAGATATGAGCCAAAAACTATGTGTCAGCTGGAGACCCGGGTCTACAGCTTGCACATCCAGTTCTGCCAAACGGCTGACGCGAGAGCTATGAAAACTAGCCAGATATTTAGTGCCAAATAAGTGCCAAAGGTACTAAAAACATCAGGCCTGTAGCTTAAAAGGTTTCAGAGTTATAAGCAAAAAACTATGTGTCAGCTGGGGACCCGGGTCTACAGCTTGCACATGCAGCCAAACGGCTGACGCGAGAGCTATGAAAACTAGCCAGATATTTAGTGCCAAATAAGTGCCAAAGGTACTAAACATTTCAGGCCTGTAGCTTAAAAGGTTTCAGAGTTATAAGCATAAAACTATGTGTCAGCTGGGGACCCGGGTCTACAGCTTGCACATCCAGTTCTGCCAAACGGCTGACGCGAGAGCTATGAAAACTAGCCAGATATTTAGTGCCAAATAAGTGCCAAAGGTACTAAAAACATCAGGCCTGTAGCTTAAAAGGTTTCAGAGTTATAAGCAAATAACTATGTATCAGCTGGGGACCAGGGTCTACAGCTTGCACATGCAGTTCTGCCAAACGGCTGACGAGAGAGCTATGAAATATAGCCAGATATTTAATCTAGATAAATCGTTAAGTAAAGTTGAGTAGCAGTAATGTAGCCGATAACATTATTTAGTACCTATTATTATGTAACATTATTGCATGTGTCAAAATTTTCGCGGAATAGGAGCTGGCTTTGGAATTTCGATTGAATTAGTAGAATGGCTTAAAAAACATTCGATCGATCGTTAGCTTTAACTGAAACGTACCTAACTGCGGATGATAGGCACATGGAAATTAAATGATAGGCACCAAGCCGTGTTTGTTGCTGATTCTTCTAGGCTTGGTCGCGAGGAACAGGCATAGCTTCACCTAGTTTCTAAGACGTTTCAAAGTGATCCTAGTGATTTTATTGAAATAAATGCCTTTTGACTTTGACTTGATGCATCGTTATTCAGTAGAAGAATACAAACTTACCTAAAAACGCAGCTAAACGATAGCTTAGCTGTTTGCTGTTAAGGACAAAACACATCAAAAAACAGTCTCGTACAAAATAATCATCAGCAATATGAAATTGCATTCCCCAAACTATTTATTTCCCAGGTACTCCACATCGACCCTGACTCCAGACGAGTTGTATTCGGATACAAGCTGCCCGTGAACAAGATCACATCTCTCTGCTGGGGCGGACCGAGTCTAGACGAGCTTTTTGTAACAACATCACGAGATCCTCTTGACATCAAGACGGAGCCTCTAGGTGGTGCTATCTTCACGATACGACATACGGGAAGTGTGGGCGTGCAGTCGCACGAGTTTAGATTCGATAACGCCGATTTATATTAGTTTTATTGTTGAACAAAATTAAAGCATATTTTTAACAAATATTTTGTTTTTATAACTGGTTTAAGCCGCATTCAACCGGCGCGTGCAAAATGCCATCTTAAATTTATTTCATAAGACCCTATGTCCACTGAATTAAGTCAATTTTGAATGTATTAATCGCTCACCCCGAATTCGCAAAAAATATATCTAAAAGGGAAAATTCGCCCATATATTATGTTTCTTATAGGGTCATGTGTTATTTAAGAGTTATTTCAAAATATACATTACTTCTACTGAATAAAGTAAATTTGAGTTTGTCATTAGCTAAACCAGACTTAAAAAGATCAGAGAAAGTAAAAGTCAGTGGTTAAGGGTCAGCGCAGACTAGGCAGCAAACTGAACTATTTGAATTGGCATCAATCCTGCTCTGACCTTTACTGTGATAAAAAAACATACGTTAAATAATGAAATAATTTATTATATCATGAATACAACCAGAGAAATTTAACAAGAAATTGTATAACATTTTAGAATCTATCAATAAATAACGCAACAAGACAACAGCGAGACGACTAGAAGATTGTGATCGACTTAAGTATAGAAAGGACACTAAATGCGCAAGAGACAAAAGTATCAATGATAGAATTTCCCAGTATTTACATTACGAATGTGATATGAGTCACGTTTCTGCGAATTTGTGCCACTTCTACACAGCATATCAACTACGTTTTAACTTCCACCGACTAATAAGTCATCAAAAGTTTAACACCAAAACATTTTCAAAATTCGATACACATTTAAAATACATCAAAACATTGCCGAAGACTAATAAAATTTGCTTGCTTCTTAATAAAATAACTGTATATTCTCATACAGCGTCATAGGCACATTATATGAATTAATTTGTGAACAAGATTATAAAATAATTGGCTTTACATAATTTAATTTTATACTCGCGAATTAAGTTCAAATACAATTCAATTCATTTTATTTTTAAATAAGCAATTCGTTCAATTTAGCAAATTTTTCAAATTTAGAGCAACTTTTATGAGATTCTTGAAATATAATTGACTTAAAATACTTTAGAATAACAAGAGAATACATACATCTCACTTATATGTTATCAACAGTTATGACGACATTATAAATAAACTATTTAAATATTTTTATTACATAGTAATTCCATAAACAAATACTACACAATTCGCTTCTATCGTTATAAGAGCACTGGCAGTGGTGTGGCGTTACTTACACTAATCTAAGTGAACGATTAGATAAAATTTTCAAACATTCATATTTTATTTAGAGTTAGCAACAGTGAACACACCTAAAACTACGCGAAAATCTATCCAATCTAAGAATATTAGTTTTTTTGTGGCTAGCCTAGAATTGTTCTAGTATAATTCTGATATAGGACGATAACTAGTTTTATACCTAACAATTTTTAGGGCCTCGACCTCTGGCTTTCTGATTAAAGTATTTTTTTCTGATTCAGTTCACACGACAAATACACATGTATGTAATTACAGAGATGCAATATAGGAGGCCCAAGATATCAACGAATATCTTATCAACAGCTTACGAAGCTAAGGACGCGTTTTCAAAATAATATCTATGATATTGCAAAACGAGAACATATTATAAAATAATTCTTTCAATGGTGTCACAATAAATGTTATACATTTGTATCACTTATAAATAACTCACTAAAAGTCAAATTACGTTGACTAAAAATAAATAGCTATCAATCGATTCTTCAACGAATCCTACAGGAACATCTACCTATCGATTACAATAGAATTTTTAGATTGTTTTATGTTTTATATTTAGTGTAATAGGATTAAGTACCGCACAAACTATGGCGAATTCCACGCGAGTAGCTCGCGAACAGCTAACTTACTTATTTGACGTTTTGTAATAATCTGCTAGTATTTATTCATAAAACCCTTGAATTTTGTCTAATCATCATTTACTTCTTATTTGATATGTACAGCATGTAATTGCGCCAACTTGTTGTGTAACAAGTTGGCGCAACTAGTCGCATGCATGACATTTTACACGTAAATCAAATCGATCTGTATGCCGTTCAGCGCGGAATACGCCAGTATTTCCATGATGTTTAGTTTATAATACACAAATCAAGCTCTACAGTTTTTTCGTCTTTTTAGTAGAGTTTTTATATAAAAATAAAATGTATGTAAATGTATTTTGGCGCTATTGTTGTTTATAACTCCATATCAACAACTATTTCAACTAATATAAATATGTAGTTATGTATAGGGCCTATCTAAAACTCACATTTAAACCTTTCTGATTTCATCTTATATTACCTATAATTACTTTCATCTCGCATCGAAGCATTCGGGCGGATAACCTTACAAGAATACCACGCAGATCAACAAGAAAACGCTCTTATAATTTTTAAATAACTTATAACAATCAACCTCCAATTCCATTCAAGTTAAGCCGTGTTCAAACGGAGTGCGATATGGTATATAAAGTCTAAATATAGTCAATATAGTTTGACTAGTCTAAATATAGTTTCACTATTAGGGTGTCTAACTCAAAACTGACTTTGATCAATAGACGAAAGGATCATTTTGAAATATATTTTATACAAATTTTAGAAGGCCGTTTGAACACAGTTTTAAAAGAGGCGTGAAGTACTGTATTTAAATTGGTAAAGGTTGATAATTATTTATCAGTACAAAAATTATCCGAGCAGTTTATCGTCAAGTCTGCGTTGACCCTAACATTCAGCTGCGTACTGAAGATACTGAGCCGCGATCGTAGACCGTAGACCGTCTGAACGTTACACTAATCAAATCACATATCACTCACAGGATCTATAAAATAATATACTCGCACCGGGCGTCTAGCAAAGCTTCAAACCGAAAAAAGCCAAAGTTTTTGTTCAGTATCCTATTATTCCCAGATATATTAATAATTAAGCCGTTCCCTACCCTTTACCCATAACAACCTTTACAAATGTATCCCTGCCGAGGATATGGACTAAACAACTCCTAATGGAAACGAGACAGACTTCAAATCTCTCGAGGCAAATTATACTAAAAACTAACTTTATTTTTTAAATTTTCCCTAAAAAAATCAAATGAACACGCAGGAAAAAAAGTGATCATTTCGGCAACTTACAATATGCTAATGATCTAACATAGTATTTGTTTCAAACTGGTGTCGATACTGTTGTTGGATTATCCTTAACTAACTTAATATTACAACGCTAACATTATCGCCGTCCTTGTTATTTCTGTGTAAAAAAGGGACAGCAACATTTTTAGAGCTGTCAAATTAGAACAAACTTGACATTCATATATATTTAAGACTGGCAATATTGACTGTTAAAACAGCAGACGCTATAAAATGAAAGAAATAAAGAAAGTTAGTTTGGGAAAATGCAACAACAGAATTGACGCCAGTGTCTAATAAGTCTACCGAATTAAAAACATTACGTAAAAGCGGTTAATGATAACCTTGTCGTTGGATGTCGAATTGTTAAACAACCAAAACTTCAGCCAATTCAATGTGAAATATTTTTAAACAAACCGCCCATACTTAACCTAAAATTGCTTTCTTGGCATTGACTTTTGCTGACAAAATTTAAATTTGCGGTCCATATGTGATTGTCCTTCAATATAAATTGATATCAAATCTGTAAAAAAATCAACGCCATGCAAGATAATTTTCTTTTTTTGCAAGGTTTTTTTTTTTTTTTTTTTATACTACTGAGGTGGCAAACAGGCATACGGCCCACCTGTTGGTAAGCGGTTACCGTAGCCTATGAGCGCTTGCAATACCAGAGGCATCACGCACGCGTTGCCGACCCCGAACCCCCCTCCCCCTAAAGAGCTCTGGCAACCTTACTCATCGCAGGAACACAACACTATTTGAAAACAAATAATGTTATTTGGCTGCGATCTTCTGTAAGGCGGAGGTACCTCACCAGGCGGGCTGCTCCAATTCAGAACGAGAAAATCTCGCTGTGCCCTTCCTCCTCGGTTAAGTATGGGCGGTTTGTTTACAAGCATTTCACATCGAGTTTGGCTGAAATATAGTCTACTAGCTTACGCTCGCAAATACGCTCGCGTGGTACATAACTAAAAAGTAGCGTTTCTTCACCGAGGCTACTTTTTATCTATGTACCACGCGAGCGAAGCCGCGCTCGGAAGCTAGTTTATAATATTTGTACGATATGAGTTAATACCTCTTACGATGACTGAGTCTTGGGGTACCCAAACTTGTCTCTAGGCGCGATTAGCCCGCTCATCATATCGAAAGTGTTCCCGTCCGGGGTCAGTTGCATCTCTCCCTGCGCAGTGGTGACTAACAGCCAGCCCGAGTCGTCGATGCCGGTCACAGTGCCATCTATGGTGACGTCATCTGCAGTCTGTACTTTGATCTCCTCGTTACTGTGAACAAAGTATTTTGTAAGTAAATGTAGGTATGTTTCGAGCCGAGAAAAATCGATCAGAGCAGTTGTATAGTGGCACAGTGGTCAGCGTATCCCTGTTTGGCATATAAGGTAGCTACTGTCCAAATTTCAGCTTTATAGCTTCAGCGGTTTGGGCTGTGCGTTGATCGTGGAATCAGGCCTTGTTCTTTTATATATACAGATTATACAAGGTGATTCGTAACAAGTAAACCATCCCGAAAGGGACTTATTATAAACTTTTTCAGCTTATTATACCTCTATCTATACCTTTTAGTAAGGGTTATCACTAAGTCACAAAATAAAGAAATGTATGTATTTAAGGTGTCAAACTGAAAATTTATGTAGAAGAAATTCTACTATTTTATTCTTGGAAGAGCTTAGGTAACCTAGAGATCCTTTTGATTTTTATATTACATGTCAAAGCCATAGCATATACAGGCGCAATTCAATCCACACTAGTTCTTTCGAAAACAAAAAAATAGCCTCACCCGCCATCTGGCGATCAGACCGTTATGGATGTCTAATAGGGGTAGTCAGAGGTCCAAACAACACGATGATGAAACACTCACGTATGTAGCCAGTACTGGTAGTACTGTTCCCTAAAGGCGTCTAGCCCGCCGTCGGTGGTCATGTACTCCAGCACTCGCTCCAGCTGCGAGCAGTACCGCGCGAGGAAGCGCTCTATTGACATCGCAGCCAGTGCTGTGCCGTGCTTCTTGTTGTGATCCACTATTATATCGTTCACGCATGTCGTTGGCGCGCTGTTAGATATGTTCACGCCCGTGCCTGGAACAAGTGGGGTGGTCAGAGACAAGTCCGAACATTGGACGAAGATTTTGTCAGATTGTTTCCTTTATTATGAAACTGGGTTTAAACTAGGACTAACTCACAAAAACTCAAACCATGTTATTATGAAACTGGGTTTAAACTAGGACTAACTAAACCCTGGTTTTGTGACGTGTCATTTCATACATTTGCTTTATGTCATAATGTCAATTGTATGAAATGACACGTCACAAACCAGGGTATAGTTAGTCCTAGTTTAAACCCAGTTTCATAATAATATGGTTTGAGTTTTTGTGAGCATGACGTATGTGTTTCAATTTCCACTATTTCTTACTTTATTTCTGACTTCATTCAGCATTCTCCATCCACCGACTTCCCGAAATTGCAATGACTTGGAAGGCAATGTGGTATTGTCAAGTCGTATCGTCTAGGGTTGTTGAATTAAATTCCGCAATGAAAATGATTGTCAATTTATATTGCACCTTTTACCTAATGATGTAGAACCAGCTTACTTCTAACGCCTCTAGTTCATATCTCCTTGTAAGATAACAAACTTCTACCGATACCTATCGGTATTATAAAGGAACCGGACATAAATCTATTAATTTATGTTAGGTTACGAAAGTCCTTTGCTATGCAAGGCACACGAACTGAACAAGCAATGGTCATTCTCTATCACCCAACTTCTAAAATTCTCAATTCGACAGTAGGTACGTTGTAAACTTACCAATAACTACGATGACGTCATCACCGATGCAATTCGCCGTGGTGATGACACCGCCTATTTTCACATCGCGTCCGTAGTAGATGTCGTTAGGCCATTTTATTCTGAAAGCATGTCAAACATTATCTTTATTTTTTCATTAAATGCTAGTTTTTGAATGGTTTTGAAAGCATTTGTATTCGGTAAACTTTTTTTTTTTTTTTTTTTTTATACTACAGAGTTGTCGAACAAGCTTACGGCCCACCCGATGCCAAGCGGTTACCGTAGCCTATGAGCGCTTGCAATACCAGAGGCATCACGCACGCGTTGCCGACCCCGAACCCCCTTCCCCCCTAAAGAGCTGGTACATGCTGATGATGAATTTGACTTACCTGATATCGAGGTGTTCATAGGTGGGTAAGGATCGAATGGCTCGGACCACTGCTAGGGCTGCAGCGTGCTGGACGAGCGGCAGTGACGGACTAACATTCATCCAGACCTGCCGAAAATACAAGGTATTCATGTATCCTGTAAGGGACCCCTGTCACCCAAAAATACATAAAATATTTCGTTGAAGTTATTCTCTATACAACACAGTCGTATTAGTAAATAAGTATAATGACAGTGTCCGGAAAATCAAGAAGTTTTTCCTTCAAAGTAGTTTTTGTGGAATTTTAAGCCTGTTATTACGAAACTGGGTTTAGACTCGGTTTAACTAAACCCTGGTTTTGTGACGTGTCAATTCATACATATGCTTTATGTCATAATGTCAAATGTATGACATGACACGTCACAAAACCAGGGTTTAGTTAGTCCTAGTCTAAACCCAGTTTCATAATAACCGGGTAAGAGTTGATCAATAAATTATATTTTCTCTTCACAAAGGTTACACATAAATACATTTGGTGAACATATTCTTACATCCTACTTCTTCTTCTTCTTCTTCTTCTATCGTATCAGTGTTTCAACCTTTCTTCTCAACCTATATTCTATCCTATAAATTTAAACTAAAGTTAAATGTGTTTCGCCCAGTAGGAGGCCACTTTTATTCCGGCATCGGTAGCTTGAATCAGGTCCCCCTGGATGCAGCTGGTAGTGCACAGGGGGCATGAAGTCAGGTGGGCCATATTCTGAGTAGGAGCGCCACATTCACAATGGCTTAGGGTTGGGTCCCTGAACCCCCATTTAATTAGTTTTTGGTAATCAATCAAAAGTTCCAGCTATCGTTAGATCCTGCCTAGGTAGGTACTATTGTTGTTTGCTGTTTAATTGTATAGACTAGGTACCTACATAATTCTAAGGTTTTTGTAACATTGGTCTTTTCTGTGTGTCAAATAAATTCTATTCTATTCCAAACTTGACAAGGGAAAGCTTTAAGATCTTAACTATTTCCTTTTCATGTTTGAAAAACTTCAGATATCGCTAAAATTGATAAAATCATACTCATAATTGCGAACTTCATTACCATTTCGCTTACGCAATAGCACTCCAGTATTACATGCTTGGGCTTTAAACCGACAAAAAAGCGGTATAGTTACCTGCAGAGACATAGAAGCCTGCCCGACAGGAGTTATCCAGAGGTTCCCGGCGCGGCCCTGCGCCTGCGTCTGGCGGCGCGCCACCGCCGCGACGCCGTGCGCCAGCGCCGCGCCGCACACGCGCATCGTCGACGACATCGTGTCGCTGAACACCACCACTCGACCGAGGGACACACTTGTCAGGTTCTGAGGGTAGTTTCACAAAAGTTTAAGTACATCTAGGTTAAGTTAAGAACATCTAAAGGTTTTAGCAAGTTAAGTACATCTAAAGGTTCTCGAATGGCGACCAAGAACCGGGCGACGCAGTATTGGAAGTGATGGATCGACTACATTGTGAAAGTTCCGGGAACCACGAACCGGGCGACGCAGTGTTGGAAGGCCCCCCACCTGATGGACCGACGACATTGTGAAAGTTGAGGAAATGGTTGGATGGAAAAGGCTCAAGAGACCGTTCCCATGACGAACGGAGTTTTGAGTATTTTCAATAAAAAATATTGAATTTCCAAAAGTCCTAGAACAAACTTTATTGGGTATAGAACAAGACCCTTTCGGGATAGCATATACGGGGTGTAATAAGACAACTCCCGAATACTGAAGGTACATCTAAAGCTACCTAAAACGTAGCTATATGAAATAGCTTTTGGCTGAAACTTGATTCACACAAGAGAAAAAAAATTATTAAGTTTATAAACGTAATTGACTGCCAGCAATGAACGTCGTTATACAAGGCGATTCATATTATATAATATGAATCACCTTGTATAACAAACTTACATCAAAATAATCAACAGTTGAGAAGTGTTCCGGGCACTCGTACACGTGGATTGGCAGGAAGGTTTCCGAGGGCGGTTGCTGCGGTGTTTCTCCTCGAAGGCACCACTGCACAGTGATGCCATCTAGCGGCTGGAGGCGGCAACCCTCGGCGTTCGCCGCGCACCATCGCTCAAGGAGTTGCATCTTAAGCTGATTTAGAAATAACAAAAGAAATATGTTATAAATCGCTTTTAAGGCGCTTTTACACGTTGGTCCAACGTGCTGGGCCAAAAGGATGGACGCTGATGCTAACCTGAACATGCTCAGTGGTGCTTTGGTGCCTATGTGTAAGCAAAATGGCAACGGATCTTTTGAGGATCATTTTAAGAATTGTGTCATTACGTGTTATTTAATTATCCTAAACTTACCTAATTTGGCAACACTACAAATTTTGTCGTTTCTTATAAATTGAAAAAAAAAACAAGGACAGCTATAATTTTAGAACTATAAAATTAATTAGTTTAGGGAAGTGTGACAACAGAATCGACACCAAATTGTGTCCAAAAGTTTAAAAAAAGGGAAAATTGCTTGACCTGAACTTTATCAACATTGAGCCTCACCTAGTTCGATCGGCACCACACTGAAGCTTTCAATTCCATTTTGTGAAAAAGGATCATCGAGAAAAATGATAGGCACCTAGCCGCGTTTGTTGCCTGATTCTTCTAGGCTTGGTCGCGAGGACCAGGCATAGCTTCACATAGAGATTAAGACGTTTTAAAGTGATCCTAGTGATTTTATTGAAATAAATGCCTTTTGACTTTGACTTTTGACTTTATCCTTTTCAAGTTAAAAACATTACTGATGTTGTTAAATTGTTATATTACAATCATCCTTTGAATTGCGAACTCTATGGTCATTTTGCAGACACAGTGGCACCGCGTCCGTTGGTCCAGCCAGAGCCTCGTCCTTGCATGTCGGGCCAACGTGTACTGCCGCTTTTAGATTATGGAAAGTAGCGAGGGTAGAATAGTAAAATAAAGAAAAGTAGCGAAAAAACAAAAATAATAGCAAATACTAAATATGACTAGGTTTGCTAAGGAATAACTGATAAGGAAATTTTAACAGACATCCGTTTAAGTTTCTTGCAACGCTTTTGGAAAAACATTGGGGTGGTAAATAGAAATTATAAGAGAGAATGGCTAGGTATTTGAAAAAAAAAACCAAAATGAAAACAAGCATGCGACATTTAAAGCGCGCCTACGAGTATAGGCAAAGAAATACAAAACCTTCGTAACAATATTTTCGGGCCATGGATACAAATAAAGACAGTTAATAAAATTACAGAATTAAAGTTTTTAAATAATCTTGATTTAATACTAGTAGATCGGATTGACGGTTTGAAAGTTAGTTTCTTACAAATGATGCTCGCTTTGCTCGCTCGATAATAATAAAGAAAGAAATAAACGGGTTTATCTTACACCTCACCACTCATAAAAGTTACAAGAAAAAATTATACAAAAACTACTGTGGTTACTATAGTGGTAGTACCGCCGAACTCTGAGCACGACCATAAGTTGCATTTATTCATAACTGCATATTGTAGAAACTTAGCTCCTTATTAGTTGTGTTCAAAAGCCATTAAAATATGTACATTATAAAAGACAGTAGTGTAAAAATAGCGTGCATCAATTCTGATACAACATAGGTGTTTGGGCGAAGCTACAAATAAATTGGGAGATTTCAATGAGGAATGTCAATATTATTTTGAGATAATTAGGACATTGCAAATTAGCTAAGAATAAGCCACAGCTAGGACACTGAAATTTGTTTATCATTGGCTACTTTAAGTTGAAATTGCTTTGCTGTTGGTGGATGTACTCGTTGACGGATCATAAGATTGTTCGTAGTAGCTCCTATTTGAGTAGCCGACGTCAACGGTAATGGCTTAAGAAGCAGTTTTGGTTGTAAATTCACAATTGAAATCTCTCCGCAAAGCAATACAAAGTACACACAGATTCGAAGCGTGGTGCGCTCACCGGCCATCACACCGTCACGTGGCCGGGGCCGGCGCTCCCTGCCCACGCCCCCTAAGTACGTCACTCTTAGTTACTTTGGAATAGAGGTGAGTTTTGAATGAATTTGCACTTTATATTCTAGGATGGAAAACTTAATTTTAACAAGAAAAACATAATATGTTATTTTCTATAGGTAGTTTAAATCAATAAATAAACATTCTAGTATGAACGCTTTTAAGGAAACTTTTCAATACGTATTTTCGCCAAATTGATGTTGGAACTAGAAGGAACAGCTAGCAGTAGGATTCAAGACTATCTTACTTAAGAACGCTATATAAATTTAATCATTGTTTAAAATTATCCATTTCAATGTTTATCGTTTGACAGATTATTAGAAGTAAGGCCTCCGATAGCCGATTTTTATATTGACAAATATTGAAGTGTATGTATATCAGTTCAGAAGATATCAGTCAAGTGATTTTAATTAGAGGCAGTTTTGGGTCAGTTTTGTCAACAAGATTTGTCTTCTCTTTCTCAAGTTCGACCTCCAAGTCCGACACTATCTTTGATTTAATGTGTGTACAACGAAATGACGTATCACTAGAACACAAAGTGCCTTGTATGATTTAGGAGTGAATGTGGATTGTGAAACCAAATGACGGTGTTCTCTAAGAAGCTTCAACCCATTCTATTCTAATAAAAACCTCATCATACACATTACGGTTACTTTTTTATCAAGTCCCAATCGCAACAATACAGCAATTTACTAGAATAATGGTGATGCGGTATATTATAGTTACTTGTAAATCGGTGCAAATATCTGATCAACTGAGCAGAAACTTAGGTGCAACAGCGTTTAAACATAGTAACCTCACGCAATATATTTGCTATTATTATTATTTGCTCAACACATCAAATTCAATGATTAATCATATAATTCTGTTGTAACGGTTAATGGAATGAGCAATTGTTGAATGGGTTTCAGACTATTAACCGGTTTAAAAAGAAATTAACCCTTTCCTCCCCACCTACAGCAGCATAAAATTCGCTATTTGCAGCATTAACCGTTTTACAAAGGCTTTATTAATCGGTTAATTGTTTGTACCGCTGAAAGTTCATTTCCATTTCAGATCAGCTGATCGAAGCTACACAAATGATTATGGGGAACACGACTGTAGCACCAAAGTTTCTTCATAATAACACATTATTTGCAACCATTTACTTGTGTTATTATTTATAAGAATACCATTTACTAGTGTTATTATTAATATTATTTTTAAACAGCAAACAAACATACCACATGATTGCCCAAAAAGTATCCCCTAGTGAAGTCGACTTGCGTGTTTTCAACGGGCGCTCTCACGTGGAGCCCTAGAATTTCGCCGAGAATCTTGTGAATAATCTCTAGGCGGGCCTCGTTGGATCTGGTGCCTTCGTCGCCGAGATAGTCACTTGGGTCGGCTTCTAAATGTATCTGAAAGGAAAATAAATGGATATCAGAATCGGAGCATTTGATGAAACCTTGTTTTTCTTAGAAAATACTTGTCAAAAGTTCAACAAAATCCTATCAGGTATGCGGGATTGTTTAAATGGCAAATGTATCTATTTCACCTTTTATTATACGGTATGTACGGTTAAATTCATAGCCGAAAGTAAGTTCGTATAACACTTCATCATCAACATAATTTCAGCTGTAGCACGTTTACTGCTGAACATAGGCATCCCATAGATATCCAGTGCAACCGACTTTGTATGGCCTACACCCAAACTATTATTTATATTTTATATACATCCCCTAGCTTTTGCATCTACGGGTAGTAATGGTGGAGGGAGACGAGACTATGCTTCACTACGGCGAGTACAGAACTTACTTGTGAGAATATAGCGACGCCGCCATTGGTCAGATCAGAGGCTTGCAGCAGAGACGGCGTCCGCCACGTCTCCTCTGACGCTAGCACCTGGATGTCCAGCTCGTGGCCCGGATGGCCCGTATATTTTGACGGCCTGCATATTACATAAACAAATAAACCGGAGAGAATGAATAGAATATAATAAACAACCTTTCTGAACCACGCGTCAGACAGGAACAAATAAATCAGAGTATAAAAATCTTAAAAATATATTTTTCTACATCTAAGAGTGTTATAAATATGGTTATGATTTTTAATTCTTAGCAGAAAGAGGCGTGGATGGCAGAAGGATTGTATCTAGAGAACTTCTGATTTTGAAGTAAAGCTAATACTAACATAACATGCCTAACTTAATTGCAAGTAAAAATTAGAGGATACCTGGTTGTCAGGGCTCGGAAACCCGATCATTTTTAGATTTATCATTTTTTTTTGTGGATAATATCATAATAATAACGTTGCTCTAAATATACACAGAGAACTTAAATTTTCTGTTTCGTTCTACCTTATCCTCTATTATAAAGGTTAAAATAAAGGAGAAATTGTTTTTTTATTTATCAATCAGTTCCGAGCCCTGCTGATAAGTACACTTGCAATGTTGATTATTGTTCTAATCCAACTAACTAAAGTGAATATTTACAGAACATAGTGTTTAGGTGAGCTTATTGTAATTAAATAAATTGATATCTCTAAAAATGGTCGAATAATTGATTGCTCATAAAATGCATATCAATCAAAATCAACATTTGATATGTGAATAAAATATAAAAAATACAGGTACTATGGCATTTCCACCATGCACAAAAAGCATTACTTATTACAAAATGATCTGCGGCATATAAATATAATTCGAATGGGTACGAGCTTATGATGCAAAATGGTACGAAGCAATCTATTTACTAGATTGCTAATAATAATTATGTACAATGAAAGTATTATATAGGCATTTCTAACAACTTTAAATCCTACATAAAATGTTTCGCGTACCAACAAAGGTTAGCTTCCTGACTTGCTCTGCAAAATTCGTAAAATATTATTGCCTTGTAAGCTTAGTTTTATTTTAAAATAAGAAGCTACAAGCTAAAACAACACTTACTGTCTATCACTTTCAGTTGAAAATTGTTTCTTGGCTGGAGAGGCTTGGTAGCAAAAGATATGGTGCTTCATCTTAACTGACTTCCACTTATCGTATGTAAATTGAACTAATTCATTTTCGCGCACCTGAAAACAAACGATACCGAAATTATCCTACTTATTATAAATGCGAAAGTCTGTGAGGATGTTTGTTGTTCAATCACGCGCAGTAACGTCTCAACCGATTTCTATGAAACTTGGAATAGACAGAGTTCCGTAACAAGAATAGCATATAGGGTACTTTTTATCCAGGACCAAACAAATAGCAAAGTAGCAAAGAAGTGCCACAACCTGCGCCAGCTCATAACGCGCAACGATCGCGTCACGCGCCTAGCTGCACCTCATTCTTGTAGTGCGTACCTCAGTATTCTTGCAGTGCATACCTCGGTAGTCTTGTAGTGCATACCTCGGTAGTCTTGTAGTGCGTACCTCTGTAGTCTTGTAGAGCGTACCCCAGAAATTTGTAGTGCATACCTCGGCGGTCTTGTAGTGCGTACCTCGGCAGTCTTGTAGTGCGTACCTCGGCAGTCTCGTAGTGGGTACCTCGGCAGTCTCGTGGTGCGTACCTCGGTAGTTTAGTAATGTGTACCTCAGCAGTCTTGCAGTGCGTAGGTACCTCTTCAGTCTTGTAGTGCGTACCTTGGCATTCTTGTAGTGCATTCCTCGGCAGTCTTGTAGTGCGTACCTCGTCAGTCTTGTAGTACGTAACTCGGCAGTCTTGTAGAACGTACCTGGTCAGTCTTGTAGTGCGTTACTCGGTAGACTTGTAGTGCATACCTCAGCAGTCTTGTAGTAGGGCAGCACGGCGTGCAGTAAATCAGAGCACAGCGCTAGCAGACGGCCGCCATCAAGCAAGTGTGCTAGTAACAATGGCGCCCCGCGGCCCACACAACCTGCGACAGCTATTAACGCGCAACGCCCGCGCCACGCGCCCGACTCGAGCGATTCGCGCGTTATACTGTATAAGGTGTACCTGAAAACACCAGACAAATGTTGATATGGCTTTGGAAGAAAGCATTAACCCTCACGTTATACTACGGATGTAGTTAAGTACCTACTTAAAAATACCTTGCGCTGTGAAATAAAATGATAGGCCCTAAGCCGTGTTTGTTGCCTGATTCTTCTAGGCTTGGTCGCGAGGAACAGGCATAGCTTCATCTATTTTCTAAGACGTTTCAAAGTGATCCTAGTGATTTTATTGACATAAGAACCTTTTGAGTTTGAATTTGTGTTGTCTTGTTTTCTAGCATTTGCTCATAATAGGTAGATCACTGATTTTTTCTCAATTTGTGTTTGTCATCCCACATATTCTACACAGCAGAGTGGGGGAATCATATTGGAAGCGTTAAGGTATGGATACAAGCTGATTCGCGTCAATCGCACGCAATTGTTATCGCATACAAAAAATGGGATAACAACTACAAAATGCTAATACCACAGTTTGTTGAATCGTATTCACAACAGTAATAACGATCAAACAAAGAAACCAAGTGTGGCCGCTAAAAGCTTTTGGATGTACAACCGGTGATAGAAATCCTTCGCACCGTATGTGTTACTATTCAGAGTTGTTAAAATTTATGTATGTAGTTCCTTCTTCAATATCACAATATAATTAGTCAGACAAGCTCATATACGTATTTCTTACAATTAGGTTGACTTGCACCTACCAGGGTGAGCGTAAGTTGACTTTTGCTTACTTACACATAGATTGTTTAGCTTGGGTTAATGTTGACTCTGGCAGACGCAATTCAGGGTTAGTGTGTTGTTATTGTTAGCAGCTATCTATATAGAAAAGCATATTTTTCTAGAAGCCACCATGCCCTATTTAATTTTACTTGAGGTTAAAAGAATTGCCGTAAAAGAGCTAAGCTAAATTGCGATCTATTAAAAGCTCAAAGTTATTGGGCGCAGTTCAGTTAGTACAACTAAATAACTTTTAGTATGCATGTTAAGAGTCAGTTTTTTAACTTTTTTTTCTATGTAGTTCAAATGCATTGATTCTGATTTTAGAAAGCCATTCAGGCATAGGTTTCTCTCAATGCTATCTACATCAAACACTTACCATCAGACTGGCCGACTGCCTGTCTGCTGTCTTTAAAGTAAAAAAAAAACTTCTTTACTAAGTGGCCAATTGTTAAAACATATTGAACTGCTACAAGGCGCGAGAAAATTTGAAACTAATGTAACATGTGTATGTTTAAAGCTAATTTGCGTAGAAAAATAAAACTCACCTATCACAATCCAATACTTTCCTAAGAGAAGCTTCTAAATTGTCCCTAGCGGCTACACTATCTGAATATATCAACACATTTGGTGATTTTGTATTGGCTAATGGACGGGAACATTTCGCAGACTTCGGAGTGCCCTGATGAGAGCTAGAGGCTTTGCTAGATTCCTCCTTCACTGTTGGATACGAATCTATTTGAGACGACGGCCTTTTTGGCCCAGTTGTACTAACCACCCTCTTGTGGGTGGTAACAGACTTTATCTGACTGGATATGTTAAGAAGTGAAGTAGAGAGCTGACTAGTGCCTTTCTTCAAATCCAATTTCAAGCTAGATTTCTTTGGAGTTATATTATGCTGGATTTCAACTGTTACATTTTCTAACACACATTCTTTGTCATCTGTTTGTGTGGGTGCAAATTTAAGTTCAATTTTCTCCTGGCTATTTGGCATTTCCACAAATTGTTGGACTACAGCTTGTATAGTCTTTTCTTCTAGCTTGTCTTCATCATCTGCATTAAGAGATTTGGTAGTATTGCAGCTGACATCAGCCAATGTGATGGTTTTCCTTGGAGGGACTTCTATCACAGTGTCAGTGCTACCATTCATCTGAGCTGTAGCACTCCTGACTTCAGATTTGATATCTACAACTTTGGACAATTTTCTGAGCAACGACGCATGTATGGGCCAGTGGAAGTCGACCAGTGGATTTTTGAGGCTGTTTTGAGCATCATTTCGTAGACTTCTCATTGAAATGTCTGTTGCTTTGTTTGGTTCTCCAGTTATTGTAACAGCTAAAAATTTATAAGTGGTTTTAAAAACTGCTTAATGATCCGCCATTACACTGTTGATAACACCAAAGTAAAGATAATAGGTTTTATCTTAATAATTCTTGTTACATTATGTAACCTAAGTCAAATTTTATTCACAATTCTGTAATTAATTCATTGAATATAAAAGGAGGCACTTACTTTGCACCCTCACTACTGACAAGTTATGATCAATAACAAACTCTCCACCAACAAAATTGAAACCAATAACACTTAGGTGCTCAATATTCGTTTTCAGAACTATTGCTAGATGTGTGCCAGCCTTCCAAGCTATTGGCTGACCCATGGACTCCAGCTGAAAATAGAATAAAAAGTTTTATGGACTACAGAATCTATCATCCTACTAATATTATAAATGCGAAAATTTGTGAGAATGTTTGTTATTCAATGACGCCGTAACTGCTCAACCAATTTCGTTGAAACTTTGAATATAAAGAGTTCTTTACCTAGAATAGCATATAGGCTTTTTATGTAGGTTTTTATGTAGGTACCACGCGGGCGGAAGCTGGTTTCAAATAAAAGGCAACTCTTGTGCATTTTTGAGATTTTCTTAAGAATTAAGATATGCCTCTGACTACCTCTGACTATTTGAATTTTTTTAAGAATTAATATTTATACTGAGATGAAACTATTGCAGTGAGGCTACATGAATTATTTATTTATTTTATTATAGATGAGCAGCTTTTGCTGATGTGTCTGGTTCACTTTTTTGAGCACATTTGTTCATTGCTACCAATCACACTGATTGGTTCATTATGGCCTGATTTTGAATAATTCTCATAAATGGTGCTATAATTTATACTTACACTGATAACTTCCTGATCACACCCTTCATGTGGATCCATTTCACATTCAAACAACACATCAACATCCAAATCAGTGACCGGAGACTGTTCAGTGGAGCCAAGCGGTAGGCCACCGACGCAGGTCACCCAGTCACTGATCTCAATGCACTGTGTGGGCTTCATACTGCATATCCTAGTAGCATTTGTGTAGTCGAGAAGATCACAGAGATATGCATTTTTTGGATTGGTGCAGAGCTTCGAACTCAGGGTTGGTGTTTCTGAAAATTATACCTATAGGTCAAATAATCTTCTTCCTAATAATATTATAATTATATGATGAAAGTTTAAGGATATTTATGACCACTGAATGGATTGGAATGAAATTTGGCATGTATTTAAATAGCATGAAATAATAGAGGCAAATTTTTATCCACATTTCACGCGAGTGTATTATATATTTCTACCACAGGTCCGTAATGGCTCAGCAGATTTTCATGTAATTTGTAGTGACTTTAAGTTATGGAATAAGGTATTTAGATCACTACAACATGCGAGCCGAAGCAGAGGGCTAGTTTTTGCTAATGATAGAGTAGGTTACCTACTTGGCGGAGATTTTGAATGTCATCCAACAGTACGCACGTAACACGCGCAGTGGCCTTTTGGTGCTAGGGACAAATTAAACATATACTTACCAGCAGCGTTTTCAGGAACTTTGCAAAAGGCTACACTTGTGTTACCGTTCAAGAACTCGAGTAGACGAGCTCGAAACGAGCGAATTCGCCAGCTCTTGATGAAAGTCATCGCGATGTAAATTGGCGTGAACAACATGATAACAAAGTTCACACTTCTTCACATAGAAATACACATTTTATTCATTATTTTATTCAGGTTTCCATTGTATGGCAAAAGTTGCGACGATCGATTCTAAAGTCCAGTTCACCTGCAGAAGATATATTTTTCAGTGACTGCCTGCGAAAAGTAATCTTTTGCAGATTTTAAGCCTACTCAGGAAAGGCATAGAGCTAGAAGAAGGCACAGAGCCATATTGTAAATAAAATAAATGAATTGATTTATCAAAATAATTCCAATTTTACGCAAATCGCAAGCAGCAAACAAAATCGCTCTTTTTCTTTTTTGCTGTTTTTTTTTTCTTCATCCATTTTACTGAAGCCGACTAGCCGGCTACAGCAGCTACTGCTGTACCTAACCAGTCAAGCAGTCAATATTGCCACTGTCAGTCAAGGTTCACATAAAAATGTCATGTCAAGTAAACAATGCTGTTGGGAGCAGTAAGAAGCGACGTCGACCATAGATATGGGAGCCGCTACGTTCCAACGCAGATCTAACAGTAGTTCCGAAGAAAAAAGTGGCGGTTTTTTCACACTCTCTCATCACATCACAAACTTCACAAAGTGACCCATCGTCATGCATTTTCAGTAAATCACTTATTCAACAGATCGAGCTGCTTTCAAGCAGCTCAAAACAGCTCAGTTATCCGACCCGCAATACGTAGAAGATCGTTTTTATACTACCTGCTCGTCAATGGCATATTATGTGTCATGCAAACCTTTTTCTAATGTAATGTAATGTATTTCCTAAAGTAAGTCATTACAGCCCTACGGTCTAGCCGGGTCATAATGTTGTACTGAATTTCATTATTTCCCATGGGACATAATGTGATTTGAATTTGGAATGCAACCCATGTAGTCGTGCTTGAGCGAGGTTGGTTTCAAAAATGTTTGGGTGCAATGAGATTTTATTCTTATTAGGCTGTATGTTATCATTTTCTTTGCACTGCCTACAAATTAAAGAAAAAGAAAAACATGAAAACTTTTTACGAAATTCATTTTCACCCGCGCACGAAGAAGGATTTATTCGAATGTCGAACTGACCACTACAGAATAGACTACAAAAAAAGAAAAAAAGGCGCCAAGCGCTCAAACTTCTAAAAAATGTCAAGTGACGACGACAGTGATTTTGATTCGACTCCAGAATACATACAATCTGAAGCCTGTGGTATTGTTGGAAACTTACTTCCAGAAAAATCATTTCTTTCTACTTAACAGTCATTGTTTTCAATTGCAGAAAGTATAAAAAGTAGAGAATGCATCGAGGGCTTAAATGTGTATTTGTCTTGGGTGATCTTGAACCCCTCGTACTCAGGATTCTTGCCTTAACTCACTCGCTCCGCTCGGGAGTTAACCATAGAATCCCTCGTTCTCGGGGTTCATTATAGCGCCCGGGACATAATACACTACTTTAAACCTTCGTTGCATAATCTACTATTTGTGTTTTGTTTAGAAGGTGATTTGGAAGGTTCATAACTATACAAGGTGATTCATAACATGTAGGTATACCATCCCGAAAGGGGGTTATTCAATCAACAAATGGAAAGAACTATCGCGAAAAAGCATAAATATTTTACAAAATAATATTATGATTTTTCCCCAAACTTTCTATAAATTCCTGTTTTTTGTATTTATAAAATATTTCTAACTAATTACTAAACTTACCTACAAGTTTTCGGCAGCAAGATTGCTACCTAAAACAGCTGATTCATTGTGTTTGAACTGATTTGACCCCAAAACAGCTGATTTTACATAGAGTTACAAAAATGACGAATTTCCAAAAGTCGTAAAACAACTGAATTGCCAATTGGTTGTAGAATAAGCCCCTTTCGGGATGGCATACATAATAAATAAATCACCTTGTTTAGGTACCTAGGTAAAAAGACGTAGTTTATTGGAACCCCACTCGATGGAACGACAACATAAATTTTTATTTATTTAGAACAGATCAGATACAACTGATGGACCGACGACATTGTGAAGGTTGCGGGAAGTCGGTGGATGGAGAAGGCTCAAGACCGTTCGTCGTGGAACTCTTTAGGGGAGGCCTATGTCCAGCAGTGGACTTCTACAGGCTGATGATGATCAGATACTAAAGGTTCAGGAAATCGATGGATAGAGGCGGGCGATATATCATCGTGGCATCTCATGTGAGAGGCAGCAATAGAGAGAGGATATAATGCGTTAGCATCCTTTTGGTCTGTGATATGATAGCTATGCCGTACCTACCTACATGAATAGTAGCCTAATGCTGTTCAAAGTAGGGAATCTATCTATTACAAATATCAAAATAAATAAATAAATAAACTTTCGCATTATTACAATATTGTTTGTTATGTTATCCGTTATCCCATAGGAACCGTGCATTGTTCCGGGATAAAAAGTATACTAGTGCCAAATTTCATCCAGATCCGTTCAGGCGTTCTGGCGGGATTGAGGAAAAACCTAGTTTCTAAGATTTTTCAAAGCGATCCTAGTGAATTTGAATCATTCATCTACCCTTCCAAACTTTCGCATTTATATGTACCTAGTAGGTAGTAAGATTTTACCAACCGTTTAAAAATAAAGGCGAATAGCCAAAATGTAAGGATATTAGTGTTCTGTGGCCAAAATAGGCGGGTAGGCAGCGCTATTGTGAAAGTGTCGCTTGCACCCGAATAGAAAAGTGCCTAGTACTGTGATTAAAAGAGAACTGATAAGTAATCATTGTTTACAATTCTCGACCCTATGTCCACCGATAAAACTATGCCGACGATATTTACTTTGCCGTAGTCAGTGCCCAAACGCCGCTCAGAGTGCATGTGCTAACTAGGAAGTTACATCGGCGATTTCAAAATGGAGCTAAATTTTATATCGACTCTCATCAAACACGATGTCAACCACAATGTGAAACAGTGCTTCAAGTCGAAAAAACCTTTCGGTAAGTACTTTGTGTAATAGATTCGAATTCGTTCTCACGCGACACAAAGGTGCATTGGCCTACCTGGGCAACCTGTCTACCTACTTCTATTTTTTTCGTTTCAAAAATCTTAGGAATGTGGACATTGACGCCTGCGCATCGATTGAGAATCAAAAAAGAACCCATTAATCATTATATTTCATTTGAATGAAATTGGGTGAATGGGGTCGCGACTCGACTGAGCATGCATAGTGCAATACCTTCAATACCTCTGAAAGTTATTTGCACGGCAAATACGTAAAATAACTTATTACTTACTCCGGTAATCAAACTTTGGCAATATTTTTTATTGTAGCTGTAGGTAGAAAATAGAAATAAACAATTTTCATATACCTACGTTGGATTTAAAAATCCAAACTATTTGCTTACTTAAAGGATGCCTAGGTATAGGCAAGTCCATTTGTAGGTAGGTATGTGATAAATTTATCTATAACGTAACTCCACAATAAATAATCATTTGCGGTTAGATTTGGCGAACGGTTACCTATTCATTTTAGCGGTATCTACTATGGAGACACAGATTCAGATCGATAGCGAAATGTATTCCTACTTTAAAGACCTACATGCTATAAATTTGGTACTTATAAATTTCGTAAAAAAATATTTGGTTTTCATTTGAAAAATTATCGGATTTGATTCTTGATTGAATCACGTAAAATTATACTTACTAGGTACTAAAAAATTAAAAAAATATATATTTGCAGAAATTGCATAGGTAGGTAGGTACTAGTAGGTTTAATATTATGTTATCTGTGTACTTACTGAAAATCTTAACCTTAAAATCGACGATATGGTTTCTTCGAACACAATCTTCCTATCTCTTATAGTTTCAGACTTCCCCAGACCCTTAATGATGGATCACCTTGTATATTTCAATAACAAGATGTTTATGAACTCCTTTGTAATTATCATCATTCACTTACCGACTAAATGTATTTAACAATAAGTAGGTACCTACGGGTTGTATTTAACAAGTAAACAACTAAGTACCTACCTACTCGTATTTAAGAAGTAACGTACAAATCAAACAAGAAATCCCTCTGAAAGGTAAAAAGTGAAAATAGCCGACAAAAATAATAAAAAGCAGTAGGTATTATTTAATTTAAAAAATCGTAATGTTTAGTCAAACTTAATTCAAGAAACAGAACGAAAAATGCGTTTATTTATGAAAAAAATCTGGTCTCCGATATCACGCGTAAAATAGCCAGTTCAACGAACCCCAGATTTTGTTTACATAATATATAGCCGCGCGATTCGTTATCGAAATTGCGTAAATTATTTGTTCTAATTAATTAGTTGCATGCATATGCATAACTAATAAATTAGATACCTACGTGACTTAAGTCACATAGCCAGCCAATGAGGGCCCGATAGACAATAAATATCTCTAATATCGCCATAGATTATTTAGTAGGTACTATTCCTTAAGTGGGCTCGGTCAACTACTTTCGGGCGCGCGCACAACTTATACACGATTGTGTGCTCGAACTAGTAGGAGTGTTTGATCGAGTTGATATCTCTTGGTAAATAAGATGTGTTTTGTTACAGTGAGTCGAAAGGAGGAAGTGATGGCTATTAAGAGCAAATTCCCCACCAAAATACCGGTAAGTTTTTTTACTAAATACTTTTTATTATTAGGTATCAACTAAGTAATTTAATACAACTTTTTTTTTTTAAATACCTTCCTTTTATGATCAGCCACATTATTCGGAATTATATTGTGATAAAAAGTTTCACGTAGTATGCAATCCATTGGTTATGATAATTTTTGTTCTGTGTCTGGGTGTTAAATATATATCTATTATGTATATCAGTCTCTGGTACCCATAGTACAGGCTATGCCTAGTTTGGGATCAGTTGACCGTGTGTGATATGTCCGGAATATATATATTTTATTTTTTATTTATTATAAACAATATTGCATTTTTATAAACAAAACCATATACGTAATTGTATGTTTATTTCTCAGTTGATAGTCGAGAGGTATCACAAAGAAAGAAGCCTGCCGGTTCTGGACAAATCCAAATTCCTAGTGCCAGAAGATATCACCATGTCTCAGTTCCTAGTCATCATCCGAAACAGAATAAAAGTCAAACCCAATCAGGTAAGCCGCATGTTAATGATTCTGTTTCTTAGTTGGGACCCAACTTTGTACTGAAATGTCCAATGTCCTTTGTGTGCGTTTCTTGAAACCATCCCTTTAATTCGTTATGATTTGAATTCTAATTAACTTTATGATCTTTTTATTTTGTCGAAAGCTTGAATTGTAGGTACCTATGTAATTTTATAGTATATATCCAAATAAATCAACCTGATGAACCAGATGACCCTTCTTGGTATTATAGAATAAAAAAGTCTCATTGTTGATGATATACAGGTGAGTTTTTTTTTAGGGCCACTTAGGCGAAATCGGAAACCGTTAGAGTAATCGAAAAGTGAAGTAAGGAGTCACGGGCTCAATTTTGAAAAAAATAAGACCTGCATAAAAAAAAGTTGAAATTTATTTACTGTTATTCAGAAAATGAAGGTTTTTGGAAAATGTAGGTTTTTTTTTGAATTTTAACAAAAAATATTTTTTTGAAGATTTTCTTTGCAGTTCTATGTTTGATAATAAATAAATAAATGGTGTTCCAACAACTTTAGACACATAGTTATTTTACATTTATTTATTTATTAACAAACAAAGAACCCAAAAATGCAATTTTTTTTTTCCAAAAACCTACATTTTCTGAAATACAGTAAATAAATTTCAACTTTTTTAAATGCAGATCTTATTTTATGCAAAATCGAGCCCGTAACTCCTAACATCACTTTTCGATTACTCTCACGGTTTCCGATTTCGCCTAAGTGGCCCTGAAAAAAAACTCACCCTGTATATGGTCAGCGTCAGGTGGAACTTTTTACTCTCTTAATTACACTGTCTGTAGTGCTTGGGACATGTTTTGATATGTAGGCTTGCCCAGCACCTATACCATCCTCTCAGCCTAGTCGGCCTTATCCACAGGGAAGACAGGAGAAGCTGGCTAAGCCGCGGGTTCCCTCGCAATGTTTTTCTTCACCGTTTTGAGCACCTCTTAATAAGCACATACATTTTCTACTAAGCCAACACGAAACTCAGAATAAACGCAGGTAGGTACAAATAAATCGTTGTAATAGACGTTTAGCTAGTTTCCCAGCCATTATCAAATAGTTTGGTGCAGCGCAACGCTAATTATACCAACAAAGGTTGGTATATACATCTAAACAACAATAAATACATCTAAAGCACATCTTAAATATTTAGCATGCAATCAACCGTCACAGTGTCTAGCGAAATTTCCTTATCTTATAAAATATCCATCTGTATGCAAACTGTACTGGATCTGTATCTGGATCGGAAGCAGGTTAGTCCGGTTTCGTATCGAGACTGAACTCCTGGGAAAATTAATTACTACCTGATAAGATAAACTCTACGTGACACGAGACCTTTCATCAAAGATAATTGCTGGTCGTAACATTATTTAAACTAAACAAATCAGCCATTACAACAATTTCAAGCTAACTTAATGCTCCGCGTGGTGTACTGAAAACAAATTAACTATTTTTTATTATTTACATAAAAATGTCAGTTAAAACCGTATTTCAGTGTTTTCTCAAACTACCCCTGTATAAAGGGTGCAATGAGGTGTCAAAAGTTTTTACGAAAGCGCGTGTAGCGATTGATCTAAAACTACTGAAAAAAATATAAAATACGTAGGTATTTCAGGCTTTTTCAAAACTACTCCTGTGCGAGGTCAAAGATTGCGGGAATAATTTTAGAGCTCACTTTCCGCGGACCAAGCCGCGGATATTAGCTAGTTGGGAATGAACACTTGCCCACCGTGATTTATTAAAAAAAAAAAAAGTAACACGATAAATTACCCACAGGCGCTGTATTTGATAATCAACAACAGATCGATGCTATCCATGAGCCTGACTATGGCGCAGGCTTACGAGGCTTATGGTGATGAAGACGGGTTCCTATACATAACTTACGCTTCGCAGGAGGTGTTCGGGTATAAAGATGGTAAGTCACTTTGGAATGACTCACTTTTTATACGAAAAATCTTTAAATTACACTAGTAAGCAAATGTGCATCATAACCATGGTGATGACATATATATGGCACTGAATGAGAAAATGAGGAAATCCGTAGAAGAACCAAGGACCCCGACGTAGCTCTCAGAATAAGTAGCAGTGGATGTGGGCAGGCCGTATAGTTCGCAGAACCGACAACCGTTAAGGTTACTCCTTAACGGTTTCTCCAACGGCCATAGGTTCTCGAATGGCGACCACGAACGACGCATTGTTGGAAGGCCCCACACGATGGACCGACGACATTGTGAAAGTTGCGGGAAGTCGGTGGATGGAGAAGGGTCAAGACCGTTCGTCATGGAAACCTTTGGGGGAGGCCTATGTCCAAAGTGGACTTCTACAGGCTGATGATGATGAATGATGATTTAAAATGTTACAGGATTCTCAAGAGCTACACTTGCTAAACTTTATTTGAATGTTACAGATATGAAGGGTTCTCAAGAAGTCCAAGCTATAAGGCACAGATTCCCAAATAAAGTTCCCGTAAGTATTGAATTTCTCCTATAATATCCAATGACTTGTATCCCGTAACCAGCCAGAATTGTTGTAACTATTTGGAGACACTCAAAATAGACCCTTAGTTCATACAAATTTGAACATTCTCCTTTACTAACTTTTTAATATTTTGTTGCAGTTGTACGTGGAAAGATATTCCAGAGAGCGTCAAGTCCCAGTTTTAGGAAGAAACAAGTTCCTGGTTCCGCAGGAGCTCACAATGTCCCAGTTTCTGTACATCATCAGGACGAAGATGAAACTACGGGATTCTCAGGTTAGACCAGGAAAAATAATAAGTTAGAGAACAGCTCGGTCGGTCGGAGTCGGAACCAAAGATACCTAAAATTAAATTTTAGTTTCAAAAACTAATATAGATGTCACCACAAGGAAAATTAGATTTAGAAGTTTGAATGAATTGAAGTTCTCGAGTGGTCAAATCTATCTCCATACCAATTTCATAAAAAATGTTCAGTTCAGCCGTTTGGTCGTCAAAAAAAAAAAACGTTAACAAACAAGAGAGACAGAGGTCTCTTTTATAATATGATATGATAAATATTCTTATCATCATAAACAGGCACTGTATCTTCTGGTGAGCGACAAAGTGTTGGTCAGCCACAGCATGACAATGGCGCAGGCTTACGAACAGTTCCGAGCTGATGACGGCTACCTCCACATCACATACGCAGCGCAGCAAGTCTTCGGATGAACGACCTTGTAAGTTTCAATACGTTTTATTTTCTAGAACTAGCTAGCGGAACAACTTCGTTCGGAGTTTCAATATATACGTCTTATATGCACACATTTTTTTAAATTTTGTCCTGAATACTTTAATCACCGCTGTCAAGGGGGTCCGACTTCCGGCCATATAGCTCGCAGAACCGAAAACCGTTGTGGAATAAGGTTGGAATAAGGACCACGACAAACCACCGGGCAAAACAGTGTTGGAATACTTGGAATGCCTCCCACCCGATGGACCGACGACATTGTGAAGGTTGCGGGAAACCGGTGGATGGAAAAGGCTCAATACCGTTTGTTATGACACTCTTTGGGGGAGGCCTATGTCCAACAGTGGACTGCTACAGGCTGATGATGATGATCAATAATTTTGAGAATTCCTAATTCCTGGTAGAATTTTGACAATTCCTTTCTTAAAATTCTATTCTTCAAATTTTTCTCTTGTCTTAATATTCAGACCTATTTAGGTAGTTACTAAACGTTTTTTAATGGCTGTAAATAATTCGCTTATGGTTCTATTGTATTTCTATTATCACCAAATATTTAAAAACGGCATTATTTAAAATAAAACCGCAAATTTGATTGATAGAGATCACGTTTTAGGTAATTTGGATTTTAATAATATCTATTCCAAAATTTTTCGACGCATATTGGACTCGAACCCGCGACTCAAAGTTATCTTTGTGGCATGCTTGTGCGTGTGTTGCAACCATTGTTTATTCAAAGTGTTCTAGAATTATTCTTAATCCAACTGCTACGTGTAAAGTCCATCTAAATTACCTATATCTAGGTAAAAATTCTTTGTTTGTATGTAGGGGGTAACTCTGGAACTACTGAACATTATATAACAGACAGAGTAATTAATACTAAGTAGGTATTATCCGACGCTTAGAATTCATGTTAGTAGAAAATTAATTTTAAAGTAAAGTCGGTCAAGTGTGAGTAGGGCTCGCGCCCTGAGGCTTCCGTACACACACACTTAACACGGAAAATCAAGATCGCAAGTGTACGAAATAAAAAGAGTCAAGGTAAGTAGGAACATAGCGGGCAGCTAGTCAAAAATAATTTCATGGTTGTCGCTAAGCGCTCATATCGGTCAGTCACCTCCAAATTACAACCAGACCAACAAGGCAGTTATCATGGTATCCTGTTTGTCCATCATAACGTATTGTGTGGTACAAATCATCATTATCTAGGTAGATACAAGTAGGTACCTATTCTTGACAAGCGAAAACAACGTAGGTGCCTGGCAAATAATGTAAATATTGATAAATCAGTAAGGCCAAGCAAGAGAAAGGGTTGTTTATCTTGTCTCTACTATGTAAAGTAAGTAAGACCTTGTAAGTAGTACCTTACTTAAGTGAGGTATTATCTTTTCTATTAATTTTATTTTAAACAGCGTCAGGTGGAACTTTTTATTTCTTTACTTTCTACTTTGTTGATATTGAAACCTAAGCTCAACAATTTTCTGGAAATTTGGCATAAAAATTACCAAAAGTGAAGGAATTAAATTCGTAAATTATCTAAATCCCGTGTATTAAATATCTCTAATCCCGTTATATTTGTGGGTAAGTACCTAATTGATAGAGCGAGCTATGATCTCAAACAGCGACTTTTAGAAGCCTTTGTACTTACGTTTTCGGTCTAAAACAGCTTAAATTAATGATAAAGAAAAAACTAGATTTTTTTAAACTTACGAACGATAGACCAAGTTTCAAGGAATAACATAATATCTCTTTCGAAAACTTATGTTACTTCGTTGACAAGGACATAGCCTTCAAAACTGAGCGGTTGACTCTTATTCTCCCCTTAATGTTTTTTGCATATCGGGTGCATTATTATCGGGAGAAACACACGATTTATTGATTGAATGTCAATGCGATAAACATGTTTATTATTACAATCAATTTTATTGTTGGAATTAGAGCACTTTTACACATGAGTGTAATTAGTAATCACTGATTATGTAGTTCTAATTACTTTTATAATGTCATTGACAGTCGTCGCATTATATTGAATAACAATCAAGTAACATAAGGTAAATAATACAAGTAGCAATAAAACTATTGTACACTACATAAATCTCAGTTAAGCACGTTAAATAAAATGCCTCTGTCAGCATTCCTAGTTTTAGGAATAGGGAACAAAAACGAGAAATAAGAGGTTTTCGTAAAAAAAATATGATATTCATTGTCATATATTTTTTAATGCATTGAGTTAGAAGCTTGATTTAGCCTTTCCTGAGAAAAAGGGTCTTGACAGACAGACAGTGCGATCCTGTAAGGGTTGCGTTTTTTCCTGTTGAGGTACGGAACCCTAAACATGACAAACTTGGATCGTCGCACTTAATTAGTAAACTAACAATTTTGTGTTTGGTAGTAGGTACCTTACCTAATTAGTAACAAACTACAAACACACATTTGCCCCTCAACTTATCATTGATTAGGGATCTGTGTTGATAACAGAGCCATGGACAGCTAGTTTTGTTATCAGAGCTAGTTAGTAAACAAAGCGAAACTGAATGAAAGATACCAGTTAAGCTTGATTGGCTACAATTCAAAGTCAAACATTGAAAGATACCTACCTATTTCAAAAGATCTTTAAGAGTTCTGCTACGTTGCTAAAAGGTATTAAAATGTTATTAAAAGTAATGTATGAATAAAATTTGGTGTACACTCATAAGTAATTACCAGTATCGTATAGTATATATATATTAGTAGTTTCTAGCTTCATCTAGTTTCTAAGACGTTTCAAAGTGATCCTAGTGATTTTATTGAAATAAATGCCTTTTGACTTTGACTTGACTTTGACTTTGACTATCCTAGGCCATACGATTTTGAGTGGGTACCTAAACATTTTAAATATCCCCTACAAAAATGAAAATTTTCCTGATATCAAGATCGCGTATAATACGGGCCCTTGTGTGGGGTCAGGCAGAGCTAAGTGTCTACCACCATTTATTATGACTGTTGGGTCGGGCTGTTATTCATTGTAAAAAATAAAAAATAAATACATAGCCTAAGTGCACAGGAAGAGAAATACTAACAAAGCAGTGTGCAGGCGGTCTTATCGGCATTTAAAAAAATATAACCTATTTTCTCCCTCGTATCTTACCGTGCCATGGTCGTTAAAAAAACAAGTGTATTTTTACCAGCGATATGTAGTTATCGCAAAAAAAATACTGCCTGTATAAAATTACTTTTTTGTTGTGGTTATGTAAGCGCAGTCTGTCGCGTGTCAATAACCTTTATCAATTGTTGCTAACAGTGATAAGGGACTCTTCACAATTAGCATTGAATTTCATTGACAACGCTGGGGGTCGTCGCGGCCTAGGTCACTCTATATCAGCTCGCAATGTAAAATGAGCTTTATTACATTGGGTTTAGATTATATTTCAAATAACAAATACAGAGCCGTGGATCTCGAAGGGTAGTGTTATACATGCGAAAGTTTGTGGGGATGTTTGTGGTTCAGTTCCCCGAATGACTCAACCGACTTCTACCCGTTTCTTTACGTAGAATAGCATACCTATATGCTACTTTTTATCGAGGTACCACGCGTGTGAAGCCACGGGGCACGCTAGTTAGCTATAATGAGCTGCCTCTGGATACGATTACGGCTTATTGAAATTATCTGCAATGTTCATTATAATGTCTATGACTATGATTTATGACCCAAAGCTGATAATCCCACTACTGACGTCTACGCATGCGGATCTCTTGTATAAGATAATGATCATTATTTTTTATATGGTCGTTTGAAGATTTTTTGTACACATCGCCCGAATTGCTAGTGGGAAAAATTCCCTATACCTAGTCCCAGTCCCGAAAACACTGTAGTATGCAGGTATTAAATCTTAAAAAACGACTACCTACACGTTAGATCTGCGCTGATTCATAATATGTATCCCACATCTTATTCTATCAATAAATCAAAAGATATAAGCGGGGAAAAACAAAGCAAATTAGCTGTTGGTATTTTTATCATCTTTTAGGTATAAGTAATTATTAAAAGTAAGATAAGTTCAACATCAAGGTTGATAATTGAACAGCTGAATGAACTGATTTGACTTCGAAACAGCTAATTTTTGCATAGTTTTTAAACTCTCAAAAGTCGTAGAACAAACTTTATTGAAATTAGGGTGTAGAATAAGCCACTTTCGGGGTAGCATATAGATACACATTATATTATGAATCGTCTTGTTTATTCAATTCAGACTACGTATTCCACAGCAAAACGAACAATCGACGAATTTTCTAGCAAAAGCCACGGAACACTGATAGTTCATTTCGTTGTTGCATTGTAAGATAGGCGTTTGAACCTGTATTATTCCATGCAGTTCAAGAAAATATAGGAGTATTTATGTATGTCATCATAATAAGTTTATCTGGGGTCAGCGATGCACAAACAAACTGAGGCGACGGACTGTACGATAGTGCCGATTTATGCATTGTATTCAACTATTTCCAGCCCCCCGGGGCTTTCGGAATGAATGATAGTTATTAGGGTGGCTGATAGGCAGGGATCTGTTGCCAAGTAATTATAAAGGGGTAGGTAGGTACCTATTAAATACCTACTGAATTTACATATTTGATACATTGAGTGACTATTTTGAGAATTTATTGATGTTTACTACATAAGGTCAAGTGTTTCTTCAAATAAAATCGACAGTTTTGATAAGCGGATGCCCCTTTTGGGGAAATTTACAAAACTATCATAAGACCTGTCGTTTTGTATGGATCGGGTTGGGCTACCACACACGTAGTCCTTTGTCTCTTACTAAAAACCTAAATATAATTTAAAATACTCATATAAAAATTTTTTTTTTGTTTTTCAGGTAAACAGTGCTTGAATGGAATTGAATCTGAATTATATACCTATAAAAATGTTCCTGCTGTCTTCAGATATTAAGACTGATAGTATTCTTATAAATTTTGTGATAGTTAAGAGTTTTTACTTTATAGACTTTGTAGTTGTAGTGGGCCTTGTATAATTTAAGGGCTGGCCCAAAATTTTGTATGAACTTCCATTAAAAAGTGCCTATTTCACCATCTCTTATAACTACCTGATAAAAAATATATAAATTCTCTCTTTGTTGTTAACAGTAAGAGAGACATTCTTCAATCCGATAAGTAGCTATAATCAGAAATGGTGAAATAGGTACTAACATTTAAAATATTTATTAAAACTAGTGATTGTGCCATTATTTTCATTTAAAAAATGAATATATATAAATGATGTGTGCTCTGTTAAAATTTTGGAGTATTATGATCTCGAGAATTTAAAATTTAAATTAATTAAGTTAGTTTTAATCGAATATTACTTTAGTTTGTAAGTTTTTTTTAATTTATGATATTTTTTTGTATTAATGTAGATTTAGTAGGTATATATAGTTAGAGGGTTATTGAAGATCTGTTATAAATAATTAAGTACTGATTTCTTATTAGTTAATTGCCTTCTCAATAAAATATTTTATCCATTGAAGCTACATTATTAATCCTTCGTAACAGATAAAACATTGTAGAGATTCATATAAATCATTACGCATTTTGTAAACACAGAAATTACTTATTTATAGCTGTGCTGATGGAATAAACCTACAGATTTTGTAGGTCTGAGTTCGATTCTGAGAAAACAATGACTCGCATGAATATTCCCAAGTTAATAAATAAGTTTTTCTAAAATATGTGAGTGCTTGCTTGCTTGTCGTGTCACTGATACTGTCTTGGTCATCCTGTATTAGGTCAGTGACCAGGTTGAGGTATAGTGGCCCTGAAAAGGGCCTATGGCCGTCGGTGAAAGAATCAGTAGGCTAGGCTAATTCTACGCTCGACGAATCGCTTGTAGTGTGGCCTTGTGGTAGAAATTGTAATGTAATGTACTTATCGTTGCATGACGCAAAATACTACGCGAAGATAAGCTCTGGGTGATTCGGCAATTCCATCAAATCTAAGCAGTTTCAAACTATAATAATAACATCCAATAGTCACATACTTAGTCCCGACGACGCCACACTATGATACCCTGTGTCGTGGGTATCAGAAACTCAGAGTAACATTGTACCACAACACCCAGACCCGGAATAAATATTTGCAGATCATGCAAACATACATCCCGCAGCGGGAATCGAACCCGCACCCCTTGCGTCTCAGACGGGCACTCGCCGCTGCACCACCGGGGTCGTCAACTAAAGTAAATTGGAATAAATCAGCCTGATGAAGTCCAGTTGACTTTGAGCTTGTGTAAAAGGAAGAGAGGAAAAATCATAAATAAAAATTATAATTTATTTACCTTATAACCCTAGACAAAGTTGCAAACAAAGTGCGGCATAGTACGTAGTGTGGGCATCAACAATCCTCGTAGTCAATGACATTCGCTTGGCGCGAATGTAATCGATATCATTCGGCCGGCGATATGTTCTGGGCGGCTGCGACCAGCGTGTCGTGGATGTCTTTAGCGTAGGAGATCTGGAGGCGGACTGTGTTCAGGTACTGGGGGTAGCTTAGTGTTGTTTCCTGAAATGAAATTATTACCTTTTAAAAACAAAACTAAACCCGACCCGACGAAAAAAAAAACTTTCGAGAAAATTTTCACCAATCGTGTTTTTAAAACAATTATGTGAAAGGTCTGAAATTTTAAGTCCTCAAATATGAGGGTTGTAACTTTCACAGAAACTGAGCTAGGAAGGCAGTTTCAATAGCAAATTTGCCTTATACGAACTCTTAAAGTTTTGGTATTTTGTTATTTATCTCCGAAGATATACATCTGATTTTCATCCGAACTTCTACAAATCAGCTGTTTTTGGCCCTTTCATCATCTTTATAACGAACTTGCTTCCGCCCGCGGTATCGCATCGCCTGGTTCCTACATAAAAAGTAGCCTTTATGCTATTCTAGGTAAAGAACTTTAGCTATTCCAAGTTTTAACGAAATTGGATATGCCTTTAAGGTGTGATTGAAAAAATAACATCCAGACATCGTCACAAACTTTTGCATTTATAGTATTAGATATATAGATAGATAAACTCTTTTGTACACAGAGATAGAAAATAACAAAAGGGAGAAACAAAAAATATTACGTACAATGGGCGGCCTTATCGCTAAAAGCGATCTCTTCCAGACAACCTTTGGATGGACAGGATAAACAGATCAAATAAGACGGAGGTGTACAAAAAGTTGAACACTACAATACATACTATAAAAAAATAATAATATACTAATACATAAAACCTAAATATTACCTAACTATTTGTAAATATACCTAGAGAGAGATAAGATTATACCTACTGATAGTTCAAAGACAAGGACAAGTAGTGATCATACACCATAGTTTTAAAAAGTAGTATTAGAAGGATTATTAAACTCTCCCTAGTGAGAGAAGTGCAAAACCAAGATTGCTACCTAATAGCTGAATAATTGAATTTGATCTGATTGGCTTTCCCCCCAACAGTTGATATTTGCATTGTTTTTTCAATGAAAATTAAACATGTCGAATTTCTAAAAGACGTAGAATAAACTTTATTGCCTATTAGCTCTTTTCGGGATAGCATACATCCATGTACCACAATTTTAAAAATTATGTCACAGTATAAACGTCAGAGATGTACACAGCAAAAACTATAAAAATGTTTACCTACCATCAACTTGTGCCATTTTCAACTTAACCGTGTACCTACCATCTTCATCTGTTTTGTGGTATCATTTTGGAAATTATGAAGTGTGGTATACATCTTATTGCATGCGACTGTACATAGAAAAGAACAATATTAAATACATGTGATGGTCATGTATGCTGTGCGATGTTTTCCTTCACTGTATGGAATTATGTTTTTCATAATCACCTGTGTGCTGGGTCCCGAGTCCAGTCGCGAAGGTATCACCGACAGAGGCAGGTAGTGCGCTGCCGACTGGGCTTGCTGGATACACGTTAGCGCTGTTCGCTGAAATCACATCATCACAATAGGTACATCAATACGCACTTTAATCCTTTCACCACACTGGTTCTTTCACTAACGGTCATTTGGCTCTTTTCAGGGCCACCATACCTCAATCTGATAGTTTAGCCAGGTTTCGTCGTCATCTAGCAGAACTCAAATGTTAGTTAATAAAATACTTAAAGAATATTATGTTAGTTTATCTTTTTTCTTTTATCTTAAAAATAGGCTCAGTTCTGCTAACTGTTATGAAGGATAATATAGTAGCAACTAGTTGTCCCGCTCGCGAATTCGTCTGCGTTTGATTACCTACCTAGACTATTTTCCATTATCCTTACCAAAGTACTAACACTTATTATTCAGCTACTTACCTACTTCTACCTACCATCTCCGTCACCGTAATCGTAACGTTAACCGTAACCGTCACTGTCACCGTGCCGTTACCTTCACCGTCCCGTCACCACCTTCGTCACCGTCACCATCATGGTCACGGAAGGCCCCCCACCCGATGGACCGACGACATTGTGAAGGTTGCGGGAAGTCGGTGGATGGAAAGGCTCAAAACCGTTCGTCGTGGAACTCTTTGGGGAGGCATATGTTCAGCAGTGGACTTCTACAGGTTGATGATGATGATGATGATGATTATTAATAACCCTCAAGGCCTGCTTTTCATAAAACTCATATACGGATATCTTATTACTTATAGCTCTTAACCTGAATATCGATTTTTATGTCTGTAACTACAAAAACATAGGACTTTCAAAGAACCTTTCAACCCCCATTTCATCCCTTTTGATGTGAATTTTCGTAAAATTCTTTCTTAAAAAATCTTTACTCACACTCTATAAGGAATCTATGTGCCAAATTTCAATTGTATAGGTTTAATAGATAGAAAATTCCCATACAAACTTTCATCCCCTATTTACACTCCCTGAGGACTGTTTTTAAATAAAAACTTGTATCGGTATTTTATTATTTTGGACTATTTACCTGATAACCGATTTTGATGTCTCTAACTTGAAAAACAAAGGACTTTCAAAGAACCTTTCAACCCCTATAGGGTAGGGTATAAGGGTATGAAACCCTTCGGGGGTGATTTTTTGTAAAATTATTTCTTAACAAATGTTAACTTTCTATAAGGGACCTGCGTGCCAAATTTCAATTGTTTCGGCTTAACCGATAAAGAATTCCCATATAAACTTTCATCCCCTATTTACACTCCCTGAGGGCTGTTTTTAAATAAAAACTTGTATCGGTATTTTATTATTTTGGACTATTTACCTGATAACCGGTTTTGATGTCTCTAACTTCAAAAACATAGGACTTCCCATACAAACTTTCATCCCTTATTTACACACCCTGAGAGATGGTTTTCAAAAAACCTCATATAGGTATTTTATTATTTTGAACTATCTACCTGATAACCGATTTTGATGTCTCCAACTTCAAAAACATAGGACTTTCATAAAAACGTTCAACCCCAATTTCACCCCTTTAGGAGCGGAATTTTCCAAAATCCGTTCTTATTGCACGGTAACATCTTTTAAAGAATGTCTGTGCCAAATTTCAGACTCCTCGGCTCAGTAGTTTCCGAGCTTTCGTGATGAGTCTGTCAGTGAGTGAGTGAGTGAGTGGACTACTCCTATATATATATATAGATGTATTTTCTGTTATCTAACATCTTATAATATTACCTTATTAGTTATCGTATTATTTAGATACTGGGTTATAAACTGTTTTTTTTTTTACAAACTTTTAGGCATGTGGTGTTAGCCTGTAATAGGTTAGGTTAGTGCACATAGAATAAGGCTGTTAGTTTAAGTTAGATGTATGCTTTGTGTATCAACTGTTGGCGAACCTAAATAAATAAATAAATAAATCTGGGCACTGACAATAACGCAATCCTGCATGACCAAGGAAGAACCAGTGACACAACAACAAGCAATACGAAAGCAACTCTTGTCTCTCCGTCTGTTTTAACATTTTCATGACTAAACTGAACCGATGTTGATGGAATTTGGTAAGGAGACAGCCTAAGCCCTGAGAAAGGGCATAAGCTACTTTTTATATTTATCATTTTCAAAATCCTAACTAAGGATTTGTCTTCTAAGGATTGCCCATACAAACTTTCAACCCCTATTTCACCACCTTATACATTATTTTTTAAGACAAAAGATAGATTATGTCCTTACCCAGTATATAATCTATCTGAATACCAAATTTCATTATGATCCGTTCAGCCATTTAGCCGTGATGAAGTAAGAAACAAAGTTACTTTCACATTTATAATATTAGTATGGATTATCTTAGTGCAGGCGACTGTACCTAATCAGGAAGGTGATGTTTACAAAACACAGCAATTTGTAAAATACGTAACATCACGTGATAGGGCGAGCAAATAATGTTAATGTTTTGTTGACAAGAGTCAAGTTAGACATCAGATTATACCTTAGAAGCAAACTTAGATTACACTGTTGCCAGGTCAATGAGTTAATCGTTAGATACTCTGTAGGAGTACCTACAACTTCTATTTACTCAAAGGCGCACGAATATCTTACATTGTATTGAATAGATTGCAGTCGGCTGGTTCATCGATAACAAGTCAATATTTCGAAAACTAATATACCAATGTATTTTGTATGAAGCCCTCATTGTTAGTAATAAATCGGCTGATTAAGGAACCTTCATTGCGGGCACCAGATGGATGGGTGACCGCTGCTGGGGGCATTAAGAAGCGAGCCTAGGCAATGGGGTTCTAAAGCTTTCGCTAGCTATATGAATACGAACTTAATGTGCTTCTGACTATTTCTTTATGACATCTTCAAGATTTCCGAACACCTGGAGACCAGAGAATATGTCTACAATGCTTAAGCATTAGTCGAGAGCCATTTTTTTGTTTAAGTCTAACTAGGTACCTTCTAATATTTTAAGTATTTTGAGAGATCAATGACTTACCATTTGTTTAGGTTATTCAAGCAGTTAGTAAAGAATTAAAGAAAAATTTGTAAGTCTTACCAAATGCAATTCCATTTGATCACATATTGAGAAGAACTCTTCAAGATTCTTGTCGAACCTAGGCACAGGATTGTCAATGCTTTTTCTGAAAACAATTTTATTTTAATATTATTATTATTTATTTATTTTAGAAACATGTCCAAATAACAGTTAAAAATAATAATTAATTACATAAAATCACAACACATTACACAAAATTAAAAATAAAATCACATTAAATTACATAATAATAAAAGTAGCATTTATTACTATCATTCCATTTAAGGGCATGTGCCAATTGTTAGGATTTGCCTCTGATTACCCTCTTTTACATTTAAGATTTTAATGAATGAGGATGATTGCCTGGAGATCTTTCTTATTGTATAATATTAGATTACAGTTTTGGGCCTATTTATTTATTTGTATTATATTTACTACTAGCTTCCATTCAATCACGATGTAACGGCTCAACCGATTTCGTTGAAACTTGGAATAAAAGAGTTGATTACCTAGAATAGCATAAGGGCTACTTTTTAAGTAGGAACCACCCTAGTAAAGCCGCGGGTGGAAGCTAGTTTAAAATAATTCTAAACAAATTTTGATCAAACTTACTGAGAATTAGAATCAACGTTATGGTTTTGATGTAGTATTTGAGCAGCAGATTTTAGTGTCATCTGAAAAGGAAAGAGAGCCATTTTGAGTTTAATAGAACAAAGCTATACCAGCCTGTAGTAAACAACAGAGATATTGTCATCAATTTCTTATTTTTTTCATGTTAAAGTGGCCACCAGACAATAAAAAACAATTTTGTAATTGTTGTTTAATAGCACTCACGGGTATGGATTCTCGTAAGGACCCCATCAAGGTCTTGACTTTAGATATATTGTCCATTTTATCCTGCTGAGGCTGCTGTGGCATTTGCGGCTGCATTTGCTGAGGAGATTGCTGCTGCATAATCGCCCCTGGGACTTGCATCTGCATCCCGACATTTGGCGACGCACCCACGGGATTCATAGGTACGTGCATATTCATCTGGCCGTGGTTCATCATGGATAAGATTTAATTTTTCACTTTTTCTTGAACAGAAAAGCTCGCTTGTTTTTGTTTGTTTTAGTTAGTTTCTTGGTTTTTGGCTTCTGTGGCTTGTTGTCACAATTCTGCCAGTGTCCGTTTCATGATGATTTCATAAACTTTAGATGGAGGGTGCAGAAATATAATATGGTCGGTGTCAGAAGGGAGACTCAACCAAAATTTTGAAAAACCAAACTTGATTTATCTGAAAAAAGACGACACAACACATAAGACAACACAATGTTAGTAATATAATACTTATTTATAATAAACTATATATTAGTTAGTGGATAATAAAGTAACTTAAAAAAAAAAAAAAAAAAAAAAAAAAAAAAAATTACAGTTTTATTTTATTTACATGTACAAATTTACATAAAATATAATTAATTTTAGGGGAGAAGGTAAGGGATAGGAGGCATTTAAGGGATATAGGACGGGGAATTTCAGGAGGAAGGATATCATATAAAGACCGTCTCAGTTTCGGGCAGTTAAAAAATATGTGGTCCACATTTCCCTCGTCTAAACCACACTCACACAATGAATGGTCCCTAATCCTAAGTTTGTTTAAGAACACTGGAGTACAGACATGACCCAATCTAAGGCGACAAATGGTTGAGGTGGTGACTTTATTAGCCGTTCTGAATTTAAAGAACCAAGGGGTAGCGGGAATATCAGGTTGAATGTCTGCATAATGTTTACCTTTTTCTTTTTTAGATATGTCCCATACTTTGGACCATGATTCTTGGAGATGAACTTTGGGGATGAGACAAAGGTCGTGCGAGAATGATCTAAAGTGTTCGAGCGATCCACTATTTGAAGCAGCTTTAGCACATGAGTCAGCTGTTTCATTCCCAGGGATTCCTGAATGACCAGGGATCCAGGCAAGGATGACGTTGATACCTAAACTGTGACAATGGAAGAGAGTTTCTTTAATTTTAAGGATAGATGGGAATCGGGATAAAGAACGAAACGGGTTGGATAAAATGGCTTGAAGGCAACTTTTTGAGTCTGTAAAAATAATAGTGTTATTCAAGTTGTGAGATTTTACAAAAAGGATAGCTTCTAAAAGAGCGATAGATTCACCTGTAAAAACTGAAGTAGATGAAGGACATTTAAAAGATAGAGTAATATTTGTAAAGGGGATCCAAACAGCAGATCCAACAGGACTTTCCGTGGATGTTTTAGATGCGTCCGTAAAAATGGAATGCCAACCATTAAATTTGGTAGCCATTTGTTCGTTAAAGATTTCACGTGCATTTGTAGAGTCTTTATCAATTCCAAAGTATAGCACAATGTTAGGTTGATGAATAAGAGAGTTATAAGAAGTGAGATAAAGAGGATTTGTTGGGAACTGGTGAACAGGGTTGTTAAGATGTGAAAATTTTATGAAACTACGGAGAAGGCATGGCATTTTATCAGGGTTATGAGTATCAAACAAGTTAAGGAGATAATTCAATTTTGGTAAGAGGGGATGATTAGAATTTTGAATTAATTTAAAGAAAAACCGATCAGATAAAAATTGCCGCCGTAAATTTAAGGGGGGGTCATTACACTCAACTTGCATTGCATTGATTGGTGATGACTTCATAGCTCCCAGAATAATTCGAAGGCACTTTGACTGAATTTTGTTAAGTTTTTCAAAACCAGACTTATTGAAAAGATTGATAAGAAAGGATCCATAATCAAAATGACTTCTTATTATGGCATTGTATAAGAGTTTTTGTGAGTAGGGGTGAGAACCCCACCAAACGCCTGATAGAGAACGAATGACGTTAATATTTTTTTCGCACTTTTGTGTGATGGAGTTATAGTGGGGAATACCTGACATTCGAGAATCTAAAGTTATACCAAGGAATTTTGCACTGTTCAACTGAGGTATGACATCTTGGTTGATATATAACTCAATAGGAGGGATATTTCGTTTTTTAGTAAAGACAACAGTAGAACTTTTAGAAGCAGACAGAGACAAGCCATGGTTGGACAACCAATCATCAAGATATTGCAAGGCACGGTTGAGTCTAACCTCGGCCTGTTCAATGGACTGAACTTTGACGTATAAGGCCAGGTCATCAGCGTACTGAAGAACATCACAGAACGAGTCCACAGAACTTTCTAGATCGTATGTATAAATACTGTATAATAGGGGACTTAATACGGATCCTTGAGGCAAGCCTTTCCAAACGGTCTTAGGAGGAAGAAATCCATTACATGATTTGATCACTACCAATCTTTCCATCAAAAGGTTGCATATGAAACGAGTGAGCCTCACTGGAATACTCAGCTGAATAAGTTTATTCCTGAGTACCGGAAGCAACACATTATCATATGCAGAAGCAATGTCAAGAAAAACGCCTACAAGAGATTTTTTTTCCCTGAAGCAAGTATAAATATCAGTTGTCAACAAACTGAGACTGTCCATGGTACTCATTCCCTTTCTAAAGCCATATTGTGATTTTGCTAGGATGGATTTATTTTCTACGAACCATTCGAGTCTATGTTTAATTAGATGCTCCATGACCTTGGCCATAACGGTAGATAGAGCTATAGGTCTTCGACCGTTAGGGTCAGAGGCGTCTTTGCCAGGTTTAAGAATAGGGATGATTATCTGGGTTTTCCACTGTTCAGGGAAGATGCCATTTTCAAAGAATGAGTTTAAAATATTTAAATATGTTTGTTTAGCTTTATCCGACGATTTAATAATGAATGAATATGGGATGCCATCTATACCAGGCGAAGAGTCTTTCAGTCCATCAAGTGCAAGAGTTAGTTCACTGAATGAGAAGGGTTGGTCAAAATAGTTTTGAGAGGTGAGGAATGAGGGGGGAGAGGGAATGCAATCTACGGGAGGGGCTGAAGGGGGAGCTATTTTGTCTGAAAATGCATCTATCCATGAAGAAGGGTCGTTGGAAGTAGGGTTCTGAGAATTCAGAGAGCCTCTGAATCTTTTAATCTGCTTCCAGACCAGGGATGAAGGTGTTTTCGGAGATAAACTTTCACAGAAACCTATCCATCCAAGTTTCTTTTTCTTAGAAACAAGTTTTCTAAACTTTGCTGCTGATTCTTGGTATTTCAGGAAATTTATTTCTGTCATACTAGAATAGTAATCACGTTCAGCCTTCTTTCTATTAGACACGGCCACTGTGCAGTCAGAGTCCCACCACGGCGTAGATATTTTAAATTTTTTTGCAGGTTTTTTAAGTGGAATATGGTTATCAGCACAAGTAATAATATTGTCAACTAAGATATTATATGCATTGAGGGGAGAGATATCTAAGGAACCAATAGGGGAAGAGTCTAACTTGAGATCAAGGGAAGATGAATATGATGACCAGTCAGCACTAGAAAGTCTGTATTTCAATGAAGGACTAGGATTACAGAAAGGAGTGACCCTATTTACAATAGAAATAAGAATGGGGAAATGGTCACTACTATATGATAGGGAAAGAATTTGCCATGAAAGAAAAGGGGTTAAGGAAGGAGAGCATAGCGAAAGGTCTACAGCACTCTTTGGGTTTTGAGTGGGATATACTCTACGAGTAGGGGAACCATCGTTAAGCAGGCAAAGGTTTGCTTCATCAAAAATTTCCAATAGGGAGAGGCCGAACAGATCGGAGCAATGGTGACCCCATACAGAGTGATGAGCATTAAAATCACCCATAATCACTACTGGAGTAGGAACAGATGAAAAGAGAAGAAGCAAATCAGGAATTAAGGAGGAGTTGGGATGAGGAATGTAAAGAGAAATAAAGGAGATATCCATGGACCTGATACCAACAGCATTGATATCAGGGGGAAGGGAAGGGAGGGGAATTTGGGAATAAGGAAGTGTGCGCCTTATTAATAAGGCGCTTCCAGCATGCCCGTCAGACCTGTCCTCTCGAATACAGGAGTAACCTGGGATCCGGAAATGGATTCCAGGCTTCAGCCATGTCTCCGAGAGGGCAAAGACTGACGGGCGGAATTTAGAGATTAGATAAATTATTTCATGTTTTTTGGCTCTGATGCTCTGGCAGTTCCACTGCAGAACGACCACTGGATCCATAATGGCCAGAGAGAGAAACTAGTTGTGTAAGTTTTGAGGCAACGTTGGACGGTATGGGTTGAGGGTTCATTAATAGAATGTTTATTAATAGGGACAAAAGGGTTTCTAGCATATTATCATTTTGTGGAGGGGATGGGTTGTTGCCTAAGGCACAACCATTAGGTAAGGATGATGGTAGGTCAGAGACTATTTCACAGTGTGCAGACTTATCATATGACTTGCCAAGGGGGGCTCTGGGGCGGGGATTGGCATATACTGTTTTGACATAAGATCTTGAGTTCTGTGATGTACGTGGAGACGCATGACTTTGAGATGGTTGTGAGGGATGCGTGGTTGAAGAGAATTCCTGGGAGATTTCAGCATAAGAACGAGAAGATTTTGGGAATTGGGATGCGGCTTCCTCATAAGATACACTGTTTTGAGCCATGACTGACTTTATTGATCGTTGTCTGTCCTGTTCTGGACAGTTTTTGTTGGTTGCAAAGTGGCGGCCTGAACAATGGATACAGGTGGCTTCAGACTCTGTGACCTCGCAACTGTCCCCAGAGTGCTCCTGGCCACAACGGAAACACTTTGGTTTGGATCTACACTGTGCTTTGGTATGACCGTATCTGCAGCAAGAAAAGCATTGAATTGTGGGGAACTGATAAAGTTCTACTGGTAAGGAGGTGTAAAATGAGAAGACCTTTTTTGGTAGGAGTTGACCCTTAAAAGTCATTACGACTGTTTGGGTAGGGACCCATATTGCTTTTCCATCTTCCATTACTTTCCGGTTTAACCTTCGAGCTTTTAGAACCTTTCCACATCCAGGTGGAAGGACAAGAGTAGTAGCGAACTCCTCCATTGACATGTCAGTGGGAACCAATCTAACCAGACCCATTCGGGTCACATTGTATGTAGGGATCGTTGCAGAGTATTTGCATCTAGAAAGAATCTCACTAGAAATGAAGTTATTTGCATCATAAGCAGAAAGGAATTCAACTGAGATTTTATTTCTTCCAACTTGCTTTACCCCATCGGAGCAGATGTTCGCAAACTTGTGGATTGACAGAAACTGACCAAATCTTATGGGTCTTATAGTTGTTCCAGCTGATGGATCAGGTTCAGACCGGGAAACGTGGACCAAGTAAGGACCTTTGTCTAGTTCAGAGTATGATTGTAATCCTATTACCACTGATGGATCAGTATAAACAGTTTGAATTGATGCAGACGCCATCTCAGGCGAGGTAATTACTTTTTTGGCAGCAGAAGGCTGCTCAGAATTGTCTGCTGAGCGTTTTTTGGACCTGTTTACGGTCGTAAATGATTCATCAGGGTCCGGGGGATCGGGCGGGACGACAGGGTCGTAATCCATGGTTGAGACGCTAACCTCAACCACGAAATTACGTTAAACACAAAATATAATTATAAATTTACTTTACCAACACCTTATACCGACACCACAACACTTAAATAAATCAAATTAGGAATTTGGTGTAAGAAAAAGGCTAGAAATTTCAATAAAAGCACAAAAATCTCCAAATGGCTTACTCCACCAGCAATCGCGAAAGCAGAATCTTTGTTTGTTTTGTTGCAACTTGCAATTTTCAGTCTATGACAGGTTGATGTCTTTGAATTGACAGTCGACATTTGATTTAACCGTCGGATAAATCTGACATCAACAAAAGAAATAATCCGTAAGGCTCGCTAACAGTGTTGCCAGAATGTTACTTTTGTAACATTTTACGTTACTTTTGACCCTCTCATGTTACCTCCATGTTACACGACTCAATATGTTACTTTGTGTTACTTTTAGGTCAATATAAATAAACTTGAAAAAAAACCAGCACGGACGACGTCCGCACGAAAATCTTCGTCGTACCGCATACTCACTCTCGTGTATTTTTCAATCTTCCATCCTACCCTACTTAGGCGAGCGAGCATAAGCTAGTGGTGACTAGAGTGCCCGCAAGATGCCGCCGCCCGCAACTCAACTCAGGCACAAACGAACGAAACAACTAAGAACTTCTTCTTCTTTCTTTTTTGAAAAAGTTTGTTTTCCTTTCATTTGACATTGATATACTCTAATTACCAATTGGGACACTGCCATCTATCGAGGAATATGAAACTAATTTTGTTTTTAAATGCAAATCAAAAACCCCTCATTATTACGATTTTTTCGAAGTTGTACAAATGGGACAGGACAGACAACTTATTTTAGTTTTTCTGTAATAAAGTGCCCTTATAAGTATTTCCACATAATATAAGGTAATGTAACTTTTCTCGGGAAAATGTTACTTTTTGAGCTGTCTCATGTTATATTTGACTATCTGCCACTGGCAACACTGCTCGCTAAGGTCATCTAGTGTCGAGTAGCTGACTTCATGACATTGATTCAGGCGGGGTAACAACTTGGTAGAATAGCATATAGGCTACTTTTTTATGTAGGTACCACGCGAGTGAAGCCGCGCCAAGAAGCTAGTGCAAAAATAAAAACTTTATGATACTCGATAAAATAATGATCCTTTATCTAATCCTTCGTTCACTAAAATCTGTGGAAATGGCGACTACAGCGCCAAAAGGAATATTTGAAAACTTGCCCACTTTTTTTTTTTTTTTTGAAGTTTTTCCCCATTCGGAATGGCTGTGGCATCTAGGCCTTACCGCCAAGTCTTACGTGTATTTTATCTTGTTTAATTTGTTTATCTTCCTTAATTTTCTTACGTTAGTCATGGTCAAGTCACAGTGAAGTCAAGTTCAGTTTTAGTAAGCTATGATGGTGGCTATTTTACTAAAACCTAGAGGGACCTTGTTGAAATGAGACAACCTCAATGTTTTGAATGATTAGAACCTGCATGTTTCTCATAAAAGTAAAAGCAATAGATGTCATGGTTTTGTATTTACAATTAGACAGACTTCAGAAAAACAGAAAAATGTGAATATTGTATTTAAAAGTTAATTTACGTTTTCTCAATAAATATTATAAAAGCTTAACAAGAACGTGCTTATAATTCATAATATTATCAGGTTATGGGCCCAGAGCACAATGGAGAGTAAAATTAATAAGTACGGTGTAACTCCATTCTGTGGAACAGATTTCACAAATTGGTTGTTCAGAATTAAACTGGTTTTGGAAGAACAAGAATTAATAGAAACTATAGAAGATGATTTTAAACTAAGTGAGTTGAATAAGAAAAACGATATAAAGGCAAGAAATATTATAACGCAATGTATCGCAGATACGCATTTAAATATCATTCAAGAATGCTCTTCATCAAACGCAATGATTCAAAAACTGTGTTCTACCTATCAGAAAACAGGCATAGCCTCACAACTACTATTTAGAAAAAGGTTATTGATGTTAAAGTACACTGAGGACGAAAAGTTAGAGACATTTCTCATGCGATTTAACAAACTGGTGCGTGAACTAAAAGGGTCGGGCGCAGAGCCATCAGAAAGTGAAATAATATGTTATTTGCTGCTGTCTATGCCAAAATCCTACGACGGTGTAGTGACAGCAATAGAAACACTGTCAAGTCAAGAAATATCGATTGAATTTGTGAAAAATAGACTTATTGAAGAAGAAATCAAAAGAAATGGATTAAAGAATCAAACTGAATATCTAGAAGAGCCTAATGCGTTTAAAACTTACAAGCAACAAGAAACCAGACAGAACCGCTCATTTAACTTTGAATGCTACAACTGCGGAAAGAAAGGGCATAGAAAAATAGATTGCAAGTTTCGACGTCCATGGGAAAATTATAAGAAGGCGAACAATGTAGAAAAAGACAACAATATCTACCAGAAATCGACTGATGGTGAGGTGCACAAAAATTTTAACAGTTTCATGATTAACAATTCTATAGAGGAAAGCCATAGAAAAGTACTTCATTTTTATGTTGATTCTGGCGCATCTGATCATCTAATAAACAGTGATAACTATTATCACCACTTTATAACACTGCAGAATCCCATCAGAATTAATATTGCAAAGAAATCAGAAGCATTATTTGCAACCAAACTTGGTACAATTGTGACTGAAAGTTGTAGACTGACTAACGTACTTTTTGTACCAGAATTAAGAAGTAACTTGTTATCTGTAAGAAAGATTGAATTGAACGGACTTGGAGTAAAGTTTGAAAATAACAGTGTTACAATTTATAGAAATAACCAAATAGTCAAAGAAGGTCAATCCAAGAATAATCTGTACGAAGTGATGTTCAATGTTGTAGAACACACAGCACAAAAAGCATATTGTGTCCCGGAAAGCGATGAAATTTGGCACAGAAGACTCGGTCATGCTTCAGCAGAAAAACTAAAGGAACTCAAAGAAAGAAAGTTAATATTCTGTGATGCCTCCCAAACAGAAATTCTCTGTGAGCCCTGCGTCAAGGGGAGACATACGAGAGCGCCATTTAATAAAGAATATACACGTACAAAAAGAGTGTTGGAGCTGGTACATTCGGATCTTTGTGGACCAATAAATCCAATAACACACGACGGCAAAAGATATATTTTGACCTTTTTAGATGACTACACACATTTTACATTTATATACCTGTTAGAAAACAAAACAGAGGTTTTGGAGTGCTTTAGAAAATTTGTTGAAATGGTAGAAGCGCAATTCTGCAGAAGAATATCACGACTTCGGTGTGATAACGGAAAAGAGTATATGAACCATGGAACAAAGATATTTTGTGAAACAAAGGGTATTCGCATCGAAAATACGATTCCGTATTCGCCGCAACAGAACGGAAAGGCAGAAAGATTAAATAGAACCATAGTAGAAAAGGCTAGAACTTTGTTGGCTGATTCTGGATTTGAGAAATATATGTGGGGTGAAGCAGTATACTCGTCAATATATGCAATAAACAGATTGCCTACAGTAGACAAGAAAATTCCAGCAGAAATGTGGTATGGTACAACACCTGATTACTCTAAATTTAGAATCTTTGGTTCGGAAACGTATGTATATATAAACAAAGAAGCAAGACAAAGTAAAATGTCTGAAAAATCCAAGAAAATGTATTTTATTGGATACTGTAACAACGGATATAGATTGTGGGACAATGATGAAAGAAAGGTTGTAACGGCACGGGATATAGTTGTCAATGAGCAACCAAGTCATAAGAGGACAATTTACACAGATCCAGAGTTTATGAACGAAGAAAGTCAAGAAACAGTGGACACAGAAGAAAAGAAGGAAGAAGAGACAGGAGTTGAAGAGACTGTATTGGAAAACATACCAAATGTGGACAAAAGAATAAGAAGAAGACCAGCCTACCTGGAAGATTATGATTGTGATGATTTTCGAGATTGCGAGTTTACAGCTTTAAACGTTGCAGAAAATGTTCCAAGAACAATGAAAGAGGCTTTAGAATCCAGTGAAAAGGAAGAATGGTTAAAAGCTGTGCAAGCAGAATTAGATTCTCTTGAGAAACATTCAACATGGACAATCGTTGAGAAACCTAGAGATAAGAAAATAATACACAGTCGTTGGGTTTTCAGAAAGAAAGATCAAAATACTTACAAGGCTCGACTGGTGGCAAAAGGCTATGAATCTAATCAATGGACAGAAACCTACGCCCCTGTGGGTAAGTTGACTACTTTGAGAACATTATTAATTATCGCTAACAAAGAGGACATGCAAATTGAACAGATGGATGTTAAGACTGCATTTCTCCACGGCATGCTTGATGAAGAAATATTTATGCATCTTCCAGAAAACATGAAAAATGATAAAAGTGTATGTAAGCTTAACAGGTCGCTGTATGGACTTAGGCAAAGTCCAAGGTGCTGGAATAATGCCTTTCATGAGTTTATGGTTGCGAATGGATTCCGATGTTCAGCTTATGATACCTGCCTTTACATAAGAAGTGATGACAAACTGTATGTTTTTCTTTACGTTGATGATATTTTGATAATTAACAGGGACATCAATGTCATAGAAAGTTTTAAAACAGAATTAAACTCTAAATTTGACATGGTTTCTATGGGACCGATCAAAAAATATTTGGGCATGGAAATAGAAAGGGATTTTAGAAACAAAGTAATAAGGATTCACCAGAAATCCTACATCACAGAGTTGCTTAAGAGGTTTGGGATGGAAAACTGTAAAGAGGTAGCTACGCCTGTAGAAAATAATCTTAAGCTAGAAAAAGAAACTGACCCAAATAAATTTACAAATAAACCATATAGAGAGTTGATAGGTTGCCTAATGTACTTAGTAATGGGTACACGACCCGATATAGGCTACGCAGTAAACTTATTTAGTCGGTACCAAGATAATGCAAGTGACATTCATTGGAATCATTTAAAGCGTGTATTAAAGTATTTGAAATCAACTATAAATTTAGGCTTGCTTTACAAAAATGATCATGTTTTAGGAGAATTTAACGTCACAGGGTACTCAGATTCAGATTGGGCTTCAGATTGTAATGATAGAAAAAGTATTTCGGGATTTTGTTTGACTTTGTTTGGAAACATCGTAACATGGGCTTCTCGTAAACAGAAAACAGTTGCTCTGTCTACCGCAGAAGCAGAATATGTGGCTCTGAGTTTACTAGTATCAGAAGCATTGTGGTTTAAAGGTTTGGTCAGTGACTTAGGTGTAAGTTGTCTAAGCGTTTTAGTTTTAGAAGATAACCAGAGTTGTATTCACATTGCAAAAGACCGAGAATGTAAAAGAGTAAAGCATATAGACATTAAACACTACTTTGTACGTGATACAATTCAAAGGGGAGATGTTGTTATCAAATATATAGCTTCATCTGACCAACCGGCTGACCTGTTTACAAAAGCATTATGTAAAGAACTATTTCTTCGGCATAGGAAGACTATCGGTTTAAGTTAGGTTAGGTTATTTATTTTAGAATTTTGGTTTCGCAGAATGTTATTTAATTTGAATTTTTGCTTTAGATATAGAATGTTATATGTTTGAATTCTAATGGTATTAATTTTATAAGTTAGTTAGAAAGTATATTTTTTGAGTTTTATTTTGTGTAAAGAAATATGCAGTTTCAGGGGGAGTGTTGAAATGAGACAACCTCAATGTTTTGAATGATTAGAACCTGCATGTTTCTCATAAAAGTAAAAGCAATAGATGTCATGGTTTTGTATTTACAATTAGACAGACTTCAGAAAAACAGAAAAATGTGAATATTGTATTTAAAAGTTAATTTACGTTTTCTCAATAAATATTATAAAAGCTTAACAAGAACGTGCTTATAATTCATAATATTATCAGACCTCTAGGCGCCAACTCAAAAAATGACGATACACGCAATCATTCTATTTCACTTCACTTGTGCGGTTTACTCAAACAATATTACGCAAAACACCATCATAATCACACAATATTATTCAATTTAACACTAGTTTTGTAAAATAAATTGAGAGCACAACATCACTTCGCAAGTTCCCGCCAAAAAGTCTGGAAACTTGCCCACAAGTAGCTGTCGAGTGTCGTAGCCTGTGCATTGCATTGATTGATCGATCGATTTGTATGATAAAATCGATTAAAAAATATCGATAAAATCACTTGATCGTTATTTATTTTAATTCGCGCGGTTTTGTCATTTTGTCATGATAATTTGAGTTGAAAATGGAATTATGTCTATTTGAGTTTGAGAATTTGCGTTGTGCATTTGCGGAATAACGGAGCCGTCCAGGAAAGGAACATTCACTCCCCTACCAGGATACCTGTGATCCGTACTTCCGAGCACTTCGTACCTAGTGGCTTAGTGTAGAAAAGTAGAATATCCAAATGAAAAAGTTTATTATTTGTAATGCTGCAGACTTATGGCAAGTGAGTAAGTAAGAGGGAAGCTTGGATACCTAGTTTTTTAATCATACGCAGCTGGTGCCTCCTAATCACAGAATCTTGTAAATTGCAGAAAGAAACCAGCTTGCCATCCATCCCTTCGTTCAGCCAGAGCCTTGATAATGTATTAGGAAACGATGGCATCCAGTTGGGCTCGGTTACAGAATTGATAGGATTGCCTGGCACTGGTAAAACACAGTTGTGGTAAGACATAGGTGTCTTGGTGAGCCGAACATACTCTGTCAAGTACTAGTGAGCGTCAAACGACTTGTCTGATGACTGATGAGTGGTTCGATAATGCATTAGCACTTACGTAAGTGAAGGAAGGAGGAGGAGGAGGTAGGGCACAGCGAGATTTTCTCGTTCTTAATTGGAGCAGCCTGCCTGGGGAGGTACCTCCGCCTTACAGAAGATCGCAGCCAAATTACATTATTTGTTTCAAATAGTGTTGTGTTCCTGCGGTGAGTAAGGTTGCCAGAGCTCTTTAGGGGGGAAGGGGCTTCGGGGTCGGCAACGCGTGCGTGATGCCTCTGGTATTGCAAGCGCTCATAGGCTACGGTAACCGCTTACCATCAGGTGGGCCGTAAGCTTGTTTGCCACCTCTGTTGTATAAAAAAAAAAAAAAAAAAAAAGGAAAAAGAATGAGTTTTTGTAGGTAACCTGCTGGTTGCTGATCTCTTGGTACTTGGTGTGTGGACTAGTTTCGGCAATTAGGCCGCAGGTGGGCCCTTTTTGCGTGTGGGGTGGAGGCTGCTAATCTAGCCTAGTCTAGATCTTGCTGATCTCTTATAAGCAGTCTTATGTTCATAATCAGCACTTGACAAGAGTCACGGGGTCATGTTCTTCTCTCCACCAGATACTGAGCTGGTAGAGAGTGCAACATACCCCTCACATTTTATTCTAGCTTAGCTCTTGTTGGTGTGTTGATGCAATTATCCAATATACCCATCTTAAAATACATAATAGTTAGATACCTACCTTGGTAGATAATTTGTTATCTGCACTGTCAATTGTTTTTTCCACAAATCAGAAAATGTAGTGCTTAGCTGCTAACGGTCTATTCCGTTTTATCAGTCACCATCCATAGCGTGCTATGTGCATTGCCATACCTACCTAAGTATTGGGTGTCTCTTCCTAGTAGTTTCTAGTTGTTACTTGTTTTCTTTTCCAGTCTACAACTATGTGCATCTGTGCAGATTCCCAAAATCCTTGGAGGATTGGATGCGGAAGCTTTATATGTGGACACAAATACAAACTTCACACTATCTAGGTTTAGGGGTAAGTGATTTACCCCTAAAGCTGTTCATCCACTGCCGTTTCTTCTCAGTAATGGCTTGGTGGCGGTGGACTAACAGCCTTACTCCTTTGGGAGTGGCAAATTGGGGTGGGAGACCTTTTCTCGGTAGAGGAACAGCCGAGGCTGATAATAAAAATAGGCAGCCTTAGATAAATAACCAGTAAAAAAGCCAAAAGCACAGCTGGTGGCAGTTGGCAGGAACAAAAGTAAAATACACTAATACAAAAACTTCATGGAACTCTTTGGGGCAGACCTATTTCCAGAAAGGAACTTCCACAAGCTGATGATGATGATGAATGAAGCCAACTAACTATCTTATTGTTTTAGAAATACTAAAAGCTTGCCTACTAAAATGTGAGAAACTGGTAGAAGGCACACATGTTCTGAACGAGGCTGATGCTTTGAGAAGACTGCACTATGTGAAGGCATTTGGACTTGAGAAGTACTGTGCGTTCATGAATAGACTACCCGCATTTGTTGCTGATAATCCAAAAGTAAATACCATTGCAGTTGCTTGCTTGTCGTGTCACTGATTCGTTCTTGGTCTTCATGTCTTAGGTTAGTGACCAGGTAGCCTCTGTAGCACAGAAACAATCACCTGTTAATGCCATAGACTTAAGAGAGTCGGACGACGCAGTGTAGTAAGGCCCCCCATCCGATAGACTAAAGACATTGTGAAGGTTGCGTGAAGTCTTTAAACACTATTATTGTTCCAGGTAAAACTCATAGTAATAGACTCGATAGTATTTCCATTCAAGGAAGGTATAGCGGCAAAACAGAGGACCGGCCTTCTATTCAGGCAGATGGCTGATCTACAGAGGATTGCTATCGACCAGCATATTGCTGTAAGTTCCTACTGAGATTGCCAGTACAGAATTGAATCTGGTTCAAAATCTATTGTAAAACTATACAAGATGATTCATAATGTGTTACCATGCCAAAAGGGGCTTATTGTATCAACAAAAAACAATAGAACAAATATTAGGGGGAAACAATAACAAATATACTCTACATAAAAAGTAGTCTATATCCTATTCTAGGTAAATATCTATTTATATTACAAGTTTCAACGAAATCGGTTGAGCCGTTACGACGTGATTGAACAACCAACATTCCAAACATCCTCAAAAACTTTTGCATTTATTATATTAGTTGGATTTTTCGATGATGATACCTTCTTCCAGGTAGTTATCTCAAACGAAATGAGTACTCGCCTTGGCCTCTCAGGCGGGTCCATAGTCGGCTCACTGGGCGACGCGTGGTCACATCGCTGCAACAAGAGACTGCTGCTATCCGCACCGGAGAAACGTCGGAGAGTGGCTTTGCTGCTCAAGAGTAATGATTCGCCTAGTGGAGTAGCTGAATTTCAGGTAGTTTAACAGCCAACGGTCACATACATAGTCCATACAAGGATTACCTGTGTCGTGGGTATCAGAAACCAAGAGTACCATGATAACATCACACAACACTCAGACCCGGAACAAATATTTGCAGATCATGCTAACATTTGTCCCGAAGCGAGAATCGAACCCGCACCCCCCTGTATCTCAGACGGGCACCCACCGGCTACGCCACCGATGGTTTTCTCACGATGTTTTCCTTCACCGTTTAATAGCACTAGTATAGCACAGCACACACATTTTACGAATGGAAAATCCATTGGTGCATGACGGGGATTCGAACCCACGAGCTGTGGATCGTAAGGCAGAGCCATTACCACCACTCCACCAGTGCTCTCATTCAACAATAAAATATAGGTACTATGACTTATTACCATAAGTAGGTAGTATTAATATTTAAAAAAAAATTACTTACACATTATTAATGTCAGAACGTGAACGTTCGGCGGGGCGGGGCGCGGGTAGGTAGTATAAATCTCGAAAAATAATAATGTCAGAACAGAAGGTTCTGACATTATTATTTCATTATATTCTAGTTATGCGTCATCAATCAATGGTAGATAGCTTACTGCTCTCTCAGTATTGATGGATAATATGGAAGCTTGCCAAAACAGCGGGTTTTCTAGTAATTCGTGAGTGGCATAGTTGAAGGCGCGCCAAACATGCCTCATTGTTCGCAGAAAACTAGGAGATAGGGAGTGTGTTAAGGACTTATAATAAACATGTTATGAACGTTGCATCGCTTGAAAAAAAGAATATTTTATATCGGTCAACAGACGCTACTTACCTACTCTAGAATATAATTAACTATTAAAATAATAATATATTTAATAAAAGAACCCAAACCTTAAAATATCTCTGTAGTCCTATTTAGGTACTTAACTATTGTCTTTGCTACTACCGAAGACAATAAGTATAATTTCTAATTATTTAGTTAAATAAAATTACCTTTATTATGTACCAACTCGTAAATGATTCAATTTCATTTTTTTGTTATACGGAAGCAAACATGCTTGCGGCCTGATGGTAAGCGGTTACCGTCGCCTATTGACATCTGCAACACCTGCAGCATTGCTAATGCGTTGCCTTTAATTAAATTATTTAGGCAAATATTCTACTTTCAGTGGAACACAAACAATAGGCATTATAGTTAAACTAGTTTATTTATAAAAACTACCTATTTTCCTTTTCAGATAACGGGAGACGGGATAAGGGATTATTAAAACAAAACGGAACATAGAATAGTTTAATTAAATATAATTAAATGTAAATAGGTTGGTATGTATTTGTAAATCGTAAACAAAACTACAGCACCAATAAATATCTCATTTTCACAAAAATACAAGCTTCGTTTTGACATTCAACAGTTATACAATGTAAAGGCAGCTTTTTATCGGAACTTTAAAACAAGAACATTTCTGTGTAGTCTTATTATGCTTTCTTAAGACACTATAGTGAGTAACACGCGTTTGTAGTCGCCTTTCGTATCGTCCTGCAAATTACATTGTACTTTATAGCGTTAAGATTACGATTCACATTTGAATAACATGCTAAGCGTGATATACTCAAAAGTCTACAAAAATAGTTTTGCAGGTTAAGCACAGAGTGTGACTAGAACATTCCTGAAGTCACCGTTTAGGTCGTCCTGTAAACAATACCGAAAACGCCAATTCAAAGTTAGCCAAACAAAATAATATACTGGCCCATAATTTCTCGCTTAAAATAACGTGCATTGGAACTTAAGCTAAACGATAAATGTCTTTAAAATGCAAACAATTGTAGTTCTAGTTGATTACGTTACTCCATGTACGGCCCGTTATACTGAGCTTTTAAAAGCAGGTTTAGTAAGCCATTGTAGAGAGGAGATCTCCCAATGTACCTCCTACGTCCTCCTGAAAAAATTGCATTTAACTTCAAAAACTAATCTAATTTTCTACAACACCCTCCCGCGTTCAAGCACTACTACACAAAAGCTTTTACTATTTATTCACTGTGCAAATGGCGATGCCGTGGAAGATAAAGATTGATAGCAAAATATACAGATCTTTTAAAGAAATTTACACCCGGTTAACCTAACCATGCATATTGAAGACTTGACTACTCAGCAGATCTTTTTGCGACGGAAAACATTATCTCAATGTTATCAGTTAAGTACAAAGTAAATGAGATTTTTATAAAGAGATTCGATCAGCCTCATCTTCAATACGCCAAGATCATAATTGACGGAAACTTAAGAGTATTGGAATTTTGGTGAGTATATCGACGTCCGACTCGATCCCACATTTATTCGACAACTGTCAGTAAAGCCTTCTTGTAATCACCCGATGTGTCATCCTGTAACCAAAATGGACCACTTTCCTTAAGCTGGCACGTCGCGTGGCGCACACAAATTTTCCATCATTCAACCAAAACAAAACCATGTGTGCACTTCACAACGTTGATTTTGCTTTAGCCAACGAACGGAAATATTTGTATATACGCCATGTGAAGCCAGTATTAAACTTTCCATTTGCCAAATTTAATCAAAAAGCAGTCTATTTTGAATTCCAAAGCACTTGATTAGTTTCGTTCACTCATATATTTATTCGCGGCGTTAACAACAAAACGAACACGTGTAAATCATATTTTTGCTCGGAACCTTGAGGATTTTTTCTACATAAATACACTTTTACATGTAATGTACTACCAATAAAGTACCCAGATCTGTATAGTTTTTGCGTTGTTAATCGAAATTTGTTTTAAATGAATGAGTTGTAATGGAGTGACCACTGTGCTTGCATTTCAAAGCTCAGTTCTATACAATTTGTGTGAAGAAATTATGGGTCAGTTAAAATAGTCTAAATACATATGTACACAGTTAGGTAGATAAACATGCCGTTAAAAAATTAAACCTCATGGTATGAAATCATAGAAAATGAAATTCTGTTAAATATTGTGAAGATAAAACTGAAATGAGTAGATTTTCCTCGTGTTAGCTAGTTAGTTCCTCTAAATGGTTAGCAATCATCGCTACAATACGCATGTTAGAGTACACAATACAACATCCATGTTAGTAACAAAATAATTTTAGATACTTATTTACATCGGTTAATAAAAGCCATGTAGATACATTAAGTTTTTTTAACATATACAAATCTACTAAATAATAAATTGAAAATTACAAAAAATCTAAGCCTCTAGTTTCCTAAGTAGCAGCTTATTTATATCAGAGTTGAAACGGTGAACGATATTGTCGTATAAATAGAATTAAGGATACAATTGAAATAAATTTTAGATAACATATCGCTTACCGTTTAAAACTCTGCTTTACGGCCGCAATATATCGATGACCGCACTTATGTCAATGGAATAATTATCGTGTCGCGTCTCCGCTACATCACAGCCGTCAAATAGTCTTTGCTGTTAGAAAATGAGATCTCCCTTTCCCCATTACATTCATCAACTACTAATTTTACCCCATCCCTTCAAGTGATAGCCAAGCCCTTTACTATCAAGCATTTCAAATAACTCACAGAGATCCAGCTCTCCAAAGGCTTCTCGTATTTCTCGAGGAAGGCCTGCTTGATGTCACCCAGGTCTATCTCGGAGCGGCTGACGATGATTCTGATAAGGGTCTTGTCGTTGGTACCCAACCCCTTCATGGAGTAGTATAGACGTTCGGCGAAGAAACCCACTTTGCTCTTTACGCATTTCACTGAAATAGAGATTTTTAGTTTTTATTTATATTGTGGCGTACCTACCCTATCATCATCATTACAGCCGTTCGACGTCCACTGCTGAACATGGCCTCCCCCACAGACAGAGCAAATTCCTTATCATGTGGGAGGATTTGCCCATACTCATCACGCTAAACATGCGAGTTGGCGAGCGCAGTTAGAGCTATCGTTGTTAAAATGAGGGACGCTGCTGCCCATCCCCTAGCTTTTTTCCCTTAGTCGCCTCTTACGACATCCGCGGATAGGTAGATATGGAGGGGCCTATTCTTCATAGTCGTCCTATAATTATTATTGGTACATGCTAGTGACTGGTCCAGCTAAAGATCCAGTTTAAAGTCTCAAAAACAAATAGAAAATGGCCTTAGATTGTGGCAATGAAAGAATTCACATCAAAATTAGAGCAGCGATTGAAATTACTCAATCTAGGTTCAGCACGAAAATGTGGACGAAGTCCCAAAACATTACAATAATTATTATCTATAATTCATTGTGGAGTTGGGCAGGACTTGTAGCTCGTATGGACGATAACAGGTGAACTATTAAAAGCACGGAATGGCCAGGTCCAAACGTAAGCAAAAGAAAAAGAGGCAGACCGAAAACGAGAAGAGAAGACGAGATAAAAAAGCTAGCACGGCATAATTGGAGAAATGAAGCTCAATATATAAATGGAAAGGACTAGAGGAGACATTTACCCAATGAGGGGGTCTTTAGCGAAACTTTAGATTGAATTACCTTCCCTAGTTATACAATGAGAAATCAAGAAAAGCTAAAATATTTGTTAAGGACTAATAAATGGCTTAATAATAATAATAATCTATCATTCAATTACATAGAACCATTAAAACGCTGCCAAAATGATCGCGAATGCCGACAAAAAGTTGAGCGGCAGTACAAGGTCTAATCTAAACTTCCTGTTACAAACGACCTTGTGACTTGCATCGCCTGTTTAGCGGAGATTATAGGGCTAGCCATTTGTTTGGTACTTCTAATGACATTATCATGTGTGTAATACATAATGCATATTATTATGATCATTTGCATTAGGTTTTAATAAACATAGTATAGGTACTACATACCTCCACTACACACCAAAAAAAGGTAAAACGTGCAAAAAATTCGATCTAATTTCAACATAAGTAAATCTAAAATCATATATTTCTTCAAATTTTAGACAGAAAACCATTTCTATATCTTTCAATACCTAATACATAAAATAGTCAAAATTTTGCCACAGCCCACCTGATGGTAAGTGGTAACTGGTAACCGTAGTCCGTATTGAGTTCATCCGTATGGCCTTTACCAACACAGCAATGATCTTGACTTTTAGGGGCTTGCGATATCTTTGAGCTATATCGCACGCCCTCAAATATTGAATGGCCTTTAACAAGTAAGTATCATTTTGAAACGAATCATCGGCTTAAAACTTCATTAGTGTCTAGGGCTACAGACAGTATAGGATGCGCGTTGGTTGGGTCAAGTTGTAGGTACACCTGGGTACTTACCGATAGCGAGCATGCCCTTCTCTACGCTTCCTGAGAATTCCTTCTTGATGGACTCTTCGACGTCCTTGCCGGTCAGAGCCTCGAACTCAGCGAAGATCTGAACAAAAAGGAAAATCATAAGTCGCGTTATAATAATAATATTATTATATTAATAATAATATGACTGGCCTCATAGCTCAGTTGGTAGTAACTCTGCCTTCTGCGCTAGAGGTCGCGGGTTTGATTCCCGCACTGGACAAACATTTGTGACTAACACAGATGTTTGTTCTGTGTCTGGGTGTTAAATATATATCTATTATGTATATCAGTCTCTGGTACCCATAGTACAGGCTATGCCTAGTTTGGGATCAGTTGACTGTGTGTGATAATGTCCGGAATATATAAAAAAAAAAAAAAAAAAAAGCCTGTAGCTTGCAAAAGCATGCTAGGCAAGTGCGAGCTAATAGCATGTAGGAAGGCCAACAAGTGTATTTAGTAGGTCAATATACACTTTTAGCTAACAGACTTTTATTTTGCACCAGCTTCTGCTCACGTGGCGGCTGGAGAGCTGATCCTCTGATCTTATAAATCGTCATATCGTAATAAATTACGTGGCAGATATATTGGTAGATTCAGTGACGACGCTAGATTCAGTGATGTTGCGTTACACGCTAGATTCAGTGACGACGCGTTGTGCGCTAGATAAAGTAAGCGTGAAAAGGTTCTTCAGCGGCCTAAAATGCATCCTAGTTAACTGTACATAGGTCCTAGTAGCTCGTATGCTAGTAGGTACTTAGAATGCTAGCAGATTGCAAACCGTTCAATTTTTACCCTTTGCCGGGAAGAGGGTAGTCCTGGGTAGGGTTACTCGCATAGCTGTAGGTAAGGCTTCGGACACATTCGTACCATGGCACTTTACGAAGCGTTTCAAGAAACTGGCGTATATATGTTTATCAGGGCCTATTTATTTCATCATCAGCAGGGTTATTTCAAAACATCGGAAATGCCAGCTCTAAAACCATTTTAGAATAAACATATGCGATGTTTTAAAATAGCCCTGCAGGTAGTACCTGCATCTCATAAGTTTCTCATGGACGCACATCATGTATTCATCAAGGCGTCTGCGCTGTGTCATTTTTACTAAGCGCTATAATTAGTTTATGAGTCAGTCACATAAAAGTACGTTAATTATTCCATCATGAACGAGTCAGTCAAGTCAATCAATTGATTTAAAATTGTTCCGAGTTCACCAACACGTATATTGCAGGTAGGTACATATTGGAACTACCAATCGGTTTTAAGCCGTGTTCAAACGGATGCGATATTTCTTTGATATTTGCAGATTATGAAAACATTTGTCCCGAGTCGAACCCGCACCTCTTTCGTCTCAGACGGGCACTCGCCCGCTGCGCAATCGAGGTTGTCAATACTGTGTAAAAACGATTTAATCGGGCTAAAATCGAATAGGTAAGCCTAGTAGTAGGTACGGGTAGCAAGATATTTGGTATGTATACGTAGGTACTGGTCTCGCTTAAAAGCAGCTATACCATTTTAATTGACTATGGCGATGGCAAAATCGCGTGCAGCAGTGCTGGTACTGATAACGATCATAATCAAATTTTAAACACTATACCTACATATAGGTGCTTTACAATCATGGCTCGGCCCTAGTGACACCATACAAAGTGATTCATATTCATACCTAATATGTTTACTATCCCGAAAAGGGCTTATCTACCCAATAGCTGGTAAAAATGTTTGTTCCGCGACTTATGGAAATTCGAAATTTCTGCAAAAATAAGCAACCCCAAAACTGCTTATCAGTTCAAATTACATTATTCAGCTGTCTTATGTAGCAATGTTGATGTCGAAAGCCATCGTTGTACGTTCTCCGACTAAGGATTTTTATGGAAATAGTACCTGATTTACTTAAATACACTTCCACATCGAACAAAATTATATTATTTTCTTAATTCTTCGATCCTCCATTCAGTTTCGAAATTCCGACACTTCGAAACTCAGGAGGCCAATTACATGCGTCAGTTTCGAAATTGAAAATCTATGAAACTGCAACTCCTACTATCTACAGAGTAGAAATTTCTTCTATAATAATATTATCTTTGCTAGTAGGTAGATAGGTATTTGTAAGTTTGCACCTAGACATCATTTATAGCTACTATGTTCCCCTATTCTTGCTGATTCTTGGAAAAGCTTCTTACCTGTCTCAGCTGCTGGTATGACCGTGTGATCAGGATAGAGTTGAAGACAGACTCATCAGTCCCCCACTGGCCTTCACCAGCCGCGGCGAGGGCCTCAGCATCAGCTCTCGCAGCGCCCTCGTCGACACCCTGGTTCTCATCGCGGTTCGCCATGCAGAGGGATACGCAGAGACGTTTGAAGTGGCCAGATGTGTCGCCCTTCAGGTCGGATTCTAAGCTTTTGTTGTACACTGAGGAGAGAGGGGTAAATAAGACAAGGTGATAAGAAACGTGAAGATAGCCGTTTGGATGCGCCGTAGTTTCTTTAGGAAGCAGTAACATTTATTGACATTGACTGGCCTCATAGCTCAGTTGGTAGTAACTCTGCTTTCTGCGCTACAGGTCGCGGGTTCGATCCCCGCACTGGACAAACATTTGTGTTATGAACACAGATGTTTGTTCTGTGTCTGGGTGTTAAATATATATCTATTATATTATGTATATCAGTCACTGGTACCATAGTACAGGCTATGCCTAGTTTGGGATCAGTTGACCGTGTGAAATGTCCAGAATATTTATTTATTTATTCCCTACAAAGGGCCCATACAATTTTCGTTAAAAATACGCAAATTACCTTTGTTTGACTAGATTTCCTAGCCGCGTAGACTATCTTATCTCTAAAATTGGCTACACAATTTGTCTATCCCTTATAATTATAAACTTCTCCATAGGTACCCTTTCTTGGTGGATCATCCTATATGTAAATAGATAGATAATTTTTAGCTTTGTTCCTTGTTTTTATTTAGGAGTAGAGGTAGGCCAAAGAAAAGATGGATGGACTGAGTGAAAGTGGATATGGTGAAGAAAGGAGTGAGTGCTGAGATGACGACTGATAGAGGGAAATGGAAGAAGAATACATGTTGTGCCGACCCCACATGATGTGGGATAAGGGCAGGAAGATGATGATGATGTTCCTTGTTTTTATTTCATAGTAAGTAGGTACTGTGTTGGGTCTTAGGTCAAGCTACACAATCATCATCGAATAAAGAAGCATGTTTTTATGGAATGTTATCAGAAACGCGCAAGTATCTACGTGAATGGAATAGCGTTCACGACATCGGGAAGATATGAATCATTAATTTGTTGTTTCATGGGCACTCGTGACTCATACATTATTGTAATCAGTCTTCTGTTATGACCTCAAGGGTCTTTGACGTGTCTCTGTTGAAAACATTAAGAACCGTGAGAACAGAACTGACCAAAAGACAATTGATCGTAAACGAAGAAGGAGAATTGGCTATTGTGTAGCAATAACGTATTTTCAAATGTCCTATTAGTATAAGTATTACCTAAATATAGTTTTCTTCAAGTCCTTGTCGAGATTCCAAAATACCACGCGCATTATTTATAGCGGAAAAGGTGTGACCATTTACGTTTCTTACGCAAACATACCATAGCGGCTGTTTTCAATGAAATTTATTGTACTTAGTTGTACATATGTAGGTTATGGTTATATTACTTTCTAACCTGTAGTGCTATTGCTATAGCAAAATGGGAATGAAGTTCGCATTTTGAGGATAGTTTTATCAACCTTAGCAACGACCGGAAGACTGCAAACATAAAAAGGAAGAAGCTAACATCGTGAAGGTTTCCGTTGTCAAGTTTGAAACGTTTTGGATATTGCTAAGATTGTTAAAATTATCCTCAAATTTACGAACTTCATTGCCATTTCGCTTACATAATAGCACCACTGGTGCAAAGCGACTGAAGACGTAGCATTAGACAGTCTGCCAAATTGCTAACACATTGAGGAAATAAAGAAAGTTGGGGCGAAGCCAAACCTGTAGTGCAATTGTGTAAGCGGAATCGCAATGAAGATCGTAACTTTGAGGGTAATTTTAACAATCTTAGCAACATTCAAAACGTTCCAAACTTGACAAGGGAAAACTCCAAGACCTTAGCTTCTTCCTTTTCATGATTGAAAAACTTCAGGTGTAGTTAAAATTGATAAAATCATCCTTAAAATTGCGATCTTCATTGCCATTACGCTTACACAATTGCACCACTGGTGACCAAGCCTCCGAAACTTAAAGGCACTCACATTGTTCGTAGAACGCAGAGATTGTACGGATCCCGTAGTTGGACAGCGTGCAAAGGATCTCGATGATAGCTTCCTCGTCAGTGCCCATCCCCGCCACAGCGTCATGGAGCTCCTTAGCGTAGAAGTGGGGTAGGGGAGTCATCAGGGCGATGATTACGTTCTCGAGGTTCCCGCCCAGCTCGCTCTTCAGTTCACTGATCAAGTCCTAAGAGATAAAGTACAGTCAGAAAAGATCACTAACTTCTATTTAACTTTTTGTACACCGCCGTCTTATTTTATATGTATATCCTGTCCATACAAAGGTTGTCTGGAAGAGATCGCTTTAAGCGATAAGTTTTTGTTTGTTGTGTCTCCCTTTGTTATGTTTATTTGTGTACTAAATAGTTGTGTGGGGTACCTACCTACTGACAATCAACGCATAAAACGCGTGGACTTCACAAAGTGAAGTTCACTTATTGGGTTCTAGCATATTTTCGTACAAAAATCTTTTAACGTGGAATGTTTATCGAAAAACAACGCCACAAAGACATGGCCATAAAATTGCTTCATTTAATACTGGTTCGCGAATTGAATAAACTCTTCAAATTGATCCGTTTATGTCAATCAAGGTCAATCATTGTTGGAACCTTTGAATGTTCGAGCAAGAGGGAACGTATCAAGCACTCTTTGTAGGCAGACTTGTAGACACTATGTTTACGCTGGTATTATGATGTTTTTCCGACATAACGAACCACTTGCTGGGAATCAAAGTCAAAAGGCATTTATTTCAATAAAATCACTAGGACCACTTTGAAAATCCCCATCCCCCCCAAAAAATTGATCCCCATGACCAAGCTCAGCAAACACTTTTCCCGGTGATTTTGTTATAAATAACTGTCTTTGATAATCGCCTTCAGCGTTCTATATGTAAAAAGAGAGGTCACTAAAGCCTTTTATTGTTATTACTAATACCTTTTTAGGGTTCCGTACCTCATTTGGAAAAACGGAACCCTTATTGCATCACTTTATTGTCCGTCTGTCAAGACCCTTTTTCTCAGAAACGGCTAAAGTTATCAACTTGAAATTTATACCACCTATTTAGGTCTGTGGGCTTATGGTGCTGTATAAAAATCAATGAAATCAATGGAAATGGCTAAAATGAAAAACCTCTAGGGTACTTCCAGTTACCTCACAACTCTGAAATTTGGAATGCTAGGAGCTTTTGTAACACAATTAAAGGGAAAAGTCTGAAATTGAGGAATTTCAAAGTTTCTTAGGAAACAAAGTTATATTTGCGGTCAATGTCATACAATTACTACGTGAGCGACCGCAAATATAAATTTCTCAATTCCTACACTTAGAATTTTTATTTTCTGATCATGACCACTGGTGCACGACCGGGATTCGAACCCGTAAGCAATAGTATGGAACCCTCAGGGCGCGAGTTCTCGCAGTTGACCGTCTTTATTTTCATTTTTCGTCCATGTGAACCTGTACCTATTACTATCAGTGGTAACTTAAAATGGCCTTCAGGCTACATGAACATAACATTTATTAACTGTCTTTTAGCTGTTAGTTTTCCTGAAATTCTAATATAAAATAATAAATCCTCTACTAGTGTGTTCATCCTTAAATTCCCAAAAACCACGCTTTCTAATCTGATTGATGGTTGGATTTTTCCATTATCGCATTAGGAACAGTAGGACAGTAGGTAGGTATAAAATAATCTTGATTGTGTGTGATGCCGAGGCTTCCAACAAACTTTCGTGTATACATTATTCAATTAATAGATATTAAGTATTTGTTGCACACTTACATAACGTAAGTACTCAGCTTTGTTGTAACGGCATCACTACTCGACGAGAGAGACTAACTACCCGCAACACAGGATATTCCTAGGGTGGGAGTTAGTGTTCTTGCATATTATAATTTGTCTATAACCCTTTTATTTTTGTATCAGTCAAGGTACCTTCCTACTTAAAGGATTTTATCTAATAATAATATGTAACTTTTTTGTTCATTCAGCTTTTGTAACAATAAATAAACTTTGAAACTTGAAACATAGTATGATCAATTTATGCAGATAAATGAGTCAAAATACTAAAGTAGCGTAGGCCTGCATATTCTGTGTCATCTTTAAACAACAGCTATTGCATGTCAAATAAACGTATTCTATTGTTTTATGAAATACAATAAAATACCTCCGTAGGTATACCAGTGTTTTGTAGGTGCACTATCTGGTGAATTTACGTTTTTGCTGTGTTTCATGCAATCCAATACCAGGAAAACAGCATACAACTAATGTTTGTTTAATATAAAATGTAATTAGCGTTGAACTCATTTCGCTATCGACCGAAATTTCCATTATAACGTTCCTACCACTAGTAGTAATGCTCACATAATTATCCTCCTTACGTATGTATGTCTTCTTGCATGTTCATCTGATGTGTTTCATAAAAAAGAAGGAACCAGCTACCTAGATGAAACTCAAACTTCAAGCTTCCGTCTCTCGTTTTCATCGAATTGCAATTATTTAGTCGGCTGTTTTTTTTTTCAATAAATGTTACATAGTAAATTACATAGTATGAGGTGATCAACCGTAGGCTGGGTCTTATGTACTTTTCTTCGAAATTCAATTTAATGAATTAAATTCAAAAAATACGTTGAAATTCTTCAAAATTGATGTTGAAATGGACGTGTTGACTGTCTGCACTAGTTGTGTACCAAATGTAAACAATGTGATTTGATAAGATAACGTTTCAAAACCCAATACTGCCAGGCAATAACTTTCAAGAAAAATTATTTGCAACAGGTTTGATTTTAAACCAAACTTTTGGTCCTTTGAACTGGATTTACTCGCCGTCTCACTCAGGAGGAACGTGGATATGACGTGTAGGTTAGGAACCGAATTAGCAGTGTTCATGCATATCACCATCATTGATGCTGATTCATTGCCATAACGAGGAAAACTAGGCTCCTTGTCGATTTGAAGCAAGTGAATCAACGATGACTAACCTCAGGAAGGCGATTGAAACCAACAAGGCCGGCGTGAACCGCCAAGGTAACGTTTACGAAAAGTGAATTTTAGGCTTATTAAAGAACCACAAGGTTCAAAATATCATGAACTCAATGGTCTTTAATCACGTTAATAGTCTACCATTACAGTATTACATCACGGTTGAAAAACGTGGGACAGGTAACATGTTTACCTACCACTATCTAGGTTACTTTATGACTAATCTGTTTTGAACTCTCTGTTCTTGAGTGATAATGTGACTACCAAGTGTTTTTCCGAAGGAAAGGAGTTTATCTAGGTTTATCACGGGTTTGACGACCTGACTGGCGAGTCAGATTAGTGCCCGGCTGAAACGTGAGAGGCCCCGTCGCAAGAAGATTCTTGCATGATCTGCATTGTATATTATTCCGGTCTTCTGTTCTTGTGCGTTGGAAAGGGATCCGGAGGACTGTTATAAGCTATTTAGTTCTTTTTTATACAGCTAAGGTGGCAAACAAGCTAACGGCCTACCTGTTTAAGTAGTTACCGTAGCCAATTAACACTTGCAATACCAGACGTATCACGCACGCGTTGCCGACCCCGAACCCTCCCATAAGAGCTTTGGCAACCAATGATTATTGACATTTGGGATAAAGTTCAATTGGATCTTGATTTTACCTTGCCATAGTTAGTCTTGAAAGTCTCAGCAATCTCGAGCCTCTGGACGATACCACGGCGGCAGAGAACGTCAATGATGGCCTTCTCATCGGTGCCGAAGCCTTTCATCGCCTTGCGCAGGGTCTCGGCATCCGCAGCAGGGTCGAAAGGCTCCGCTGGGTAGACCGTGGGGGTGCACTGGAAACGCGAAAAGGTTAAATCCCGCAGATAACTGACAACGGTCAAAAGTAGGTTGGTAAATCTAGAATTTAGCACGGTTTATCATTAAAATCAGAAGTGGGACCGAGGGGCAAGCAACTTTTAGAATTGTAATCATGGATTCTCCTCCCTTCGTTATACGATCAAATGACCTGTCCTTGGCCTGAAATTGAATTCAGTAGGCTTATTTGGTACTTTTTTTTTTTTTTTTTGGACATATTCACACGTTCAACTGATCCCAAACTAGACATAGCCTGTACTATGGGTACCAGAGACTGATATACATAATAGATATATATTTAACACCCAGACACAGATCAAACATCTGTGTTAGTCACAAATGTTTGTCCAGTGCGGGAATCGAACCCGCGACCTCTAGCGCAGAAGGTAGAGTTACTACCAACTGAGCTATGAGGCCAGTCCCAACTACAGTACCTACTTACTAATGGGGCGCAGGGCGTGACTGTTTACGTTTTCATTGCCAATAATGAATGAACACTAACAACCCACCATTTAATTCTCTCGCTAAAAAGCTAGCGGTGGTGGCAATGTGGTTTCTCATATGGAATTTAATCTAGGTACATGTGGTTATGACTTCTACCTCTACAAAAAATCTACCTACCTACCAACTTCTAAGAACACGCTCCTCTCAAAAAGATGACATCATACAGGTCTATAGGTATTATGTATAAACTTACTTATCCTAATAGCTAAGTTAACTTGTGTAGGATGGTAGAAGTGGTTTAATTAATGTGGGTAACTTACCTTGTAAGGGTAGTACTGCTGTCCGCTCATTTTGAGAGATTCCTAGAGAACGGAAAAATATTTATTAGAAACGCTCCACGTAGTAACTAAAAATAATCCGCATCGACGCGCGCCGGCTTTTAGCAAACACCAATGCCGGTTTTGAAGTCACTTAATATACACAAAATTACAACTTTACGATTTACACCAGTGAATTCCAACTTTTGAACTAAGAAACGATGGTTTTTCAAGCGGAATACAGGTTAATTTAGAGGAAAAGGTACATACTTTATTCAGATTTATGTGACACACCCAACACACTACGGCACGAATTCCGAAATATCAGCGAGTGGGTTCGACCGGTCGAACACGGCGCATTTTGTTTTCCCTCTCCTTCTTTCGTTGCTCGTAAACATTTGGCTCGTTCTCTGATAAGATTAATTTTCTTATTAGTTCAATTCACATCGGATTTTCTTTCCATACAATGCAATACATTTCATTTATTATAAGTTAGGTACCTACATAGTTTTAACCATACTTGAAAACAACTTTAAATATTTAGGAAATAGTTAGGTACTATGTACTTGTGATAGGTATTTACGCGCTTTATGTATTTTTTATGGTTTACCTACTTAGCTAAGGTCATTTCGGGTTATTCAATTATCGTGATCATAACATACTTATTAGTATTAAAAATATCGGTACAGATCTAGGATTCCATAGCGTGCGTTTGAAAAAATTTAACTCAAAATAATATCTTCAGCCTGAGCAAGCCCACTGCTGGGCAGGCTTTTGAAAAGAAAGACCAAACGAAAGACTACTCGCATAACGCCTCACTACTCTTGAAGATAGACGCCTTCTAGGTGACCTCATCGAAACTTTTAAAATTATAACCAACCAGTACAATCTGCCATCAAAGGAAAGATTATCAAAGACCTTCTCGTGGCCATCAACTTAAGCTAGCTCGTGCTCCTGCTAACTTACTTGTTGCGTACCACTTCTTTAGCAACAGAGTAGTCCACAACTGGAACATGTTACCGGAAGATGTTGTTTCTGCTACTTCTGTCAATGCATTCATAAATAAGCTCGACAACTGGCTACGAATTAATAAATCTGTGCTCAAAAAAGTGAAAGAGACATGACAATTGACTTTCAATTTCGACACTGTGAGATGTAAACACATCAGCAGAAGCTGCTCGTCTATAATCAAATAAATAATAGAAATAAAAATAAAGAGTCTCACGACAAACGGTTTTCTGTACAACGTACTCCTAACTCAAGGAAATGAAAAATACTTGTACCTACTTACAAATACCAAAATTTTTTTTTTTTTTTTTACTTTATTGCCAATTGTGTGTAGAATAAGCCCTTTTCGGGATAGCAACATATTATGAATCACCTTGTAGTTCAGTACCGTCCTGTAGTTAGATAAAACTGAGCGTATTTTGTAGACTTGTAAACTGTGCAGTACCCCTGCCAATTGCAGGTTACTAACCAGCGATGACATCATCGAGACCAAGAGACGCCGATGTCTACCGATCGGTGAACCACCAAGCGCATTGTAGGTCGAATGGAAGCTATGATTTACTCTTCAGTTTTACCCCCATTTTTAGAGAATGATCTATTTCTGACTGGCGTGTAACACTGACGATCACAATAAAATTATTTGTAGAGTAGAGCCGTCTCGTACGAAAAGACTAGGCAGTGTTTGCTTTGATGGGTGTTGGTAATCGTATTCGCCTGAATGCGTTTAGAAACTAAGCTAGGTAGAAAGTGTATTTGTTGCAAAAGTACATGAGTAGGTATATCTATAGGAAGGTAAGTAAGCTACCTACTTACACATTTTACGAGTTACGAGCGGTTTGGTTTCGTTTCCATTAAGAACTCGTCTGTTTCAGAGTGCAATGCTCAACTCATTATGTTATTGGACTTCTCAGAACTCAGTAGTGTATTTTTAATATAAGTTAAATCATGGTGCCATTTTTGTTGTAAAAACATACCAATATACCCCACACTCCTCTAATGATATGAGGAGTGTGCTGTTGCTGAGTGAAACTACGCAATTACCTATTCTGTTCTACCGAGGACAAATGAGAGATTGCTATATAAACTTAAACAATTTTTGCTAGGATAGTGATTTATCAATGAAAAATTTCGAATTTCCAAGAGTCATATAACAAACTTTATTGCCAATTGGGTGTAGAATAAGCCCCTTTCGGGGTAGCATAGGTACATATTATGAATTACCTTCGATATTACCAACCTACCTATTATTTTGATTTGCATAAAGGCACGTCAACGTCTAATAATAAACAATAAACTCACAATGAGTTTTGCTGACGTCACAAATCTTATTCACGATCGAGATCACAAGTTGCAGGAAGTACCATGTGAATCATAGGTACCTACAGTGTTTTGCCACAGTGCAATAGTTAAGATCAAGTGACCAGGTTGAGGTATGGTGGCCCTGAAAAGGGCCTATGAAAGAATCAATGTATTGAGCTGATGTATTGAACATCTTGATGCACGTCACCCGAGATGGATGGATGGAGAAGTGCGACTGATGAAGCCCGGATATTGCCGCAACGCATAATGTTATTTGGCTGCGATCTTCTGTAATGAAACGTCATGGTTCCTGACAATAAAACGTCTCTCAACGATGATAAAGCATTTATTTATCTATTTTGATAAGGTACATTCAAGACGTTACTATAGTATAGCACACGGGGCGCTACGAAGTTACAATAATATTTAAGTTATGTGAGTGATGTATTACAATTTTATCTCTACTAGGTTGAGACAAGAGTGAAAGCCGGTTGTAAAAAACATGATTTATTACAGTAATACATTTAATTGGAAATACACTGATGGCAGGCCACCGTTGTGACAAATACAATATATATAAATAAAATGGTACATTCCTTTTTCTAGTCTTCCAGGAAGAAATATTGGCCGGCGCGTTTTTGTTCTATATCCTGTAACAAGAGAGCATTTGGTCAAAGGAATGTAAGTTGAAGTGCGTCTGCGGTCTGAAAAACAACCGCTGCTGCATATTATTATGATGTGTAGCGGCAATAAGCTGAGACCATGCCTGTTTTGACTCACACAGCACGGGAGACTAATTAGTACCTACCTATATATTAAACACATTTAGGTGTTGTTGTTTGTAAGAATTTAAGTCCCCAATCTTTATCTATAATCTATTAATATAAACTTATTTCATTTCATTTTAAGTTTGGTAAAACTTGACAGAAAACTTGATACAAGTCTAAAACCATAATACTACATATAAACAAAGCTACGCCTGTTTCCCGGAGGGGTTAGGCAGAGGGCTTTCCATTTGGAAAAGTACGTTTCCGATGTTTTAAAATAGCCCTGCAGCGTAATTTGTGTTTAAGCAGACAAGGGGTGAATGGACGGTATATGGCTTCAACATCAACTTCATTTCAGGCGTAGGCTGTCCACTGCTGAACATAGGCCTCCTCCACAGAACGAAGAACGAATTCCTATCATAGAAATAGAAATATATTTATTGTCATAGGTGAAACACATAATAAAAATTTAGTGTACTTAGATTAGGTGTACAGGCTAGGACTCGTCAATAGTTAGAATACAGGATTTTTATATTAATTATTATATTTAGGTACACATAATTATCTCGCTGTACATAGGCGATTCAAACAATCTTTCGAGACAACAGTAGGTAGGTACAAAACTGTAATCAGCCAAAAACTAATATGGGAGAAATTTGCCCATACTCGCCACGCGAGTTGGCGAGCGCAGTTAATGAATAAATAAATAATAAATATTCCGGACATATCACACACGGTCAACTGATCCCAAACTAGGCATAGCCTGTACTATGGGTACCAGAGACTGATATACATAATGGATATATATTTAACACCCAGACACAGAACAAACATATGTGTTAGTCACAAATGTTTGTCCAGTGCGGGAATCGAACCCGCGACCTCTAGCGCAGAAGGCAGACTTACTACCAACTGAGCTATGAGGCCAGTCAAATTTAGAACTATCGTTGTTGAAACAGAGGACACTGCCCATCCCCTAGCTTTTTTCCATTCGCCTCTTACGACATCCACGAGTCGTTTTTTTTTGAAACTATCATGGCTATGAACATAATTTTCACTAAAAACGCGATATTTGCAACTTTGCCGAAATAGGGAAACAAACAAATAAACTCACAAATCATGGTAAATATCCCGTTTTTAGTTAAAATTATATCGACGAGTAGGTAGATATAGAGAGGCCACAGTTTCAACATACCTTTACAGAAGAGTGCTTGTTGATCCTCGGCCGGAAGTTGTTAGGATCCCGCCTGAACGTAATCCCGAGCAGTTCCAGGAACTTGTTCATGCCGTTCAGCAGAGATTGCGGCGCGTGCGCTGTCGCGTTCGAGGAGGGAGTGCCTTCGAACACGATCACGCGGTCGGCGAGGTACGTCGCCATTATGAAATCGTGCTCGACTACAAAGCCGGTCCGTTTGGCGTGGAGGATGAATCTGGAATAAAGAATCACATTAAAACCAAGATATAATCAGTTTCAATGCAGTAAATAACACCCAAAAGCCACATACATAGTCTTGACCCAACTAAGATTCCCTGTGTTTACGGGTACCATGGTACCACAACACCAAGACCCGGAACAAATATTTGCAGCTCATGCAAACATTTGTCCCGCAGCGGAAATCGAACCCGCAACCCTACGTCTCAGACGAGCACTCACCGCTACGCCACCAAAGTCAGTATACTAGATATTATTTTGCGCCATTATAGCACTGCAGCTATAGGAACAAAACTGTACTGTAGGTAATTAATAATTACAATAAACAAAATCATTTCATTGAGTATTCATTAATTTTTGTTTTTAGGGTTCCATACCTCATTTGGAAAAACGGAACCCTTATAGGATCACTTTGTTGTCCCTCTGTCAAGACCCTTTTTCTCAGAAACGGCTAAAGGTATTTATACCACCTTTTAAGGTCTGTGGGCTTATGGTGCCGTATAAAAATCAAAGCTCTAGCTTAATGCATTAAAAAGATATGGCAATGAATGTATAATAGAGACGTTTCATCAATATATGGAGCCTGGGCCTGCACTGTGTACACTAAGGCTAAGCAATAAAGTAAACGTATTTAATTGGTTATTTTATTTAAATTGACTTTGTTCTAAGGTACATTAAGATTTTCTTCGACAAAGAGAGCAACACACAGCGCTACAAAAATATGGCGGATGGACGTGCGTGAAATGTCATTTTGACAACCTACATTTATCTGACAAAACAAAATCATCAAATCAAACAACATGACATGAAAAATATGTCAAACGCCAATTATAAACCAACATGGCGCCTTCAATTAGTGTTCACATAGAACAAAACTTACCAGAAGAAATATTCTTGTACCATCGCATTTGTCTTCAAATTAATGAAATTGTATTTTTCTTGTAATCACCTATTTTTTCCTAATTTTTCTATGTAGTGTACATGGACCAGGCCCAGAATGAAATGGCTCTTTTGTATGGAAATGGCTAAAATGAAAAACCTCTAGGGTACTTCCAGTTACCTCACGATTCTGAAATTTGGAATACTAGGAGCTTTTGTAACACAATTAAAGGGAAAAGTCTGAAATTGAGGAATTTCGAAGTTTTTTAGGAAACAAAGTTATATTTGCGGTCAATGTCATACAATGACTACGTGGGCGATCGCAAATATAAGTTTGAATTACACACTTAGAATTTTTATTTTCTAACCATGACCACTGGTGCACGACCGGGATTTTAACCCACGACCAATGGTACGGAACCCTCAGGGCGCGAGTTCTCGCACTTGACCGTCTTTATTTTTAATAATATCCAAACAATTTAGTGTGGGTTATCAATCACTATAAAATAATGTAGAAATTATTTTTTACTAAACTTTTTAGTCTCTGTATGTTAAAAATAAATTAAGTAATAATAAAGAATGGAAGAGGAAAGCGGAAGCTGTGGCCTAGCAGTGATATGGACTATAAAACACAGCTTTATGTTTTTAGTGTTTTATGTTTTTTTAGTTTTACGAGGACTGATGCTGCATTCAACAGGACATGCAAATCAGTGTGATATTAGTAGAGATGCACTATGTAATTGGAACTGGACTAAATGGTATTGATGAGATCTTATAAAAAAAAAATGGCTTCGCTAGCGCGCCGATATCCTATTCCATGACCTAAACCAAAGTATGAAAGTCCATTCAACCCTTCCCAAGCTGAGTGGTGAAAACAAACAATCATACAACTTCGGTATTTAAAATATTATTAGTAGGATTGGATATGTAGGGGATTAGGATTAGTAGGACACTTTGGAAAAATCTCACTTGTTTTGTAATATCTCACCGTTTGATAACTTTAGCTGCTACCAGACGCTGTTCCGAGTCAAGGTAAGCCGAGGGCTCATCAACAAGGTATACGTCTGCTGGCTTGCCAAGGCACAGCACCAGGGCCACTCGCTGCAGCTCACCACCAGAAAGGTTCTGCACCTCCTGATCCATGATCTCCTCAATCTTCATTGGCTTCATCACATCTGTGATGAACTGTAAAAAGAACAAACCAGCTTTATAAGCATATCAGGAAGAGGCTATAACTGTTGGTTATAACTGCATTTCAATAGATTCAGTAGTACATATTCCAAAATAGCTCTTCTCGCAACTACACTTGTGTGGTACCAGCATAAAAAGTAGCCTAAATGGAAATTTGGCTGTTTTACCATAACCAAGCACTAGTAATGGTGTGATTGAATAAGAAACATCTTCACAAACTTTCACATTTTTAATATAATTGTGTGTATAAATGTATGTAAAACAAGACATTTGCAGCGCCCTACAGGGTACATGTACTTACTTAAGCTACCCTTACACCTAAGCTGTATCCATGTACATGTTGGCAATAAATGAATATGAATATGAATAATTATGAAGTCTAGTATATTGTCATTAACCACTCCGATGCTAAGATCCTGGTGAAAGTCGCGAGTAGAAGCTAGTACATAAATATTGAAAACAATATTGAATCTTCAGAAACACATAATTATGTAAACAATAAAGAAAATAAATAGTACCTATAAGTAATAAATAAGTAGTTACCTGTGGATGAACATAGGCATCCCTAATTTTGTCATGAAGTAAGCTACGCACTAGCCCTTGTGACTTAGGCGATATTTTCTGTGGCTTATAACTAATGTGAAGCTGTGGCAGCTGGCCTGAACCTGCGGATACAGAGAAACAATCATTTACTTGATACTATCACAATAACAGTTGAGGAATGACGCTTGATGAGTTTATGCAGCATGACAGGGATATACTTGTCTTTGAGAAGGTTTCTTGAAAATAAAAAGATAAGATGATGACGATGTTGTTTCTGCTACTTCTGTCAATGCATTCAAAAACAAGCTCGACAACTGGCTACGAATCAATAAATCAGTGCTCAAAAAAGTGAACCAGACATGACAATAGACTTTCAATTTCAACACTGTGAGATGTAGACACATCAGCGGAAGCTCAAAGTCAAAGTCAAAAGGCTTTTATTTCAATAAAATCACTAGGATCACTTTGAAATGCTGCTCGTCTATAATCAAATAAATAAATATGTAAGTACAGACATTACAAGACACTTTTCACAAAGAGTATTGAGCAGAAGGCATATTATGGCATAACCTAGGCTTATTCTTGCTCGGTCAGTAGAGGGATCACTCTGAACTAGCTCAATTGTACTAGTCCTACAAGACTAACAGGACATCTACTTCTTTTAGTAAATTAGTACTGCAAGTCTGTAAGAAATAGTCAGACAAAAATATGATGCCTCCAGCTCGTTCATTATTGTTATTAGTCGGTCGATCCTATATCGAAAACTGATAATGTTGTGTCATTTATTCTGACTGGCCAAGCAACAAAATTAAATGATATGAATAACTGAAAGACCATTTCTAACATGATAATTACCATCTGGAGAAACTGTAGATTCCGCATGTTTCAAACACTTTTGGAACACAGGATGGAAAAACAAATCAAACAGTTCAGTCCGTGCCATTCTTTCGAAGTTCTAAAACTATACTTTAGTAAATAGAGCACATCCATTTACACATTCACCTACTTAACCTCAATGGACTGTCGACGTCTACATCATTTATTTGAACTACAATTTTATAAAACTGGTCAACAATAGCAAAAATTACATGAATTATTTCGATAAAAACGTTGAAATATCGGTATTTTTTCGCAACAAACACTTTTTTCGGCTGTACAGCCATTTGACATCACGTTTGACTTGACACAATCACAAAATTGACAACTTGTCTTCGACATTTTGAAGTCAATGGTGTTGCTAGCCGTAAAATAACCTAGTGATGTCTCAGACCTCAGTCCATGTATCGAACGATTCGAATATTCTTAATCGATTTTCATAATTTACAGATAGTAAATTCAGTAGAACTCAAAGCCCCTTCGTCCATGACGCTACGCAAAAGTGACGGAACTCATTAGAAACTAGAGTTGCGGACTGATTGGAAACTGACTCATCCACGACGCTACTGGAATTTCCTGAAACTCAGTCACTCAGTACACGATTTTATGTAAACAAAGTTTTGAAAACGAAAACAATTAACATGACTAGTGATAATTCGAGCGATGACATGGAATTATTACTTCTCCAGTCACATAGACGTCAGAATCACATATAATTACTTTTTATTCGTTCATTTTTCAACAGTTTCTCGAAACCAGTCGCCTGGCGACCGGCATGTCGAGTCGCCAGGAGACTAGTTACAAACGCGTTCCTTTTGAGTAGCGCCGTGGACGGACGCGCATTGAAATACTAGTGCTATCGCAGTCAGGCTACTCATAAGTGACTACAGTTTCAGTCGCGTTCCTTTTGAGACGCGCCGTGGACGAAGGGGCTTACGTAGCGATTATTTCCTCAGTGTGTGATCAAAGCTTGTAACATGAAAATACATTGGCTCATTAAACTAGATTAAACATACCTTCATCAGGTTCCAAGTTGCCGGCTAACATTCTGATGAATGTCGTTTTGCCAGTGCCGTTTTCGCCAAGCAGCACCAAAATCTCTGAATCCGAGAATTCACCAGACTTTACATACAGGCTGAAGTCACCCATCTTCTTTGACATCTCAGGATATTCATAGTGGTTCATTCGTTTTATCTGTTACAAACAAATTCTAATAAAGTACTACTTATTCACGAAAAAAGTCCCGCTTTATTTGGCGAGCTAAATACCTATGGAAAAAGTTGTAGTACTATAATTTTAGTTATTCTGTGGTTACACGAAGACTACAGTGCTCCCTGCCCCTTGTATAGTAAAGAGGGTTAACCTTACGTTAATTTTATCGTGGTGAGTGGAATTTTAACATAAATATTATAGAAACCGCTGTAAAAGATATTTTTTTAAATTTTCTTCCGCACGACCTATATTTAAGCTTTTGGATTAGCTTAGTATTAAGTTATAAATTATTTATCTGATATACCTCTTCTTCAGTCGCAGATTCAGCTACCTTGAAAACCAAGGACTCGGTCCTGAATCTCATGTTTTCCGTGGGCACAAACCCATCAAGGAAAATATTTATACCTAAAACAAACAAAATAATTCAAATTCTTGTAAAACTATAAATATTAATTGAATGCAGTCTCTTGAGTTAAACTGCAATAATTGACTGAAAGTTCACATTAGCTTATCCTTTAGCTGGGCACAAGCTGAGGGATTCTTAACTTATAAAAACAAGATGAGTCGCGAGTCTTTCGACATCAGCACCCTCAGCGGCAATTGCGTAATGACAATGAAGTTCGTAACTTTGAGGGTAATTTTAACAATCTTAGCAACATTAAAAACGTTCCAAACTTGACACGGGAAAACTTCAAGATCTTAGCTTCTTCCTTTTCATGTTTGAAATACTTCAGATATCGCTAAAATTGATAAAATCATCCTTATAATTGCGATCTTCATTATCATTTAGCTTACGCAATAGCCTGGCTGGTCTCATTGTGAATTTGATGTCTGTCTCAGAGTACAATGTCCTGTATCAGAAACTAAAGAATTCTTGCATAATTAGGTTTGTAGCACAAAGACCATGCCTTCCTTATAAGTAGTTTCACCAATATATTGGGCAGCCTTACACATATTAGCTTATGTATACAAGGCTTAATAAAGAAAAGCTGGTTAAAACCTTACCTTCTCTAACAGAGAAAGGCATAGTCACAACACCGTAAGCACCGGGCAGTCCGTACAGACAGCAGATGAAATCGGACAAGTAGTCCAACACTGACAAGTCATGCTCCACCACTATGATAAACCTGGAAGAAAGAGCATTTGTTTATCCCAAAAACAATACAAAGTGACAAGAAACTACATAAAATCAAGGAATAGAAGTGAATAGGATCTAGTAAAAAATGTCCCTATCTCAGCAAGTTGAAATTGGGCAGAAAGGGCAGGCTCTACTAGAACCAAAGGGTTAAGCTACATAATTTTTCAATTTTTTTCGCTGACTGTACATATTTGTTTCGTACTATTCTCTGTGTCAGAAACTACGAACATAACGCCCAGAGCAGAAATATTTCCAGATCATGAAAACACGATTTCACGATTGCCTGGAGCACATCCATGTGGAAAGACTGTGGAGGCTTATTGGCTTGATGTGGGCCTGCTTCAGGGCGTATTGGCAGCACCAAATTCAGAAATGGCTAACCCTCTACCGGTCCACATTGAGATGGATACCTAGCTTAGACAATGAGCTGCATGATGGAGCTAACAATGCCCTTACTCACTTGTCAGGGTGTATTAGCGATCTAATTGTGCGAGCAGCATTCAACCTCTGCTTTACATCAAGATATGAGGAGGGCTCGTCGAACATAAATATGTCTCCGTCCTGGATGCACACCATGGCGCACGCGAAGCGCTGGAGCTCCCCTCCGGATAACGCCGCGATCTCGCGGTCGCGGATGTGCGACAGATCTGGAAGTAGCTACACATCAGTTTACCCTAGTATTTGAATACACAATGCTGATTAAATCTCCTTTAAAAGGTAATGTGCACCCGTATTGCTTACATGACGGTACAGTTAGCACAGATCATTAAAATTTAATTAGCTTAATGTGTGCATGTTCACAGCACTGATCTTAGATGCAGCTAACATGCTCTACCAGTCTACATTTAGGCTGATAGAGCCATGATGGATGGATGGATGCGAAAACATATAATTGGCTTTAAGTTTATTTTATAGTTGTTTATTTAGTAATAAACACTGTTTGTTTTCCGAATAAAATAATATAAAATCTGACATGCTTTAAAAGTAGATAGAAAGGTGTATGATTGAAGGCAATTGATTGCATATCCCTTGCATTAACATATCTAACATAATATATCTATCTACACAACATTTTTCATCAGGAGGATTATTAAAGGGTACATAAAACTAAAAATTCACATACCCAACATTCTACATATTTCTTTCTGGTTCTTCATTTCATCTTTCTTATCCATTAGTTGCCCGACCGTTCCTTTCACAGCCTTTGGAATTTGATCCACATACTGAGGCTTTATGAGAGCCTTCAGGTCATCTTCTAGGATCTTGGTGAAGTAGTTCTGCAGTTCAGAACCGCGGAAATGGGATAAGATCTCTTGCCAGTCTGGGGGGTCCTGAAATAATAATAATAAATATTCCGGACATATCACACACGGTCAACTGATCCCAAACTAGGCATAGCCTGTACTATGGGTACCAGAGACTGATATACATAATAGATATATATTTAATAAGAAAAAAGTATCTTCATTTTATGTATCATGACAATATGGAAAAGATCTATCCCTGAGTCACGAATCATGTTCAATCATAGCTCAAGAAGGTATAGATTTTTTCAGTTTCAACATAAACAACCTAGAAATATATTTTTAGCTTGACTAAGTTCGAGTACAGTTTCAAAATACGGGCTTTAGACTTGGTAAGTATGTAGGTTGTATTCTTTGTATCATTATGCATTCAAGCATTAAATATGTTGAATGACTTTTAATTCAAATTTAAATTTGAAATTGCATAGAGCAACTCAAGAAATTCTTGAGCACCACAAAATCGTTTCCCAATTTCACAATAATAATTGTAACAGTAAGCACAACTGTGATAATCTTATGATGACTCATGTGCAATAATGGTATTACTATTTTCATAATAACAAAGAGAAGACAACACTTTTTAAAACCAAAATACTTACAGTGAAACGTCCCAAATTGGGCTTCTGTTTTCCAGCAAGGATTTTCAGTGCGGTAGACTTGCCAATACCGTTCTGACCCACCAACCCAAGCACTTCACCAGGCCTCGGAATGGGGAGACGATGGAGCTTGAATGAGTTCTTGGAGTAGCGATGAGTAGTGTGCTTCTCCAAGTTAGACGGTATGTTGATTATGGTGATCGCATCAAAGGGACATTTCTGAAATGTATAATGGTTTTTTTAGTTACTGGGTCTGTGCCAGCAATAATAATAGATAGATAAATTAACACTTCATTGTTCGCAAGGATTACATATTAAATCTACAACAAACTTAATGTAGTACAATGGGCGGCCTTATTGCTGAAAGCGATTTCTTCCAGGCAACCTTAGAAAGTAATTCAAGGTGCAACTACATTAGTAATTGCAGAGCAAGAGCTTTATCACTGATAAGTTGTCAACAAAACTTAGTTTTGTGAACTTAGGTATGTAAAAGTGCAAGCAAAATTTATTCAAAGAAATTTGCATCAAATTTCATAGAAAACGTTGTAAATAAAGGTCAAAGACCAATTTTAAAACTTGAATAACATTCACTGTCTCACCTTGACACATATACCGCACCCAATGCAAAGCTCCTCGGAGATCGTAGCGATCTTATCGTTGGGAGTAACTTCGATACAGAGTTTGCCCATGCGCACCACAGGACAACTCTTTTTGCACTCCTGCCTACATCTCTTCGGCTTACAACGATCCGCGTTTACAATCGCAATACGCGTAAGTTTGTCGGTCTCCTCATGATCTCGTCTACGAGACATAACTGTAAAGGTAACATAAGGTCTAAAATACACTTAATTATCGCACGGAACATTCACAAATCCACGGAAACTAGACGATATGTGGCACAGGGACTTCGATCATAACCTCAACATATGTTGTGAAAATTTGAAGCACAGGTTATATGTAGATTTGGGAAAGTAATTTAGGACGTAAATAGCGTAGAAAAATATCAAAAGAGAGAAGATACCTGATAAAAGAGAGCGAATGTGGCCAACTTTTGCCGACGTTCGCGTGTCCTTTTACCTGATAATGTCAAAAAGAACAACGAATATGAAGTTCGCCACTAAGTATGTCGCACCACAGACTAGGAAGATACTACGTAGTCGCACCAGTCAACTTGACATATTCGTTCAAAAACAGACCACAGACTCAATGAGTAAAGAATTTACTCGCCTTTCAAAACATGGATCAATACGTAAGTTATGCTATCTCTGAACTTCTAAAAAGTCGTGAGATTGCAATTTCTAATTACGCTCGCTCGAAAATATCCTAGTAAATATAAAAGATTGATTTGAATGAAGTTCGTGCGAACATACAATTTTTTCAATTTTCAAAATGTATTTTTGGGCAGAGAAATTATTATCTAAAACTATATTGCCAGTTTTAAAAAACGTGCATCCACGGACTGTCTCGATTCTGCACTAATTAGTACCAATTTTTTTCTATATTACTCCACCAAATAAAATACTAAACCGAGTACATATCTACATAATTATCAGTGGAATGGAACTAATCTAAAGTCCGCAGTTCTGCGTGTACTAATACGATTATTTTGTTCAGTTCAAGTAGCACAACACAACCCAACACATAGCTCACAGACTACTAGGATGGAATACTGACATCCATTGGGAGTCGGGAGTAATAGTGTTCTGTGCTCTTAGTAGTCTGTCTGTGTGCACTGCACTGCACGGTATATACAAAATTACTCTATGCATGCACTGCACTGCGCGGTATACTAGTCTAAGACTGCGCGTTCGCTTTTTTGAAATATATAATTGTTCGTAGTATTCCCTTATTACTTATTAGTCTGTGAAGTTGTTAAATTGGTCGAGATTCATGAAAGAAAAAACCGTTTCAGTTTTCATTTCAGCCGTGTTGGATATATTAGAGCGAACGTGTTACTGAAGAGAGTTGCGCCAAGACTCCCAACAAATACCAATACCGAACTGAGTACACATCAGCCTTCAAATTAATAAGAGTAGCCCACTCCAATCACTTCAATTGGCAATTTGATTACTAAACCTGAGCCCTGCTTGTATCTATAGTAGGTATTTAATTATTTCTGATAGTATTACTGCAAGCCCAGTTCCTTTATTCCACCGATCGGTACTTGGAGAGTGGATTGGTTTCCGCAAGTTAGCCCTATTTTAGTGGCCCCATTTTGAGTGTTTGTACCCCTACCAATAAGGTATTGTTATCTTTAATTAGGTACCTATTTTCGGAAAAGGAATGGGGCGTTTGCTAGTTAAATTTTTTGTATATCACAGTGAATCATAACTTCAGACCCGTCGGCCAAAACTCTTCATTCATGGATGTCAGACGATCCATCTAAACTCTCACCCAAAGAGTATACATAAGCACTATGTTTACTCTCACCATTTACGAGCATCGCAATATGATGTGAACATTTTGTTTTCAGAAAATGCTTGAGGTAGCTGTGGATAGCTTGGAATCTGCTGTCAATGCCATCAACGGAGGGGCTGATGAGCTGGAAGTTTGCAGTTACCTCAGTGATGGAGGACTCACTCCCTCTGCTGGACTGGTAAAGGAAATCCATCGATTGGTAATAACCCCTCATAACTTTCTTGCTTAACCTAGTTTCTAAGACGTTTGAAAGTGATCCTAGTGATTTTATTGAAATAATTACAATTTGAATTTGACTTTTGATGAAATATGATGAAAATAAGATGAAATCTACCACTCACTCCACCACGGCTTTACAAGCCGAAACTATAGGTCTACACCTGGCAGCCAAAGATATACTGACATCATTAAAGTCTGTGCCGGAAACAGGGAAAGCTCTAGCATGCACACAACAATTTATCTTCACAACAGATAGTGCTGCACTTATAAATGCTCTTCAAAGACCAGACACCAGGTCCAAATCGATACTGGAATTTCATAATGCACTCCAACAACTAAGTGTGAATCATAGAGTGCTCATCAAATGGACAAAGAGTCATAGCACAAACCTGGGCAACAACAGGGCTGACGTCCTGGCAAAAGAAGGAGCAAAACTTGTTCCTACAGAAGCGTACAAGAGCCTATCAAATCCACCATCGGCGGAAATCAAAAACAGACTGAGAGAACACTTTGAAAAAGAGCACCAGAAGCTCTGGGAAAGCAGAAAGGACTGTAAGCAGGCGAAAGTCATGCTCCCGGGCCCAGACAAGAAGTCCACCAACACCATAATAAAGATGAAACGCGAGGACCTGCGAATGCTGGTGGGCATCATCACAGGTCACTGTGAATTAAACCATCACCTGTACAAGACAGGGGCTACTGACAGCGGATTATGTCGGGGCTGCCTACAGGGAGAAGAAACAGTAGAGCACGTAATTTTGCACTGTGCAGCCACGGAAGAGGCCAGGACCACATCGGGTCTGCGGGCCGTGATCGGAAGCGGCTCCCAGACACCACTGCATACAGGGATACTGAGAGAATGTTACCAACGACCCATAGTCCTGCTTCGCTATTTTAAGGAGCTGGGCTGGCTGGGGCTGGGGTGTTTTGTGCATTGTCCCCCTATGCTAACCCTAGCATAGGGGGACAATGCACAAAACACCCCACAGCGGGAAGTCAGTGCAGGTGTAACCACCCCCGATTAGAATTAGAAGATGAAATCTAATCGCATAAGTATCTGTTTCTATCCCTAATATAATTTTTGGACTAACCTCTATCTACCTACTTGAACATTCTCAAGAAACTGTATCAGAGATCAGAGATCACAGGAGACGTGTACCATGCATGGGTTTTAAGCATTTAGCTTTTTTATAATATGTACCTTTCTACCTGTAAACAACTAAAGTGGCCAGCATAAGTGAGTGTATGCCTGATATTTAATTGATTGGTATGTTTGTATTTATATTTGTTTGAGCATAATTTTCGAACCAGCAATTAGATCTACATGTAATTTAGTAGGTCGACAGGTTGTACTATCAAGGTTTGCTGGTAAGAATAGGAGTTAAATCAGCCAAGGGGTTGCTAAGACGTAGGGGTCTAAAATGGGTCTTAAGCCATTTTGGAGCACGTCCAGGATTCGAACCCATGACCTTTGGATTGAATATATCTTTATTCTGTTTATTTCATTTAAGGTGCGGCGGCAAACAAATATCCGTCCGAAAATCAACGTGACTATCCGATGTCGAGGTGGCGATGACTTCCTCTATTCAGAGTTCGAAATGATCACAATGCTGCGTGACGTCAAAATCTTCAAGGAAATGGAAGTGGACGGCTTCGTCTTCGGCGCACTGACGGAGAACCTAGACATCGATGAGTACAAATGCATGAAAGTACTAGCCATAGCGAGTCCCAAGAACGTGACTTTCAGCCGAGCGTTTGACCATGTTCGTGAGTTCAAGAAAACTGCTTCGATACTCGTCGGCTTGGGCTTCCACAGAGTGCACACCGCAGGGTTGCGTGAGAATGTGAACCAGCCGGGTGCGATCAAGAATCTATCTTACCTAGCCACGCGGTACAGTAGTGGCGAGTTGGGAGTGATGCCTGGCGGAGGGGTCAATACTGATAATGTTGGTTGCTTCATAAACATGGGCTGTCACATCCTTCACAGCACCTGTAGAAGTGCTTTAACGTTGCCCAAAATGGAGCATCATTTCAGCTTGGGCTTGACTGACATGAACTCTGTGTATGTGGCCGATGTGGAGATTGTTCGGGAGTTAAAGGAGTGTATAATGCAAGCGGTGCAAGAGAGGGAAAAAGATAATGATGAGGAAGATTATCAATGAAATGAGAACAATAATAATCAATGAAAGAGAATAAAAAAAAATTGATGTTGAAATGAAAAAATAATGAAATAGGCTCACGACTTTTATAGTAGACCTCCTTTGACATTTCTAGGTGATCGGATCCTTAAAGATGTTTAAAAAAGGGTCGTCAGAGGCATGTCTGAACATTTGGCACATGCCCCCACATTTTGCAGTATTCCTACGTAACAGATTGCACGATCATCGCAGCGGCGATCAAGCGTGAAGAATACTTATTGGTTATTCCTTCACCGTTTAAGCACGTGTTAATGCGCTCTTAATTTTTTCGAACAGAAAACTTATTGGTGCATGACCGGTTTTTTATCCGCGACCTTCGGATCGAAAGTCGGGAAACCTCTCACGGCACTTATTGATCTTGTATGTTTAAAAATCAGTGTTTAGTAGGTACATAATATGTTTATTACCCATATTCGATTTTATAATATTATAAATGTTATGAAAAAGGGAACCTAGTAATTAGGAAGATTTCGAAAGTTGAAAAAGTAACAGTTTATTAAGATAATACTTTACCTGTTTCTTCCGGAGACCTTTGCTCCAAAATTATTAGATACTTCGATTTTACTTTATATAATATTTTGATTCTTCTATGATTTAAGAGCTTAGCTCTTGTCAGTGTGCAATTTCCTCCATTCTGATCTTTCCAGTGCGTGCTCCTTTACTTCCTACGACATGACAGCAATCTTCTCTTTTATCTGGCTCATCTAACTAATTCTTGGTCTTCCTCTTCCTCGTTTTCCTTCTGCCTTTCCTTCAATGATGTTCTTCAAGAAGCTGTCATGTCGTATAATATTTAATACTTTGATTACTTAGCGATTAATTATATCTAATATGTATGTGAATAATAAGTACCTACTTATTATAAACCCTTAGTAATCCTAGTCAATATATCTAAATGTAAATATTAATAATAAGTTTAGTAATTGTAGTGTTGTGTATTTGTGTACCTAGGTAATTGTTACATTCCCATGTTTATTGAAATCTAATATCTCTATTTTATTATTAAAAAATACATTTCTTATATTATCTTCGACGTGATATCTCATGGACCTACCTAGTTATATTTTGAGTGAGCTGAAATCCACAGACCCCAAAGAAAGATTAGCACATGACATGAATAAAGTCATTGAAATTACCAAAATGGTTGTTCAAGATATCCCTCTGAATTGCATTCGCCTAGGAAAGTATAAGCCAGGAACCTCAAGGCCCATAAAGGCGATATTTGAATCTGCCGTGGTTGCTAAACATATTTTGCAAAAGAGAGGGGACGTAGTCCTAGAAAATATAAACATATTCTCAGATAGAACTCCTCAACAACAGAAACATATCACTCTTCTTCAAGAAGAATTGAGAAGTCGACAGAGCCAAGGAGAGAATAATATTGGAATAAAATATATAAAAGGAGTGCCAAAGATTGTTCCAATGCAGTCAAAAAACTAGAAAGCATCGGTTCTTCTGAAAGACAGTGCTCCAAGAAGAAAGAAAATATAACCTATCAAATTGCTACTACCTATGAAAGCATAAAGACAGACAAGAAATCTCTGAAGCTATTGTATCTAAATGCACGCAGCATAATGAGTCAAGGCAAGCTAGATGAATTAAAATGTATACTACAAGCAATTAAAAAGATCTATATCATAGCTATAACAGAGACCTGGATCAAGTCGGAGCAAGAAGCTCGATCACGAACGATACCACATTACACCCACTATTATAACTTTCGTACAGATATCCGAGGCGGAGGAGTCTCCCTCTACATACATAATGAACTCAAGCATAACCTCTTAGAGGAGAAGTACCACGATGATAACCACTACTTATGGGTACACGTAGAAAAATTCTGTTTGGACGTTGGAGTTATTTACAAACCAGGACGTACAAATTCAAAAAACTTCCTACAGGTATTCTCAGAACAGCTACAAAGGAGAAAGAGAGCGGTCATTGTTGGTGATTTTAACTATAACTTACTTGAGAGAACATCAGACACGAGAGATTATAAAACTTTACTACAAGAAAACGGATTCGTGATTCTGAACAAAATCGACAAAAATTACTGCACGCGACACAAAGATAACAAAAAATCCATATTAGATCATATCTGCACCAACCTGAAAGATCACCCTTTTCATCTAGCTATTATGGAATCTGCAATGTCTGACCACAAGCAGATATATTTCGAAATACAAAGATGTCAACCGATCGCACCTCGGAAAGTTGAATATGACCAATTAAATTATGAGGGATTGTATACTTCTTTTGAAGCAATAAACAATACTAATATAGATTGCGATTATAAAAAGCTGGAAGAAAATCTCAGAAATGCTATTATAAAGAATAAAAATACAAAGATAAAAATTCTTAACCCACTTAACAAAGATTGGGTAAACAAAGAAGCCATTGCAGCAATAGAAGAGAGAAACGAGACCTGGAAAAACATTCTAAATAACCCAAATGATGAGAAACTTGAACAAAAATACAAGGACGAGAAGAAAAACGCCTTTGAAGTGATACAATCTGCTAAAAGCCAATACTATCATAAATCATTCAAAGAGTGTAAAAGCAAACCTATGAAGATGTGGAAATTGATCAATGAATTATCTAACAATAAGATTAGAGATTACCATGTCCCAATAAAACTAAAAATTGAATCAGAACTTATAGTAGACGAACAGGAAATATGTGAACAATTCAATAACTTTTTCGCAACTATTGGATCTCTATTAGCCAAACAAATACCTCCAAAATATCACACACATACTGACAATACAACACAAAAAGAAAAATCATGTAATATATTATCCTCTTTCAGACCAACCACTGCAGATGAAATAGTAAAAATAATAGACAATCTTAAATCTAATACTAGTACAGGAATAGATGGCATAAGCACTAAAGCAATCAAATGTGTCAAGATCGTCCTAAGCAAAAACCTTAGTAGCTGCATTAACAAATGTCTGGAGGAGGGTGTCTTTCCTGACTCCCTTAAAATCGCTAAAGTAAGCCCTATTTTTAAGTCAGGGGATAAACTGGACCCAGGCAACTATCGTCCCATATCAGTTCTTCCCGTTATTTCCAAAATTTTTGAAAAAGTTCTCCATAAAAGGCTAACAGAACATTTAGATTCAATTAACTTTCTCTTCCAGGGCCAGTATGGCTTTCGAACTAAATCAAACACCCTATCTGCTACAGTCGATCTGATTACTAAAGTTAGGAACAGCATCGATAATAAACAAGTAGCACTAGGTATCTTCATAGACTTGAAAAAAGCTTTTGATACTGTGAGCCACAGAATACTTATTGACAAACTATATAATAGTGCTGGTATCGCAGGGGCTGCACTTGAAATTTTTCGGTCTTACCTAAATGCCCGGGTTCAGGTTGTTAAAATTGGCCAGTATACAAGTAGCGCTAAACCGGTAACGTATGGTGTCCCACAAGGCTCGATATTAGGACCACTTCTGTTCTTGATATATATCAATAATATCCATGAAATAGGCCTACAGGGTGATATAACTTTATACGCAGATGATACCTGCCTATTTTACTTTGGCAAAACTCTGGACACCATCACCCTACAAGCACAAACTGACCTAACGACTTTGCAAAACTGGTTTCTTCGCAACCTGTTGACAATAAATGAGACAAAAACTAAAGTTATTATATTCGCAGCAAAAAACAAAAAAAATATTGCCTATCAACCATTAACCATCAACGGAGTAACACTTCAAATTAGTGAGGAAGAAAAATATCTTGGTCTCATAATAGATAATAGGCTTACATGGAAACCTCATATAGCAAAATTGGTAAGTAAAATCATCAGCCTTGCCGGAGCTTTAAAGGGTATAACTCGTTGTTTACCAATAAAAGTTCGCTACACGATCTACAACTCGCTCATAAAACCCCATCTAGACTACTTGATTGAAATTTGGGGATCTACTCCTAAAACAAACCTAGAAAGATTACAAACGGCACAAAATAGACTAGTCAAGTCACTATTTAACTATGATTTTCTGACACGAACAAAAATAATATACAATGAAACTAAAATACTTAATATTAAACAAAACTACATCTCCAATACATGCATTTTAATAAGAAAAATAATCAGCAAAGATATTCACTGCCATATACATTTTACAAAAAGAGCACAAGTACAAAAAAAAATTACAAGACAAGCAAATAATATTATATTACGTGCTCCTAGGACAAACTATGGTAAAAACAACATCATGTATGAAGGTGCCCGAATATACAATAAATTACCAAATGATATCAAAGATATAAAATCAATGAATTTATTTAAAAAAGCCCTAAAAAAATATGTACAAACTTCTCCGTCTTTACGAACTCAGTAGGTCTCGATCGGCATTAAATCGAATAAATGGGAAATGAAACTCACATTTTCTTGAATATATAGTGATAATAATAGAACCTATAATACTTTGTATAATCAGCATAAAATAAATCTAACTTAAATTAATTGATCTAAAATAATGCATGCAAATATATGGAATAAATAATATAATTAAATAAATAAAATAATAAAAAGGTAGGCAATATAATATATATCGGCGCAAGTGCGTCATCACAGGCTTCGGAATGTCTCGCCATTGCAAAGTCACACGTTCTAATTAAATTAATACTCAGATAATCAAGTTACTAAAATCATTTGAGGATTTTAGTCACTGGTTTAATCACTTGCGGGTAGTTTTTGCTTTGTCGCAAACAATGCCTGCGTTCGTCCGAGTTTTGCATAAATACGGGCGACGGCCGAAGCACTGGTCATTCCCGGTCGAGCCGTCGCACCGTCTGGACCTACTCAAGAACCAATGTATAACGATTGCGCCGGAAAGGTTAAAGAAGAGGAACATCAACCGAGTTCTTCTTCAGACACCGACGGGCGATCGTCATCATCACCATGATGACGATGACGATGACGATGACAATGATGACAATGATGATAAGGATGATGATGATGACGATGATGATAAGGATGATGATGATGACGATGATGATGATGATGATGATGATGACGATGATGATGATGATGATGATGATGACGATGATGATGATGATGGTAACGGCAGCTAAGCTGACGTTACCCTTTTTAAAAACAAAATCTGGAGCTGGTCCTCCGTTATCAGAAGTGGGATGGGATCGCGCGTTCTAGACCGATTTCCATCCATAATAATTGTTTAGGTAGGTGTTTTATTTTTTACTGACGTTTGTCCTGATTAAGGAAGCATGTACGTAAGTGTGATCATACTCTTTGTATGAGTCACGATCGACGTTATAGTATTTCTAACAGCCGCAATACGCCTGTTAAACACCGTCGCCGCCGCCACAGTCGTTCGACTGACTGCTGCTGCAATCGTGATAGGCGTGCCGATTCACGTGGCGCACGCAGTAGCTGCGGTCACTGGTCTAAGTCTGGAGAGGTGTCTGGCTTTTAATCAAGTTTTGAAGTCGTTGAGGGTAGGTTGCAAATAGTTGCAATCAAATTGCAGTCCACCGCGTTCAACTAACTAAAGCCATGCGTTATCGTCGCTGCCTCCGGTTGTGCCAAACCCCATTATTGAGCAGGGCTCTGGCATGACTGAAACAGCGACCTTTGCGAATATTTTGCGTTCCTGTCACTCCGAAACTGACGTCAAGCTATAACAAATTCAGTTACCAGCCTATCCCTTGATGCGCAGTATAGTGAAACGAAGGAAGTCAAGAGGTTTAATCAACCTCGTACGTCGTTGCTAACATTGAATTTCCAGAGCAGTCTTTGGAAATCCACTTGCATGTCGTTTCATCCGATTGCATCAATGCACCGATTTTGATCGGTACTGATTTACTAAACAGAAAAGGCTTTTCATACGGACTAATCCTTTACCGTTTTTCCGTGCAGCAGGACAGGTGTCTGCTGTGGATAATGATAACTACCCCTAATTTTCCAGAATTATTTATCTCTCCTCCACAGTAAACACGGGTAGCGAGTAAATACTGACTAGAAAGACTTACTCCAACGACTCGACGAGTTTTATTCACTGAAATTTAGTATTTAGGCGACTGATATTTAGGTTATGGTCAGGTACGGCCGAGATCGGGAAAAGCTCTGCTCGCAGCGTACAGTAGAGCGCACACCGTGTGCCACAACGCGCTCATTGCGTGTCACAGCGTCCCTGCCGTTTGCCTATACAACTTACGGTAACTAATCCAATCGTGGATGCGATCTTGCCAATTCATACAGCGCAGCGGTAAGACCAAACCAGTATTTTTATACTTCTAGTTTTTACCTAGACTTACTCGACATTGATAATTGAAGTTCCTGAACAAATGGAGTCTTGTCTTTCTTGAATAGAGAACTGCTTGAATAGTGACGCTCTCGTATGTTTTTATTTCTATTTTCTTTGTGGCTGTGGTGTCACTACGGCCACAACTGGTTTATTGTGATCGCCACTGGTTACTTTGGTCAGCCACTGTTAAGAATTGAAGGATTCTCTTTGAGGCGAGTTCCTTTAGCTCCATCGGGCCGAGGATGTGCTTGCCCAGATGAATGCTACGTTTGAGCAAAAATGCTCACCTAGCAGGTGGAGAGGCGTTTCTTTCACCTCCTTACATAGCCTGCAGGTTTGTGTATCGCCTAGTCTTAGCTTAAACATGTGCTTATTAAGACAACCGTGTACCATTTGCCCCTCGTATGACTTAACGAATGGGTGTCTAGTGACCGTACCTGGATCTATAAAAAGCGCGAGTTGAAGTCTTTGTTTTAAGCCTTTAGGTCCAAAAATGTACGCGCGTCGCTCACTGCAGATGTTTATGTGAAATGGTTGACGATAGCCACGAACTTACGCCGTCGGAGACTTTGTGTTTGTTATCAGATCGCTGCACGCTTGCTGATTAATTCTAAATTTTACTAGTTCGAAGAATAAGACCTGCACTGACGTTCCGTGTTGGCGTGTAATAAGCATTGTCCCACTGCTGACCTCGTCCCAGCTAGCCCAACTCCTTAAAGTAATGGAGAAGGAACCTGGGTTGGTGGCAACATTGTAAGAGAATCTACGAGTTTCCTTTCCTTTTTAGTGCCTCTGTGTTTTACACAGCATCACCCTAGTCATACTTCCCAAGAACCCCTGTGTACCACGGCGAACAAGACCGCCCAGAGCACAGCATCACTCTCTCCCCATTCCACGAGAATCCACGAGTACCATATCTACGAGAATCCACGAGTACCATATCTCCGAGAATCTACGAAAAGTTTCCTTTCCTTTTTAGTGCCTCTGTTTTACACAGCATCACCCTAGTCATAATTCCCAAGTACCCCTGTGTACCACGGCGAACAAGACCGCCCAGAGCACAGCATCACTCTCTCCCCATTCCACGAGAATCCACGAGTACCATATCTACGAGAATCCACGAGTACCATATCTACGAGAATCCACGAGTACAATATCTCCGAGAATCTACGAAAAGTTTCCTTTCCTTTTTAGTGCCTCTGTGTTTTACACAGCATCACCCTAGTCATATTTTCCAAAAACCCCTGTGTACCACGGCGAACAAGACCGCCCAGAGCACAGCATTACTCTTTCCCCATGCCATGAGTCTACGAGAATCCACGAGATTATCCACGAGTACCATATCCACGAGTAACTTATCCGCGAGTACATTATCCGCGAGTACATTATCTACGAGTACATTATCTACGAGTACATTATCTACGAGTACATTATCTACGAGTACATTATCTACGAGTACATTATCCACGAGTACATTATCCACGAGTACCTTTTCCACGAGTACCTTTTCCACGAGTACCTTTTCCACGAGTACCTTTTCCACGAGTAACTTTTCCACGAGTACCTTTTCCACGAGAACCTTTTCCACGAGAAGCTTTACCACAAGTAGCTTTACCACGAGTAGCTTATCCACGAGTAGCTTATCCACGAGTAGCTTATCCACGAGTAGCTTATCCACGAGTAGCTTATCCACGAGTAGCTTATCCACGAGTAGCTTATCCACGAGTAGCTTATCCACGAGTAGCTTATCCACGAGTAGCTTATCCACGAGTAGCTTATCCACGAGTAGCTTATCCACGAGTAGCTTATCCACGAGTAGCTTATCCACGAGTAGCTTATCCACGAGTAGCTTATCCACGAGTAGCTTATCCACGAGTAGCTTATCCACGAGTAGCTTATCCACGAGTAGCTTATCCACGAGTAGCTTATCCACGAGTAGCTTATCCCACGAGTAGCTTATCCCACGAGTAGCTTATCCCACGAGTAGCTTATCCTCGAGTGCATTATCCACGAGTGCATTATCCACGAGTGCATTATCCACGAGTGCATTATCCACGAGTGCATTATCCACGAGTGCATTATCCACGAGTGCATTATCCACAAGTGCCTTTTCCACGAATGCCTTTTCCATGAGTATCTTATCTACGAGTATCTACGAGTATCTACGAGTGCAAGTACCACAGAGTACAGGTTCCACGAGTATCTACAAGTGTAAGTACCACAGAGTACAAGTTCCACGAGTATCCACGAGTACACAACACCTACAACCCACAACGAAGTCAAAGTCAAAGTCAAGGAAAGGAAGGCAGGTGCAGAGCACGCACCGCCTGTCAGAATGGCCGTATCGGCGCAAGTGCGTCATCACAGGCTTCGGAATGTCTCGCCATTGCAAAGTCACACGTTCTAATTAAATTAATACTCAGATAATCAAGTTACTAAAATCATTTGAGGATTTTAGTCACTGGTTTAATCACTTGCGGGTAGTTTTTGCTTTGTCGCAAACAATGCCTGCGTTCGTCCGAGTTTTGCATAAATACGGGCGACGGCCGAAGCACTGGTCATTCCCGGTCGAGCCGTCGCACCGTCTGGACCTACTCAAGAACCAATGTATAACGATTGCGCCGGAAAGGTTAAAGAAGAGGAACATCAACCGAGTTCTTCTTCAGACACCGACGGGCGATCGTCATCATCACCATGATGACGATGACGATGACGATGACAATGATGACAATGATGATAAGGATGATGATGATGACGATGATGATAAGGATGATGATGATGACGATGATGATGATGATGATGATGATGACGATGATGATGATGATGATGATGATGACGATGATGATGATGATGGTAACGGCAGCTAAGCTGACGTTACCCTTTTTAAAAACAAAATCTGGAGCTGGTCCTCCGTTATATAAAACATATAAAATACAATACTAGCAAAATAAGTACATAATACTTCATTATATAGCATACAATAGATAGGAAAGTACAATATTACGTAAAGAAATTAAATCAACGCAGATACGTCTTAAAATTATGAATTAACCCTAGATTAACAAAAGCCTAAAACTAGCTTAAAAACCGGTGCAAGTGGTCCCGTGCGTTGAACAAGTTCTGATTTAGTTGTTGTCCTTGAGTGCATCGTACTTGCATGTTATTTTTTAATGTACCCACATCTTTTATTTTTTTGCCATATTTTTAGTAACTTTTTATGTAATAATTTGATTGTTTTCTAACGTATTAATTAGAAAATTTTACTTTGTAGCGCTCACTGTATTTTAATGTGTAAATACTTGTGTAGTATAATAATAAGGTTTCTCAGTAAGTGATTTTAGATTTAAATCTTTTGAGAAATAAATGATCTTAAATGATCTTAAACCGTATTTTAATATCTAAATGTCTAATAAATATTTGATATTACCCAATAATAATATTAGTCTACGGTAATGTCCAAATAAACATTCTAAAAAGAAAACCTCTTTTTACTATAATCATCATCTAATTTCTAGTAAACCCATGTTTGCACCATTAACGAACTGTGAAATACGCAAAGCAGCCGTTTGGCTAATTATTTTTTTAAATGTTCGTATATTCTTTTTTTATATATTTTTTTTTGTTATACGGAGGCTTACAGGACCTCCTGATGGTAAGTGGTTACCGTCGCCTATTGGCATCAGCAACACCTGGAGCATTGCTAATGCCTTGCCTGCCGAACCCCTCCACTAAAGAGCTCTGGCAACCTTACTCACCGCAGGAACCCAATACTATTTGAAACAAATAATGTTATTTGGCAGCGATCTTCTGTAAGGCGGAGGTACCTCCCCAGGCGGGCTGCTCCAATTTAGAGCGAGAAAATCTCGCTGCGCCCTACCTCCTAAAATTAATTGTTTTATGCAATTTCGGTAGTATTGTTGCTATTATTTTGCCAGGAGGTCATTTTGTCAGATGGATTCAATCTTTTCTTCAATTTATAAGAAAACAGGGCAAACTGAAAGCATCGCCTCAGGCAGGCGAGAGCCATCTTTCAGTTCGCATGATTGATGAAGGGTTAATAAGATCGCGGGGACTCTAACTGTTTTGAGGGTTCTATTTTTAGATTTGTCTAGAAAAGTACCTAGGCACTTACATACTTTTAGGCATGGACCCTGCTAAATCGATCACTGAATCCAGTGGAGGCGTAGCATGGGTTGGAACCCGGAGCGGTTTCCTATTGAGCACCCAAAAAAAACAACAAATAGGTATACTAAATGTGCTTACCTGACTTTATTTTGCTAAAATATTCGATCACATTATCAAAATTTACTTTCCTGTCCGTTGCGTCTGGATCATTGTGGATCTTATCAACTTTAATTTTTAGAAACTTCTGATCCGGTCAAAGTCATTGAGCATACAGCTGCGCGCGTGAGTACCTCGTTGTCACTCCTTGGTGCTTGGCACTCGGGGCGGACCGCCCCCATCGCCCCCCCCTTACGCCGCCACTGACTACATCTCAGCATTCTACATTCTAGCAGCTCTTTCTTTTGTCCCTACCTAGTTAGTTATAAAATCCGTAACACGATATCGGTACAACAAAACCTAGACCCGAACAAATATTTTCAGATTATGTAAATATTCGCCCCGAAGAATAATCGAACCTGCTACGCGCCTACGCCACCGAGCTCGTCGTACAAACATACTTACCTTAGTGTAATGTAGATAACTAGAGAGACAGGTCGCAATATAAGGTCGTTTACGGTCTGATATTGTATCCCGGCCCAGTAATAGCGTCATTAAAACGCCCGACGCGCCCCATTTTTTCACCAAACAGCGCTGTGATAAATGATCTACAGTATGCCTATCTATTGATGTTTTTTCAGGAAAACGCGGAGGGATCTTTTTTAGGGATCCGTAACTAAAGGGAAAAATGTCTCATACACCGATTTTCTTTCTGCTCCGATTCTTAAAAAAAACCACAGGTACTCCTTCATTAAATACATTTTATTCCAGTGAATTAAAGTGAGCTTATTACCTAAGTACATTACTGCTACAAGTTAAAAATAAGGCTATACCGTGAAATGTGATATCAACTAAATAATACAGTATTTTCTAAATGTAGTTAAGTTCTTATGTAAGTTAGGTTAAGGCAGTTTCATACCATTGAGGTGCATTAGCCTACTATGTACATTCATTAACTTAAGTTTAGCAACAGTTTAAAAAGATTAGGATTGGTCAAATTGCTAAAATTTTGCAAGTTACCTAGGTTAAAGCGTTTGATTAGGGACCTAATACTTACTCTAGATTTTGGTTTTTACGGCCACACCCAGTGTTCATATCTTTATGATTCAAAGAATTGTTCCATACCCATCATCATTACAGCCATTAGACGTCTATCTACTGCTAAACGTTCAACAGATTTCTAGAGCGACCAATCTTGTTCGGCCTGAACACAACGCTCCCACCTTTATTAGGTCGTCTTTCCGTCAAGAGGGGGGGGAGGGGCCTTTCTACTCTACGCTTTTCAGTGCTTGGTCTCCCACTCTAGAACCTTTCTGTCCCAAACGGTCGTCGGTTCCATAGCCCAATGTCACTTCAGCTTGCTAATCCGCTGGGCTATGTCGGTGACTGTTTAAGTGAAGGAATCTTTTGGCGGTAACAGTTTGTGCCTGATAAACGCCGTCACAGACCGTCCATCATAAGAAGTGCCTCTACAAATGCTTCATTCAGTAAAATCTCTTTTTCACATCACGACCATACCACGCAATTTATGACGGCAATATTTCATGAATGGAGCACTTTTACAAAAAAGAAGGGGCCTGTTTCTCAAAAGGCTAAGGCAAGTTTCCCTAATTACCAGTGCAGTGTCTTGTGGCTGGTATCGCCTAAACTATCTTTAATTTCAGACAGTGTTCAAAATTAGGAGGTAAATTGAACGTTGTCTGAATAAAGACTTGGAAAGTTATAGTTAAAATATTCACCAGCATTTTTTAAGGGGGTGTAAGAAGGGGTTCCAAGTAACACCGTTCGGAACCCAAACCAACCTCACCGGCACGAGGTACCCCCGTCGATCAACTCAACAAACGAGGCTCTGGCGTTCCACCCACCAACCCGCACTGTCCTATGTCAAGCAGTGGACTTCTACAGGCCGATAATGATTTTCCAATTTTTTAGTAAGTTTATGTACCTAAGTTAACCATTGTAGGTTTTAGATTTTTCGTCTAAGGGGTATTGGTACAATTCAATGAAACATTTAGGGCAGTGGCGGATTTGCAGTCTTGGCCGCTCTAGGCCCCAGGCCATGTGCCGCCCCGTTTTCAGCACCCATCATTAGACTAGGTACCTACATAATGAATTTACTTTATTGCCAACTTTATCTAAATCAAAATCAGAAATTTAATTAACTATAATAGCTTCTTATTTTAAAATATATTCCGAGATGATGAGCTTTTCGACAATTTCTACAAATTTTTCGTCACGATTTGCCGCCCCTAATAATTGGACGCTCTAGGCCCGGGCCTACTTGGTCTTAGGGCAAATCCGCCACTGATTTAGGGTAATTGAGCACTGTGTTATTACACTATAACAGAATGCCTGTTCGTCTTCTTATCTGGTGCATAGGGTTCTAGTTTAGCTGGTTCTGTGTTGAGGGCGCTGTAGTCCACAGGGAAGGGGGGTTGTGGGAGAGGGTCCTTAGGGGGCACAAGAACCCACTGGCCGGGCCCATTCGGGTTCTTGCCCATCAGCCAGTTGGTGAAGCAGTGGACGTAGCTTCCGTAGTCTAGGATGAGGTAGCCGTTCTGTTGAAAAAAAATTGTATTAAAATTACTTTTTATTATGGTACCACGCCGAGCGAAGCCGCCGCCGCAAGCTAGTTTGAAATATATTTCAAAATGATCCGTAGGTAGGTACTACGTCTACTAAATGAAGTAAATTTTGAGTTTGAGGACGTACGATATAGTTTTCAACGATATCGATGAAACTCAAATTCAAAATTGACAATAATCAGTAGGTAAACGTAAGAATCATTTAGAAATAAATTTAGGTACCTACCTTAAACATATTTTGGATGACATATTCATATCGCATCCTGTTTGAATCCAGCTTTATACATGATCATGATAATATAGCTGTGATATTATTCCATAGGTTACGCGGATCGAACCCAAAGCTTTTGCCTCTTAGCTGGGCCGCCGGCAAAAGCCTCCGAGTCTCATAAGTGTCTATAATTGATTGCATATTTACAAAAATATTCATTGATTGATTGAAGATTTATAATTGAATTTGAAAAAGAACAAAAAAAAATGAATTTATCTCGAGACCACTGGAATAGTTTTTGATGTTTCAGCATACTTGAAGACTAGATTAAACCTTTTAATTTGTCATCTCAATCGTGGCCGCTCTTGGACCAGTTTTGCCCACTGTCGTTTGTCTTTGTAAGGTACCTAACGTTTTGTTCTACTTTTGTAGAGATCCTCTTATCTAAAAACTGAACGACGATCTCTACCTTACCTACCTGAACTACCTACGGTAAAAAGAGTCAACAGATTATTCAATAAGCAGGTAGGTAAATATGACTGAGACAGTTTCTTTGTTGTTTTTATTGTGCAATATAAAATACAAGTAAGTATAAGTAACCGAGGTACAAAAAACACATAACTAAACACTAAAAACAACCAGACTTAAAAAAATGCTGCTTTTAACATCGATATAAAATTCGATCATTTCCTTATCGAAAAAAATAAGGAAACTCTCCTATAAATAGATATATATATATATATATTTTATACAGTCACATTGTCCAGACCCCACACTAGGATTACCTGTGTCGTGGGTATCAGAAACTACGAGTACCATGGTACTACAACACCCAGACCCGGAACAAATATTTGCATAAGATGCAAACATTTGTCCCTCAGCGGGAATCGAACCAGCACCCCTTGCGACTCAGTCGAGCACTCGCCCGCTGCGCCACCGAAGTCGTCGATTGATGTTCGAGTCAATTTATAAGTTCGATTTGACATTACATAATATAGTAAGAATAAGAATTAGTATAAACGACAACATCCCAAGTGTTGTATTTCCCAAGAATAGCCATACAATTAGACGGTGATCCGCACTGGTCCACCAGTCGAGTTCACCTTGGTGGAACCATGGTGGTAAATTATATTCTTCCAACGTTACGTATCTTAGTAAGTAGGTACGTAGGTATAAGCAAACTTGTAAATAATTTGGTAGTTTAAATGCAAAATTGTTATAATTATAACATTTGATGCCCGCACGCCTCTTTAGTTGCGCCTATTATAACGCAGAGATTCTGCATCCCTTGCCAGATTTGGATCATTGGAATTGCGAGCGCGGTTCGGCAAAGCTGGATCACCGTAAGAGGACGACGAAGGCCGTTGGTGTATCGGAGTCGGCGGAATGCCTTGCTTTTTAACCATCTTTGTAACTTTGTTGCCAAAAAGTGTTTCGTCTCTTTCTAGGTTTTGAATCCTTAAATTTCGAAACACATCACTACGGGTCAAATCTTTCTTGAAAAGGTGCCTTCTTGAGCTTGTTTCCCTATAGTGAAGATCAAGCAATATGCGACACCCATGGTTGAAATGTTTCATAGCATTATACTCATAGTTATCACCCTGTTTTAGGAGCACGGTGATCGCTCTACCGATGGCTGTGATACCGAGTCCCAATTGATTTTGCTTATTTTCCAGAATTCTGTCCCGGTTTCTAGCTTGAAATTCTACAACAGCTGCAACCTCTTCATTTAGAGTAGGGGCTTTTAAAGCCTTACAGTTTTCTGGGGCAGCGTATTCCTTGAATAGCTTCTCTTTAATATTATCTTCTAAACCTTTTCGTAAGATGGTAGTCCACGACTGAGCCAGGCTTTCATGGATGAACTCTCCACTTAATGTGAGGTCATCCCCAAGAGCTTTCAGTAGTGCTTCTTTACGGTCGAGTAAGCTATCATTATCGGATCGTAATGCGACATCTGTCTGTGATACTTCCGAACTTGTGCGTTTTTTATTTTTTTTATTAGAATTGTTCGCCTCTGATGTATCCAAACTTGCTCGTGGTCTACCTGGATTTCTCTTTGGAATTTTTGCTCCCAAGCTTGCCTGTGGTCTGAATGGTGTATTCATTGAGGTATGTGCCTCTTCATTCAAAATAGCCTGTGGTTCATCCTCAGAGCTATTACTATCATTCAAGTTCGCCCGTGATTCACTCCTTGAGCTATGGGCCTCCATAGCATTAATGTTCGCCCGTGGTTCACTCCTGGAGCTATGCGCCTCCATAGCATTTATGTTCGCTCGTGGTTCACTCCTGGAGCTATGCGCATCAATAACATTCAAGTTCGCCCGTAGTACAATTCTTGAGCTATGCTCTTCTATAACATTTAAGTTTGTTCGGGATTCGTTCCTAGAGCTATGAACATCCATAGCATTCCGGTTTGCCCGTGGTTCACTCCTGGAACTATGCGCATCAGTAACATTCAAGTTCGCCTGTGATTCTATTCTTGAGTTATTCGCTTCCATAGCTTTCACGTTCGCCCATGGTTCACTTTTGGAGCTATTTCCTTCCACAGTTTTCAAGTTCGCCCGTGGTTCACTCCTAGAGCTATGCGCTTCTATAGCATCTAAACTTGCCCGTGACTCCGATCTAACATGCGGCTCTCTTGGTGCTGATGGAGATGTAATACGGCCTGGAGTTTCTTCAGCAGTATGTACGCCATCGTTGGAATCTCCTATAGCTGAATTTTCAGGTCGTAAGGCGCCAGACTCTGAAAAACGAGTAAGAACGACGTTGTTCATATAATATTGGTAAATAATTAATGCTCAAATTCACATGTTCAAACAATGAGCAAAGTATCTACCTATCTACCTAAAATTCATCATTTGGAAACTCTTTCCAGAGTATATAATCTTTTCAGAGTTTTTCATTCTTTGCTAAAATAATGAATTCGAGCGAACGAAAATAAAACAGGAATAGGTATTGTAGAAATATGCGTCGCACATAATGGATGCCCTAGGCATTGCCCTCTAAAATTGAAGTAGCTGCATGGACCTTGAAAATTAGTCATGACCGAACTGCTAAAATATGCGGTAAATAATACTTATACAGCCCACAAAAAACTGTTATATTAAGATAGGTATACATATTTTATAATAGGTATCTATTACAAGGTTTCTAACTAAGTTCTTTATTCACCTGCGTTCTCATATTCTCCCGTGATTGTAATAAGAGTTTCTGCAGTACGTTCTTCTAATTTTCGGAGCTTTTTCTTCAAATGCTGTATTTCCTCTTCTTTCGTCCGTTTTGATCGAGACATTGTTATATTAATAATATGATATTGTGACGCAAACACAACGATAATTAAATTAATTCACGAGTGACTCACACTGAATAACGTTCGATAGACACTGGACTTGTTTGTTATGGACGTCTCGACGACTCGTTATCCATGCCAACTTACCTACTTCATTTTTACACAAATTATTTTGAACACAACTGCTATGAAATATTTAACCTTATTGAAACAGAGATAGTGGCCACGTTTCGATGTAAAGCGACACTAAAAGCATTCGGCGATACTCCATGGCGCGTGCGTAAGTATGTATGTATTCCAGGCGTGGATTTTCCTCGTCTACTGCTATCTTCTTCGCACAAGTAAAAATATAATACTTTTGTTCCCTGCGCAACTATGACCTTGTAAATGGCAAAATAAATCTATAAGTCCAGCTTTAAGGTGACTTCTGAGAAATGTTGATATGAACTACGCATATACCGCATATACTAACCTACATAGTTTTGGTTTCTCTGTCATTCACCTTGTGGATTATCACCATCATCCTTGGCAGCACTAGTAACCCATTGCTTGGCATAAGCAGTAGGTAGGTTAGGTACTAATTTTTATTATTCCTATACCTACGCGAGCGACCGCAAAAAATAAGTTTGTCACTTCGGCTTCGTTCACTTGGGATCTCTATTTTCCGATCCCGTGTAGGTACGAAAACATCAGAGCGCGAATCCAACTTGGTCTTAACCGAATTTATTTTGTATCTACCTAGTTAGGTAACACCTAATAACACTACCTATCTTTGAGGAAATCCTAAATACTCTACTACCTATACAGACGCTAGTAAATAATACAATGTATTGTCATTTTATTTAATTTTATTTTATTATCAAAGATACAGAAATAATATCTTACTATAAAACTTAATTAAATAAGTTCCATCCAAAACAATTTGAATGAAAATCTAAGTATCTATCTACGCGCAGGTAGAAACTTTGGTCAATGCAGCACATTTTATTTTAGAGGTAGGTAGGTACCTAGTTTATAAATAGGCATTTCTTGTGGTAGGTAGTAGGTAATAATATAACAAATAAAAGTAAGATTAGGTAGTTACCTACGTATCTAAAAAAAACTATTAAGTAACAAACAATATAGGTACTTTACTTGACCATTCTTTTCTATATAACTAAATACGTACTACTTACCTACGTTATTTTGAAAAGTATAACCATAAACTAATGTAAAATAATACAGTAATATTGAAAAACTTATTTTATCGATTATAGAGTAAAAAAAATACTTTTGCAAACTTATATCAAATTTTCATATACCTATTTATATTTTATTTTATAGTGATAACCCCCACCAAGGGAATTCTATGATTTATTATAATATCCCAAAAAATTGTGCTCGTAAGTTCACTAGCAGCTTGTATTAGGTACATAAAAGCACGGTAGATACTAACGTTATGCGTTATTGCGATAATGAGTCCTGCATCGTCTAAATAAATACCCACAAGAATAGATATCAGTGTTATAGCGCGCATAATATTCATTGGGCCGTGGTGGCCCCGGCTAAAGAATAGGCCCCTCCATATCTCTATCCGCGGATGTCGTAAAAGGCGACTAAGGGAAAAAAGCTAGGGGATGGGCAGCAGCGTCCCTCATTTTAACAACGATAGCTCTAACTGCGCTCGCTAACCCGCATGCCCAGCGTGGTGAGTATGGACAAATCCCCCCACATGATAAGGAATTTTCTCAGTCTGTGGGGCCATGTTCAGCAGTGGACGTCTTACGGCTGAAATGATGATGATGAATATTCATTTGTGGTACCTGTAACTTGCAAGAAACTGCAAAACGTCAAACCTGTCAAATATGGAATTATCACTACTGCAAAAAGTGAGCATGGCTAAATTTTAGGACATATCTCTGACTAACCCTTAGACATCTTCAAGGATCTGATGGCCAGGAGATCTGAGAGGATGTCTTCTATTCTTGGGGACAATCCTGAGCCTTTTTTTTGTATTAAATTGCGTTTGCTCCCTTCCTGGGCTGATGACGAGGCTCAGTATGAGGATAAGCATTTTGTGATGCGGAGCTACCACCAGGCGTTGTCGAAGGCGCCACCCATTGATCAAGGGTCGAAGAATTCTCACTCTTAAACTTTTTAAAAAGTTTACCTGTTTTTTGTCCATAAAGCGTGTCGTCCCTGTCGCAAAGTATGTCTATTTTTTCTTGTATATACTGGTGCATGGCAGGGTCGTTGACACCACAAAGGAATCGTCTTGTTCTTGTTTGTTCAAAGTGAATATCAGCTAGTAAGAAACACCCATGGTTGAAATGTTTCATTGCATCCATTTCGTATTGTTTTGATACGTTTTCACTATGGTTTAGGATCAAGGTCATTCCTCTAGCGATAGCCGTGATAGCAAGGCCCAATTCATCTTGTTTCTTTTGCAAATTTTTATCCCGCTTTTTTACTTGTGCCCCTAAAACAGCGCAAGCCTCTACATTTAAAATAGGCGATTTCAAAAGTTTGCAGTTATCTGGGGTGGTGTATTTCTTCTGAAGCAACTCCTTGTCATATTTTGGTAATCCTTTTCGTAGAACTGGATCCCATAGTTCAGGTAGTTTGGAATGAATTATCTCTCCACTCAAAAAGTCATTTTCGAAAGCGTTCAATAATTCTGCGGACTCATCCATAACGCTGTTATTAATCGAGTCATCTGCATGGGTTGTTTTAGTACGCGGGTCATTTCTTGAACTGTCTGCCAATTTATTCTTTGAGCTGCGTTGCTCGTTATTTTGCTCCATTGCGCGGTGATTACTTGCTTGTGAAGTATCTGGACTTGTACGTCTACGTGGATTATATCTCCTTGAATTATCAGCCAACTCATTCCTTGAGCCCCGTCGCTCATCATTTCGCTCCATTACGTCGTGATGACTTATTTGAAAAGTTTCTGGGTCAATACGCGCACGTGGATCACTGCTTGAATTGTCTGCTAACTCATTCCTCAAGCTGTGTCGCTCAGCATTTCGGTCCATTGCGCGGTGATTACTTGCTTGTAAAGTCTCTTGATCATTGCGCGCACGTGGATCATTGCTTGAGTTATCTGCTAACTCATTTCTCAAGCTGTGTCGCTCATCATTCCGGTCCCTTGCGAAGTGATTATTTGCTTGTAAAGTCTCTGGGTAATTGCGCGCACGTGGTTCATTTCTTGAATTGTCTACAAACTCATTCCTTAAGCTGTGTCGCTCAGCATTTCGCTCTACTGCGCGGTGATTGCTTGCTTGCAGAGTCCCTGGGTCATTGCGAGCTCGTGAATCATTTCTTAAATTGTCTGCTAATATAGTTCTCGAGCTATGTCGCTCATCATTTCGCTCCACTGTGCGGTGATTACTTGCTTGTAAAGACTCTGGACTTGTACGCGCACGTAGTGTATTCCGTGAATCGTTCGCCTTCTCCATGTTGTCTAAGCTACACCGCGTAGTTACTGTAGTTATTGAGGTTTGTGCCTCCAAAGTACTACGATTTTTTCGTGGATGGTTCTCTAAGCTATTTGTGCTCTGAACTGCCGAACTTGCCTGGGGTTCCTTTCTTGGCTCTGCACCAATCTTGTGTATTGCCTGTGGTACCATTGGTGCTGACGGAGGTATATCACGTACTAATGTTTTCTCTACAGTAAAATGAGGATCGTCGTCAGAATCTACACTTGAGGGGCTTGAGGAACTAGAACCTGAAACAAGAAGAAAAATTTTACCTAAGGGAAAAAGTATCCACTGTTCTGATTCATAAGATTGTAAGATGTATAAAACGTAATAAACATTATTAGAGAACGACGAGATTTAAAAAAAACTTGGAAAAACTATTTCATAAACAATCGTGTGGTAGGTATATTATTGGATTAGTCTTTAACAATATTAAATACGAGGTCCTATGAACATTTTTACACACACACTCATAGAGAGAGAGAGAGAGAATAAATATAAAGCTCGATAGCTTTTTACCAGTCAACTGTACCCACCCCTGCTGGCTAAACCGCTATTTGCGAATAAGTTAAGTTTAAATGCTACCCAAAATTATCGAACCAGCGGGATTCAAATGGTGTACGCAATCAAATGCCTTGGGCATATCATAAAAATATATAAAGCGTCCCGAGGTTTTCCCAGGTATTGAAAATATGGGATATCAGCTCAACACCAGCATCAGTGGTAGAGCGGCCTCTTGTTAATCCAAATATTGATTGTTCTTCATCTTCGCATTACATCGGCAATGAAGTAAGGCGATGAATAATTGATTTAATTATAAATAATAATATTTATATTTTATAATAATTTTATCAATCACTTTTCAACTACTTGAAAAGGGATCAAAATAGTAGCATATGAAAAATGTAATTACAAGGAAAATATTTAGTTTTATTTGTCATAAAACAGCGCAAAGTTTAAGTAATATGTTTTTTTATAAAAGAGCCACCAACCGACGAATGAATAAGATGCTGTATGTTCATAACTTTATAACAGTAGATAATACAAATGTATATTCATTTAGTTACCTTGTTGTGGATATTCGCCGGCAGTATAAACCGGAATTCCTCCAGCTGCTGTCCTCTTTGCCAGTTTTCGTTGAATCTTTTCGGTTTTTGTTTTATAGTATTCAAGACGCGCAATTTCTTCTTCTGCACTCCGTTTTCTTGTTGATTTTGGACCCATTGTATTCAGAGCAAAATTATTTGTAACTGTACTGTATTCAAGTGTCAGCGACCAGGATAAATGAAGCACTAATAAATATCTAAATGGGGAACCGCTTATAAACTGAAGTATGACGCACCACTAGCGCCTGTACCACTGGATGGAGGAGGGATAGAGGAAGGGCACCCAAAGCGGGCACCCTGCCTACAGCGAGTATCCTCCGCAAAGCCAATTTTTACAAAACTTTCGCGGCGTAGCGTAGGGACGTTGCCCCTGGTCCTCGCAACCATAGTAGAAATGCTAAGTGAAATTGAGTTGATACTTTGTACTATAATTTTGATGCCATCTTTTTCACTGCGGTTAAGTTTTGTTGTGTGCTTTTCCTACTATCATCCAAGTACCCTTCTTATTTTATGCTTAATCACAGACCAGAACTCACTTTACCTTCTACTGCCCGCTTTGTCCAAAAGCCGTCCTCGCTTTAAGTCCCCCTGGGCAAAGCGAGCTTTCACTTATGTTTTTTTTTAAATTTCATACATTTTTTTATTGGGATTTACTTACTGGAAATATGTGTAAGATGCGCTACTAAACTACGATAATTATTGCAACCGATCGCAATAACATTTGTTTGCATGTGACAATTTATACTAGTTTTTATTGCAATAAAATTCCGCTTTGGGCCCCCCTCCCCTACGTTGATATGCTGACGATGACTAACATTTTAAACACAAGCGCTTTATCTCGGTTAAAAAGGTTATCATTATTTTTCCCCCGCCCAGTAGCATCTCATATAACCCGGTTAACGAAAACATCACTTAAAGTTATGTAGATAAATTAATTAATCGGGTGTACATTATGTTTTAAATAATATTGAGGTTTCGTTTGGATTTTCCCAGCGTTGACATAAAAATAACGAGAGCTGAGTTGTTTTATCGTAGAACCCTATAGGTATATTTGTCATGTTAGAGCAATTGTTTTATGTAGGTAGGTATATGACAATACTGTTGGTATAACATAAGGAAAAACATCTATATAACGTTCTGAACAAACGCCTAACTTTTTAGGACACACTTAGCGATAACATTTCCATGTAAGTACTCATAATATACTCCCCGTAAAGAGATAGACAGGAACATAATGCTTACGGAATTAGGCGTATTTACTCTTAGTTTTTGCCTAATAATTATTATTATTAGTAGACAAAAACTAAGAGTAAATATGTCTTATTATATTACTTTAATAATATCAGGCTGATGTCATTTTGAGGGGAGTGACAAAATAGGAACAATCGAATTAAACCCGTATAAATAAATCGCAGTCAAACACGATACCGGCATTTTAGATCACAGACAAACATTTCAAGTTGATACCTTTTAACTGTTCCTGAGAAAAAAGGTACAGACAGACGGATAACAAAGCGATCCTATAAGGGTTCCGTATTCACATCTCACGGTGACAAGTGAATGACTCACGAACATTACGGACTCTGTTTGCGACGACGACGTCAGCGCTCGGTCGAGGCCTTTTGGGGTTATGATAGACCGACGCTGCCAACTTCAGCGTTCATCGTCGGTCGAGCCCTTCTGGGGCCATTATCGACCGACGCTGCCGACGTCAGCGTTCATCGTCGGTCAAGCAATGTTTTAGTCTGACTTACACTCGTCATTCGGTCATAGGCGGTGTCGATGATTTCATCTATCCTCGCTGCGCTGAGGCCGATGACAGATCGGTAAAACGCTGCTAGAGCCGGCTTCGTTATTTCACCAGTACCTGCGCATAGAAACTTACAACATTAGGTTACATAGAATCCAATAGGTACTAATATTATTAGTAGGTTCTTAGGTACATGCAAAATTGCTTAGTTTGTGAGGATGTTTGGATGTTTTTGCTTCAATCACGCCGCAGCGGCTTTACCGATTTCGATGAAACTTGGAGTAAATAGAGTTATTTACCTAGAATAGCCGCGGGCGCAAGCTAGTAGAATCTAAAACCGAAGATAATATTAAATGACATACTAAAAACCTGCATGAAATAAATAATATGGTCTTTGAGCACTTCAGCTCGTGGCTAGGTTGCCTTGTTGACCTCCTAATATACCAGCTGCAGCCGTGTATCAATACCAAGTGTTATTAATTTATAGGTACATGTACGTACAATAGTACCTACATGTAAAATAATATTTTAAAAAGGTTCCTTTGTTTGTTTGTATGAATCGATCATACAATTATTTCACTAATAGAAAGCTATTAGGTATTATCCCTGACAAACAAAGGCTACTTTTTGTCCATGTACAAAAGCCGTGCGGAAGCCGTGTGCAAAAGCTAGTTTAGATAAAATTACAAAAAAAAACAATATGAACATAATACTCAAAAAATTAAAACAAAATATGAATGCACAAAAACCACCGCAGTTCAACATTGTACAGAGCTTTTTTGAACACGGAACAAGTGCCAAATCTTAGAGCTCTTGGATTGTGACCAAAATTCATAATTTTACAGGCTTTTGGGTCGTGCGGACATAGAGTTACAAAGCCGCTTTTGTGGGAGTTGTTTATAAAATAAATAATGAATTATTCACAATTTTAGAGTTTTATCTTGTTCACATAATTAATCAAAGAGTCAAAGACCAATCTTATGACTATTAGCCCCAGACGTAGGTAAGTTACAAGTAGGAGGGAGGTTAAATATGGCCAATTAATCTATTCTAGGCACGACTATGAACAGGTATTGATGAAGCGCGTGAAAGAAAATGCCGCTTGTAACAATGAAATTTAAGCCACCCAGAAAAAAAAATACATTGATAAAGTGGTGGGAAGTCGGTGGATGGAAAAGGGTCAAGACCGTTCGTGATGGTACTCTTCGACGCCTATGTACAGTAGTGGACTTCTAAAGGCTGATGATTATGATGATGAATGATATTTAATGGCACAATTAGGTAGCCAGCCAGCTCTGGCCAATTAATTTAAAAGCAAACAATCGTTTGCGCGGCAACAGCCATATCTCAGTAAGAACAAGCACTAAATTTAGACCGTTAGCTACCTACATAGTACAGACATATACACGCAGTAGGTACAGATGCAATTATTTATTATAGTTTAAAAACAGAGGCCACAGAAAGGAGGACAACATTATAGTACAAATATCGAACATTTTCAAGCGAAGGCGGATTATCAGAGGCAATGCAAGCATTGCATTTGGCACACGCCTGCATCTTTTAGTTATTTAGCATTTCACACGTGACGGGTTGCAATCCCATCGCCGCTTTCGTAACTTGAGTTTACATGTGAAAATGTATGACATAAGTTCCGCACTTGTTGTCTTTTCAACCGAATTCAAGGAAAGCAGGGGTTATCGATTCGGTGATTAACCTATGATCTTTTCGCTCCGTTCACATCTATTACTTTGAAATGGCTTTATTTTAACTTAAAATTGCATAAAACTTAAAAAATAACATCATCTCTTTCACAATGTGTCGATTTTTTGATTATTTATCAAGGTTTTTTTATTCGAATAGTTGTTTCATAGGAATCTTATGAGCGGTCGAACTTTTAAAAGCTTCTAAATGCCTCCATCAGCAGCCAAAATTAAATGAACGTGAGTACATTTCATTAGCGCCACTTGGCAGGTTGTCAAACCACCCTTCGCCAACCAACAGCTTAAAATACCAGCAGCTGGAGCTCCTTTTCATGAAGAAATTAGTGGAACTAAATATAAACCGGTGTTTTTTATGTGTTTTCTGTGTATAATAAAGAATAAAGATAAATAACAAAGAAGGGCTGCAACCGTAGAAAACTCTATCTGATCGAATATTAAGCACGAGCTTCATATGAGCTGAAAGAGGAATCATCGTTAAACGTTTTTGGCTTATTTTTAATACTCGTGAGTGTTTTGAGGGGAGTAAATATATTAACGACTAAGAATACCAGGGTTACTCAGTTTTGGAGTAAAATACCCTAGCGTGGCCTTAGCGCGGCCTAGCAAGTCAATATCTATTAGCCAGCAAAACAGTTACCAACATGATGATCGAAAGAACTAATTGAATGAAGGAGCCGTCACAGTAGCCTATAAACTGTGCTCACGTCAAATGAATCCACTACATCAAGCCCCTATCTGCCGCTAGGGATCGACAGGCACACCTTATAAATCTGTCCAGTGCCATAAGCACCAGTTTCAGACTTTCAGCCCGGGGCGCAAACCCTTCCTCTGCTACCTCACTACCTACTCCTATGTATTTCCAAACATTTAGTTCTGAAAATATGTAAAGATGTGAAAACGCATGTTTGATTCCGCAGTAATGTTATATTATAAACGCGAATTATGAATCACATTGTCTTCGAAAACGTACGAGTCTGTTTGTTGTTCAATCACGATTCACGATGAAACGGCTGAACCGATACGGATGAAGCTTGCAATTGATCCTTAAGTCACCTGGAAGAGCATACAGGCTACTTTTTATCCAGGTAGAACGTCAGCGAAGCCGGGGGTGGAAGCTAGTGCCCAATGTGAGCAATACTTATACTGGTGCTAGGGTACAGTAAAGAAAAAGAGGGAAGTAATTTTTCAACGGGAACCCTACCATAAACACACATCCAAGGTATAAAATCCGGAGTAATAAATAAGCAAGCTACCTATATCTAACGGTAGATTCCTGAGGGAACGAATTTCGCCTTCGAAATAATCCAAATATCTCTATATATCTCTCTATAATAGGGATTGAATGTTTCAATGGGTTTGTGTTGATCATCAAGTGGTCCCAATAAACTAATGCATTTTGAGAGGAACTCGAAAACTTTAACCACTTAAAGCTGATAAAAGCTGAAACCGTGATTGTACAATGTGATTCATAATATGCATGCTTTCCCGAAAGGAGCTTATTCTACACCAAATTGGCAATAAAGTTTGTTCTAAAACTTTTGGAAAATTTACATTTTTCATTAAATAAACTCTATGCAAAAATCTTCTGTTTTAGGGTAAAAGTACAAACTCTGTTATTCCGCTGTTTTAGGTCTTGATGGCAAACTTCACATACCTATGTTTGAAAGAATTTTATAGGCTAATTAAAAAAAAAATATAAATGTAACCTCCTACTATTTTCAAAAGGCCTATCCAACGGCATGCCACCCGATGGGGTTATGTCAGAAAAAAAATCAAACCAAAATTACAAGAAGCAAGGTACCGTGAAAAAAAATTCTCAAAACACTTTATAACTTAGCAAGCGTCACCATTATATATTCCCATGCAACATTTCCATGCAGGATTTCATCATGATAGTTCCTATAGTCTGCGAGTAAAACGAAGAACGCTTTGACTTGACGGACAGACGGATAGACGGACGTAGGGAAATTATAAAAAGTTAATTATCGGAGCCCTAAATAAAAAAGTCGGAACCCTAGCTAATGTTCACTTACTCGTCCTGTCCACAACGTGGAACAGTATCTTGCACAGGTACTGCAGATACAGAGGCAGGTCGCTGAACCGCTTCATCTCGCTGAGGTGTAGAGCCCACCTGGCCAGCCAGCCGTCCAGCGTGGTCCGTCCCGGCATGTTGATGCCACTGGCCTCTTCACCGCAAACCTTCTTGTAGTAAGGCAAATCTCCCCATCTGCGTAAGTGGAAGATCAAATTTTCGATATAAAAGTAAATTAAATAGTATACATCATTATTTTAAACCGGCTTCAGAAAAATTCGGAGGTTCTCAAGTCAGCAAAGTCAAAGGTTTTTATTTCAATAAAATCACTAGGATCACTTTGAAACGTCTTAACTAGGTGAAGCTATGCCTGTTCCTCGCGACCAAGCCTAGAAGAATCAGGCAACAAACACGGCTTGGGGCCTATCATTTTTTTCGATGATCCTTTTTTTTTGTTTTTTTTTTATATATTATAATTTTTTTTTAAATTGTTTTTGTACAAAATTGAATTTAGAGCCAGTGTGGTGATGAGCTATATTCTTTCGCTGATTTACCTATAGAGAAAAATCCCGAGATCCCCTATAAATTTTATTCGTGAAGGATTGCTACTTTTCCCGTAAAACTTACAGAATGTCATCATTTCTAGGAATCAAGACTTTGAGAAGAAAAAATTGGTGGTCGTTTTTATAATACGGTTTATGTCATTTTTTTAATCTGAATAATTATGTGGATGGCCAGTGTCATTCGGAGTGAGCAAAAAGATGTGAGTTTGCACATGTCTAGAAACGCAAACTACCCACTGCTAGGTGCTAGGATGCTTCCAAGGAGTTTAAACCAATTTAAGTATTCTTCTTTGAAGTCAGTTTTATGGGTTCCGTACCTCATATTAAAAAAAACGAACCCTTATAGGATAACTTTGTTGTCCGTCTGTATGTCCGTCTGTTTGTCTGTATCCACCCACATACCCAATTTTTTTCAATTTATAATAATAAATATTGTTACCGCTATAGGCCCTTTGCTTATTACAAAGGGGAGCATTACATTCAGGCAGCAAAGGGCCCGTAAAGAGTCGACATTTCATAAGAATGTCACTTGCGAAAATATGGGGTCTGCCACGAAGTACAGAAAACATGGGAGAAGGTTTATAAACACTCTCCGAAACTCTCCACATCAAAAAGTACCTTTAAACATTCATTTTAGGTCGTGTTTTCATCATTTGGGTAAGTACTGTTAAAGGGTGTTAAATATTTTTCTATTATGTATATGTATATAAGTCTCTGGTACCCGTAGTACAGGCTATGCCTAGTTTGGGATCAGTTGACCGTGTGTGCTATGTCCGGAATATTATTATTACTAAATTCATTTTCAAAGAAAATTTCAATTAACACAATATATCTCAACTTACAGGAGAAAAAGCAAAGCATCTCAAAGGCCTTTAAACGTATCAAACGTAAATAACAATTAATCGCTGTCGAGCGGAAAGTTTTGGCATACCTACCTATAGTACTTAATTAAGTATGTACCTACATAACAATTCTGCGAAATGGCGCAATGCAAACATACGCCACAGCCGCGCCGCCGCGCGCCGGCCGGCGCCGCCGCATCCTTGGTAGATTATATTAGGTCGCGGTGTCACTTTATTGTATTATCAATTCGACCTTCTCCCAATTGTTTCTGCTTAAAATTGGGAATTGAAATGCAAATATTCTATCTATAATTATTTAAACAACGCACAGGAACCGCCAAAACCGCTGAAGCTAGAAGGCAGTTGCTTCCGTTAATGACAAAATTACCACTTAACTGTCATTTACCACTAAAAAGTCATTTTTGAATAATGAACATCATTGGTATGAACAAAGGTTGTATTTCCTTGGAAGTTTAACCCCAGCGGAGCCAGGACAGGCCAGCTAGATTTAAATAAATCAGAAAGATCCCATTGATACGTTTACATGGATCAATCAAGCCTATAAGAACTAGGCAACACACACTGCTTGGTCATTAAGATTTGTCTCAATGCTCCATAAAAATTATGGTAGAGCTTCAATAATATCATAATAATAACATTTATTTACTTTATTTAACACGGGTTAACCAATTACAATATTATCACATATTAAAAACAAGAAATTATAATGAACCTACAAAATTGAATAGTCAAATATTAGATACGGTCAATAAATAATTAAATTGAAGTCAGATATCAAATGTAATTAAAGTGGATTATTCCTGAAATCCCCATCACGTGGGGGACGGCCGTGGGGTATTTCCGGAATAATCCATTAAAGTCAACATATTATGTACAATAATACTATGTGGTACAATGGTTTCTGATACCTACGACACAAGGACCACCTAGTGTGGGGACAGGCCTATATATGTGACTGTTGGGTGTTATTTAGAAAAAAGAAATAGAAAAAATATTTATTGACCATAATTAAAAAAAAACACAAGTAACATGAGGCCATGTCTCCTGGAAAAGCGTGAGCTGTGGCCCAGGAAACAGTTCTCTCCCGATTGACAGTGGAACATTATTGTTACTTAATTTAGTAGTAGCGTGGTATTAACTAAATTAATATAAATATGAGTGAAATTTTAATTTTGGTGTGTATGTTTCGGAGTGAGTGTGATGGGATCTGCTGATGCACCAGTCTCATAGAGTCTGGGAAACAGGAGATAGGTACCCATATATAAATATTAATTTATTATTTATTTATGAATTATGCTAAAAGTTGCAGAATAGTGGCACGTGCTCACTCACCACCTAGAGTATTGCTCTCCATGGTGTCTCCTATATTACATAATACATTACATGCTTCCTTGATGATCGTCACGTCGCGTCGCCTAGGCCCCGTCAGAAAACCAGCGCCGCACCGTGCATAATATTATGTTCGGTGCAGCTTTATGCTGAGACGGGACCCATTTGCCTCACACAACGCATACTACTTAGCCTACCACTTAGCCACCTACCTACCTACTTTTTTATGTTTTCCTACTGCGTTGTGTATTACCTACCTATAAAGTATTTTTCTATGTACCCACCTACCTACTGTACCTACTTGCGTTGTGGGTCAAATAAACAAATTTTCTTTCTTTTCTTTCTTTCTTTCTTTCTTGGTATCTACATAAAAAGTAGCCTATATTCTAGGTAAAAAACTCAATACTATATTCCAAGTTTCAACGGAATCGGTTGAGCCGTTAAGGCCTCATTGCAGGATAATGAATAAACGCTATATTCATCAAGATGAACATTCGTTTAGGAGCTAAAGAGCCGGCTGTTCTTGACTAATCCGCGTAATGAGGTGCGATCTCGCAAATTCTGGAGACTGATTACCTACTTGCCTACGAAATGCAGATTTGCACGAAACATACTTATACCTACCTTACATACTTATATACCTTATTATACTGAAATGGCAAGTGTGTTTTTAACTTAAATTTTCGCGGGTTCGATTCCCGCACTGGACAAACATTTGTGTGATGAACACAGATGTTTGTTCTGTGTCTGGGTGTTAAATATATTATGTATATATCTATTATGTATATCAGTCTCTGGTACCCATAGAACAGGCTATACCTAGTTTGGGATCAGTTGACTATGTGTGATATTTCCGGAATATATATTTATTTATTTATAACTGGCTGTATAGAAAGCTGACGAGTTTGAGATAGATTGGGAACATTTTGGTGGGAAATCGCAAAGGTATAACAAAAGAGTTCAATTGCATAATATTGTGTAATTATGGTGGTGTTTTACGTAAGTTTCCCTCGAAGTTTTAGAAAAACAGCTATAATCACTTGGTTTTCTTTTGTGTATGTACCTATTTACTTGAACTATTTGAAAACGATCATATTTTATTTATCGGGCAGCAAAACATCGCTTTGACTGGCGCATAGTTCAGAGAGAATTGGTACCCAGGCAGGACCCAGGTAGGTACCATGCAGTGGTACCGGCTGATATCAACAAACACATAAGCAGATAGATCGATTTGGAAAAAGTAATTTAGTAGGTGTTATCTCGTGTTATAATTACTTACTTGGACGGCAGCGGATTGATGAAGTGCTCAATAAACTCGCTCTTCACCTCTAGTAGTATGTGGAACTCTGAAGAGTTGGGGGACCAGTCTGCGAAGTGCGCCAGCCTCTGTGGGTTTTACACACAATTTTAATATAACTGGCTTGACCGGGTTGAGGTATGGTTGTCCCTGAAAAGGGCCTATGCGCGTCAGTGAAAGAATCAGTGTAGTGAAAGGATTAAAGTACGCCTTTCGAGCACATGTCTTCAAATTTATCGGTTCAAGGACATGTAGGATGACGAGAACTCCTCAGTGATAGCGCACTTATATTTTCCGAATATAAAATCTATTGGTGCAAAGATGGATGGACTGTGTGAAAGTGGATATCGTTAAGAAAGGAGTGAGTGCTGAGATGACGAGTGATAGAGGGAAATAGAAGAACAATACTGTTGTGCCGACCCCACATGATGTGGGATAGGGGCAAAGAGGATTAGTAGGATAACTTACTTCAAAAAAATTATCAAAATCTTGATCACAGATGACGTCGTCCCGGTCGTGGTCAAGTAGCTCGGTAAAGAAGAGCGTCATTTTGTCAGTCTGGACCGAGCTCAGTGTTGCTAAAGGTTGTTCGTCTTCTAAATCCAAGCATTCTAGGTCTTCGCTGCAACGGTTCACCCATGTAGCTGTGGACGGAAATGCATAAAAATATTAGCCCTCTTATTCGTAACTCACTATACATTTTTGAAACTACACAATTTTCACTAAAAAAGAGAGTGATTTGAGTTTATTTGTTCCCCGATATTTCGGCACAGTTTCATGCGCCATGATCACGGAGTAAACTATCAGGGAACATATAAACTCACAAATCATGGTAAATATCACGGCCTGTGTCCAGCAGCTATGATGAAGATGAGCGTACATGCAGCTGATTCCATGAAACTCATTTCAATTCGATTTGTCACGTCTATTTCGAGCGTCCTACATTTGTCCCAGTTTGAAATTTTGTCAAAGCACAATGGGTTCCGCATTGCGTCGTAATAATGGCGACCAGGCCCTTGCTACTTAATAAGTGACCTTATTCCCGCCCTTCAGGTCGAACCCTAATTTATCGCCATGAGAAAGTAATCCTTTGAATTTAAATTTGTGGGTTTATTGTAAAATCAAATCAATGTTATTATATCCTCTTTTAAAAAGGTCAATGGTAGTCCCTGTATCCACTTTATCCACGCAAAAGAATTGTTTTTTAGGAAAGACTACAAATCCTTGATGAATGTTTAGGCTTCATAAGAGGCTTTTGTGTTAAAGTCTCTGCCTGCTACTGTAGGTTCTGCCAGTTCGAGCAGTCCCCTTTTGTTAAACCTATTTAATTTTAATTAGATCGTGTATAAAGAATCATCCAACAGATATCATCTACAGCTAAAATGTTGTCCTTTAAATGAATTTCTCTTTGCACATTCAATGAGAGGGCGAAAATGAGTTTATTAACTTTCGGAATTTCTCGGTGCTTTATGATTCTAGAATTCCTCTTTCGTAAAACGAATTCGATTGACTGAATACCTTTCACAAATGGAACAAAAGTAATCACAAGAAAAGAACAACAAAATATTAAACCCAACGCGTATAAATAAAGCTATCTAACACCAACTAACAGAGAACCAACTTTTGTAAAGAAAGTCCATCGGATCTCCCAAGAAAATGAATAAAACAAATACAATCAAAGACAGCTTCCACTGCCAGGCGGAATTGAAAGCACGGGCATAGCGGAAATGTCATACCATGCCAAGTGAAAATATTTCTGCCCCAACTATTCGAAAAACTTTGCGAAATATCTCTAGCGTCTACGCAGACTCGGAACTAGGACTTTCTTCATGTTTACGAAAGATTTGCATCGAAGAAGGCAAGACCCCATAAATCCTTTCGCCATTTTCGGGTAACGGCGATACCTTTACTCAATATACGGCTCTCGGCTACCTTAGACAGAGCTATGGTACGGGGTATCTACTTTGCCAACGTCCATTCGCTCCTTCTGTATGGTGTGGAGTTTTGGGGCTGTGCATCCGATTGGGAGCGCGCCTTCAGACTCCAAAAGCGAGCGATAAGGGCGATTGTAAGAATACCACAGGATGAGTCTGCGCGGCCATATTTTGAGTCCTTAGGGATCTTGACCGTGCCCGCCCTTGTCATATATCAATCAGCGCGGTATGTGCGTAACAACCTGGACAAATATGCAAGGTGCGGGGACGGTCATAGATACAACACGAGGCACGCGCACCGGCTGAAAGCTCTTCCACGACGACTAGCGAAGACGTCCAAGTTGCAACACGTAATGGGGACGGCTGTTTACAACCGCATTCCAACTTCTATCACCAGCGCACAATCCGATCAGTCTTTCAAAGTTAAGTTGAGATCGTGGCTGATATCCTTGTCTATTTATCATGTTAATGATTTTATGAACTTAAAATGTGTGTGATTATGAATTTATGATGTTATTTAATTTTAGTTTTTGACTTGACATTGATTTTAATTTTATAATTTTAATTTTGTTTTATTTTAAATTTAATTTTGAATTTATTGTTTTGTCATAGTTTTAATTATGTATGGATTAATTACATAACTCACGCTACCTATTGACCTGTAACTCGTATATGTTATTAATAAAAAACTATGAACTATAGTAACTGAACAAGAAATGAAAATAAACAAACAAAACTCATAATTATCATCATCAGCCTGATATAGCCCATTGCTCAATGCCTCCCCTAAAGAGTGCACTGACGGACGGTCTTGAGCCTTCTCCCTCCATCCATCACCAGTCCTGCCTGACCCCACACCATAAATTGTCACACACTATAAGTCGTGGGTAGCAAAACTACTAGTACCATACCACAACATCCAGATCCGGACCAAATATTAGCAAATCATGCAAACGTTTGTCCCACCGCGGGTTTCGAACCCGTACCTCGTGCGCCACTGATCGTCAAATAACTATTTACATGAAATGAGTTGCAGGAGTAAAGTTCTCCTGGCACGGTAAAAACGCACAGCCGCTCACAACTGTATCACACACATCACAAGGAAAATAGATATATGCATAGTACACGTTTCAGCTGACTTTATTTAGTATTTATTTTTTTCAGGGGGTTCTGACCACCCGGTCATCCTGTCTATGACCCTGTTTCACGCAGCCTGCCATTTCGTCCGTGAATTCCGGAACATTACTCAACGTAATGACGAGTCGGGGACAACATAACGCAGTTGTTTTATTTCTTCAATTTGTTTTATTCCTACAACTACGCTAAATTACGAGGCTTTGAACTTAGTTGTAATCTTGTGGGAACTTCTTGATTCATTTGTTTGATTACCTACAATTTTATAGCTATTTTGTTCAAGACATTGTGCAGCTTTAGGTATATTTATATATTAGTGCGTAGGAAACAGTTAAATTAAGTAGGTATGTTCTTACAATAAGCTAGCATGTAAGTGGTCTAGAAGTTTTCTGAAAATTAAGTTAAGTTTGGGCGTGATTGAACCACAAACATCCAAACATCTAAACCAGGGACAGAATTACCGAAAACTGGGATACCCTTATTTTCAGATATGACGTCATATCAATAAGATATCGGTATCCAAAAAATATCGGTAGACTGAATTTTGGTATCGAAATATAAGGGTACCAAAAATAGAGGTTAACCGAAAAATATTGATCTAATAACGGTACCGTTATTTAACCAAAATATTCCTGCATCCCCCACAACGGCGGCGCACACCCGCCGGTGCGTATTAAGTGAACTTGGCTTTGGAAAAAGATTATTTTTTACTCTCGACGACAACATTTTACACCCGCTCTCGTCTTGTGATTTCGGTACCGAAATAAGATATGGGTTAAATAACGATACCCAATGAAAAGGTTGAGAATATGATATCGCTAATTTAGGCTGGTTAAATACCGAAATTTAGTTTCAAGTCCCTGATCTAAACATCCAGACATCAAAAACTTTCGCATTTATCTATAATATAAGTAGGATAGGATGTCCTTATAAATCATATACCTAAAAATAATCATGAAAATATTCTACGTCAGACTGATTCTTGTACACTGTGTATTGTAAACACAATTGCAAATATGTTTAAAAAAATAAAGTACTCACAGAAATTGAAAATATTCTCGAGCATTTTCAATCACGTCTACCATAGAATGACTTGCTCCGCTCATCACACTTCCTTATTTATAGACTTGGACACTTAGATAGTAATGTACCTGTTGCATATTTTCACAGCTAAAGGTACGTATATCGATAGCTTATAGCAAGGCCTTGTTACACCAATTCTAGATGACTTATACGGCGTCAGGTGGAACTTCCTTCTTACTTAGGTACAGGAAGCTGTATTGCCTGAGGCATGTTTATATGGAGTAGGCTTTCCCAGCACATTGAACATCCTTTCAGCCTAGTCGGTTTTATCCACACAAGGAAGACATGGTCAATACGTGCAGAGCTGACTTAGCCGCGAGTTTCAACACGATGTTTTCCTTCACCGTTCTGAGCACGTGTTAATAGCACTTGAATAGTAAAAATCCATTGGTTCACAACGAATCGAATGCGACTTTGGGGTCTAAAATTGAGGCACCTACTAGGCCTACATTATTAAAAAAACAATTCTAATTTTGAATTTAAAATACTCTACTCGTTGTAAGATTGTGCACTGCCCTCTCGTTTTACACCAAAGCATGCTGGCAGCATTGTCGGCGTTCGAAACTTTTGCTGAAATGGATCTAAATTTCCGTTTGCACTAGGCAATGCATTTCTTTAGAATCAAATTTCAATTATAAAATAGACAAAAAAATATAGGACAATACAGAAACATCTGTGCCGTCATCTGAGTAGGTACATAGGGGCTCGACAGGTTAGAGTTTAATTTGTTTGGCAAATGTGTACCTGACGCTAATGTCTGTTTGATTCGGAATAAAAGGATAAATGGGGCACCGTGCCTCTTTCTTTGTATCTTCCTACCTACCTACCTACTTACTGCGTTGTGGGTCTTTCACGCAATTCGCGATGAAGTTGATATAATGTTTTCAGAAATGTGCGAGCGATGCTCATAAACACAATTATGTTTCTGGTGGACGTAGCCTAAGACACAAGTGTCGAGAAAAACATGTGACGTCATCTTAGTACACAGGGGCTCGACTGGTTAGAGCTTAATTTGTTTGGCAAATGTTGTACCTGACGTGACGTGCTAGTATTTATAGTCAACGCCAAGTCAAATAAGAACCTACTCATTATGTAAGATTGTTTGGTTCGTTACATATTGACTTCACAAATCCCTTCTTAGATCGTAATATCTCTTATAGCGGTAACGAGCCTTAAAATAACCAAGAGAACCATTAAGATGATAAAGAATAAAGGGTGAGTCTATAAGATGTATATGTAGCCGTCTTTTAGCGCGTATCCATAAAAAAGATAAGTTATAATGGACGCGAAGGTACTTATTAAGGCTTAATGTTAAGGATGGTTATGGCAGTAGAAAATACTAATTTATCTAATGTATATCCGACGCCCGTGATTTCATTCGGTAGTGTAGGTATCATAAGGTGCATCAAAAACGATTTCATTCCTTGCCAAAGCCTTTTTTGAATACCCTGATACGTATTCAGTTATTTTGTTTTAAAGTCATTATTCAAACTAAGTCCATAGCAAATCGCACCACGCGTTAAGTATAAACTTAACACACCACCTCACCTCATTTACTGAGGGTGGTATAGAAAATACATGTCTTTATTAAATAAAACGTTTATCATTTGTACTGAAGAATATGTGTGCTGAGTGCACGAGGAAACAGTGGAGCACGTTGTACTACATTGCACTGCCACAAATGAAGCTAGGCTCAAAACAGGAATGCAGGAGGTGATCGGATCCTGCTCCTCTTCATCCACAACATCAACGGGGATTCTCGAACAATGTTGCCACCAACCCAGGGTCCTTCTCCGTTACTTTAAGGAGTTGGGCTAGCTGGGGTGAGGTCAGCAGGGGGACAATACACAATACACTCCAACGCGGGACGTCAGTGCAGATCTTATTCCCCCATTTAGAATTAGAATTAGATGTGTGCTGAGTTTCAAGCAAAGTGGATGAAAAACAGCTGAAAAAAAGGATTTAAAAAAATAATGTGTAATCTTTCCTTTTGTTCATAGAATAAGCCCCTTTGGGGATATTATACTACGTGTTCAAGTTAAAACGGCTCAACTATAGTTAATAATACTTAAATAAAAAAAAGTAAAGTACGTACGGAACACGTTGTATAGCTTAAGCTGTCAAGATTAATCTAGCGACTATTTTACAAGCTCCGAACAACTTTGCAACACAAAGTTCAACATTTGCATATACTCCGTTTGTGAACCGTACTGGGTTAATATTTCATGAAAGCGCAAACGAATCGAAAGGTTCGATATTCCTTTATTTTCGAGGCAAAAGAAACAGAATGCTCGCTACAGCACTTTGTAGTCGGGCACAGCCAGACAAAAGTTGCTAAGCAATTCAGGTGTCCACATACCTATACACTAAATTGCTTCTTAATAGTTGCTAGGCTAGGTGTTTATTTTTAAGATATAAAGGTACCTGCGATGGCTCTTGCAACCTGCTCACTAGTGCGAAACTTGGGCATGTGCCAAATGCCTTTGACATCTTCAAGGATCTAGTCGCTTGGAGATCTGAGAGTATGTCTACTATTCTTGGGGATACAATATTGAGCCTATTTCTTTCTTTACTTTTCAATTCAATTTTCAATTCATTTATTGACCATTTCGTTATAACATATAACTTAGGCATGTCAGGTTTACAGTAATTACAGTTCTTTACAAGTAACATAAGGTACATAAAGGTTTATAAAGGTTTTTTCAGGTTTTACATAAAGGTACGGATTATAGACAGATTGTCCACTTGATGGTAAGCGGTAACCACTGCCTAGTACCACCTAAAGATGGAGGCTACGAGGTATTGCATTGTGGCCGTATCCTGAGACGTGCGTTGGTAAATCTCACATGCCTGTAACACACCAGTAAGTTGGTGCTGCTATCTTTCACAGCATTGCAAACATTGCTGCTTGGCCGCAGAATTTAGAGGCAATGCTGTCCTTCCTCGGATGGACTCTGCACAATTAACCGATAAATAATTGTTGAAATTTAAAAAAAAGCCCATGCTGTAGTTTGACTTCCTCAATTATCACACATATTTTCGTCATCAAAACTTCAAAGACAGGTTGTGTGGGTGCTTATGAGTATTTTGATGAAATATGTTTGTTCACCTGAGTTGCTCAGCTACTTCCAACAGCGACTATAACGAGCCGGGTTCGGTAATATTTTAACTAAAGCGGCTTAAAATCTGTATTTCGTTTTCCTTTAGCCGGAATAGAAACATCACCGATTCAGCACACAGGATGTGGGTATTAAGCTTACTGCCAACTGCACCGTTCCATACCATAACACGACCGTAACTGAACCGGCGGCATAAAAATGTGCAATTTACACGATAAAACTGCTTTGAATAAACGATTACGTAATTATATTTATTTTCTTATCCCCTTAGTAGAGTGGTATTCTCTCAGCGCACACATTACATAATAGTTCTTACTCAGGGTTTAAGCTGCCTCCATACAAAATTTCATTCAAATCACTTCAGCCGTTTAGTGGTGAATCAAACAAACAGAGTCGAAATTAATTTCGCATATATTTATATTATTGTGTGGATTATAAGTTTTTGCATGTGTAAGTACCTACGAGAACGGTCATGGTATAGTCATAGTCATCATTTCAGCCGTACGACGTCCACTGCTAAACATGGCCTCCCCCACAGACAGAGCAAATTCCTTATCATGTGGGGGGATTTGCCCATACTCACCACGCTGGGCATGCGGGTTGGCGAGCGCAGTTAGAGCTTTCGTTGTTAAAAAAAAGGGACGCATCCCCTAGCTTTTTTCCCTTAGTCGCCTCTTACGACATCCGCGGATAGGTAGATATGGAGGGGCATATTCATCAGCCGGGGCCACCACGGCATAGTCATAGTATGTCGTGTGTATTATAAGTTTTTGCATGTGTCAGTACCTACGAGAACGGTCATGGTAAAGCCATAGTATGGAACAATGCAGTCGGCATAAAGCTTTAGTCCGCAAAAAGACGTGAAGTAACAAAACCTTTTCTTTTCCTTGAATAATTCATCTGGCTCTTTTTCTATTTCAGTAGTATTAGAATGATTACGATAGAATTGTTACGAATCCACTACAAATTGGGCGATCATCGTTTGACCCACAACCTACAATATTATATCAATACATCTTAGTTCTGATAAATACTCGTAGATTCAATCAACACAGCAACAACTGTCACTGATTCTTTCTTGGTTATCCTGTAGTAGGTCAATGACCAGGTTGAGGTAAAATTACCCTGGAAAGCGCCTATGACCTACGGTGAAAGAATCAGTGTAGTAAAAGGTATAGAGTGCGCCTCTTAGAGGCTAAAAAAAATCGAAGGCATGTGGCATGTGCACGAAAGGTCGTGCACATGCCACATAAATAAATATAATAATAATAAATAAATATTCCGGACATATCACACACAATCAACTGATCCCAAAGGCATAGCCTGTACTATGGATACCAGAGACAGATATACATACTAGATTAATATTTAACACCCAGAAACAGAACAAATATCTGTGTTCATCACACAAATATTTGTCCAGAGCGGGAATCGAACCCGCGACCTCTAGCGCAGAAGGCAGAGTTACTACCAACTGAGCTATGCGGCCAGTCGAATGTCTTCGAATTTTTAGGTTGTAGGACTTGCCGGTCAGAGTATAGAAGGTACTTTGTGATGCCGGTTTCCTCACGATGTTCTCCTTCCCCGTTCGAGAGCACTAGTATATAGCGCACATACATTTTTCGAATGGAAAATGTAAAATAATTTCCTCTACGCTCGTAGCGGATCGTAGCATACTGCTACGAGCTTTTCGGTCTAGCTACGGAGATGCTACGCGCCTACGGAGATATACAAGATAACAAATTATAATGAAGTTTCGTTAGAAACTACTATATAAATGTAAGTAGTAGTAACATGTCATAAAATCCCTTAAAAACTTACACGCCGCGCGCTCGGTATCGATTTATTCACAGTATCAATTTTCAATAGCATCGTTTTACTCCGGAAGCCTGAGGATCGCTTTGAGCTCATAACAATGTTTACAAAAAAAACCTCGACTCGCGCTATCAGATATTTCCTTTTATAATTCGATTCGCAGGGGACAGGACTGGAATAACAGGAATAAAAGTGAAAATGTTTGAGGGTATAAGCTCGTTTGATATGCCATTGGAAATCATTCGATAATAAAACAACATCCTGTCGACTGAAATGGGAAGAAAGCCTACAGAAAATAAATTAACGAAATCAGCTTACTACTTTGATTCCCATTTGTGTTTAAGATACAAGATCATTCATAATATGTATGTGGGGCAATAACATTTGCACTGACGTACCGCATTGGGGTGTTATTATGCATTGTCTTCCTGCTAAAGCACCCCCAAGAGTCCAACTCCTTAAAATAACGTAGAAGGACTTTAAATTGGTTCTTCTTCTTGTCGTCTCACTGATTCCTTCTTGGTCATCCTGTATTAGGTCAGTGACTAGGCTCAGGTATGTTGGCCCTGAAAAGGGCCTATGACTTGATGAAAGAATCAGTGTAGTGAAAGCATTAACGTGCGCCTGTTAGAGGCTTTTTTCCTTTAAATTGGTGAGAGCATTTCTCATGGTATTGTGGATGAAGAGGAGCAGGACCTGATTAGCTTCTGCAGTCCCGCAAGGGGTCACCCCAAAAGGACGAAATGTCGGGGAAGCGACTGTTTTGCTAAACAATTAGAAACTCAACCTTATTTACTTTTAGATACGGTTGATATCACAAAAGAGCGCAATAACAACTGATGATCGTTAATAATTCGTAGAATTAAGACTAGTATTATAATAATAATAATAGGTAACACCTAACAGTCTCATAATAGTCTTGATCCCACAATAGGATTGCCAGTACCATGATACCACAACACCCAGACCCGTAACAAATATTTGCAGATCTTACAAATTTCTTTCAAATATTTGTCCCGCAGCGGGAATCGAACCTGTCGTTATAGATCGGCACTTGCCTACTACGCCACCGAGGCCGACAGGTATTGTTACGTCAGTCGATGTGACGCGACAAAGACCAACAGAATTCCCATTCCATTTGGGATTTTATGGATCACGTACCAAAATGTTAATAAATAAGGAGCCAAAGTTAGGGCAATTCAAGCTTACTCAAACAAAACAAACAGACTTTATTAAATTCAAAAGTTTTGTGTTATTTCCACGGCAGCGCACCACAGTGTAATTCGAAAACTTTCAGTTCAAGTATTCATAGCCAATTTCTTGTTTAGTTTTTCAAATGCTTCTGCCAATATATATATTTTTTTGCAATTTTCTACTGAAAGTTAAGAAACGTAACTATATTACACCTTTATATATTATATATTATACCTAATATACATAAAATATTCTGAATAAATACGAGAAACATACCTACGTAAGTTTTCATTAGACCGGAACCTACATCTGTTCGTCCTAAGCCCGTAGGTATAAAAAAGTGTAACATAGGGAAACTGCCAGTTAGCAGATGAACCTACCCAGGAATGCATCGTTATCAGCCAAGGAAATCCACTGCTGGTCATAGGCCACCCCCAAAGAGCCATTGACCGTGTGGTTAAAGAACAAGTAGTGGTGGAATGTGTAAAGTGCGCTTTGTAGAGGCTCCTTACGGGCACATGGTGTTTGATTTTTTGGTTCCTGGACACGCCGGATTCCTCGCGATGTTTTTCTTCACCATTAGATGGCCCAGTATAGCGCACATAAATTTTCTGAATGAAAATCCTTTGGCGCATGGCCTTGATTCGAAACTACAAATAATAACACCCAACTGTCACATTCACAGGTATGTGAAAGTTGAGTGTTATTATTTATTTATACCAGGATTCTCTGTGTCGTGGGTATCAGAACTACGAGTTCTGATTGTTGGTTTTATATATATATATATATTGTATGATATACCCGGAACAAATTTTTGCAGAACATGCAATTATTTGTCCCGCAACCCTTTGCGTCTCAGACAGTTATTACTCGCCACTTTGGTTGGAAAGCGGACTCACTACCAATTAATAACTGTACTTTCTTTCTTTATTTTCTTACCAATCCTGAATCAACGTTTTCATCATTATCATCTCCCTGCCCTTATCCCACTTCATGTGGGGTCGGCACAACATGTTTTTTTCTTCCACTCCCCTCTATCAGCCGTCATATCAGTTTTCACTCCTTTCTTATTCATGTCGTCTTTCACACAATCTATCCATCTTTTCAATTAGTGATTTATGGGTATTTAATGAATATATATTTTAATCGACTTTGATTCTATTATTTATTCGTGAGTTCGGGTGAGCTATGAGTTTGAGTCAGACAAACAAGAGGCTCGTCCCGCGACGTAAATAGCTGGGATCGATCGTGCCGTGACGCGGATGTTCTAATTGACCTGTTCAATAATGCACGACATGTTGCTAGAGTGCTGTTGCGTAACCGAGATAATAATATTGATTTTGTGTGATGAGGAGAATAAATAACATGACTGAGATCCATTGTCAGATTTTGTTGTCATGGAGCCCTACCATGACGTCCTATTGCCATTCAAATGCGCTTTTTTATATGAATTTGAACCATTCCAGGATAATCCAGGACTAATCCAGCAAGCAAGAAGACAAGCAAGCAAGCAAGCAACAAGATTTTCCGATAAACGTCATAGAGAACGTCTCACTTACCTATATGGTTTTACCTCCCTTGTAAAGTGAATGCAGTGCCCCAAACCAGTACAATTAAAGCTAGCGTTACGCTTACGATACGATACTAAAAGTCAAATACTTATAAGCCAATGATAACGGCGCCGGCGATACTTATTTTTTTTTAATTTTCATTGTCTAAAATTTGGCATTTGCTATTGTAGACTACTCAACGATATCGTAAGCCCCTTAAAATTAAACTAATAATTCACTTTATTTTGTTAACGTAAGCAACATTTTGGAACGAATTTTAGATTTCATATCGCAAACCATTTGAACACGGCTTTACGCTATCGTGAATTATTCGAGCTCAGGCCACAGTTCCATAGAAATCAATACAAAGTAAGCAAATCCAGACGCAGTTTAGCGTAGGTATGCTCCGATGTCCATTTATTTATTTGGGATTTCGAAGTGAACATAAACAGTTTGGATCATACAGGTTGATTATCAAGGAATAAATCAGTTTCAAAATTCCTAATGGTTCGGTTTACGATTCAGGAAATGGGCTGTTAAGCCTCATCAAAGCACCGCAGGGCCGTTCGCGGGCTACTTAAAATATCTGTAAAGCTGAAAGGTGATTTCTCGAACGATGTCTTAGCCTTATTATAGTGGTTCTGTTCGAAGCAAAATAATTTGCAGATATATGCCAATAAAAGAAAGGAGGGGGGGGGGGGGTGGACTTTTTAATACAAAACTTTTCCACTATTTCCATACTCAGAGATATAACATTGTTGGAGAAATTGGGAAAATTGAAACTACGCCAGAATTGGACACGTATAGCTCAATTCTTTAAACCTTCTTCTTTTTTTTTTCTATGACTTTTATCATTGAAATTCTATACTATCCTACACCTATAAATGGAAAAGTAGAGTACGTGTTACCACTCTGCTCTATAATGCTTATATATATATATTTATGAAGTTAAACATGGTATGTATAGTAACTACAGTCTTGAGTCAAAACTTGAGTCTTGAAATAAGGACGATATTAGATTATTCCGATACCTACAACGCGAGAAAAGCCTCGGGTGAAGCTAGCATCTTCACATTTATCTTCTTACTTTTCATAAATAAACAAATATTTTGACTTACGAGTAGGTAGGTAATACCATTGCAGCAATCCAAAGCGGGTTACAATATTTTAATTGCGTGGGATTTATTCACCGTAAAATACCAGAAAATATGTTAAATCTATGCAAATCAGTATTGAATTATGGTGGAAGCCGCCATCATGTTGTTTGTTAATTTCGTTCTAGGAACGACTAACAAACACTAACGACTAACTTTGTATTTATATTCTTGATTACGGAGAATTCTAAGTTGTTATTTGTTCTAAAGATTTATTCATCGAGCGAGCGAAGTGAGCTCAAAAACAACGCGGGCAATTTGGCGTTGTATCCTTGTATGTTTGTTTGTTCGAGCATAAATGTCGAACCGTTATTCCGATCTGCTTGAAATTTTATAGGTCAACAGATTGTACTAAATTGCGGCTAACAAGATGAGTTAATTGGCAAATGCACAAGTCGTGTGAGCCACAAAAAAAAAAAGATGAGTTTAATCGGTCAAGGAGTTTCTAAGACATGGTGGTTCAAACGGGTAATTAAAAAAAAAAGTAAAAAAAAAAGTAAATTTCCTCCAACGGAAGGCCGCTGTTCAGCAGTGGACTTCTAACGGCTGAAATGATGATGATGAAGGGTAGGTATCTACTGTATGATTGAATGATACAGAATAACTTAGGTTTCTATGCTACCGGAGGGCAGATAGTTTGTTAGCTAACAACTAAAAAGTAGTTGAAATTATAATTAATCTAAATTTAGATATACTATCAGAAACCCTGACCTTTTTGTAAAATAATTCACTATTTGGTCAATTTAATTAAAAATAAGTTATTTGCTTGCAAGTTTGTTGTTTCTGTTAATACCACCAAAGGCTTGAATCATCTATGTATTGGTCTATCTATGGTTCGGTAAATACCTTTAAGGTAAAACAGGTAGGTTCTTAAATGAGGAATTATTTTTATCTTTGGCTATTCTGTGGTTTTTATATGTATTTATTTATTATTTTATTGATTGTATCATTTGTTCAGTGTAGGTATTTACGATAATTAGGTATTATGTTCACACAAACGAACTCATTCAGTATTTGAAGGTCAATATAACCCGGTCATTGGTCTATGATAATACCAAAGTACCTACTTATATACAAATCACAAACGGGAAATTACCATTAGGTATTGAATACAAATCTAAATCTAAATTGTTTAATTATTAGCTTCCTATTAAAAGCACATTACTACTGAACCTGGGAGTTTACATGAAGCAGCTTTCCCTATCCTCAACACTAGTTATTTTCGCCGTGATGGTCCCGGATGTAGAATTAGCCCCTTCATTTCTACCCGTGGATGTCGTAAGTGGATGGGAAAAAAGCAAGAGGATGGGCAGCAGCGTTCCCTATCAACAATAGCTTTATCTGCCCCAACCTGCATGCCATGACGAAATCCCCCAAATTATTGTTTGGGTTGGGTGCAGGCCGTACAAAGGTCGGTCGCGCTGGAAATCTTTATGAGAGGCCTATGAATCTTTGAATATAATTAGCAGTGGACATCTTACGGCTGAAATCATGATGTGATTTAAAAATGTAATATCTATGTATCGGAAATACATACCTACCTATAACTAGAACTTCGAAATATGGAATCGTTTTGCGTTGGAGCATGATTCGGAAGTCGGTTTTTTGAATGGCTTTTTCTAATAACACTTATCATATTTATTTATTTACCATTTCATCACTATGGCCTTACAAGATTATTTTATTTAATAGTGATAACCTCAGAAATTACTCGTTCGTTCAATGTGTTTGGTTCTCTCTTGGTCATCCTGTATTATATCAATGACCATGATCATAGGTTGAGGCATAGTAATATTAAAATGATTCACTAAAAACCACCGCCACACGTACACACCTAGAGCATCGCTACCTTTTCCAAAATATTCCAGTGATTTACCTCATAAAGTAAAGTTGTCCTTGGGTCCCTGAGGCTAAGGACTCACGAAGCGGTTTTCACCCGCGCCTGCCGCGGTGGCGGAATAGAGTTTTATTTACATAACTCACGAGACCGGAGTTTCGTGCGGTTACGTAGCCGTCGTGGGTGCGATTATTGCTCGCAAACTTGGCGGTTGATTATCGCAAGACGGGCGTTTGCAAGACGGCGCTGCCCACTGCGGTCGCCCACCAACCGATCGTAGAGCGCGCGGGTGCAACCCGCCGCGGCTGCGGGACCGCGACCCGCGCCCGCCGGTAGATGACCGCGCGCCGGTGCAGCGGGACCCGCAAACAATCGCACACGCCGCAGAAATATGTGAAATATGCTTTATTTTTTTACATAAATATCTGTATTCTACAAAGGCTGCGGGCCCGCAACCGCGGCGGGCGCGGGTGAAAACCGCTTCGTGAGTCCTTAGGCTTACGGTTATGATGAAATTTATTTATTTTGTTATGAAACAACGTTAAATAGATTACCTACCTAAAGTGTCTAAAGTCCAATAGCCTGAACGCCGCGCCCGGCATGTCGTAAAACAAGTAGGTATTGCGCAATAATTACTAGGAAAGATAATTTTAAACTCTTAGCTTACATAACCTACTTAAATTTTATATGTTGTTTTCTCTGACTTTGGGTCAAAATTCAATTATACTGATGACGTAGGTACCAACATTTATAAATTGTTTGGTGTGACTCTATACTTATTTCCGGTGATATTGCGAATCCTGATGAGTCACACGTCTAACCGTTGGCGTTGTCGATAATAGCAATTGTTAAATAAAAACAAAACCCGGAAAGTTTATGTAAATTAACCTACACATGCCACGAATGAAGTAGGTATTTAAGATTGTTTTCCAATGGAGTTGGAAAAAATAGTAGGGTTTTTATATTCATTTGTATTGGCTCACAATTTTTTTATGTTGGTAGGTTGTTAAGTCAGTCAAGAAGAGTTAGTAAAAGCTTATTTTGAACAATATATGTACCTAAAGGTGATTCATAATTACTTGTGTCGATGATAAAGAGTAAATAAAAATCAAGAATGGATAGATAGCTTATTTGACAAGTTCGGTATTTTTCGCTTTCTTCTACAAGGTGATTCATAACATGTATACCATCCCGATTTGATTAATTTGATTAATGTCAAATCAAATCTAAACTCAAGCACCGATTTCGTCTGATTGACGTTTCAGAATAAGCATTTACTCAGATGAACTGTGATCATTGAATCTATACATAAGTACTGTTCAAGAATTAGAATCTCGCCTCAAATCGAGATTTAAGTACAGATCAATGCTCGAGTCTTGTCTCTGAATACGAGCCATAGAGAGTAATTGAATGGGCTGCCATATTTTTTTTTAATTCAGGCTGGGTCCGTCTGCGCTTAGGCGACGTCCACTGCCCGATCCTCTCACCGGCCAGTAACTTTATTCATACAATATGCATACAGGATAATTATTAGAAAATTCATGTTCCATATACAAATCTCATTACTGCCCGCTATAGAAGTCAAGCGCGCACATAATGGGGAACAAAACTTCGTTTTTCGAATAGACGAAACTACTTTGCTTGAATGCTCATGTTGGATTTGCTGGCGTATTAGGTATGTACTTACTCCAGACATGGACGCTCCACCCCGTCTTCTCATCCTCACTGTGGCCCGGAGTCTCCATCCCTTCATCCCCGATCTCGGATTCGGGTAGTGTCCGCCACCGCTTCAGCAGCTCCTTGGTCTTGTCTTTCGTCTTGTCGCATGCCTGCTTCCAGTTTGTGAAGTACTTGCGTGAAACTTTTGGACTTGTTATCGATGCTGATTTTGAGTCTTGTCTGGAAAAACGGAATCAGCGTTGGAATAAATGCCTAGGGTCAGAGCAGGTCGAGAATTTTTCCTGATAAAAAAACTCATTTTTTTATTTATTTAGATCACAAACGTAATTTGGATTTTGTGTTTACCTCTATAATTAATATATTTTTCTACTAAACAAGAGAAATTAAGTACAAATAAGTATCAAAATATATACATATATAAAAAGATCAATCATATTAGGGAAATATCAATGGAAAATATTCTGCCGACATGTATATTAAGGTCGGTTTTTGTAGCACATCTGTAAAACGGATGCATTTGTGTAATATACTGACTTCTCTTAGTTAAAGTAGGTTGAAGTACTAATAAAGATCGACCAACATCAGCATTAGCTTAGCAAAGGACCCTTTATTTTCGTGGAATAGTGAATGAAGCAAGGATTAACAATGAGCTAAACCAGCCTACCCTTAGTACCTACAACGGATCACAGCTAAACAATTCATGAGTTTTCACGCTTCGGTATGGATGTGGGGAGAGTGGGGAATAGTGTGGAGCAAAGTATAAAAAGTATGATTAAAATTTAAGTAAGTGTGAGTTAGTGGTCAATTCTCAGACGACAGGGTTTTAGTACAAAAATAGATTAAAAAATAGTATTTTTAAAATAAGTCAAGTTGGTCTAATGGAAGGTTCCCGAAATTCTATCCAAAGATCATGGGTTCAATACCGGTCGTGCACGGCAAGTAGAATACTCACTACTGAAAAATCTGGGCATGTAGCAAATGTTATCACACACACACAAGCTTAGCCTAGTGTTTTTTTCTAATGTACGAATAGTATGCTAGAGCTTAGAGATTTCTAGGGTATTGGAAAACGGAGGATAGATCCTGTTTCCGTATTGCGAGTAGATTTGTAGTTGAAGATCAAGGCCATACGACGTAGACTTTACTGTAGAGCCTCTACGGCGTAGACCCCTCTGTTGTGCCTCTACGGCGTAGGCCCCTCTGTAGAGCCTCTACGACAGTGGTAGGAAAAAATGATCGTAACGTATTCATAAAATGAATGCAGCTATAGACAGCACGTTTTCACCGCAATCGGTTAGTTCAAAAAGTTATTTCACAATCATTGGTTCAGCAGTCAACTCAGAAACGACGAACGATAAATATTTGTAAATATTTGTTCTGGGTCTGGGTGTTGTGGTACCATGGTAATTGTAGTTTCTGATACCCACGATACAGAAAATCCGAGTGTGGGGTATATGACTGTTGGGTGTTATTTATTTATTTAATCATATACCTTTATTTCTTCTATAATGATACTTTATTAAAACGAAAATCACAACAAAATGTAAGTCTCAAAACCGCTGAAGTTTAAATCATACTTTAGTTAGCTAATAAGTAACTCAATCCCTTACGGGGTCGGGTGACTCATTGTCTCGTAACTTTAGTTCTCGGATCTTGCAATAAATCATAGCTTTCTGTAAAGAGGAACAAAGCGGGCTCAAGATAGTCATCTGAAATCTGCACTGTAATTCTTAATTCTAGAGAGTAAACCAACGCTTTAAACCGAGGTTACTGTAACAAACATTTTATTTTGCGTGTGCGGCGGGTCCATACAATGTGTATGAAAAGTGTAGTTCACAGGTTGTCTCTTTGCATTTTGCTTACCTACTGAAGATGACACTGGCCACCTACTGGTACTGACTGACTGACTGTCAATCAAACGTAGTGGTTTTATTCTCTTTGAAAATCAACGCAGAGCCTAACCAAAATCCTAAGAGTATGAAATTTGCAGGGTAGCGTAACGTATGGGTGCACAGAAAGGAATTCCCGACACACAACCCCTAAGTTTAAAGTTTATGTAAAAATAGCAGCAACCGAACGAAGTCGCTGGGATTACCATACCATACCACCGTCGACAAAAAAAAATCGACAAGTCTTGATTTCAAGAGATGATGACGTTTTTTTTAAGTTTTACGGGACAAGTAGTAATCCCTTATGAATTTAATTAAAATGGGACCACCCCGGGATCATAATCTATACAACAGCGAAAGAATAATCAAAATTGGGTTACTATTGGCGGAGATATCGAGTAATAATTGACTGGCCTCATAGCTCAGTTGGTAGTAACTCTGTTTTCTGCGCTAGAGGTCGCGGGTTCGATTCCGCACTGGACAAACATTTGTGACTAACACAGATGTTTGTTCTGTGTCTGGGTGTTAAATATATATCTATTATGTATGTCAGTCTCTGGTACCCATAGTACAGGCTATGCCTAGTTTGGGATCAGTTGACCGTGTGTGATATGTCCGGAATATTTATTATTATTAAAAATATACACAAAAAAAAAATACTACCGACTAGAGAACCTCCTCCTTTTGGAAGTCGGTTAAAAACACCATACCTTTCTATAGTATCCTTGGAGCTTTCACTAGCTTTCGACAACCGCCTTTCCTTCCTCTCATCGCTCGGCGACTTCTCTGGTGGTAGCTTCAGTTCCTTCTCCGACTTGCTGGATGAGCGCGAGCTCTTGCCCTCATCGCCGCTGTCTCTCTTTAGCGCCGGCTTGTTGGGCGATAGACTGCCGGGCTTCTCATTCTTCTTCATCTCCATTCTGGTAGAAGTGGCATCGTTAACGGTGTCACTGAAACAGAAAACATACATTTTAATATTCGGTTGAGGAGCTCGATATAACTTTAATGTCAAGATTGTTAACTCAAAGTAAGACAATCTTCCTTTCGCTTGGTCCTCAAAAATACTAAAGTCTGCTTGTTATCATGAGAATCACCTATGTTAGGAGGGTTATTCCTATATGCCCCAAGCCCACTGGAAACAACTGGGAATTCGGTTTAAAAAACAGTTTTGATGTCTTGGAATGAAAATGTGTTCAATATCAACGCGCGATATCGCGATATGAGCTTTATCGTGCGCCCTCAAATGTCTAACTCAAAATTGACTTTCATCAGTAGACGTAAGGATCATTATGAAATAAATTATAAACATCCTATCCTACTAATATTATAAATGCGAAAGTTTGTGAGGATGTTTGAATGTTTGTGGTTCAATCACGGCTAAACGGCCGAACGGGTTTGGATGAAATTTGGTACAGAGGTAGGTATGTAGGTACCACGCGAGCGAAGCCACGGGCGGGAGCTAGTATATTATATATGAAATATCACATGCCGTTTGATCGGCTTGAGCGTTTATAACATTGAGAGTGATGTTGCATGGGTGAATAGTTATTCATTCTTCCCAGTAGTCCCGGAATGATGGATTACGAAACTGTCATCAAAAAAAAGACAAATTTCACCAGTGCTGGCATGTGGGATAACCCTAAAAAGTAATTGTCCTCGAAGAAGACGTAGTTTAAAAAAATCTGGCGATAACACAAATTGGAATTCCTTTTTACGACTTTTATATCCGAGAAAAAACTCACGTAGAGTTCATTCATCCTACTCTCCGAAGAATCAGAAGTTTTACGTGTCTTTTTGCTGTGAACTGTTTTATTCACGTTTTATTAATATAATATCCGCGCGCAAGATTGTGCCCTGAATTGTTGATAGTTTGTTGTCTCAGTGAGCAACGCTCAGGTGGGGCTGAGACTGGGAGACAGCGACTGTATTCCCGATATCGAGAAATGGTGACTTTTTTAAAATTTATAATATTGATCTTTTACAGTCAAAAACTCCGTGACCATTGATGGGTATTAGCTCTAAACGAACTTACTTTCCTTTCGTCTTTAGGGCCACCATACCTCAACCTGATCACTGACCTAATACAGGGTGACCAAGAAAGAATTAGTCACACAGCAAGGAAGCATTATCATCATTTGGTCACTCGTATTATGCACACATGGGATTCAAAACTATTTTCAATAAGCGAGCGCAATCACTAATCGATTACACCTGTTAATTAGATTGAGGGACTTGTTTGCTTTCAGCGCAATGAGGTTGAAAAATCACCCCTTGTTCCCGGGCTGTCACGCTGTTTGCCTACCTTTATAAAACGGGCTGAGAGCCAACCAGAATAAATAAGGCTGCCCTAAAAAAATAATGCAGGACCAATTCGGAGGGCACAAAGGGTTCTTGCTCTCCGAATTCAGCCCACTTCATATCGCAGGCTCACTGCACAATTTAAGGAACTAGGACCGATATAAATCTAATAAACCGAATAACTATGAGTCTAATTACTCCTCAGACATCTGAGTATTGAAAACCAATGCTGAAATTGACTCTGTGATCCCAGAAAATGTGAAAATATATTTCTGATATTCGGTGGAAATTCAATACATTGCATTCTAGATCATTGCATCCTATTCATTTGCATGAAAAATATTTTTATTAGGAATAAAAAAAAATGTTTTTAGGTATCGCAATTAAAAATGGATCACAATGAGAAGTTAAAGTTTGTGATGGGAGATTCCTTACGACGCATGATGGGTAAACTCTATCCTCATTTTTCATTTCTCCTCAAAGGTTAAATATTTCCTTTATGCTTAAAGCAATAAACATAGCATACGAAACGCATCTTAATTTATGGAATAAAAAGTTGTGCCAATATCTGGGAGACGGCCAATAATGGGAGCTGTTACGCTGTACCTAATTATATGATGCAGCAACCCCACGGCTCGTAAAGTTTCATAAAGTTCGTAAATTTCTACTTATAATTTTCTCCGCAGAGATGTGTTGGACTTTCGTTAATTAGGTAGGTAGCGTGGCTTTCAGAGTGCGTTTTTGGTTGAGAGTAGGAGGTATATTTACAAAAAAAAAAACATTTAATTACTTTTAGCTGTAAGATTCAGATAGAAATACTTGAGAAGAGGGTAGTTAAATTCTACGCAGTCGTAAAAATTCAAAGCATTTAAGGCTAACTCTCTCAACACCTCCATTACAGCTTTATCGCGGTGAAATCCGTAAAGTTACGCCGTTCAGCAGCAATATCACGAAGAAATTATACTAAGCACCTATTCACAAAGTTTGTATCTTATCTAGGTATACATATTGTTACCTATTTTATTTCTGAGCTTTTGTTAAATGGATTGTAAGTACTAAAATTCACGAATACGCTAATAATACAGAATTTCATAAAAAAGTTGCCAATATACCTACATCGTTATCAGAAAAAGCCTACTTTATTTTAATAAATAAATTAGGCTTTTGTAATAAATAATATTAAGTTTTTTAATAAATATGTCAGCAATGATACAACAATATAATGTTAATGACAAATCAAGGAACTTAGGTCTATGCGTACCACTAATTACGATATGATACTACAGCGTGCGTATGAAATAATTGGGCCCGACTAAATAGAAGGAAAAACTGGAACAATGTGCAAAAATTAAGACCGATTTGAAATCCAAAGTCAGATAAATAAATTACACTACCTCTTGCCAGAGGTAAAGAGGCAAAGAGGCCTATGTCAAGCAGTGGCCTTCTACAGACTGATGATGATGAAAGAGGTAAAGAGCCAACCACAGAAAACCGCAGCAGCTCCACTGTGCTATGACAGCTACCAGCTGAGTGGTGACCGTTTTTGTGTTTAGTTTTTAAGTTTATATATATGTTACAATATTTCGATTTCTTTGTGACGCAAAATAAATAATTTTCTATTCTATTATATTCTATTCAATCACATTTCAAACAAAATGACTACAACGACTAAAGTATCAATTGCTGCATTGGACTGAGAAGCATTGAACTTCGACCAAGTCGGTTTAGCTCGCATCTATTGACTAATCTGCGGTTTAACTTGCCGCCTGGGAAACAATCAGCCTAAATACTGACTCAGTTCGATGCTTTAGCTACCTACCTATAAATAATATAGTGGTTTGTTGTATATAATTGGATGGTTACAATTGTTTCATGCAGGTTATGAAGATTTTGTGACAAGGCTGAAAACAAATTGCCTACCACGCATAACTTTTACTGAGAGTTTAGGAATTATCTCTTTCTGTGGATAAGGCTGACTTAGCTGAGAGGATGGTATAAGTGATGGGCAAGCCTTATCCATCTAAAACGTGTCCCAGCCATCATAAACATCTATAATAAATGGTATAATAAGGCACTGATCTGTGCCCTTCTCTTCATCGCCTGATAGCGGCTGATGGCTTCCGAGGATCAAACCTGCTGTGACGACAGCAGACATTTTATGGCAAGGCTGAAAAGCAGCGTAGCTAAGCCCTCGACCATTTCACCCGTCTACACACCAAAACTTGGTTTTCTGTAATTATATCATGTATTGTATCTTTATAACTGTATGTAGGAATTCTTAGTGAATAAATGCCCTTTTATTTATTTTATTGCGAATAATAAGGTAGAGTCATAGCAATTGACAGCCCCGCCTATTGCGAACAAAAAACCGGCTTAGCAAACCTGTATGGATGTTAGTTTAATTGATAGCATTAGGCATGAAGATATTTTTATGAAGCTTACAAGCTACAAGTTACGAGTTAACGAAGCCATTTTTTGTAATCGCTATGTGGTCGTTGTCATGGCCACACACTTGCCACTTTTACATAAGTAATTTCCATACAAATTATCTTGAAGGCACGAGAAACTTTTAAAAGCTTACTATTATAAATGGGAAAGCTTTGTTGCATGTATGTTTGTAACTAAATCACGTCAGAACGGCTGAACGGATCTGGATGATATTTGGCACGCAGATAAACTTTTATCTACGTACCGCAGGAGCGAAGCCGCAGGTACGAGCTAGTAATACATACGTTTTCATGTAAGCGAGGTATTGGTTTTTCACAAAAGTTTTCAATACTTTCACGGGAATCCCTTTTCATGTTTATATGAGTACGTACCCAAATTGATTAAAACTTTTGTTTTGAACAAAATACCACCACAACGCGTTTGGTTAACGATTTCTTGGCTTTGCTTTGCTTTTACCAAAGTTAATATTATAGTAGATTTTTTGTATTTTGCCTTTGCTTTTACGGATAAGTAAGTAAAATTATTTCTTAGGTAGGTTTTTTTTTTTTTTTCGAATGGATTTTTATGCTGTGAGTCTCTTACGATCACTGCCAGCTACACCGGGCTTCTTAGGTAGGTATCATAGAAAAAATAAGCTTGTATTAGCAAGCTCAAGGTCGCTACGTTTGATGTTTCTCTACGAGATTGAATAATTAATGAGGTCCGTCGTCAAACTAACGTCACCGACATAGCCCGAAGGATTAGCAAATTGAAGTAGCAGGCGGTTCACATAGCTTGGAGAACTGGAGGCCGTTGGGGCAGAAAAGTTCTTATGTCGAGACCACGAACTGGAAAGAAAGCAGCGCAGGACGGCCCCCCACTAGATATAAATAAATAACAACCAACAGTCACATACATAGTCCAGACCCCACACTAGGATTCCCTGTTTCGTGGATATCAGAATGGGTATCAAATGATCGGACATGCCTCTGGCTACCCCCAGACATTTTCAAGGGTCTTATCGCTTAAAGATCTGTGAGGATGTCTACCATTCTCGGGGATCAAAATCGTGCACTGAATGTAAGGTTATGCTAAGTCATAGCAGGTACTTGTAAGTCTTACAAAGACTCATAAACTCTTGACTAAATTCAAAATGTTTTCGAGACAGTCAGAACCAGAGAAGCTACTTTAACTTCTACACAGATGCAGTAAGAAGTCATACTTTCAAACTTTACTCTCCCAATGCAACTCGCGTGCAACATGAATTTACACACTTAGAAACGACAGCCCGTACTGTCAGCTGCAGATGAAGCTTAAACACGATAGTTGGCTATCTACATTGAAGCTGGCAGCTTTCTTTCAAGTAAAAATTAAAAAGCAAAACCTAAAAACTTACATGCCTAAAAAATCCGTTCTTATTGCACGGTAACATCTTTTAAAGAATGTCTGTGCCAAATTTCAGACTCATCGGCTCAGTAGTTTCCGAGTTTTCGTGATGAGTCTGTCAGTGAGTGAGTGGACTACTCCTTTACATATATAGATGTGCGCTGTACTAGTGCTCTTAAACGGTGAAGGAAAACATCGTGAGGAAACTGGCTTGTCCTAGAATCTAAAGATTGTAAGAGGATGATTGTCGTGTAACATGTGCGCGAAAGGAGTCTATAAGAGGCTCACTTTAATCCTTTCACAACACTGATTCATTCACCGACGGTCATAGACCTTTTTCAGGACCACCATACACAACTTGGTCACTGACCTAGTACGAAAAGACTGAGAAAGAATCATTGACAAGCATGCAAGTAACAACTCGCATGCCATATAACCATGAAGGTGTGCACGAAGGGAACCTCTAAGTGGCGCATTTTAATCCATTCACAACACTGATTCTTTCACCGATGGTCATAGACCTTTTTCAGGACCACCATACATAACTTGGTCACTGACCTAGTACGAAATGACCGAGAAATAATCATTGACAAGCATGCAAGTAACAACTCGCATGCCATATAACCATGAAGGTGTGCACGAAGGGAACCTCTAAGTGGCGCATTTTAATCCTTTCACAACATTGATTCTTTCACCGACGGTCATAGACCTTTTTCAGGACCACCATACATAACTTGGTCACTGACCTAGTACGAAATGACCGAGAAAGAATCATTGACAAGCATGCAAGTAACAACTCGCATGCCATATAACCATGAAGGTGTGCACGAAGGGAGCCTCTAAGTGGCGCACTTTAATCCTTTCACAACACTGATTCTTTCACCGACGGTCATAGACCTTTTCAGGACCACCATACATAACTTGGTCACTGACCTAGTACGAAATGACAGAGAAAGAATCATTGACAAGCATGCAAGTAACAAATCGCATGCCATATAACCATGAAGGTTAGTGTACCGTGTAAAAAGGCTCTTATCATTAATTTGTGGCTTGTGTTTTTCTTTAGAAACATGGCATGAATTACACTCACGTGGAGTGGTGAGACGGTTTTGAAATGAGCTTCAACACGGACCCTCCATTAAGCTTATTGCAGCTGGGAGAGTGAATTTCTAATTACGCCAAGAATTCAGCCCACGGAGCGTAGTGCGGAATAATGGAATCTCGTAGATTATGTATGTTACATGCTTGACCTGTCTCATGTATATAATGATTATTGCAATGTTGCAGTCTTTGGAGAAGCCACAGATGCCTTCTTATAGTTATCCTACGTAGAGGCGTGTTAGGGTGTTACATAATCCTACTATCCTACTTCTAATATTATAAATGCGAAAGTTTGTGACGAATCCAACTCGGATGGGCAGCGTTTGGGAAACTTCGTCATATCTTCTCGTCGGAGATACCGCAAAGCCTCAAGATGAAAGTCTACAATCAGTGCGTGTTGCCAGTGATGACATATGGCACTGAGACTTGGTCGTTAACTATTGGCCTCATACACAAGCTCAAAGTTGCACAACGGGCTATGGACAGAGCTATGCTAGGAGTTTCACTACGTGATAAGATCCGAAATGAGGAAATTCGTAGAAGAACCAAGGTCACCGACATAGCTCTCAGAATTAGCAAGTTGAAGTGGCTCGCAGAACCGATAACCGTTGGGGAGTAAAGGTTCTCGAATGGCGACCACGAACCGGGCGACGCAGTGTTGGAAGGCCCCCCACCCGATGGACCGACGACATTGTGAAGGTTGCGGGAAGTCGGTGGATGGAGAAGGCTCAAGACCGTTCGTCGTGGAACTCTTTAGGGGAGGCCTATGTCCAGCAGTGGACTTCTACAGGCTGATGATGATGTGAGGATGTTTGGATGTTTGTTATTCAATCACGCCGTAACGGCTCAACCGATTTGTTTACCAAGAGTTCTTTCCTTAATAGCATATAGGCTACTATTTATGTAGGTTCCATACGGGCGCAGCCGCGGGCGGAAGCTTGTAATGTATATGTAGGTATCAGTATACTTAGTCCAAATAACTAGTTTTTTTTTTTTTTATACATATGGCAAACAAGTATACGGCCCACCTGTTGGTAAGCGGCTAACGTAGCCTATGAGCACTTGCAATACCAGAGGCATCACGCACGCGTTGCCGACCCCGAACCCCCTCCCCCCCTAAAGAGCTCTGGCAACCTTACTCATCGCAGGAACACAACACTATTTGAAACAAATAATGTTATTTGGCTGCGATCTTCTGTAAGGCGGAGGTTCCTCCCCAGGCGGGCTGCTCCAATTCAGAACGAGAAAATCTCGCTGTGCCCTACCTCCTCCTAAAAACTTCCTAACCTCCTAACTTGGCATCAGACGGTTCAAGAGCCTTCAATCATCTCAGGCGGTATTAAATATTCACTACCTAAGTGGAACGGACAGGAACGGTTCGAATAAGTATATCTACATACCAACACACCGTGCCTGCCTTTGGTTTCCAGTGAAACAGTAATAGTCATTTTACGATTATCATCATCATTTCAGCCGTACGACGTCCACTGCTGAGCATGGCATTTGCTCTGTCTGTGGGGGACACAGACAGAGAAAAATTAAATGTCATGCAACTGAACTGAATGTGATGATGAGGATATCATGTGGGGGGATTTGCCCATACTCACCACGCTGGGCATGCGGGTTAGCGAGCGCAGTTAGAGCTAATGTTGTTAAAATGAGGGACGCTGCTGCCCATCCCCTAGCTTTTTTCCTTAGTCGCCTCTTACGACATCCGCAGATAGGTAGATATGGAGGGGCCTATTCTTCAGCCGGGGCCACCACGGCATCTTACGATCGGAAATAAAAAATAGACAGATAGAAGATCAATTACACCTTCAACTTCTAAGCTGGTTCAAAGCTGTATTAACTTCAACGAAGCAATTAAAGTTTGTCGCAACTGCTATAATTATAACAATAAAAAAACGCATTTTCCATTTTATTATTTGCATTAAAAAATTCACATTAATAATAATAAAAATATATACTAGGCCTTGTTGGCCTAGTAGGAGGTACCCCGACTTTCGATCCGAAGGTCGTGGGTTCGAACTCCAGTCGACCAATGAGTTTATCTATTCGAAAAATTGAAGTGCTCATTAACACGTGTTTAGAACGATGAAGGAAAACATCGCGAGGATACCAATAATTAGGTATTCTTCATCATCATCATCATCAGCCTGTAGAAGTCCACTGCTGGACATAGGCCCTAAAGAGTTCCACGACGAACGGTCTTGAGCCTTCTCAATCCACCGACTTCCCGCAACCTTCACAATGTCGTCGGTCCATCGGGTGGGGGGCCTTCCAACACTGCGTCGCCCGGTTCGTGGTCGCCATTCGAGAACCTTTACTCCCCAACGGTTATCGGTTCTGCGAGCTATATGGCCTGCCCACTGCCACTTCAACTTGCTAATTCTGAGAGCTATGTCGGTGAACTTGGTTCATCTACGAATTTCATCATTTCGGATCTTATCACGTAGTGAAACTCCTAGCATAGCTCTCTCTAATTAGGTATTCTTAAACCTGCAATATTTATCAATTATTCAAGAAGATATTAGAGGAATATGTTTGCAAGATCCGCCACTTCTCTCGCCATTTTGATGGAAATAAACAACTTGGTTCTTATCTTAAAAGTAAAAAAAAAATACAAAGGTTTTCATATAATACAGTGGCTGAAAGTTTTCATTGAATTTACGTTTTGACCTCCAACCTGCGGCTTTTGTTTCCGCCCGTACTTCTGTACTTGGATAAGTAGGTATCCGTGTCAAGTGCTCCCGCATGGTTTTCGCTCACCAGTATCCTAATCCAAGTAGGAGTAGTTTAATTAAGCCGGCATCATGTAGACAATTAGCTTGCACAGCTGCCCGGGTATTTTCGTATCCACGCTAATGAAAAATATATCTAACCAGCAGTTTAACTTGTGTCCTTTTCCACGCAAATTATTTGCACGTGGTGAGATAATGCGTAAATTATTCAGATGGCTCGTTTTTACACGCTTTGATGACCTTACGCATAGAAAAAAGGCTGAAGTGTGTAATATATACAGTGCGAATGCACCTTTAATGTAGTAGTAGTGTAAGCGCACCTTTATAAAAGATATGCTGACGGAGCCACCTTGCATCGGTGGCCATATTAATTGTCTCATACAATATACGAAGGTGACTAAAATCGGTTGTGTTTAATTACATCAAAACCCCACATTTCATGGCGACCTTGCCAGAGGGCTATGCCAAGGTTGGCATAGCCCTCGTCGGAAGTTTTAAAGTTTCTTCGTAAATGTGTAACTTTAAATAAAAATCGTCGCAAAAAGTACAAAGACGCCACACTGAAGGACATCGGACGCTGCATGGATCACATAAGCACTGCCATGTTGGCCATGCTGGCCAGTTTTCGTCGTGATCTGCATATATTTGGCCGTCCGCATCTAGAAGGATTGCTACCGACAGTGGATTCGGTAGGAGATTGGGTTGCAGACAATAATTGGTATCCGGGCATCCCACGATGACGAGTAAGTTACGGAGTGATGGCATAAAGAGGTGAATATGAATCCAGTTTATTCTCGAAAAGACAATTTTGTGGTGAATAATTAGTGTACTTTCTTTCTTTTTCATTCAAGATCATTGTTTTTTTTTAAAGTGCTAAAGTGGACAATAATTGCAGTTGATTATTTTAATGTGATAATGAGTCAGTTGATTTTATAATGCAGTTATATAAACTAGCTAAAACCGTGCAAGAACACTCAGCGAACTTGATACCGCGCGCCTAAAAGTGCAAGCCCATGCACATTCCATTGCACCTCCTTCGCGAATGGTGAAATATTACGGACATTAAATTAACATAGAGCTAAGAATAATTTGATGTGGCATTAAGGATAGCATTTAAGTGTAGTCTATTTTAAGAATTATGCAAAGTTTATGATTTATGAATTATTAAAAAAGGACAGTGTAAGACTAATTTAAATGAGCGAAATGTACTGAAAAAAAAAAAAAAAAAAAAAAAACTCTCCTCTAAGGAGGACGCAGGAGCAAATGCATTAACATAGATATTTTCCACGAGATAAGAAAGGTATACGAGGAAGTTAAAACTCTGTGTCCAATCCCTATTACAGAAACTAGCAAAATGGAGTTTGATCTAAAGGTGGCATGTGGTTTGATTCCGGTAATGGACGGAGTTGAAGCGACAACAAAGCGAATGATAGACACTTTAGAGATGTACGGAAATATGCTCGGGGATTCAGGTAAACATTTATTGATTACTTTTGTTACCAAAAGCAGGCTCACTGAAAATGCTAAATTGCATATTTCAGGAAATTATAAAATGATTGATGATTTAGTGAAGGATTTGAGGAAACATCTTTTGCCTAAAAAATCATTTGTGGCTATACTTACCCAACTGCAAAACAGGAAGCAAGGATCAAAGTCCATCGATGAGTTTGGAACGGAGGTGGAGAATTTATTTACAGCTATGACCATGGCACAGGCAGAAAGAAATCTTGAAGTGCTTTCCATTTTAAAGCCAATAAATGAAAAGATTGCAATAAAACGGTTTTCAGATGGTCTGCAGAGCTCTAGACTGGCCACGATAATCGCCGCGCGCAGCTACAGCAGCTTGAAGGATGCTATCCAAGCAGCGAAGGATGAAGATACAGCATCCTTTATGCCCGACCAATCAGGTAACATCATGCATGCGTTTGAGCAAGGACGAAGTTTTTATAATGCTAGGCGCGCACGAGGTTTTCAATATCAACGAGGCACCTCAATTAGTAAAATATATGGTCAATACCGTAACACTGATTATCAAGGACAAGAAAGACGTGGTAGTTTCTCAAATTATAGGGGGAATTGTCGTACACCCGCAACATTCCATAGTACTTACAGAGGGAAAAACACTAGGTTCGCTACGAGTGATACAAATGCACCTAGCGCTCGGAATGTTTATTCAGTAGAAAACGGAATAATAAAGAAACTATGTCCATTGCTGATGCGTTTGTACGAAATTTTATTCTATGCTTTGGCATACCAGAGGCGATAGCTACGGACAGGGGAACAGAGTTCATCTCAGCTACGATGGAACAGGTTTGTAAAATTTTACATATCGACAAAATGTCGTCAACGTCTTATCATCATCAGTCGATAGGTGCTCTAGAAAATACGCACAAAACTCTGGGCGCATTTTTGCGAATACAATGCGAAAACCACACTGACACGTGGAACTATTGGTTGCCATTTTGGTGTTTTAGTTTCAATAACACCGTACATTCGGAAACAAATTACACGCCATATGAATTAGTTTTTGGAAAACTTTGTCGTATACCTTCTAGAATTTGTGACACAGTAGAACCATTGTATAATATAGATGACTACCCCTTAACACTTAAATATAGGCTACAAGTAGCTCACGCAGACGCAAGGAAAAATTTACTGGTAATTAAACATAAAAGGAAAGAAACTTATGATAACGCTATTAATTCTGTCCAGTATAAGAAAGACGATTTGATTCTTGTAAAAAATGAAACTGGCCGTAAGTTAGATCCACTGTTCAAAGGTCCTTATGTAGTTATAGAAGATTTAGGTAGTAATGTTAAAATAAGTTACAATAATAAGATTGAGCTAGTTCATAAAAATAGGACACGGCCTTTTTATCAATAGGGCAATATTGGTAGTTTTTTTTTTTTTGTTTGTAGTCGTTTATAATTTTTAAGTGAGCGTTATATGTTTTGGTTTAAATGGTAAAAAAAAAAAAATTAAAGCTTGTTAGTTTGTAAAGATTTAGAATAAATACATACCTAGAATAAAGCAAAAAAAAAAAAAAAAGTTAAATTATGTTACTTTTTTTTTTTCTTTCACCCCCAAAGGTGAAGTGTGTAATATATACAGTGCGAATGCACCTTTAATGTAGTAGTAGTGTAAGCGCAGGAACACAACACTATTTGAAGCAAATAATGTTATTTGGCTGCGATATTATGTAATGTGGAAGTACCTCCCCAGGCAGGCTGCTCCAATTAACCTCGCTGAAATACCTACCTAATAGGACTAGTGCTATAAAGTTACGGACTAGCAGTGACCTCGCTTGGTGGTGAGCGGTAGACACTACCCCATACAGTTGTAATACCACCTGGTATGCAGCTCACATGGTGTTCATTGCGTCCATCAGCCTGATAAATGCATTGGTAAGTTTCATGTGAAGGCTATTTTCCCGGCTATCTCACTTATCAAACCGGGACACGTCACTGCACGCGAGTTTTACAGGCAAGGTAGCAGATCTCGAAATATAGAACTGCACAAATTATAGATCGCGGTCTTCGTAGCCCCTCCACGCTGTAGAGCGGGTATGTTGCAATGTCTACGTACGTAGATACTTTATAGTGCCACATCCAATTCTCTTTGCATCTTGTTTGCTTGAAACCGCTTAGTCAGCGCTCCTCAATGCAGAACTGTTTAGTTTGGACTGAACCAACAAAGCTCAGAGCACAGAGGCCAACCACAGCTCCCCTTTCAGTTACTAACCCACAAGGATAATGTATTACCCAGCAATTTTTTTCTGTCGTTATACTGTTTGCGCTTAGATAGCTGGATAAACTGACAGATTGTGACTGTAGGTACTGGGATCTGAACAAGATGATCTTGCTTTGTTTTTCTTTCACTCTAACGTACGCTTACGTCGCGTCATTAGATCGTGTATTAGTACGGTTATAACCCTATTGGAAGTGGGTACCAATATTTGCATCATCCTTTATTATATCAACTTTGCAGCAGCCACGTGACATCTTATAACTAATGCCATTTCCATACAATTTGATCATTCCGCTGCGTTAACGCCAATAAAAAACGTTCTTGTTACCCTGAAGATCTGATATACCCCTGAAGTGTACGTACTGTACGTGACTGTACATAGTATGCATGATGGACACCAAGAGCTGAAATTGATTAATCAATCACTCTGCTCTTGTATCGGATGCAGTGTGGGGCGAAAAGTAATTAATAAAATGGACTTTTGTATTGTGTAGTTTTCCAAACGAACTCGCAACTGGAATTCTAAATACAAAATAAAAGCGGCCAGGAGGGTGTTGGAAACGAGCAGGCTATGGGCCCAGAGTATTTTTTGATGAAATGTTATTATAGGCGCACTCGACATATCGATAGAACAGGTAGATGTCTGATGGGAGAAATAAGGTCGATGTCGTTAAGGTACAGTCACCTATAACAAGATGTGTACCTATTGTAATTTTCAAGATGATGCCACAATACTCCTGAAGATAGGTATACAGTATATTTGAAATTGGCAAAAGTTAATGGTTAATTACGTAATTTTTGAGATTTGTGCATCGTTATGTTTAGTACTGTGGCTTTATTTTGAAATGTATGAAAGGTATACATCCTGTTAGAGGTGACTGTACAATACCTTCATTCTGTAAAGATTACAGAAAAGGTAAACAGAGACGAAGGTCGTTAGCAAAAATAATGAAGAAGAGTACTGAGTTCACTGTTTTTGCTATATGCACGGCTGACGCTGATATCGACGCGCTCTGCATTCACGTTGAAAAAGTAAAAAATATTACGAGTGGATGGGAATCAATCGAAATATTGTGTGGCCAGTGACTAAAACAATTAGGTCAATCCGATACCTGCACCTACCCCGATAGGTAAGCAATATCGAGTTGATTTGGTTTGTGATTGAATTGAAAATGGAATTGATTGAGTTGTGGAGTTGGGTTGATAAGTAATGGGGTACTTCGGTACAATAATTACCTGTTTGTTACGTGGTTTTAGACCCACGTGATGCAAATTGGGGTTTCGATCACTTCGGATTACACCTTAAAACATATTCGTTTGGTATAAATTGCCATTCTCTATGTCTAAATTTTCAACAATTTTAATTGTTAAGCGAATCAGTTCTGCATTGACCCTTATACTTGCCCGATTTATGATTGTCTATTTATTTGAAAAAATAAATCCTATCCTACATCCTACTTTTATTAGGTAAAATTGCGAAATGTTGTGGGAATGTTTGGCTGTTTATAGTTCATTCACGCCCAAACGGCCGTACAGCTTTAGATGAATTTACTAAAGGTATATAGATTTCCTTGGAATATATTAAAGGCTACTTTTTATATCAAAATATATCCCCTAAAATCAAAAAGGTTGTAATGCGATATCAGGAATAACTAATCAAACGATCTTTAAATTTAATTTTGACAATGCCGAAACAAAGACAAATAACTTTGGGAAAAATAACTCAAAGATGAGTTGCTTATAAGATCTTTTCTCTCTAGTTTACCATTGCACCAAACCACCATATTACCTATGTTTGTATGAATGTGTTTTAAATACGCCATAACGGCTGACCCCCTAAAGACGAGACTTGGAACCTACGATATACATGGAATATCATATAGGCTACTTTTTATCCAGTTGCCACGCGAGCGAAGCCACGAGCGAAAAGTGGTTTATCTCAATTTGATCTTCATTTAAGTTTAATGATTGCTCATGGCTTCATGCACCTTCACTGAACATCACATTAGAACGCCTACTAAACGCGCAATAGCAACCTACGCAAACACTTTACGAGTGAAATATGCTAATATAGGGTTCTATCGTGTATCAAACGTTCCTATATATCCAATATTATACCGAGCAGCAAGTCTAGGCTAATTATTCTTAAAAGTCGTGAGAAAAAAATTGAGGCGAAAGAATCATATTTGATAGCTAGGTAATGCGAAGAAAACAATGTCATTATTCTGTAATTTATTTAGGACTAGTCTAGATCGTTAGATTCTGCCACTTGGTCGTACAAACATTTCAAATAATATTTCAATTATTAAAGCATGCATTAATTTAGTTAAGTATCTGTCTTTAATACATTGTCAAAGATTAATATATTATATTATATCTATATAATTGTCAGTCAATCAAAAAATACCATAAAGGTATGGATACCTAATCGGTGAATTCTATTGTATGACAGTTGAAGCCCATTCCGATTATCAATTTCTTATATTCAATCAATTCGATATAATGTAGATTGGCATGTTGCATAAAACTAACGTCATATACAATCATTCTTCTATCATTCTTTTTTGAAATTTCCTCTTTTTATATACGTGCTTCTTCTATTTATTGAAACTCTATACAAGCTCGCATATCACTAGGCACTTCCAAATTTCACTGCTCTAGGCGTTTGTATGTAGAGCGAGGTTAAAGTAAAAGATAAAAGCTCTTATCGAATGAATATTGTGCGTTATATTGGACTCTAAATTGTATATTTATTCGTTTTCGCCATTAAGAATCGAACCTTTTCAGGGTTCAAATCTAAACAGTGAAAATGGATCCTTACAACTTAGCGAAGCATTTACGTATGGTAATTTTGTGTAATTTCCGATGTTCGTAGAAGCTCGTAAGGTCTAGAGGCCCAAGGGCTGCAAGGTCAGTGAGTTCATCATGACAAAAACGGTAATTCATGTCTGTTCTGTGTTTTCGTGTGTATGTCAAATAATCGTATATTCTATTCTATAATTCGCATTTCACCGTCAAAAAGTGAAAACTCACTGACTTTTCAGACTAGAGCCTCAGTCACGACGGCTACGAAAAAGTAAGAAGTGAAAAAATTCAATAAATTAAAATCTTATTGCGGTTTTGATTTCTGTAATTTAATAATTAAAATTTAATTCGATTCATTTTGGGATATTTTTATTATATTTTCCTCTCTCTGAAATATTTTCAAGCACGCTAGCACGCCTGTGGTGGCAAGAACATAACACTACTTGCATTATGTAGATGTTAACGTAATCTGCTATACAATTTAGTACTGTGATGTCCAAACCATAATTCAATTTTAAAACCTTTTTCAACAATCCGATTTCCCACTCTTTTCGCAAAGCATCATTGCTTTTGATAACCAACCTTACTAACCAATCTAATTGGCATAGGTTACTGATTGTTACTTATATTATTGCTTTTTATAAAAATCATCCGTACTTGCCCTATTGGGAGGTACCCAGACTTTCTATCTGAGGGTCGCGGGTTTTTTTTATTTTTTTTTATACAAGAGGTGGCAAACTAGCTTACGGCCCACCCGATGGTAAGCGGTTACCGTAGCCTATGAGCGCTTGCAATACCAGAGGCATCACGCACGCGTTGCCGACCCCGAACCCCCCTCCCCCCTAAAGAGCTCTGGCAACCTTACTCACCGCAGGAACACAACACTATTTGAATTAAATAATGTTATTTGGCTGCGATCTTCTGTAAGGCGGAGGTACCTCTCCAGGCGAGCTGCTCCAATTCAGAACGAGAAAATCTCGCTGTGCCCTACCTCCATGAAAGCGGGTTCGGCATAGCTCCGCACGTATTGACCATCTCTTTCCTATGGACAAGGCCGACTGGGCTGAGATGCTGGTATAGGAGAGCAAACTAACCCCATCTAAAAAAAAAATGTCCCAGGCCTTACAGCTTCCTGTAAAGCTGTGTTCAACACATATCGCAAGCCGTTTGAACACTGCTTGACGCTGTAAAAGTTATCTAGAATAGATTAATAAAGTCTTAGGTACTTTCCCCTTTTTTATACATATAAAAAGAAAGAAACTCAGAGAGTTTGTTAATTAGCCCTCAGAAGTAGGTCGTCTTTACTTCAATAGGGTACAACTAGCATTAATTTTATACGATTTCCTTTTATCCGGACGGTCTATTATACCCGGCACTTATTATACCCTACCAAACAATATAATAATAAAGTTTGTATGGATGTTTCTATATTTTGTAGAAGTAATTGTAGGTATAAGTATTTGGGGAGAAAATTATCCTGTTTGAAAATTATATACCTTATTGACGACCTCGGTGGTGCAGCGGGATGTGTAATGTTTGCATGATCTGCAAATATTTGTTCCGGGTCTGGGTGTTGTAGTACCACGGCACTCGTAGTTTCTGATCTGACACAGGTAATCCTAATGTGGGGTATGTATGTGACTGTTGAGTGTTATTTAGGTACGTATTTATTTATTTACAGGTTTTCAATGAACTTAGTGATAGGCACCAAGCCGTGTTTGTTGCCTGATTCTTCTAGGCTTGGTCGCGAGGAACAGGCATAGCTTCACCTAGTTTCTAAGACGTTTCAAAGTGATCCTAGTGATTTTATTGAAATAAACGCCTTTTTCACTTTGACTTTGACTTAACTAGTAGGTATTTGTGTTTGTTGTAATATCACGCAGCAACAATTGAATAAGTATCATGCATGTAGGTATACATCCTTACACAACCTCGATTTCAAATATGTCCTATAAAAGGTGAATTCATATATTCCGCCAGCGTCTTGGGGACGCTGCCAACTGGTAGTGATCTGGATCAATTGAGCTATCTATAGATCGTTTGTAACGGCCTTTAGATAGCTCAACTGTTTCTTGTGTATTTTGTAAATATTGACTTGTATTAGTTTTAAGTTTCTTTCTGTAAATAAAACACATAAAAGGTGATATATAATTAAAATAAGCTTATTCTAGAATGAAACCTTATTCTAACGAAAATAAAGTTTACGATAAGAAATATCATAATTTTCAATAAGTATTTTTTTAATGTTTTTTTCTGGCACTTTTTCAAATCAGCTGGTTTTGGTCTTTTATCATTCGTTATAACTAATTATAAAACGCACGAGATATTCAACAGCTGAATATTTGTTTGAACTGATTTGATCCCAAAACTGCTGATTTTTGCATAATGTTTTTTTTAAATGAAATATGACGTTTTTTCGAAAGTCGAAAGAAAAAGCTTTATTGCCAATTGGGTATAGAATAAGCATCTATTGGGATAGCATACATATTATGAATAACTTTGTATCTATAGTCGCCTTATTGATAATCTCCTATGTATGATATTCAACCTGAAATAAAATTTATTGTATTTTTCAAACTGTAACACAAGCGAAGTCGCGGCTGAAAGCTAGTCTTCTATAATACTGGGTCGGAGTCGTTCTGGAACGCTTGACCCGTGCAGAAGGTAGATAATTTTACTCATGGGAATCAGCTGCGGCCAAACGGCTAAGCCTGAGTTATATAAGCGATAATAAATTATATGGGTATATTATACATGCCTAATCTATTTACGTAAACGGTAGGCACATCAATTTATTTCATGAGACCAAGAACTAACTAGGTTACTCGTTAAAGAAGAAATATTGTACTCAAGCCGTCCTATGACATACGTAGTATAACACAAATATTCAGAAAGATTACCACGTATTCACATCGGTAGCGCGGTTAAACTTTTCAATAAGCGCCATCTAGTTATGAAAGTCGAAATAATTTTCTCTTTAGCGCAATAAAAAAGTTTAGCTAAGCACTCGAGTCTGTTACATACAATTTTCAAGCAAACGGTTGATTATTACAAATTATAGCCACTTTATTGGTGCTCTGACCTACAATCATCTAACTCTAACAAAGAAAGCTTCCTCATTGTAATCTGGAAACTCTTGGTTCATTGTTTAACGTCATCGAGCTGTGTTTTACGAGCATTCATAATTTAGAGTAAAGTGTTGGCGAGGCACCAGGAGAATAAGTTACATTTTTATTTCTACGAGGCGATGCAAGCTTTGTTATACTGCATTAGTGATTTGCTATACTGCACAGAATAATCTTAATTATTTGATGGAACTTGCGGTGAAAATAGGGAGAGAGAGTGGTAAGTACAATGCGAGCAAAAGTTCGGCCCCACTTTGGATATTCTGTTCGCTTCAAAGGCACATTAGAGCAGCTCAAAGGAAGTACCTATATTAAGAAATAAATGTTGTATGTACCTATTTTTTTTATACAATTAAGGTGGCAAACTAGCTTCCGGCCCAACTGTTGGTAAGCGGTTACCGTAGCCTATGAGCGCTTTCAATCCCCCCCTAAAGAGCTCTGGCAACCTTACTAATTGAAGGAACACAATACTATTTGAAACAAATAATGTTATTTGGCTGTGATCTTCTGTAAGGCGGAGGTACCTCTCTAAATTGGAGCAGCCGGCCTGGCGGCTGCTCCAATTTAGAACGAGAAAATATCGCTGTGCCCTACCTCCTCCAAGCGACCGTCGTATGTACTCGTCCTGAGGCCACAGCTCAATAATATAAGTCTACCTAAATTAGAAGCAACTCGAATGGACATTAACCATTGCTGCGCGTTATAAATTAAGTTTAACTTCGCCTAAAATAAATATTCTTACGATTATACTATGACTGTACTACGAGTAGGTGCGGCTTAAAATTCCAAACATTGCCAGCCCAATCAAACTGAATGAACTTTTCCAATTAGCTTTCAAAAAACAACAAGCCAATACAAAAACAAGCAAACAAGATTTAAACGTACTGGAACCGTAAAAGCTGCACACAATTTTTCAGCGCAAACACTCAGGACTCTTAAGTTTGAGAGACGAAAGTGTTGAAACGATGTAATTTCCTGTGCGGGTCTAAACGACCTGCCCCCGCCATATCACGTTGATAAAGACCCGTATCACACAGCTTGAGAGGGTTAAAGTGCCTTGTTACAGGGCAATTTAACTGTAATTATCTACATGAGGCACAAGGACATGGTAATGGTTGTTCTGTAATCATGAATAAAACGTGTTGCTTAGATATTTTGAAAGGAGCTTTAGATTACTACCTCGGATACACTCACAGAATCATGAGACTGGTTGAGGGAACGTCTGCAGAGTTGAGACATGACGTGATTTGGTAGTCTTTGATATTCAAGGTGATCCATAAATGTATATTATCCCCAATGAGGCTTATTCTATCAACAAATAAAGACGGTCAAGTGTGAGAACTCGCACCATGAGGGTTCCGTACCATTGGTCGTGGATTTGAATCCCGATCGTGCGCCAGTGGTCATGATCAGAAAATAAAAATTCTAAGTTTAGGAATTGACAAATATATACAATAATTAATACATACCTTGCATCCTCCAGATTTATAATAATAGGTAGATTATATAACACTATGTAGTCCACTCCAATGTACTGGGCACCTGCACAATTTCAGAGAATTAAAAAAAAAATTGTCTGATGTTGACTCGTTAGTACCGCTTCCTGCCACGGGTGACGCGCTCCCGTTCGGCCAACCTTCATTCGCTTTTTTGTGCGGGCATCGTAGCATCGACTTACTAAAATATTTTTAAAATAAGTGTTAGAATACCTGTTTAAGTGTAAAATCTACGTAGACCTCACGTTTTAGTGCTAGTTATGGGGAAGAGAAAACGAAATATGTCTAAAAGTCGTATCAGAAAGAAGTTGCGCAAACTTGAAAAGTGTTTACGACGTTATGAAAGTTCGGATAGCTGCGACAGTGGTAAGTGTTTTATTGCTACTGTTTTTTTTACCCCAGATAATATAATACCTCATAATATTTACTCAAACATACTCGAGTCTTTTGAACAAAATAACAAAATTAGATCGTACCACACAAGAGTATTCTTTAACTACCCTCAAAAATTATGATTGTTATGCAATATAATTTAGGAAGATCATCTTTTCTTGTTTATAATATTGAGCATATAATTAACTAAACTCACATAAGTGCCTAGGTACTATGATGCGATCATAGTCGCGCACTGAGTACTACAATGCGATTGTAGTCATGTTTTTTGTTTCGAGTACCGTGACACGATTACGGTCATTATTACGCAACGCATACTTCTAGCATTTCGTGTCATGACGCGATCATGACCTTTGCTTTCTATTGCCTGCAGGCAGTACCGACGAGCTTAGGGATAGGAGTCCCACGTTCTCCCACACGGAGAGAACCAGTTCCGTCGAGGAAATTATGGATTCGGACGTTTCGTACCCGCAACACGATATTCGTTCAACCGTGCATGCGGTTGACGTTCACAATGACGCTCCACCGCCAGTGGCGCTGGAGACTACTATATCAAACGTTGATCCTATACCTTCCGGTCACCCGGGTGAGAATAATACTATTCCTGCACCTATCAGCTTACCCGTGGATATCCTTGAGGTATTAGGTGAATCAAAGGAAAAACCAGAAGTTTTTGGTCCTAAAATCCAAGAAGAGATCTCTAAACGTTGGGGGCGTATTCTATGTGAAGGGTTAAATAAGGAACAAAAGAAGACACTTGGTGAAAAGATTTGTGTGCCTGAAAACTTTCAATTGGTTAAAGCACCCAAGTTAAATCCCGAAATAGCGGCTGTTTTGGTTGAATCAACTAGAAATCGTGATAAGCGCCTGGAGGGGGCCCAAAATTATCTCGGGTTGGGGATCTCGGCCTTGACATCTTTGACATCATCTCTTATTGAAGGTGAAATGGAGAAAATGGATATTATTAAACGATTATCTGAAACGAATCAAATTCTTCTGGATTTGCACTTCGAGAATACGATAAATCGAAGAAAATTGATAACCTATACACTGGATAAAAAGTTCCAAGATATTGTTCAAGATGTTAAAAGAGACTCGCTTCTCTTCGGAGAGAATCTCACGGATAAGATAAAGGCTTCCAAGTCGGCAGAGAGATCGGGCCTCCAAATAAAGAAAACTACCTCAGCGGAACCTTCGACGTCGAAAGGACCTGCAAATCGTCAGGGAAACTGGAGAGGCCCACCCCGTTCAGCTCAACGCGGCAACAGACAGGGTGGGACCCGGAACCAGCCAGTGTATCGCGCCACGACTTGGAGGAGACCGGCTCAAGCGCCACAACAGTACCAGGACCGAGCGAAGGAACGCTCGAAACCTCAACCACAAACCAAACCACGATAGAGGTACTTAGTCACTCTTGTAGATTATGTTATTTTTTACATTGTTGGCGAACAATTACTAATGATCCATTTATTTTACATGTGATAGAAGGTTATAAAATTCCGCTTCTTACACCAGTGTTTCAAGCAGTAGAACCCATTAATATGCGTTTCTCTGATTCGGAAAGGCTCAATATTCGTCTAGAAATAGAAAAACTATGCCGGATTGGAGCAGTAATACCTTGTCATGATACTCCAGGGCAATTCATATCAAAGATATTTCTTATTCCTAAGAAGGATAATAAGTACAGATTTATTCTTAATCTTAAGCCTTTGAATAAGATTGTTGAGACTCATCACTTTAAGATGGAGGATTTCAGGACAGCCACCAAGCTTTTATCTCCTCTGTGTTACATGGCTAGTATAGATTTAAAAGATGCTTATTTTCTTATAAACATGCATACAGAATCTAAAAGATATCTGAGATTTAAATTCGAAAATCAAACGTATGAATTTCAATGTCTCCCTTTTGGACTTTCTTCATCACCGTATGTTTTCACTAAGTTGCTTAAACCGGTGGTGTCTGTCCTCAGAAGAAAAGGCTTCCTTATAGTTAATTACTTGGATGATTTTTTATGCTTGGGGAACTCGTATGATGATTGTTACAATTGTGTCTCAGAAACAATAAATTTACTGTCATTTTTGGGGTTTGTTATAAATTACGAAAAGAGCAATCTTATTCAAAGTCAGTGTCGCAAATTTTTAGGCTTTGAACTCAATTCTGTTGATATGTCTCTAGGTCTCCCCATCGAAAAACGTAACAAGATATCAGACCTTGTACGAGATATGTCGAAGAGAAAATATATTAAGATACGAGACTTTGCCAAATTTTTAGGGGTACTTACGTCGGCTTGTCCTGCAATATTTTATGGCTGGATGTACACTAAACTATTTGAGAGAGAAAAGTTCTTGGCCTTGAGACAATCAAATGACAACTATGATAGGAAGATGATATTAGGAACTAACTTACAGTTTGATTTTAATTGGTGGGTACAACACATAATGACTTCTAAAAATCCAATCCGTAGTGGTCGGTACTCCTTAGAAATTTTCTCGGATGCTTCCTTGTCTGGTTGGGGTGTGATGTGTAACGGAGAACGATCAAATGGGTTTTGGGATGCAATTGAATCCCAATGTCACATTAACCTATTGGAATTAAAGGCAGCCTTTATAGGCCTTAAATGTTTTGCTATTAATGAGTACGACTCTGAAATCTTATTACGTATCGATAATACAGTAGCCATTTCCTACATCAATAGAATGGGAGGCATCCAGTTCACTCACTTAAATGATATTTCACGTGAAATTTGGAAATGGTGTGAGGAACGACAGCTATATATATTTGCCTCTTATATTAAATCCAAGGAAAATGTAGAAGCGGACGAAGAGTCAAGACGTACGAACATTGATACAGAATGGAATCTATCTTCCACGGCTTTTTCCAGTATTAAAACTGAATTCGGAGAACCAGAGGTTGATCTTTTTGCATCCCGATTAAATACTAAATGCAATAAATATATATCGTGGAAAAGAGATCCATCCGCGTTTAATGTGGACGCATTTACTCTAGATTGGGGCTCATATTTCTTTTACGCTTTTCCACCTTTTTCGTTGATTCTAAAGAGTCTTCGCAAAATAATTAATGACCGTGCAACTGGTATAATGGTGGTACCATACTGGATAAGTCAACCTTGGTATCCTTTATTTCAGTCCCTATCTTGTCACGATCCGATATTTCTATATCCTAAAGAAAATTTATTACTATCTCCTTCCAGAGAACCTCATCCACGATGGAGGACACTTACCCTGGTATCATGTCTGTTATCAGGTCGACCTTCGCTCAACAGAAACTTCAACCAGGCACGATAGATATCATAGCTTCATCATTATCTAAAAACTCCCTTAAACAATACAATGTTACACTACATAAGTGGTGGCATTTCTGCAATACCAGAGATAAAGATCCGTTGAAATTAGATATACCGTTTTTATTAGATTTTTTGACAAACATATATAATAGTGGAGCTAGTTATTCTAGCTTAAACACATGCCGTTCAGCTCTGGCATTAATTTTTGGTAAAAAATTTAGTGAGAATGACACCGTTACTCGTTTTTTAAGAGGAGTTTTTAGATCCAGACCAAGCTTCCCAAAATATCAAACAACATGGGACCCTAATATCGTTCTTGATTATATATCTAGATATTTCCCCAATGATGAAATACCATTACCTCAAATCACGAAGAAGACGGCAGTTCTACTTGCATTGTCAACAGGACAACGAGTTCAGACACTGTCGCTTATAAGATTATCTAATGTAAGACATGATGATTCTAAAATAGAAATTGTAGTCAATGACATAATCAAGACGTCAGCGCCTAATCGCCCTATGCCTCACTTGATAATTCCATATTTTCCTGATAGAATAGAAGTTTGTCCCGCAAAGACGCTCTCATCGTATCTGGAGGCTACACAGGCTTTTCGAACGGCATCAAACACTGATCATCTTTTTCTGACTACCAGAAAACCTATGCATAATGCGAGCTCTTCGACTATTAGTAGATGGATTAAGGAGATGATGAGTGAAAGTGGAGTGAATACAGAAATTTTCTCTGCACACAGTACTCGACACTCATCTACCTCGGCAGCTCAATGCCAGGGTTTGTCAATAGATCTGATCAAAAAGTGCGCCGGTTGGTCTGGTGATAGCTTAGTTTTTGCCAAATTCTATAATCGACCATTAACCTCCAGCAGCAATGAGAGCGCCTTTGCAGAAGCTGTATATGAAGATAATAACTGATTAAGTATCCATGTTAAGAAATACACAATTTTGTTAATAAGTAATAAATCAAAATAGTTTATCTTATTTATCACTTACATACATTTTATTTACCTAGTATAACTTTATAATTTTGCAATGTACTCTAAACATCCTACATAGTGTTATATAATCTACCTATTATTATAAATCTGGAGGATGCAAGGTATGTATTAATTGATGGTTAAACAAACTTACCTTGTGACGTTTGACCATAATTATACATACCTTGCATCCGAAGAGATTTATAACCCTCCCTTACCCAATCGCTATCTAGCTACTTCATTCCCAAACCTACGTAGCGTAGGGACATTGCAAAATGTAGGTAACTAGGTAGCTCTAAAATAATGAAGGTTGGCCGAACGGGAGCGCGTCACCCGTGGCAGGAAGCGGTACTAACGAGTCAACATCAGACAAATTTTTTTTTAATTCTCTGAAATTGTGCAGGTGCCCAGTACATTGGAGTGGACTACATAGTGTTATATAATCTACCTATTATTATAAATCTCTTCGGATGCAAGGTATGTATAATTATGGTCAAACGTCACAAGGTAAGTTTGTTTAACCATCAATTATATTTGCGGTCGCTCACGTAGTCATTGTATGACATTGACCGCAAATATAACTTTGTTCCATAAAAAACTTTTTGGAGGTTTTTGATTTTTGCCCTTTCCATACAAAAATTATACATTCATTGCCATATCTTTTTAATGCATTAAGCTAGAGCTTTGATTTTTATACGGCACCATAAGCCCGTAGACCTTATTAGGTGGTATAAATTTGATACCTTTAGCCGTTTCTGAGAAAAAGGGTCTTGACAGACGGACAGACAGAAAGACAGACAGACAGACAGACAGACGGACAACAAAGTGATCCTATAAGGGTTCCGTTTTTCCAAATGAGGTACGGAACCCTAAAAACGGAATAATAGCAAAAAATACATGTTTTTCTCTGGACTTTTTCAAATCAGCTGTTTTGATGTCTTTTTATCATATTTATTAAACGTAAGGGAAGTTCAACATCAATATCACCTAAAGGAGCTGAATCACTGAGTTTCAACTGATTTGACCCCAAAACAGCAGATTTTGCATCTATAGTGTTTCTTCAGTGAATAATTTCGAATTCCCAAAAGCCTTATAGACTTATAGACTTAACTTGATTGTCAGTTGTGTAAAATAAGCATCTTTCGGGATAGCATTCATATGTAGATGAGCCTCTGGTCTCATTAAGTTATCTGACTTTCCAGAGAATGGATAGTGCAGATAGGTACGTAAAATGAACCAAAATAGTCACAAGTTCAACAAGAGTATTTCAGACCAGCAGAGGGAAATTCAAAAGCACATCTGGTTGGCGGTGAGTTGATGGTATTTCCATTTGGTAGTTTTGCTTTACCTACTCAGAGTACTGTATATCTATATACCTATATACTGTATACCTATGTCTTTTTATGTTCGTGCATGGTATTGCATGACTTCAACAATTTGGCAGATACAAAACATAAAATTCGGCACTGATAGTATAGTGAGCTTGTTCAAGTCAAGAATGTCACATAAATCTTTATGTCTGTTATCATAAGTAGTTTGCCCCGAACTGAGATCTCACGATGTCTGGTAAGAGATGGTGCACCGATAATCGTTGAGGCAATAGGATAAACTATGAAAATCGCATCTTTAATAAGTAATATCAAATCTTACCTGAACTATGAAGTCATTGAAACTACCAAATGGGAGTTCACGTTATACAAGTTGATTCATAACATGTATACCATCCCGAAAGGGGGTTATTCAATCAACAAAGAAATAATAAGCGAAAAAAAACATGAATATTACTTTAATAATACTTTCTCAAATTGGCTTTTTTGGTATTTTTATCATCTTTAGAACTAATTACTAAATGTACAAGAAGTTCGGCAAGATTGCTACCCGAAAAATGTGGAATTTTCAAAAGTCGTAGAACAAACTTTATTGCCGATTGGTTGTAGAATAAGCCCCTTTCGGGATGGCATACATATTGTGAATCACCTTGTATTGGTTTATAATGTTACTATTTTCGCTGTATCTCAAAAACCATAGGCTTAAAGTTTTTAGGTATATTTCAATATGTGACACCTTCTATGTCTCTTACATAGACCCAATCGAAATCTTCCAAGAGCCGATTTTTTAATCCAATTATCATCATTACTTTGGGACATTATAGAACAGTGGCCCTTACATTTTGCTCAATCTCCATTGAAAAGCTTACTAGCGCTTATATAAACAGGCATTCATAAGATATCTTATTATCTTATGCAGCATTATCTCCTTATTTTGTTTACGCTTAGAGCTGCGTACACAGCCAACAGCCAACTAGCCCCTATTTAATGTGTAGGCTTTGTTATAAACTTGGAAACAATTTCAGGCATGAACGCCTACGGGCCGATACGAAGTAACTTACTGGAACAATACGTGCGCCTAAACACTGAAGTTATAGGGCAAATAAGTAACACTAGAGTTTTGGGGCGGGTATTTAATATATGGTCAATGTTCACGAACATGTAAATCTGTGTTCAAACGGCGTGCTATATGTCGTCTAAATTATGTTTAAAAAATACTTTAAAACTATCCTTTAATCTACTGAATAAAGTCAATTTTGAGTTCAACGATTATCATTCAATGAATATTATTCAATATCAACGATTATCGCAAACCCCTAAACGTTAAACTCAAAAATGTCTTTATTCAGTAGACGTAAGGATAATTTTGAAATAAACTGACGCCGTTCTATGGTAGCCGTTTGAACACGGCTTTAGACTAAAAAGTTATATAAAACAGCTGTGAGAGACACCATTTTTTTTCCACTATAGCTGCACTATCAATAGCACAACCAATTTTGAGGTAGCTTGTGTGTGTGAACGCTTGCATAATATAATAAAATGCTTTAATCATCTTTTTATCTAAAACCCCGAACTGAACCATAGGTGTCTGCCAATTCAATTATTACTTTACGTAGGTACTTGAAATTCAGATAAGTACCTATAGCACTTTGAAATATTTACGTACGTTCCGCATTAATCTTTCTAATCGCCATACGCCAGACCAGATGGAAAATTCAAGTGTTTGTTACCAAACTTATAATGACCGCGTTATTTGGTATTTAGGGAACGGAAAGTTCGAATGAATTCTATTAAATTATAATTAACTAATGTGATTTCTATTAATCGATATAGTTCTTGCCATTCGAGATATTTGTAATCAAAAATGCAAGTGTATGAAATAAGGGTTTCTTCAGTTCAGTTCTCTTTTCAGGCACAACTTTGAGAGGCGCGTCTGTTTTTGTGATGTCAGTCGTATTATGCAAGTAAATAATGGTGATTTTAAATTGTTCAGCAAATTAGACGCTTTGCCGTGCCGCCACTTCGTCTGTCAACGCTGACCCTAACTAAATATATGTGACTAACCTATAGATCACTTATTCTGAAGGTAGGTTAGATCAGTATCCAATATTACTAAAAGTTGTTGGAATTGTGAACATTTATTCATTGAAATGGCATCGATCATTTTGAAACATCATTTTGGATCATTTTGAAAACGTTTTACTAGGATCATTTCTCTGTGTCGTGAGTATCAGAAACTACGAGTACCATAGTACAACAATAATTACAGAGCATGTGAACTTTTGTCCAGCAGTGGGAATCGAACCCGTACCCCTTACGTTTCAGACGGGCACTTGCCCCTTGCCACCGAGGTCGTCAATTGATGCCATATTATAAAATATTCGTAGCAAAGTTTTTTGCAGTTATGCATCCCAGTCTATTGTCATTCCGTATTACAACAACAACCATACGTAGAAACAGATTAAAGATTTTTCTTATAACAATGCTATTTTCATTATAGCGAGAAATTAAAGGGACATATAAAAACAGTGGCTCAACAGCTATCATTCTACAGGGAGAAGAAACAGTAGAGCACGTAATTTTGCACTGTGCAGCCACGGAAGAGGCCAGGACCACATCGGGTCTGCGGGCCGTGGTCGGAAGCGGCTCCCAGACACCGCCGGTACCGCATACAGGGATACTGAGAGAATGTTACCAACGACCCATAGTCCTGTTTCGCTATTTTAAGGAGCTGGGCTGGCTGGGGTAGGGTTAGCATAGGGGGACAATGCACAAAACACCCCACAGCGGGAAGTCAGTCAAAGTCAAAGTCAAAAGGCATTTATTTCAATAAAATCACTAGGATCACTTTGAAACGTCGCAGAAACTAGGTGAAGTTATGCCTGTTCCTCGCGACCAAGCCTAGAAGAATCAGGCAACAAACACGGCTTGGTGCCTAACATTTTTTTCGATGATCCTTTTTCACAAAATGGAATTTAAAGCTTTAGTGTGGTGCCGATCGAACAAGGTGAGGCTCAAAAGAAAAGTAATCTAATTATAATCCTTAATAAAAAAGAGCTTATAAAAATGTGAAAAAAAAGAAGACAAATGTGAGCTTCAACAAATGATCTTAGGGCAGCACACGCTACACTTGATGAAATATGTACCTAATGCTTGCCTAGTGCAGGTCTAACCACACCCGATTAGAATTAGAATTAGAATTAGCTATCATTCACTCGTGTAGGTAATGTAACTGAACTCGAGTTCCAGCATACTTGCATACCAAGTGCCTCGCATTCAGGGATACCTAATAGTGCATGTGTTATGGATGGGGGCATAAAAGTGTCTGAAACATGCTCTGCAAAAGTGTTCGAGTGATTTACGTATTCACAGGAAAATCTGAGCGGAGTGGGATGTAAAATCAAACAAGAGGATGCCATGGTACGCGATGATGCCATTTTAAGACGATTCTTTAGTTGATTAGAATTTTTGATGACCTGGTTGCGATGCGCGCGAGTGCCCGTCTGAGATGCAAGGGGTGCGGGTTCGATTCCCGCAGCGGGACAAATGTTTGCATGATGTGCAAATATTTGTTCCGGTTTCGGTCAACATCAAAACATCAAAAAATTCTCACAAACTTTCGCATTTATAATATGTATTAGTAGCTAGGAAAGGATAGTAGGACGTAAGGTAGGATTTATTATTATTATTTAAGTATTTCGGTGACACCATAGCGAAATGCGTGGGCAGCCTGTGTGCGCATTTCACTTAAAAATAATGCTGAATAATGCCACAACAGCAGGAAGTTTAATCGCCCGAAAAAAGTTACCGATCAATTTGGCCATGAGTCAGCAAACACAGCTTAAGCCAGGCTCTCCTAAGCAAGTGGGGTCATCGGCGGAAGGTCGGGGGACCTTTCCGCCTATTTCTTAACGGCCCCACAAGTCTGAGGAGTGGCCTTAGTGAACAAGGCACAGACGCAGTGGCCCGGTTAATGCAAATCCGGGCCTACCTCTGAGGCGAGATGGTGAATGCTAACACGACCCCATCTCGCCTCAACCAGGCGGAGGACTGCTCACCGGGGGGGTTTTTAGTGGGTTCGAGCCCCACATACCTCTTTCCGCCAAACCCCATGGCGGAAAGGAAATGCGACGGCATTTTCCCCCTTAAAAAAAAAAAGGCTCTCCACGATCCGGACGACGCAGTGTTGGAAGGCCCCCCACCCGATGGACTGACGACATTGTGAAGGTTGCGGGAAGTCGGTGGATGGAGAATGCTCAAAACCGTTCGTCATGGCACTTTTTGAGGGAGGCTTATGTTCAGCAGTGGACTTCATAAGGCTGATGATGATCATGATGATGACATATGTAGGAAAGCAAAGTATGTATCATCCCCCCAAGTTACGACAAAAGGCTACGATCAAATGGTACAGTTCAAACGGTAACGATCAATAGTAACATGTATGCCGAAAATCCTTTAAAATAGCATAAAGATTTTCGACACATACGTTACCATTGTTCCCGTTCGCACTTAACCGTCTGATCGTAGCGATTGTGTGCTAGGCAATAGATATTAAGTAGGTAGCTAGATAAAATGAAACCCGGCCACCCGGCTTAGAAATAAATTTCGTATAATTTTGACTAACGAACCCCTGCTATGAAAATACGATGAACTTTGAAGGCCCTGTAAAGGGGCTCCACAAATAAAAAGTGGCGATCACAATGGACAAGCTGGGCCGCAGCGACACTATAGCCACATAAAGTAAACTAAAAATTAAAAAAAAAAAATACGATCACCTACGTTGACGTTGTAGAGGCGGTATGGTAATTTAGCCTGCCCGTTAAGGCGAAAAAAAAAAAAATTACCTTTTAGCTAACCCACCAAATTAGACCTTTGCCTCAGACATACGACATTCTCGAGAATTCACTACGGCTCCTGGCGCATTTGCTATCTTTATACCACTACATAAGCATAGCGGTACCAAGCTATAAGTGTCGCCTTGTGTTCATTAAAGTCGAAATGATGGTAGTTAGTAGCTATTTCTAATGTCCGAGGTAAAATTCGAGATAGGTAACTTAATTTTAAAAGGTCATACTGTCCCCAGCGGTATTTTGGTATCTAACTTTAGTTTGCTTGAATCTAGGCCAGCCCCTAATTTGAGTGCTGTAGAGCTGATACTAAAATTGTACGTATGCTTTTAGATGATTGCTTTTGAAAATTACAGGCTTAGAGAAGCATTCTTTTGCAATAAAATTGTGTTGTCGTACAAAAACGTGTGCATCGGGCTCCAATGACAGAACATATTTTCATGCAAATATTAAATGGGATAGATAGATAGATAGATAGATAACACTTTATTGATCACCATACGGAAATAATACATAAGATCACAATTACAAATTTACACGGCAATACAATGGGCGGCCTTATCGCTAAGAGCGATCTCTGCCAGGCAACCTTAGGATGGACTGGACTGAAAAGATTAGAGAAGGGGCAAGATGGTGTATCTAAATTATGAAGAAAAATTATTAACTATAAACAGAATAAAGAAGGTATATTAAATAGATAAATCAAGATAATCACATATATATATATATATATATATATATATATATATATATATATATATATATATATATATATAATACATATAGTGACATTTATATTTACATTTATATTTACATACAGATACTATATTGTATATAATTATAATAGGTACACATAATTTAAGAATAATAATATACAATAAACTTGTGCTTCACAAAGAGCAGCATGCCAGATAATGAGTGATGACCATGTTTTTGAAGATAGCAAGAGACTTGGCTTTCCTGATATTGACAGGCAATGCGTTCCACAAGCGAACATATGGAAGGATATGTTGGTTATAGTGTCCTAGAAGTATAGTAGAAGAAAATTGTGCACGAATTTAATCCTTGCACTACAATGATTCTTTCACCGATGGTCAAAGGCCCTTTTCAGGGCCACCATAACTCAACTTAGTCTCTGACCTAACAAAGGGTGACCAAGAACGAATCAGACGCGACAATCGACAAGCAAAATATGTAGTACAACACTATACTATATCTTTGGCAGTTTTAAAGCAGCAAGTTATCATTATCATAATCAGCCTATAGAAGTCCACTGCTGGACATAGGATTCTCTCAAAGAGTTCCATGCCGAACGGTCTTAAGCCTTTTCCATCCATGTAACATTTAACATTTTTCAATTTTTAAGCAGACTTTAGTTCTACTTCTTCTTCGTCTTTCTTTTTAGGGTTCCGTACCTCATTACCACGGACGGAACCCATATTTTTATCTATCATATATCTTTCGTCTTTCATTTAGCATATTTGAGTTTGAAGCAAGAATGTTATTGCTCAAAACAAAGGCTATAACATATTTTACCATGAATGTTATTCAATATAAAGTTAAGTTATGGGGGATTTGCGTTGCGTGGGCGTAAGACGCAAACTTGGCCTACTTAGTTAGAACAGCTGAGTAACTCAATAAATTACCAAAAACCAGACCAAAACAAATAAAATGAAATAGAGCTTTATTTCAATTCGGCTACTTTCAGGTTAAAATTGCTCAAACCTAAATATTCGATCAGTACTAAATAATTACACTTTATATACATAAGATCAATGAACTTTTAAACTCATAATTTAATAAAATCAATGGGAACATTTTGAAACGTTATACAGTGTGGTGGGTCACACTGTATAATGTTTCAAAATGTTCATGGCGTACAATTAAAAATACATTGTTAGTAGCTAGAGTCTGTGTCTTGATTGATAATGTCATGGAATTGATCCTTGCGATTTATCCTTTTGTTAAGTATCATAAAAATAAAGTTTACTCGATTAAGTAAAACTTCCTTACTTCAATTTTAAACTCGCTAGATCGCATGTATCATTTTGAAACGTCATAAAAGTTGAATTTACTAACTTATAAGTAATCGCGTTGGACCATATTTTATGTCATCTAAATTGTCGGATATTTTATTAAAAGATTTATTAGAGAGTTTTCGCTTAATTAAGGTTTGTTATTTGATAACTTTAGCACATCGCTTGAGACCTTGTTATAGAAGCGTGATCTTTATCGTGGTAAAGTATTTCTCATCCATGTAGCATTGGGACACAACTTTACTATATATCTATCTAGTTGAAATTACGCCTGTTATTCGAGACTGTTGTACCTATCTATGTTAGTGTATGTATGCATATTTAAAATTACGCATATTTCCCAGAGGAGTAGCCGAAGCCAAGACCACGGATTTATACTCGCTACGATCCTGACATATTGCTGACATCCTTGCTTAACATCCTCATTCGTATTTTTTCATATTTACAATTTTAATACGCTCGTCAGTGTGTTTTTACTCAAAACGCAAACATTTTTTTAAACAAATCACACCCAACAGCCTCATATAGTACTGACTGCCTGACACCACACTAGGATTCTTTATGTCGTGGATAAATAAATAAATAAATAAATATTCCGGACATATTTACACGGTCAACTGATCCCAAACTAGGCATAGCCTGTGCTATGGGTACCAGAGACTACCAGAGACTTTGATATATATAATAGATAAGTATTTAACACCCAGACACAGAACAAACATCTGTGTTTATCACACAAATGTTTGTCCAGTGTGGGGATCGAACCCGTGACCTCTAGCGCAGAAGGCAGAGTTACTACTAACTGAGCTATGAGGCCAGTCAAGATAATAAGATATCAGAAACTACGAGTACCATGGTAGCACAACATAGGTGTTGTGGTACCACGGTAGGTACTCGTAGTTTCTAAAATAAATATTTGTTCCGGGATCCTAATCCCGGAGAGTTAGCAGAAGCAGCGGGAATCGAACCTTGCGCCTCAGACGGGCATTCGCCCGCTGCTTACGACACAACACGTTCATTAGAGCCCCATTATCTTCTACGGTAGAGTCAAGAAAGTCCTACACGGTTGTGCACTGACAGTGTGTGTGTAATTTGGCAGTTATCCACAAAGCAGGGTCAGTAGGATTGTGCAAGCATTTTGTCTTCTCTGAGATGAGGATTAAGAGCTCACGTAAACCCGATTCGCAGTATAATAAATCCATCCAAATGTTGCATTAAAAAGATTGCTTTTAGTGATAATGCAATTTAGTTACCACGAGGTTATAGTCCTCCTAAAGACGAGCGAAAGAATGTGTAAAATCAACTGATACAGTCGTTGCAAGATCGAGTCATTTACTTTTTTTTTTTTTTTTTTTATACCACTGAGGTGGCAAACAGGCATACGGCCCACCTGTTGGTAAGCGGTTACCGTAGCCTATGAGCGCTTGCAATACCAGAGGCATCACGCACGCGTTGCCGACCCCTAAAGAGCTCTGGCAACCTTACTCATCGCAGGAACACAGAACTATTTGAAAACAAATAATGTTATTTGGCTGCGATCTTCTGTAAGGCGGAGGTACCTCCCCAGGCGGGCTGCTCCAATTCAGAACGAGAAAATCTCGCTGTGCCCTTCCTCCTCTAAACTTACTTGCGCTGCCTGAGATTATTCTATCACAAAAACAAAGAATACCAGAGAGAAAAAAATATATAAAATCAATTTTTCAGATTTTTATCAATTTATTTTTCAATTTTAGCGGTTTTTGTCTTTATATCTAATTATGAAGCGTACAAGAAGTTCCACAATAAAATTGCTACCTAAAACAGGTATCCTATAAATGCGAAAGTTTGTCAGGATGTTTTTTTTTGTGAGGATGTTTAGATGTTTGTTGTACAATCACACCGTAACGGCTTAACCGAATTAGCTGAAACTTAGAATAGATAGATGTCTTTACATTATCAATCACCTTGTGTACAGTGAACCAGCTATTGTGCACAGCACAGGACGTAAACCAAGGCTGTTATGCACGTGTGCCTCAGCCGTATCCCATTTTATGACCCGATGTTAAATATTTAGAACCGATGTACATATACCTGCATTATGTCTTTACGGGAAAGGACTTTTCTGAAGAGTTCATGCCTTGGGAAACTTTTATGCGGCGAGTTTTTATTATGAATGAGCAGCAGGATGGATCCCTTCTACTTTGGAATAAAGTAATAATACTTTTATAATACTTTACAAGACACATCTACGAAAATTGTAGTTTATGACTGAGACTTTGAGCCGTGTTGGCCTAGTAGAAGGTTGACTAGGCTGAGAGAAGAGCTAAGAGAAGCTAGGAGCAACCAAAGATTACGGAGTCCTCCTGGTCCAAACAATTTATTAAAACTTGAAAGAGTTGCAATCCCCTAAAACTACGCCTAAACCACCGCCTCTGATGCTTGTTAAAAGTTAAATACCTACACAAGAGGAGATAAGCAACACCTGTTAATAAAGTTAATTAAAAAAAACAACTTTGTTTATTTTTTCTCGGAACTTTCGACCGCCTAACGCGGGTTTATGTACTTTTTAAATTAATTATACAACAAATCCGAAACACTCGGGTCGAATTCATTTCAACGAAGCATATCCCCGTGTTTTTATTTGAATGAGTTTTTAAACAGACTGAAAGTATTTTCTTCGCAATTGTTGTTTTTGCTTCTTTTTAACCGACTTCCTTGAAGTTTGCTTTTAAAGTTCTCTTCACGACACAACGTCTACGAATCCACTTTTTAGGACTGAAAGGCTTTTGACTTTTGCCGAAAGAAGCATCTAAGAGGCGCACTTTGATCATTTGACTACAGATAACCGAGAAAGAATCAGTGACAAGACAAGCAAGCAAGGGATGTCTAAATATAACCCACAGGATTGACGGTTAGAAATGTATGCTCTAATAATAAGATATTTTTTACAAAAACTAAACACCGACTTCAAATTCCTGAATATTTACAAGATTAATATCAACCTCATTTTTTTGTTATCAACCTCTTTGCGTTTCGCTTACCTACTGAGGATGACACTGGCCACCTACACTTTCGAATAAAAAACAAAAGTAAGTATGACATCCATTCATTCATCATCAATAATAACTCATAAGGTACTGACTGGCTGACTGACAATCAAATGTAGTGGTCGTAAAATAAAAAAAACGTCTCTTTGAAAATCATCGCAGAGCCTAACCAAAATCCTAAGAGTATGAAATTTGCAGGGTAGCTTCCTGTTGTAACGTATGGGTGCACAGAAAGGAATTCCCGACACACAATCCTTAAGGTTAAAGTTTATGTAAAAAAAGCAGCAACCGAACGAAGTCGCGGCGATAACAATAACACACAACCGTCGACAAAAAAAAAATTCTGCAAGTCGTGATTTCAAGAGATGATGACGATTTTTTAAGTTTTACGGGACAAGTAGCAATCCCTCAGGAATTAAATTAATATGGGACCACCCCGGGATCATACTCTATACACCAGCGAAATAATTATCAAAATCGGTTTAGTATTGGCGGAGATATCGAGTAACATATACACAAAAAAAACAGCCGATTTGAGAACCTCCCCCTTTTTAAAGTCGGTTAAAAATATACATACAACGCAGACTCGTCCAAGTTGTTAGAGAATTCTTCGCTCAGTCCGCTTGCTCGATCAATTTTTGTTAACTAAGTAGTACTAGAAAATCCTAAGCTACTATCGTTACTCACATGCTCTTAAAACTGAAGTCTGCCTCGGGGTGACGTCATCCCGTGACGTCACAAGTTTAAGTCTACAAACGCGGAACAGCTGATGCGTGAAACGAGACCGAGGAAACCGATCCCATTTCAGTACTGCAGTTACTATTGACGTATTACAGTTCTAGTTTATTTAGGAACTAGTGCAACGCCTGCGATCTGGTTCACGTAGATTTATTTTCTTTAATTCAACCACTCGTAAAACCTTAGGGAATGACACGAATGGCTGATAAAAATATTAAATGCTAGCTGCAGCTTCACTCGCGTGGTACATGCCTTTAGCTTGACGGCCTTTGAAGCTATGTCGAGTTTGGTATTAGAGCGCAGTTCAGAGTGTGTTCTTTTGACACTCAAGATCCTGCACTCCATTGCACACTCCCTCAACGAGCATTTAAAAACAAATGTGCTGCGTGCCAGTGCAACGTCACACGGATCAGTTCGCCGGGTGCATCGTCCTCCGCCGCCAAAGAGGTTGGATGAAAGAAGTCATCAACTCACGAAAGGAACTAAATTTAAGAAATCGAGATGAATACAGTGAACGCGTGCCAACGATAATTCCTTTCGGAGACACCGTGTACATAGTGTTACTATTATTGAATCCGTGGCTAACAAACAAAACGAGAGGCCAAACTCTTGCAGCAAAACATACCTTTGCCCCATTTGCCGCATTAATTCAACATGAATGGGCGAAACAAAATGGTCGCTGCCAGCCGTACGCGATTCATCATTTACAACAAAGAAACTGTGATTTATTTAGCGGGATCACAAGAAAAATAAACGGACCCTAGTTATTAATCAACGTTGTTCCGTACGTGACTTTTGTTCCTTAACTTTGTCTGTCTTCTTACGGAAATAAACGCTCGGTTTTTCTTTAGCGTTTCTTTCGAATCTATGTATTAAATAGTTGATAATATGTATGCTATCCCGAAAAGGGCTTATTCTACACCCAATTGGCAATAACGTTTGTTCTACGACTATAAGAAATTCGTCTTTTTTTGCTGACTCCTTGATATTGTTTTGAAAAATTGTGCCTTTTGAGAACGACCAAATCTGCCGCCGCACCTGCCCTAACTGATAATACCGGAAGATGAGAGCAAACACGTAGCGTCCCACACCATAGGCCTACTCTTCTCCCAAGGTACCAAATTTATACCGTCAGGCCGCTTATCATCATCACCTAGCAGACCATTCGAGTCATCAGTACATCACCCAATATAAAAATTAATGGAACTGTCCCGCAGTAAAATTTATTGAAGGCAAGCCGGCTATTTCCTGGGCCAACCGAACTGATAATAAACCTTCATGATATGGGACGCGACCCGTACGGTGTTCCGTCCCTTTATGAGGCCGGCTTTCCTTCGGTTCTTTTATCGGACGCGTACAGAAAAAGACCAACTATATAACTAAATATCCAACCAAGCAACTAATGCTCCTAGGAAATTAATGTAATGCTTCGTCAATCAATACATATAAGAATCAAAATCCTGAATGACTGACTGACATATAGATAATGCACAGCTAGTGTTTTTTAATGCGTACAGTTTCATAGTTATATATGGGCTAGCCAGCTAGTACTAAAGCGCTTTGAAAAAGTATGGCGCGACTTTCAAGCACTGGCATCGGTCGCACGCGTCTGTCGCATGCCGCACAATATAAATTCAGTGTCGTGTCAGCAGCAGGGTGTCGATCGTACGCATCTGTTGCTACTGACGCGGCCATGGAAGCCCGCCTTTATGACACGGGACGCGTCCCGTACGGTGATCCGTCCCTTTATGATTCTCTATATTTATAGCGGCTATCAGTTCGACCCAATCGCGATCGCACGTACTGCGTAAACGGCCGCCCTTTACATACATAATGTGATCATATTCTGTAGTTGTCACGAAAACTCCAGTCGCGTCTCAAACTAAGGCAGCATATCATTTATTCAATGGAGTATTACATAACATCGTGTTTCTACGGTTCAATATAATCATCATTCATTCAGACCGCCCATTGGACCTACACAATTATTTGTATTTTAATATTTTTTTAAGATGGTTTTGTTTACTTTGTTGTTCTACAATAAAGAGTTTTCTGTCTTCTATCTATTATCATCAGCCTGTAGAAGGCAACTGCTGGATATTGGTAGGCCTCCCCCAAAGATTTCCATCCAGCGACTTCCCGCAATTTTCACAATGTCGTCGGTCCATCGCCTTGCAACACTGCGTCGCCCGGTTTGTGGTTGCCATTCGAGAATAAAGGGTTGATTTCAATAAAATAAAGCATTGATTTTTAACTACCTGTCGATGCGGCACAAAAATCACCTTTGTTAAACCACTAATACCTACTACAAAAAGTAGTGAATGACTTCTGCTAGATTTATGGCATCACTTAGGCCGGTTAATTGGTCGACGCAACTTGCAGCCTCAACTGACCTCATCTGTTTTCGTGGGTGACCACGAAAACACATTCACGTGTGAATTCACATTCACGTGGGTGAATGTGAATTCACATCCAAGCAAATGAGGCACAAACGTGATCAACAATGGTCATTTCGGTTACAGGAATTTCCTGCAGTGGCATTTCAGTAGCATATAAATTATTCAGCTATATATAAGTTTAGGTATTGTAATGCCCAGTTCCTAAAGATGCCTGTAGGAAGATTACCTTGGCAACGTTAATAGCTATCAAAAAAAAAACTCATTTTTTTGTAAATGCTTTTTTTTTTTCGAAAATTCGACAAAACTATCTAGTACAGAGTTTTATTTTAATTAATTGAATATTTTATTTTGACGGGCTCTGTCGCTGAGCGACCGCCCTACCTGTACCTAGTTAATAGTATCAATTTCATGTCACTCACACAATCATCTATCTACACGGAGCTTTCCTAAAAGAATATTGATTTATCTATAACCTCTGTTTGCCCACTATAGTTCCCTCCGTGAACGAGTAGTTATGACAGGTGCGTTTCTATGGTGCTTGAATATGAAAATATGTGCGATTTATGGCCATAAAAGAAACCTCATAACTTTGATGTAAGAAAATGTGAGGTTGTTTAATAGAGGCTAGGTTAAATTGGTATGTTTTATGCTTTTACGAGCAATAACTACCTACTAATATGCTCGTTTTTTTCAGCGAAAGTTTGACAGGTGGGTGTCACTATAAAACGCCACGGCCTAATTATGAAACGCAGTTTAAGCTTAGCTTAAACCTAGGTCTACGTACATAACCAAACTACTCTCTAAGCTCTAAAGTATTCAAGATACATACTGCGTTTCATATTAAGGCCGATCTCGGCCTTATTCTGAAACACAGTTAAGTCAAACCAGACTTTATTATGAAACTGGGTTTTTCCGAAGACAACAACCAACAAACAAACAACAAACAAACTTCACAAAACCAGGGTTTAGGTAAACCCTGGTTTTGTGAAGCCATTCTTTCATTCACTCATAAACTTCACACTTATCAAATTCAATTCAAATTAATCAGAACCTACTACACCGCCATATTGACTTGACATATTAGACAAATAACTTGCTCCCGTAACATCAACTTTGCGATTTTGTTTAGGCAGTGACGTAAGTTGACAGTCTCACAGATTTATGCTTTAAATAAGTACAACCCGAAAAAACGTCCTCAGCTCTTGAAAAATTAAGAAGTTATTGAAAATTTATAATTTCAAAAGGTACTTTTTATGATACGGTGGAAAGTGCACGAATGGAGCCTCTAAGAGGCGCACTTTAATCCTTTTGCTACACTAATTCTTTCATCGACGATCACAGGCCCTTTTCAGGGCCACCATACCTCAACCTGGTCACTGACCTAATACAGGATGACCTAGGAAGAATCAGTGATACGACAAGAAGAAGAATGATACGGTACTGAGTCTATCAAAACATGTATCCTCCTCCTCATCCTCCTCGCGTCGTACTCCTCATGACTGATGGTCGTGAAATCCCCGATGTAACATCTTCTTCCGAACAATATCTACGGTTTAAGATCATTTATTTCTCAAAAGATTTAAATCTAAAATCACTTACTGAGAAACCTTATTATTATACTACACAAGTATTTACACATTAAAATACAGTGAGCGCTACAAAGTAAAATTTTCTAATTAGATAATAGGTTAGAAAACAATCAAATTATTACATAAAAAGTTACTAAAAATATTGCAAAAAAATAAAAGATGTGGGTACATTAAAAAATAACATGCAAGTACGATGCACTCAAGGACAACAACTAAATCAGAACTTGTTCAACGCACGGGATCACTTGCACCGGTTTTTAAGCTAGTTTTAGGCTTTTGTTAATCTAGGGTTAATTCATAATTTTAAGACGTATCTGCGTTGATTTAATTTCTTTACGTAATATTGTACTTTCCTATCTATTGTATGCTATATAATGAAGTATTATGTACTTATTTTGCTAGTATTGTATTTTATATGTTTTATATTATATTGCCTACCTTTTTATTATTTTATTTATTTCATTATATTATTTATTCCATATATTTGCATGCATTATTTTAGATAAATTAATTTAAGTTAGATTTATTTTATGCTGATTATACAAAGTATTATAGGTTCTATTATTATCACTATATATTCAAGATAATGTGAGTTTCATTTCCCACTTATTCGATTTAATGCCGATCGAGACCTACTGAGTTCGTAAAGACAGATCTCGCCAGCTCTTCCTGTCTTTAGCGACGTGGAGCGCATCAAAACATGTATAGGTATGTATAATATCATGGAATCTAGCTATTGACTTGGTAACAATAGTCGTCGAAATGTTTGTGGCAAAATCGATAGTTTGTGTGTAGGGCGAGTGACCGAGCGGCACGCTATGCCATCAAGCGATCGATAACAAGCGTATACTTGAATCACGACTTTTAGGTATAAACTAGTGTAGGTAATTAAGTAATTAAATAAGTCATTGAGGCTTCAATAATTTACCCGGCTTAATTTTTTTTTAATTGTACCCGGATAAAAGTAGGCTATATATATGTATAGGGTTTTGGCTATCGGAGAGAGCCAATTGGTGCACATAAAACGCTGTCGTTGCACTTTTTGGGTTCTGTCTCAAGCCAAATTACCGACACAGAACCTAGATACTCAGATGGTCAAATGTATATTTATTTGTCTAAAATTCTGTATTATCTCTTATCATGTAGAGTATCAAAGACAATTAAATATTATCTTTGGTATTAGTGCCTATATAAAGCCCCCTGTCTAATATTTTCACCTTTGTGTCTTCTCATGTAAAAAAAAAAGTTAAATCCTTCGAGATAGACTTACGTTTGTAAAGCATCATAAACAGAGAACAGCGCGGATCGGCACGGCTTGGGCAATTATATTTAGGTCTCAGGAAATTGAAAATTCGAATAGGTAGTCAGACTTTTCAAATACCGGCCTGTCAGAAAATCAATACGTGAGCACACAACTCGATACTGTTCATTAGCGAAACGCTACGCGTGCCAATTTAGAAAACTGAGCCTTTACACTCTTGTTTGGTATTACGAGTACAGTACACACAGCTCAGAGGTCCATCTACCCTGAATTCATAATCTGATAAAGCTATGTTTCCTTCGCTAAGTCCTCAGTTGATAGAAATAAAATTTTATACGTAAAGTATTAGAAATAGTAAGCGCGCCTATCGGGGTCTGTGAGTGGAGGGGTCCGGCGCAGGTCGGCGCCGACGCGGCATCTTCGTCCCACGCTCGCTGCTGTCCGGTTTTAGTGGCAAAGCGACGAATTGTCTCCGACACTAAGAATAGTCCAGTTAAGTACCAGTTCCTTAAACACGAACCATTCACGATACGGTAGTAATAGTACATTACTAGCCAATGACAGCGATGCTTGAAATCTTTTTATTTCGATTGGCTAATATTTGGCATGGGTTATCGTATTGTAAGCGTGAATCCATCGTGCTTGAGCCAAACGAGTTGATAATCGATAATGGTAAAAAAACATTTTTTTTTAACCCTGAAACTTTGTTTTTCTTTATGAATTTACTATCCATCCGAGAAGAATAGCTTTCAGCATTATTTTCTGAAATCCAACCTTGGTTGATGTATAGTAATTTTGTTCTTTGAATTGTGTGATACTATGCGTATTATAAACTTTGTTGCTCAAATGTTGAATTCAAAATCGAGAGCGGGATTTGTTATTTGTAAAGGCTCAGTATATTTTTTTAAGTAATATCAAAGCAAAACTTGAGATTCCTCTATTTGTATTCCCGCTTGAAGTTGAATTAGCGTTGTATTTTCTTTTAATTATGTTTCTTAATATAGCGCATAGTTAAATTACAAAACCTGCCATTTCTTGTAAACTTGAGTTTAATTATAATTCAACCTAGGGCGTTATATTTTTCCATAAATTTTCTAGCTTCCGAAAAAAAAAAACTCTAAAATTTATAGTCTTAAAAAGTGGACGAATCAAAATTCTTGTGATTTAAATAAATGAAGGCAAGAGCCAAAACGCTGGCATATAGGTCATTTTTGTTTTAAATAATTATGTTAATAACCGCAATATTTATTCATTATGCTTATAAGTACCAACATACGAAGCATTGAATTATTCTCCGTATTTAGGTACTTATAACCAAAATGAATAAACTTAGCGGTCTAACATAACACAATGAAATTATTTTTAGTGTTTAACTTGTACTCGAACAGCGAACTTTTAATTAGCATATTATGCACACAAGGGTAGCTTGTCTTTGAAATTTCTCATTACAGTAGGTACTCATATAGGGAGGTAGGTCCTATTTATGGTGCTATTTAGCTTGTAGGTAGATGTGTGTACTTGTAATACGGACTTTTTGACTTATATGGTATTGGCACAAATGCTCTTAAATTTGCATGCTTATAAGTTTTTGATTGAAAGAGCATGCTAAAGGCTTCAGTAATATTTTATAAGGTATTTATGCATAATGACAAAATGTAAACTTTATTGTACGTAATTGATTATTTGAGTATTTAATTCACGATTGGTGAAAGTGTCACCAATCGTTCTAATCAATAATAGTTTCAATTTTTAAAGGTTGGTCTTCTGAACCAGTTTATACGATTTTGCTGAAAAAAGTTCGACATTTAAATTTTGAATTATTACAGGCACTAATTTACCTCTGTTTTTCTGCTTAACACATTCATTTATTTCATTAGTCAATACAGAAAAGCCCACAAGCTATGGCTTTTCTGTATTCAAGACATCACAGAGTAGCGTATTTAGTTAAAGCAAGTTAACAGATGGCCCTGTCCCTCTTAACCTCTTTTATGTCCAAAAGAACCCAAGTAGTGGTAGGGGACGGGGGTAGAGCATTTTCATCCCAGCTGGAGAACGTCATGGGTGGCGTGACAATGCCGATATCTACATGTATGTGGACGATGTAGCCGCAGTAGTAACTGGACCTACGGTAGAGGAGTTGGAGCGCAGACTGAACTTGGTTATCCGGCAACTTAAATCTTAGTTTAAATCGAACGGTCTTGCGCTGAACAGAGACAAAACTTGCCTCATTAGTTTCAGCCTCAACGGAAGGGCGCCCTCTCTTAATGTGGTAGCCGGTGATACGGCGCTGGAACAAGTACACGCTATAAAATTACTGGGCTTCCACCTGGACAGTTCCCTTGTATGGGATAAGCATAGACTCACTCTGCGGTAAGCTAGGAGGGTCTTGCTTTGCACTACGAAGGCTAGCGAACACGGCGTCGCCCGACGTAGTCCGCTCCTGCTACTACGCGACAGTCCACAGTTCGCTCTCGTATGGGGTAGAGCTGTGGGCGCGAGCGGCCGACGCGAAGTCAAGCAGGCCTTCGTAATGCAAAAGCGAACTCTACGCGCGATGGCAGGAGTCCCGAGCGACGGCCCATGCAGGGAGCTGTTCAAGGAGTACAATATACTCACACGTACGGTTGAACTTATCTACCAAGTAGCTCTGTTCATCCACAACAACGTGGACCTGTTCCAGCGCCGCGGAATCAACGCCGCTCGCGCCTTGCGGAGTAACAATTACCACTACCGCCTGGTCACACCTAAACATAAGCTACAGAAATCGGAGAGGTCCGTTTATATAATGGGCTCTTCGGTTTATAACCGGCTGCCCGACTGGATTCGTGATGCAGTTTCCACGTCTATTTTTAAGAAAAAATTAAGAAAGTGGCTTACTGAATTGGTAAAGATAAAGATAAAGATCATTTATTTGCTTAAACATGTGTGGTCTTATATGATGTGACCGAATTTCTTAATTTACCCAATTTATAATTGTATTTGATATTTTAATTGACATGTAATAATGGTATTGCGAATAAATTCTGTATTTCTGCCCGCTTGTTAGTAGACCCCTTGAAACTTAAAGGTTCACTCAGAAACGTGTATTTACGTACACGGGCGTACTTACTAGTACTTGACGCTTTTGTACCTTCCCGAGTCGAATTTAAAAGGCCTCGTAACACCAGTTCGTAAGTAATTTCATCGCTTGCGTGGCTGCCTTTAATACCACACGAGCTTCTGCCCATGGTTTCGCTCGGTACAAAAATTAAAGTAAATGCCACCTATATCACCCGGAATAGTGTAGCTTTCCATCGTTGAAAAAATTACCAAAATCGGGTTCGATTTCCCCCTTCTTACAAACAAACAATTTTACCTCTATATTAGATGAAGATTGACATAAAATTACTTAAAAGCTAAAGTTTTGGCCTGATTTTTTTCTTATTATAGGTACTTGTGCTTATTTGCGTGGGAAACCTCCATAACGACAAAAACTGGTGTTGCTTTCATTTTGTAAGATCAATAATTCAATTCAAAATAATAGGAAAAGTTTGAAAGAAAACAATTTGTACATATACCTACTTATTGGAACCAAATCAATATTGGCCTTTATAGCTAATGGGGTATATACCTCTTTTAGGTTCAGTATTAATTAGAGTACGCCTTTGGTGAATTTCATAAAAAGTATTTCAAAGACCATTCCTTCAAAGATCCAACCTTTTCAATTACAACCAAGCAATTTCTATGAGAGCTTTGAGAACGATGATAAACTTTTATCAATGCTCTTTCAAATTCCATTCAAAGTTCAAAACTTACCTTTACTTGAACCGGAGTAAATCCTTACTAAAATCTCACTCAACTTTTACTAAATAGATAATCATTTACGGTGTTTCACTGAAAGCACTTTTCATCTAAGCACTTTCGTTCATTCATGTTCGAAGTCGTGAAGTTTACAGACAGTAGACGCGTGCGGTCGCCGCGATTTCAAGCCGTGACTGAAGGCTCAAGGTTTCGGTTCAGTCACAGTGTAGGTAGCTTTGATGAAAGCATCGAGGGGTTAAAGCTCGAGGTGATAAGAAAATTTAGGTGTAGGTTGTAATATATAAGCATACAAGGTTATTCATGCCATCCCTCTAAGTTGCGCACTTTAGTCATTTCACTACACTGATTATTTACTCGAATATTTTCTTTCCAGGGCCTCCATGCTGGTGCATTTGTTGGTCACTGACATGACCAACAAAAAATACGGGACACGACAAGCAAGCAAAGATCCCGAAAGGAGCTTCTTCTTAACACAATTGGCACAAAAGTTTGTTCTACGACTTTTGGGAATTAGTCATTTTTAATTGAAAAATTTTTGGGGTAAAATTAGTTCAAAATCAATGAATCAGCTGTTTTAGGTAGCAATCTTGATGCGGAATTTCTCGTATCTCGTAATCGATCATCATCATCATCATCAACAACATGTAGAAGTCCACTGCTGGACATAGGCCTCCCCCAGAGTTCCACGACCAACGGTCTTGAGCCTTTTCCATCAACCAACTTCCCGCAACCTTTACAATGTCATCGAATCAATGCCTTAATTATGATAGGATCTACGTAATTTGAGAAAAGAGATAACAATATGTTTTCTTCGCTAATATTCATTCTTTTTGTTATGAATAACCTTGTTCAGATAGGTAGGGATCGATGACCGAGTAGATCAAATAGCTGTGGTGGAGTCGTACCAAGGTTGACTTGCACCAAGGTTAGCATGGCTAAGGTATTTTCGTTCTGCTTTCATACATATATTATAACGATTAAATAGCCCGACAAATGTAATAAAATGTCAAACATTTTGAGCTTGTGTATAAAGTTGGGTCCTAAATAAATATAAACAGCGAGCTTCTGTACATTTTGCATGACAAATGTTTTTTTCAAGATTTAATAGGTAGCTAGATAGATTAATTACTTTTTAAGAATCATCATCATCATCATCTTACTGTCCTTATCCCACATCATGTGGGGTCGGCTCAACATCTATTTTTCTTCTAAGTCCATCTATCGGTCGTCATCACAGCACTCACTTCTTTCCTACCAATATCCACTTTCACACACTCAGTCAATGACTTTTTAAGTATATTAAATATATTTAAGTTCGTCTGTTTATTGCATCACTGTTTTATCTTTGTCAGCCTGCGTTAGGTACTTCATAAAATAGAGCAAATCAAGAAGATTTTTTATAAAGTTCGTACGAGAAGCGGCCAACTCTGATGACACAGTTTCTAGGCCACAGAAGGCCTCCGTCATGGCATAATGACTATCAAAGCAGAGACTGATATTAATAAATAAATAAATATTCCGGACATATTCACACGGCCAACTGATCCCAAACTAGGCATAGCCTGTACTATTGTGACCAGAGACTGATATATATAATTATCTATTATATATATCAGTCTCTGGTCACCTGACTGATATATATAATAGATAAATATTTAACACCCAGACACAGAACAAACATCTGTGTTTATCACACAAATGTTTGTCCAGTGCGGGGATCGAACCCGCGACCTCTAGCGCAGAAGGCAGAGTTACTACTAACTGAGTATGAGGCTGTCATATATATTTGACGTGTCCTCCAAATCACAGAAGCGCTCAGTGGGCCGAGCGCGAATTATTCACGATAGCGTTACGCTTATCAAATTAACGCCAATCGTAATTAAATGATTTCAAGGCTCGCCGCCGTGCAGATGGCATAGATCTACACTTATTATAAAGAGGTAAAATATGTTTGTTGGTATTTAGGGGCTATCTCAGGAACTACTGAATGGATACTAAAAAATCTTACATTAATAGAAAGCTACATTATCCTTGTTTATCACAAGCTGAATTTTATTTTGATTAAAGTAAATTATCATTCCGAAAACTCAATATCTGTAAATCAAGTCGGATGAAAAATCGCCGCTCGGCGTAGGTCCGAAGTAACAATTTTATAATCTGTGCACAACAGCACGCTTATTTAGTCCGTGGCATAACAACAGAATAATTAATAGTATTTACCGAGGTTTTTGAGTTAATTGTTAGGACAAAATTCAATTTGAATTAAAGAATGTCAAGTAAGAGTAGGGGTCGTGCCATAAGTCTTCCGTACACACGTGACGGAGATTTTTCAGGATTTTGAATGCAACGAAAAAATACTTAACTAAGTAGGCACCACAGATTGGTAGATTGAATTTTGATATTTATATACGAAAGGGGTATTTAAATATCAAAATACTAACACGTAGAGAATTAACAATATTCCTCTTCCTTATTTATATAAACAAAGATGTATGTATTCTAGCAAATAAACGAACGTAGGTACTACCAGTAAACCGGGTCGAGTATTATTATAATAAATTCTTCATGAATGACACACTCGGGGCACTTACGATTTTCAATTACCTACAGCCGGGTACACGAGCAATCACAATTTAGCCGCATAGTTAAATTTTAAATAGAAGGCAGAGTGAAGTTAAAATTCAGTGAAATAATTTTGGTGAGTGAATTCAATTAAAATGGTAATATAGTCGGATGATGTCTGCAGGTTTAAATTCATCGATTTTTGGAGGAGTTAGGGCACAACGAGATTTTCTCGCTCTAAATTGGAGCAGCCCGCCTGGGAGGTACATCCGCTTTACAGAAGATGGCATCCATATAACTTTTATTCGTTTCAAATTGTTATAAATTATGTGTTCCTACGGTGAGTGAAGTTGCTAGAGCAGGTTCGGGGTCGGCAACGCGTGCGTGATAACTCTTGTATTGCAAGCGTTCATAGGCTTCGGTAACCACTTGCCAACAGGTGGGCCGTACGCTTGCCACCTTAGTTGTATTAAAAAAAACAGAAAGAGTTGGTACATAGAGATGTTTTTGATTTTGATGATATATCGTATGCTGTTTGAACGGAGCGGCTACTTAATATATTTTCGCCGCTAGCTCCTGTTCTATTCGGTTAAAGCGAGTGCGTCACGGCGTTCAATTTATTTTTTATACAGAAGCTGTAATTGAATCCTCCATTTTAAATTCTATTTCCTCGTTTCTGCTGAATGCGGTGGTATTAGCATCTTTTGCGTGGTATTAGACCGCCTCATTGATCACAAAGCTTTCGTAGTATTTATACATTATTTTTCTCACGAAATGTTTCTTCTAATCTTATCTCTATTAAGAAACTTTGTCCCCCTTACTTGTACAAACGCTTGTTTAGAATTATACATGTCACTAATTTTCACAAAAAACGGGATATTCAACATTTGTGAGTTTCTTTGTTCCCCGATATTTCGGGCTTCGGCACAGTTTCATACGCCGGAGTTAACTGAACTAGGATCACTTTGAAACGTCTTAGAAACTAGGTGAAGCTATGCCTGTTCCTCGCGACCAAGCCTAGAAGAATCAGGCAACAAACACGGCTTGGTGCCTATCATTTTTTTCGATGATCCTTTTTCACAAAATGGAATTTAAAGCTTCAGTGTGGTTAAGTTATGTTCATAACCATGATAGTTTCAAAAATTGTATCCATCTCACTGTTTTTCATAATGTGATAATAAGAGATGGCAATACTTTAAGCGCTTTATCTTTTAGCATTTTTTTAAATAAAGCCATGTTTTTGTGTACTCAAAAGTCAACTTACGCGAAATGTCTCTATATTCTAGTTAGTGACGGGCTGCGCAGGGTTCCAACACCGACTGATTTTTTATAATATCCCAAAATTTGCGGCGCTTTAAGCCGATTGGAAGTCCCAAAGATTTTCACTCCGTAGCTTAGTTAGTTCGAGTACTTATACCCGTAGGTATTTTGAGGAAGGGTGCAGGTTCAAATCCCGTCTGAGTCGAAATTCTTGGGATATTATAAAAAAATCATAGTACTTATTCCTTAAGTGTGGTTAATCACTATAAAAATAAATAAAATAAGTCTGTCTGTCTCTGTATCACCAAGCTATGTGCAGACAAAACTAAAGCTTGATTAGTGCATAGAATTAACACGGTACGTACTACGCCCGTTAATATCTCATGTAGCTCTAATGAACGAACGAAAACACGCCGATAAAAATGGAAAGACAAAAAACTCTTTCCCTCCTTTAACCCTTTAAAGGAAAGGAAAACACCGTAGGTAGGTAATATAACGGACGGACTTAAAATATGCCACGCAGTGCGTCAAGCGAACTAGAATTTTCTTGTCAAATTATTCAAGTTGCTTGCTGTCCGTTTGAGTTATAGATAGATAGATAGATAACACTTTATTGATCACCATACGGAAATACTACATAAGATCACAATTACAAATTTACACGGCAATACAATGGGCGGCCTTATCGCTAACTGGACTGGACTGAAAAGATTAGAGAAGGGGCAAGATGGTGTTTCTTAAATTATGAAGAAAATAATTAACTATAAACAGAGTAAAGTAGTGTGTAGAGTTATGTGGTTTGGGTAAGTTCATTTTCATGTACGGTTGCTGAAATGCTGCTAACTACATTTCAAACTGGAACTTATGACTTTTCTGGTGAAATCTACTGTTATCCTACTAATATTATAAATGCGAAAGTTTGTGAGAATGTTTGGATGTTTGTTGTTCAATCACGCCGTAACGGCTCGACCGATTTCGTTGAAACTTGGAATAGACAAAGTTCTGTATCTAGAATAGCATATATGCTACTTTTTAAGTAGGTACCACGTGAGCGAAGCCGCGGGAGGAAGCTAGTATTATTATATCTTAGTTACACAAAAATCTGCAAGTCCATTGTCATCTTACACATTTGTACATACGTGGTGATTCATAATATGAATACTATCCCGTAAAGAGCTTATTCTACAACCTATTAGTAATAACGTTTGTTCAAAGACTTTTGGAAATTCCACCTTTTCTTTATTCTTTATTGTACACAAGAAAAATACAGATACAAAAATTAAAAAGAAAGGTATGTACAAAGGCAAGCTTAACCCTAAAAAGAGTTTTCTTCCAGCAAACCTTTGAGGCTAGAGAGACGTGATTATAGAGACGTGATTACAAAGAGGGAGGTTCGTGTACCTACAATGTTTGATATTTCCTTTCGGGATATTTTACATTGGTTATACTCCTTCTCAGACCAAACTTAATAAATTGTATATTTTAGTCACAATTTAATTAAAGTAATTTTTCGGTTTAGGTTTTCGGTAATGTATTGCACGTTTTAGTAATAGAATTACTTTTTAGACTATTTCAAATTAGAGCTTTCTGATCAGGACGCCTTTTTGTTATAAATACTTTGCTATGATAATAGATGGACCCAAAAATGGTCCCACTTTTCATGCGACTGAGACAAAGTTCTAAAACATTTTGCTGAGTAAGCAGGTTGTGAATTTTAGGGAACACAGTGAAATGTAGTATATTATTTCATTCGAGGCTTAGGTGTGTACCCAGGTTAAATTGTCTCATATACACCTCATGATTAATTCAGAGTATTTGCTTTCCTCGGGATTCCAGCATTCGCTTATCAGCTAAATTAGGCGAGCTTGTTCCCGTGTCGCTCTTACGGGAAAACGCGTGAAGCTTTATGCTATCATGTTGAGGAATATTAACATGTTTTACAATATTTTTCCAGAATCTTTAATCATCTCCTTGATAAAATGATACAAATATGAGCAATTGTTTACAATATTATAATGGTATGCATATGTATTTATTAAGGTATCTATATATTTATGTATTGATCTTATTTATTTTTAAACTAGTATGTATTAAAAATCCTATTTCTCTCAAAATTTTAGTAAGTAATTAGCATCATGATTCCTTTTAATTTCGTTTTTATGATCTCTCCTGTGCACTACTTTCACATCTTCTGTCCACAAACACAAAGGTCATCTGGAAGATAATGCTTTTTAGCATTAAGTTCGCCTTTGTACTATTTTTATGTGCAATAAATAATTTTCTATCTATCTATTTTTTAGGATTTTGTATCTCATTTGGAAAAATCGGAATCCATTTAGAATAACCTTGTTATGCTTCTGTCTGACTATCAAGACCCTTTTCTCAGGAACGGCTAAAGTTAATTAAATGCATTCAAAAGATATGGCAATGAATGTCCAATAATTAAATGGAATTGGCAATGATTATTGCCTTTCAAACGCAAGTGTTTCAGCACTATTCAAAAAATATATCTTTGTGACTATCAACTTACATCACTGCTTAAACGAAACCGCAAAGTTGATAGGACTAAGCTTTGATAATTGCAAAAGGAAGTCAATCATGCTATCGACCGGTTTCGGTGCTGAAGAGGGTCCCTAATCTTAACGCATACATACAGTTAATTTAACGGATATTAATATTAACAATGGATACACGGAAGCAGAGGCCTCTCTACTGTTTGGAAATGACAATACAGCGAGGATTGAGTCCGGCACCTCGCCAAGGCCGGTCTATCCGACAGCATCGGACTCCCCAACTTAACAGCAAACAAACTCTTTCATGTAGTTAAGTCTCACGAAACTTCGTTTGCGCGATCTAGACCTCGAGATCTGATTGGTGTAGAGCAGCAATTTGGTTTCGTGCCGTTACAGTCAATGCACCTGACAAAAAACCAGCCGTGAGGCTATTTAATGTGCCTCGGCCTCAGCGTATGGTTGGCTGCTTGGCGCATCATTGTGGAACGTTCAAAAGAAGCAGAGGCGCCTTAGAGTACATGATACATGGTACATGTACTCTAAGGCGTAGCTTATATAGCTATAAGTAGCTTATGTCATTCCTCAGGATTTAAGCGATAATTACTTAGTTGGACCTGTAAGTTCTCGTAGTTTCCAACTTAAATAGACCCGATACTACCGGTGCTACTATAGAAATAAATAAATCCATAATAACACCCAACAGTCACATACATAGTCCTGAACCCACCTTAGGATTCCATGTGTCGTGGGTATCAGATACTACGAGTACCTACCAACCTAGACCCGGAACAAATATTTGCAGATCGTGCAAACATTTGTCCCGCAGCGGACTACTTGCGTCCAGTGGCGGATGTGCAGTCTTGGCCGCTCTAGGCCCCAGGCCATGTGCCGCCCCTTTCTCAGCACCCGTCATTAGACTAAGTACATAATGCATTTTTTTATACTACCTGCTCGTCAATGGCATATTATGTGTCATGCAAACCTTTCCTAAAGTAAGTCATTACAGCCCTACGGTCTAGCCGGGTCATAATGTTGTACTGAATTTCATTATTTCCCATGGGACATAATGTGATTTGAATTTGGAATGCAACCCATGTAGTCATGCTTGATCGAGGTTGGTTTCAAAAATGTTTGGGTGCAATGAGATTTTATTCTATATAATTAGGCTGTATGTTAACATTTTCTTTGCACTGCCTACAAATAAAAAAAAAAGAAAAACATGAAAACTTTTTACGAAATTCATTTTTACCCGCACACAAAGAAGGATTTATTCGAATGTCGAACTGACCACTACAAAATAGACTACAAAAAAAGAAAAAAAGGCGCCAAGCACTTAAACTGCTGTGCTGTTATCTACACCGAAATTCAGTTTCGATTCAAATAAACTTCTAAAAAATGTCAAGTGACGACGACAGTGATTTTGATTCGACTCCAGAATGCATACAATCTGAAGCCTCTGGTATAGTTGGAAACTTACTTCCAGAAAAATCATTTCTTTCTACTTAACAGTCATTGTTTTCAATTGCCTCGCAGAAAGTATAAAAAGTAGAGTATGCATCGCGGGCTTAAATGTGTACTTGTCTTGGGCGATCTTGAACCCCTCGTACTCAGGATTCTTGCCTTAACTCCCTCGCTCCGCTCAGGAGTTAACCATAGAATCCCTCATTCTCGGGGTTCATTATAGCGCCCTTGACATAATACACTACTTTAAGCCCTTGTTGCATAATCTACTATTTTATACCTACCTGGTCGTCAATGGCATATTATGTGTCATGCAAACCTTTCCTAAAGTAAGTCATTACAACCCTACTGTCTAGCCGGGTCATAATGTTGTAGTGAATTTCATTATTTCCTGTGGGACATTATGTGATTTGAATTTAGAATGCAACCCATGTAGTCGTGCTTGATCGAGGTTGGTTTCAAAAATGTTTGGGTGCAATGATATTTTATTCTAATAAGGCTGTATGTTAACATTTTATTTGGACTGCCTACAAATTAAAAAAAAAAGAAAAACATGAAAACTTTTTACGAAATTCATTTTCACCCGCGCACGAAGAAGGATTTATTCAAATATCGAACTGACCACTACCGAATAGACTACAAAAAAAGAAAAAAAGACGCCAAGCGCTCCAACTGCTGTGCTGATATCTACACCGAAATTCAATTTCAATTCGAATAAACTTCTAAAAAATGTCAAGTGACGTCGACAGTGATTTTGATTCGACTCCAGAATGCATACAATCTGAAGCCTCTGGTATAGTTGGAAACTTACTTCCAGAAAAATCATTTCTTTCTACTTATTTAGCCATTGTTTTCAATTGCCTCGCAAAAAGTATAAAAAGTAGAGTATGCATCGCGGGCTTAAATGTGTATTTGTCTTGGGCGATCTTGAACCCCTCGTACTCAGGATTATTGGTTCAATATAGGGTCCAATATAGCGCCCGGGACATAATACGCTACTTTAAGCCCTTGTTGCATAATCTACTATACTTCATTGCCAACTTTATCTAAATCGAAATCAAAAATTTAATTAACTATAATAGCTACTAATTTGTAAATATATTCCGAGATGATAAGATTTTCTACGACAATTTCTACAAATTTTTGGTCGCGATTTGCCGCCCCTTATATCTGGCCGCCCTAGGCCCGGGCCTACTGTGCCTTAGGGCAAATCCGCCACTGCTTGCGTCTCAGACGGGCACTGGCCCGCTACGCCACCGAAGTCGTCATAATATCGTTTCATTAGTCGACTGATTAAATCTGAACTTTTTGTATTTTTAAACATGATTTAATTCTACAAAGTCCTCGTCGTGACATAGATTACAATATCTACATATGTCATGACGAGGACTTTGAAGTAAAGCGACGTCCAAACGGCGTGCAATATGCATTTAAAATTTATTTCAAAATAATCATTCTGAAAAGAATCAATTTGAGTTGTAAAGGAGCCATTTCATTCTGGGCCTGGAAAAAATAGGAGATTACAAGAAAAATACAATTTCATTAATTTGAAGACAAATGCGATGGTACAAGAATAGTTCTTGTGGTAAGTTTTTACTATGTGAACACTATTTGAAGGCCGCCATGTTGGTTTATAATTGGCGTTTGACATGACATTGACATATTTTTCATGTCATGTTGTTTGGTTTGATGTTTTTGTTTTGTCAGATAAATGTAGGTTGTCAAAATGACATTTCACGCACGTCCATCCGCTATATTTTTGTAACTCTTTGTCGAAGAAAATCTTAATGTACCTTAGAACGAAGTCAATTTAAATAAAATAAGCAATTAAATACGTTTACTTAGCCATATTTTAGAGTAGTGTACACCGTGCAGGCCCAGGCTCCACATATTGATGAAACGTCTCTTTTTAGGTTTCTTTTTTCGTTTGCGATATTTTTGTGCTATATTGCACGTCTTCAAATGTCAAACTCGAAATGAACTATGTAGGCGTAAGGATATTATGAAACGAATTTCAGGTGACATATCGTACCCCGTTTGAACACGACTTATAAATTTAGGTATATTCAGCGAACTACTGGCACGTGTTATGGAAAATTGTAAGAGTTGATATATGTACATTCATGTCCGTATATTAATGGTCATAGAAACATTTTTCAAATGACAAAAACGCAAAGTTTTGTATAAAATGGAAATTTAATATTGCGGACCTCACATATATAGTTATTTATATACATGTTAGTAAGTACTTATCACTTTTCCACAATGAAATCCACGATAATTTATCATCTTCTACTATTTTATCTTGCATCGATTTCTGGTGAAACAATACATAAAATTCAACCCTTAGTTTTTAACGGGACGCTTCTATACCAGAACGAACAAAAACATCTGGTGGGATTAGAAATAGAATTGTATTTTGAAAATAACATTGAACTGGGATGGTGCAGTGGATCCGTCGTAAGTAAGAGTTGGATCCTAACTGCAGCACATTGTGTGAGTACAAGCAATATGCATATTGATGTAATAAGAAAAGTTGATCATTACTGGGTAAACCTCGGCGAAGTATGGGGTTACAACACCATCATACATCCCGGCTATAAAAAAATGCAAAAAAAAAACATTTGAGAGCGATATAGCACTGTTAAAAACGACGGAACCGATGACACTTTCCAAAAATTTGGTGCCAATTAAGCTGAAGAAACGCTCGATAAACGCGGGGAATGACGTTACTGGTACTATTATGGGGTACGGTGCTTCAGAATTGTCCACCGATGCTCCCAGGCAAGGAGCTGTTACGTTTTCTGTCTGCTCTAAGATGGATTTAGAGAAGTATGGAAGACACTTATTATGCTCGTATGATAATATAGCAAGACCTGGAGGAGGAGATTCTGGTGGTTCTCTAGTGTCTGATAATGGCAGACTGGCTGGGGTGATCTCAGGGGGACATTGTGACCCCAGTATTAGTAAGCCTGGAGAAAAATGCTCATCCTTTTTTGTAAACGTTTCTTATTTTTTGAATTGGATTAGAAAGTATAGTGGTGTGAAATAAATTGACAATATTTCGGAAAGTTTCGTGTGTTTTATTTTCTACCTTGCATTTCCTTGTACCTAATTAAAATGTGATATAAAATGATTATGACTACAATTAACTTCCAATAAATGCTTTCATGAAATTTGTGGGCCCGTATGCCAGATAATAATATGTATAACAAAAAACTTAAAAAAAAATACATACGCACGTAGGAAAAAATGCGTTAAAATAGTTATCTTAGTTTTATCATAAAATTATGAATTTATTGCTATTAGTAACATATTTGTAATAGTAAATACCTAAATTCCTATATAATACAGTCAAAATTTAAAAAAAGTTTAGTAATTCGAAGAACTAATACGCGTTTACAATGAAATCACCATGTTTTTCTCTACTGCTATTATTTTCCATATCATCTAGCTTTGCTTACGATATTAAAGATCTCGTCTCTACCAAAACCATGCGAGTGTTTGACGCGCAAGATTCCATTCACAAACAACAAAAACATCTAGTACAACTCGACATACTAATTGCTTCCTACATAAAAAGAAAAAAGAAAGAAATTACATCTTGCAGCGGATCTATCATAAGTGACAGATGGATTTTAACGTCTGCGCATTGCTTTGAACACAAAGACGTACGTGTAACCGTAAAACGTATGGAATACAATCGACGGGTTACTCTCGGAGATGTTACCAAGGACAACATCGTAACACATCCCAAGTACGTGCATAACCCAAGCTGGCCGCTGTCTGAAAACGACATAGCGTTGCTAAAAATGACAAAACCGCTGCAGTTCCACCGAAACATGGCTCCGATAAAAATGCGCAAGCGGCCATTGAGGGTGGGACAGACCACTACTGCAACACTAAGTGGATACGGTGATTCAGAGCTCGATATTTCAGATCAGGCTAAGCCTAGACAAGGAATAGTGACTGTATTTACCTGCGCTGAACAATTAGGACGTAACCTGCTATGCTCACATAGCTTGGTGAGGGCCGGCGATGGAGATTCGGGAGGTTCTTTGGTGTCGAAGAATGGGAGACTACTCGGAGTGACCTCAGCAAGTTGTTCTGAGGTCCATATATCACAGAAATGTGAAACTGTTTATGTGGAGGTTTCTTATTACTTGGATTGGATCAAAAATGTGTCAAGCATTTATTGAATGAAGCTGTGAAGTGTAGAGAAAAGCACTTTTGATTAATTCCGTTTACGTTTTACATAAATATTTAAACATAATCATATTATGTATGTAATGCTATAAACCAGAGAATAAAAACTTTCAATATACACCTATTATCAAATTAATTACAAAAACCTTTGAAAATTTTATTTCACTTTCCAGTGATTGAGACTCAATCGAGCCATATTGGAAGAGAAAACTTTGTGGCTAAAATCTAGGTCCTCAGACTCGGGCCTCTGGCTATGCTACTTGTTATACGGTTACCACGCGAGCGAACCCGCGGGCGGAAGCTTGTTATACTTTGGTACGAAGTTGAGTAGTGCTAATTTTGCGAACAGTTGTTGGTTCTTGTTTCACTGAGTTCAGTTCAAACCTTAATTTAATTTAGTTCGTTTGAATTACTTTTCGTATTGTAAGTGGCAAGTATTTTGTTTTACGTGTTTAGATACTAGGAAAATAGAGATTAGGAAAAACTTATGGATGAAGTAGTTCATCCCGAACTGTCTCGCGATGTCTGGTTTGTAAAAGGTTGGTGCTTTGATGATCGTTGAGGCACAAATAAGATAAACTTTGATAATCGCATCTTTAGCATGTTCTAACTAAAATGCAGTCTTTAGTGAATAACGAAGTCATTAAAACTATACCAAATGGGAGTTATCATATTGGTTTTCAAATGTTACTCAAAGTCAAAGTCAAAAGGCATTTATTTCAATAAAATCACTAAGATCACTTTGAAACGTCTTGGAAACTAGGTGAAGCTATGCACTGTTTTTGTTATCACCATGCGTCTGCGCCTGCGTCTGCGTCTCCTCAACAAATTGTCTAATGAAGCTGATACTTTGTATACTTTGAGGTCTGATGACAATACAATGTTATGGTGACAGTGAGCTGATCTAGTAGTATAAGTGGAAAGGACATTGGGCAAATTTGTATGGAGCCAGGGCCCCGATTTTTTTTAATCCTGCAATAATGAAACTTTCAGTTTTACATTGTGCTAATCGTGTAGATTTCAAATATGTGCGGCTTTTATTGTAAAGCAGCCGGAGTAAAGAGATATAGGTCGTTAAAGTTTTTTATAATACCTGGTTGACAGTGTACGAAATGTAATTATTTTGAACATTACAATATTTATTTTCAATTCTATGTTGTTATTAGTTTAAAATACTGACAGATCTACGTGAAAAGGGAGGATATTACTGGATCCTGTACGCCTGGACCTTTTCAGATCGGAGGATGTCTACCATGTAAAAGTATTTTCATATTCAATATGTACCTACCTATATTATGGTTATTAAATAGTACCAAGGATGATACTCTGATATTACCTATTAAACCTAAATAAAAAAAAATGAATAAACATACAATTTTTATTTCAGATTAGCAGTAACCAATGGTATTTAATTAACTGTTATATTATTGATAAACTATGAAATAAAAAAAAATACTACTTGAATAATACACAAAAATCAATCTTTACAAAATATACCTACAGCATTTAACAACTTTGGAATTTGATAACCATGATGATAGACTAGCCCCTTCTGGAGTGTTAATAACATGCGATCTTGCTCGTAAGACCTAAGAACCACATCCACGGCACACTCTTCGATGTTCAAACCGTCTAACGGCAGCTTGTTCCGCAGGAACGTTTTGCACCAATGTCATTTTTTTATATCTGTAAAAATAATAGTTATTGTCATTGTAGTTAGGTACCTCATTTAAAATATACCTACTGATAAAAAAGTATCATGTGCATGCATTCTCCTAAAGATGCATCATATAAAATTCGGCAGCCGCAAAAATGAGCATAACTAGTCGTACGAAAGTCTGAAAGGATTTGCTAGTAATGTATATTTTATATGATGCATCTTTAGGAGAATGCATGCACATGATGCACACCAAACAAGCAGAGACACGGCAGGGCGTTGCGTTGCAATTTAACTTTTAAACAAATAGCGCTGCGCTCTTTTCCTCATCGTACCGCGTTCGATGTGTGGAGCTCCTGAGGCTTCATCATCAACAACCTGTAGGAGTCCACCGCTGGACATAGGCCTCCCCCAAAGAGTTCCACGACGAACGGTCTTGAGCCCTTTCCATCCACCGACTTCCCGCAACCTTTACAATGTATTGGTCCATCGGGTGGGGGGCCTTCCAACGCTGCGTCACCCGGTTCGTGGTCGCCATTCGAGAACCTTTACTCCCCAACGGTTATCGGTTCTGCGAGGTTTCATGAATCGTAAAATAATATTACTTAGGAAAATGTAGAAACTTACCTGATGTGGTTAACCAAGACGTGACAGTATTAAGGATTACCGGTGGCTGGTCTTGTACCAGGAATCGTCGAAATCTTGAGCCTCAAGCAATAGTGCAATTGGCAATTAAGAATTTCCATTTTTAACTCAAAACTAAAAACCGGTATATATACAAAAGTACTCTGTGCTAAAAACCGAAACGGAATCTGCAAGTCACAAATGACAATGGATTATTGTGACAGTCAAAAACAATTGATTGCGGGTAGGGTTTTGTTTCGCTGCACTATACCAATCGAAGAAAAGCGTTCGTAGTAGTAAGAAGGTAGCATAAACATAACACGGAAATGACTATTTTCAGCGTTTAATATAACTCCACTGCTTTAGAGCTTTTCATGACTAAAACTACTACTTTAAATTAACAAAATGAATTAATTAACTCATCAAATAACTGCAGGTTGGGGCCCACGATTACCCATGTCCTTTGTTCTAAAGGATTTTTTCTACAAAGCACGTTGATAAAACATGTTTGTTGCATTTATTATTAATCCTATATCAGATCGTAATGTAATTTTTTTGGAGATCGAACAAAATTAAATGGTGACGGCGATTCATTCCATATTATCAACTTTCCAAGTCCCTATAGCTTAACGCAGACTGATCCTATCCTACTAATATTATATATGTCAAAGTTTGGGAGGATGTTTGGATGTTTGTTATTCAATCACGCCGTAGCGGCTCAACCGATTTCGTTGAAACTTAATTATGTTGGAGTATAAAGAGTTCTATACCTAGAATAGCATATAGGCTACTTTTTATGTAGGTACCACGCTAGCGAAGCCGCGGGCGGCAGCTATTAGACCATAAAGCTGTCTTGTAAATACTAGTTTACTGCATAACTACCACAAAACATCACAAACATTACATAAGCTTATGCACTTATCTGTACCATAAAGTCAGTGTCCATAACGCGCGACCTAATTTTTATGCACGTTACGTACACGTTACGTATACGTACGGTACCATATAGCTTGGTTACCACAAGTGTTTACAACGCCGGAATGCGATGCATCGTTCTGTAGTTCCCCTGTAAAGCATATATTTGTTTACAATAAATAATCAACGTGAGACGTCGGGGTAGTAGTAGTAGGGTAATGGAAGGCTCAAGAGAATGTTAGGTCATATTTTAAAATTTTAAACTCTTTGATGACGGTCATCCAAACTCTTTGGTAAAAATATATATCGTGTCGTCAAAGCCAAGTTCAAAAAAAGAACATTTGGGTTGGCGGCAAATTTAGAAAAATATACAAATGAGCATCAGCGCTGAAAAAAAGGAATTGGTCGGAGCATATTAGGGAGATTAATGCAAAAAGGATAATTTGATATGCGAGCAATGCAGTAATATCGTTCAATGTTGTTATAACTGGTTAAATAACTTAAAGGGTACGTAACGCATGTTTTTATTGAATATAGATATTTGTATACTCTTGAAACGTAAATGGGTTTTGTCTTTCTCCACTTTACCATTCACCCTAAAATAAAGAGAGAAATAAAATGCCTTTGTGTCAGTTATATCATTGATTTGTTTAACAGTAGAAGAAACCAACTAGATACAACCTATTTTTTTATGACCACGATATGACTTGCAAAGGTTTTCAATGAATGATACAATATCGTAGAGTTATTTTTCATTCACAAAGGCAATTATATCTTCCAATTGGTTGTGCGTTATTGTAAAGGCGTGTTGCGTGCGTGCTCGACTGCTTGCACAAAGTGATTCATGATATGTATACTATCCCGAAGGGGCTTATTCTATTGGCGATAAGTTTTGTTCTCTGACTTTTGGTAATTTGACATATGAATACGTACCTATTGGCAGCAGTGTCCATTATTTTTTTTAACAACGATAGCTCTAATTGCGCTCGCTAACCCGCGTGCCCAGCGTGGTATGGGAAAATTCCCTTCACATAATAGGCAGGCGCTCTGGAAATCTGTGGGCGAGGCTTATGTTCAGCAGTAGACATCCTACGTCTAAAATGAAGATGATGATGTAAGAAAATTGTGATTCTCATCATTTAACAAGGCTACAAGTAAAGAGTTCATTTTAAAATGCTAATAATGGATGTTTTTTTTTTTTTTATACAACTGAGATGGCAAACAAGCCTACGGCCCACCCGTTGGCAAGCGGTTACCATAGCCTATGAGCGCTTGCAATCAGGCATCACGCACGCGTTGCCGACCCCGAACCCCCCTCCCCCTAAAGAGCTCTGGCAACCTTACTCACCGCAGGAACACAACACTATTTGAAACAAATAATGTTATTTGGCTGCGATCTTCTGTAAGGCGGAGGTACCTCCCCAGGTGGGCTGCTCCAATTTAGAACGAGAAAATCTCTGAATGTGAATAAATTATTAATAAAATCTAGATGCTAGACGCTTTCATATTTTTTTACCTATCAAAATGTCGTCCCCGATCTAAGAAAGTGAGTCTTACGAGAAAACGACGTTTTAAATTCAATTACGTAACTTATTAAACATTGAATGACTGTGTAATGGCCCAATGAATTTGAAATTACGACTTTTAATAAATATGACTTGTTTTTTATGGTTCCGAAGCTAAATGGTCGAAATGGAACCCATTAGTTGTCATGTCCAATTGTCTGCTCCAATCCCGCTTACATTAAAAAGAAATACATAAATTAATAAATACATCTGATCATGTGATGCCGATTCTTTACTGCTTAAGTATTTCAAGTTCGATATTCTTAGCACTACATTATTTTCCCTCTTCTTCAAAGGATACCTAAAGGTTATAATTAAGAAAAATATTAATAGGCGCATGACTTTTATACTATCTTCAGGCGATTGATCCTTGAAAATGTCTAAGGGGGCACTATCAAACATTGGCACATGCCAACATTTCGCAGTAATTACTATTCTATATGTGACTGGTTGCAAGCCCATCGGCGCTTATAAGTTTACTAGTTTCCTCACGATAATTTCGTTCACCGTTTACATTTTTCGAACAGTAAAACTTATTGGTGCAAGACCGGGCTCTAACCCACGACCTTAGGATCGAGGTACTTCCCACTAGGCCAACACGGCATCTAAACTTGGTGTTTTGCATAAATCTTCATGAACGTATAAAAAAAGAGATATGCTTTACAAGTTCCAATGATACATTCGGAAATGAATATTTCCTAATCTGCGGTTGTAGTAATATCAGTTTCTGATGATATAAGTTAAGAGAACCATAATATAGTGTAGCTTAGCATGGCTTGAACAGAATGTGGATCAACTCCTTTCTTAAATTTCTCTCTGACGCAATACAGTCATTCGTATCTTAGATACAGGAGAAAGCAGTGGTGTGTAAACCGTCAAGAAGTTTTAATAATGTTACAAAAATCGTGTCTATTTTTGCTAGTAGTGTTCAGTACTGAGTTGTTTGCAAAAGGTATGTTGTACGAATTTAAATAAGTTACCTTTCGTTATAGTTAGTTAGCGGTGCGTGATCAGAGGTATTTAAGTTACTTTACTTGTACCTATACATTTGATTTGTATATAATAAAGGAAGTGTGAAGGACAAATTCAAATAATGTCGGAATTGAGAAGTAATAGGACGTCACATTATGTCGGACAAGGGCAGGAAGAAGATGACGAATAAAAAGTTAACAACTAAGTTTGCAAATTAATTAAGTTACTTACCTTTATATGTACTACGTTATTCATAAAAGACAAAATAAATTATGAATACCTATATAACGAAAAAGTCATAAAAATGTCAGATTGCCTTACACTTATTTTAATTTAAAGGCACTTAATTTACCTACATAAAAATAGAAAACATTTAACGTAAAATATTACAAATACTACCGACCTTTTATCACATCCGGATCATGCACTCCCATTTACCTAGCTATCACAATGACTTTACCCGAACGATTATCCCCCGTCCTTTAGTGGCAAGGTATTGCTTTATCAATGTATTTCTACTATTCAGCTCAAAGCCAATCTCTGCTGATGTGGGCAGGGTTGTAATACATGTATAGTAAAGGGTCGCACCTGATCCGCACCCAACCTGCACCCAACCTTCACTCAGCCCTTACCTAGCCAAAAACTAGCATGAATTGGTGGTGATGTTCAATTACATTTATCACAATGCAAAACCGTAGAAACAATCAGTAGCTCTATCATCACCATCATCATCATCGTCATCCTGTAAAAGTTCACTTCAAGACACAGGCCTCCTCCATAGAGAACCATGACGAACGTTCTTGAGACTTTTCCGTCTACTGACTTTCACAACTGCGTCGGTCCATCGGGTGCAGGGTGCAGTTCCAACACTGCGTCGCCCGGTTCGTGGTCGCCGTTCGAGAACATTTATTCCCCAACTGTTGTCGGTTCTGTCAAAGTCAAACCATGAAGTATTTAGCGGCTAAATACTTCATGATTTGTGTAGTCATTGCGTAGACCGAGAATAACATAGACGTCACATTAAATAATAATACCAAGAAAGATAAGGAAATAAATATATGATACGACGTATGAGTAAAGGAGAAAGAACTGTTATCTTCCATCACGGTCTGCGTATGCACTTTGTGGTGCATGCATGTGTATGCACAATGGTTAGTGCGAAAAAGTGCAGTTATTACTAATTTACTAACTAATATTTTTGTGTACCTGGTGTAGCAGTTGTAGAATTCAACTGGTAACATGGTACGTTGCAGTATTATAGGCTCCACGAGCGATAGTTTAAGGAAATTGGAAAATATTACCTTTCACCGGTAAGTACCGTTTTTGTTTCTGTTTGCAATTAAAACATTATGCTGGAAAAGGATCTGGCTATATAATTGAACACGTTATTATTTATTTAGTTTTCTAATGCTTAAATCATTACCATTTCTTTGAATTTTAAAATTTATCGTTGGTTATGATAAACCGCACTAATTGCATGGTCATTCTCATGCCTAGAGCCACGCACAAAAATATCCATTTCTAATTGGCTGGATTATACGTTCGTCTTGCTCGGGTATACGCGCTAGCCCGGTCTATATTATACTCTGTTTACGAGTCATTGGCTAAATTTTAGCCAAGGATTTCGGTGATTGTCTAAAAAAAAAAACATTTATTAAGAACAAAGAACGCAGGTAAACAGGTTAATAATTACTTACGTATCGTAAGCGTAAAGTTATCGCGAATTATTCGTGATTACCTCACAGTGTGGTAGAAGTGTGGCTATGATTATAAGATGATAGAGATAACGTAATCCTCTGCCGAATTGTGATCCTCGCCTAATAAGCAGAAGTAAGAAGACCAACTGTTAGTTGGTCTGTTAGACCATACCACTTTTTCAAAAACTTCTACTACCCGTTTGAAATTGCTGGACCAAAAAATTTATGCTGAAAACTTTTGCAACCGTTTTTAGTAGATAATTGGGCAGCGGAACTGCAGATGCTGCTTTTCGCAAACACGTTGGGCCAAAGTTGAAGTAGGTACGTACGTACGTGTACGTAAGTAGGTAATTGTGTGCTTACGACGAGAGTGTTACCAACATCTGATTTTGAAAATTCGTCATTTTGATGTCATCAATCAATTCACAAAATCAAATGTCACAAAAATATCTTATAGGACGTGAGTGATTTTTCATGCGGATGATTCATGTTTTGAAAAATACACTAGGTTAAAAATATTTTGTCAGTGACCTAAAATATAATCACCATACATACATACATATAAGTAATTAATATTTTGTTATCCTAATAATTTAGACAAGCAACTTTTTGCACCACTTTACCTTAATGTTTTAAACCTGTAATTGTGTTAGTTTTGCTTGTGTTTTATTGCCAAATGTAAAGATAGATGTTTTAAGTAGGTACCTTCTTAATTTAAATAGCTTGTTTTAAAATGTAGGCTAGATGTAGCTTACAACGGTCTTGTTAGCAACATTTTTCAAGAGGACTCTCGTACCACTTGAGAGTTTGGTGAGGGCACCCCTTGACTTTAAATAGAATACGTCACACAACACTCTTCAACACGATTCTTGTTTGTTTATTTGACTAGAAAAGTATGTAGCTACATAGTTAGAAATAATGCTGTAGGTGGTCCAAATAAAGCAAAAGTTAACAAAAATTGTAGAGTCCTATAACTACCAGCGTCATTCTGGTATAGCTGGTCTGTCAGTTGTAATGGGCTTCAACGTAAGAGTCGTTTGACGATTACACTATGGTGACAGTTTAAGCCGATTACTATTATCAGTTCAGATCCAAAATAAGGGAAATGGACTATTAAGAAAGAAAAGAAAATACATTTACGTTGGACACACAAGCACAGCACAAACTAATAAAAAAGACACTAGGTATATGTTACAATACAAAAAGTTAGGTAGGAAGTAACAAAACTAGGGTATTCATTAGTCCGTGCCGAGGTGCATGCCTGAGCCAAAAAAGGTTCCATCTCAGCATTGACGCCGCACACGAAGTGTAGCGGCGCTGGTTTTCAGACTATTATTATGGTCTCTGAATTAAAAGCAGAAATGTACCAGCTGGAAGCAGTATTTACCTTTTTAGCGAGAACTTGCAAAGTGATGTTATGTTCTCAATTTATTTTACAAAACTAGTGTTCCGTTGAATTTATGATTATAGTAGTGTTTAACGTAATATTGTAGAGTAAAATGCAAAAGTGAAGTGCAATAAAATGGTTGCGTGTATCATGCATGACTCTTCGGTTTGGCATTGAGAAGTCCCTAAATGAACTATGTAAAACTATAATGAACTTGACATGACTATGACTTGACCTAAAAATAACAGTAGAAGAAGAAATATATTAATTTAGAAATATATTAATATAGAAAAGCAATAAAAATACAAGTAAGGCAGTAAATAAATGGCAGTAAGGCTTAAGATGCAATAGCCAGAACGAAAGGAAAAGAAAACGTTTTTTTCTGCGACCACGACAATCTCCTAGGACTACTTAGAACTGCCCGTGCATTGCCTGTCTAAATTATGTTTTGAGACTGCAGATTGCCCAACAGCCGGCTGCTTCAAGTTGCCCGCACTTCATGCCATTCCATATTAAAAAACTCTTATAATGTAGAGTTTAAGATGACATCCGCAAAGTACGCAAGGGTGCAATAATGGGTTGAGTAATGTGTTTCTAGGTAATGTGACTATTCCGTGAAGTCAGAAAGTCAGAAAGACATTAGCGGACGCGCCTGGTGCAATAGCCGGTAGCGACGTGCAGTGAGGTAATGCGCTTTTTATGATGTCATCTTCATCTTGAACGATGAAAAATAGTATACTGGTGTCTTGAACTAATGACTTTTTAGGTACCTACCTATAGAGCGCAATATTCCCAGATAAAACAATGTACCTACCAAACTTAAATGATTATCTTTCGAAGTGCGTGATCCGATTACATAAACCAGACACATCAAGATTCTGTTTCCAATTTTCTGCCAATGTCAAACTTGCAATACCCGGGTCGATCGTTAGCTAATGTGGCCTAGCTGCATTATTTTATAATTACGTTACGAAATACTAAACCACTGGTGGCTAGCAGTTCAACATGGTCAGTTATACGTGGATATCCCACTAAGGTCGTACACTTACTTTCAGTTAAACGGCGCTCCTTTTGAATTTATTTCATTGGTAGATTCAAATTAGAAATACTAAAAAAGTTTATTTAAAAAAAAGTATCGTGTCTCTGGTTAACTTATCCCAAAAAAGTTTTAAAAATGGAATTAGTCAAAGTGTGCTACGTTTGGACCCTGCTCACGTTCATAATGTTCCATTGCCTGATGGAAGGATCAGGGCAGCAAGCCCCGTTTGAACTGCCTGTGCAATTGGTTGGATTTCCATTCATCATATTGGCTGTTAGATTGACGAATTTTCTCAAAAAAATGTCTTATGCACTAAGTCCATGTAAGTACTGAACAGCGTCATTACTCTACTCGTCTACATTCCTTGTTATATTCACTGTTCGTGTGTGTATGTTTAACACACAGCTCTGTAACGGCTGGACGGATTTTCATGAAACTTGGTATACTTATAGTTATTTAAACAAATTGTATTTTTTATCTATAGGAGAGATGGCTTTCTGTCGCGAAAATATAATTTAATAAATGGCACCTCAAAGATACATACATAGTCCTGACCCCACACTAGGTTTCTCTGTATTAGGGGTTCTAAAAACTAAGAGTACCATGGTACCACAATACCTATACCGAATCAAATATTTACGAATCATGCAAACATTTATCGCGCAACGGGAATCAAACCTGCACCCCTCGCTTCACAGACGGGCACTCCCGCCCGCTACGCTACCGGGGTCGTCCTGTTAAAATATTTGAAAATAGCGTCAAACAAAATGTTAGAATATTATGAAACAATAGTTTACGCAGTAACTAGGTACTCGAATAAAAATAAGCCTATTTCATTCTCTTCTTTATTTCGCCTATTTCATCTGGCTCTTAAAAAAGTGAATTCGTTGCTCAATTGCTGTGTGAAAGGACAAACCAACCAACCAACAATTAAGTAGGCACGCATTCATAATTTTAAAGTTATTCGTTATAAATATATATATATATATTTATTAAGTATACTTAAACTTAAATATTCACAAGCCCGAAACACATTGACTACTCTATCATTCGTGCATTACCTTTAAAGTTATCTCTATAACGCAACCTAGTGTACTTTATTGCACCCTACACGATCATCAGAAATGTCTTAAACATGTACAAACAAAAGACCGATTGACCTACAAACGGATTACAGCAATCGAAGAGAAGGTGTTGCATTCCATCTTACGTAGACACACGACGTTTTTGCAGTGCAATCTTAGTCGCCCAACGAGTTAGCTGGGCAGTGACCGACTGCGTACCTCGGAACGCAAAGTAAAAGAGCGCGAAATATCATTGAAAAATAAATTGTCTATGCCTAATTAAATCCCTAATGATAATGAGTTTACGCAACGAGCTCTTAAACAATAGGAAATTTTGACACATTGTGACATTGTTTGCTATTTGAACTGGTGTTTGCATTTGTTTTTCTCAGTTTTTTATACAATGAAGTGCATCAAGGTTTTGTGTGCAACTGCTCTTCTTGTATTTTTGAGTTTTGGAGATGTAAAAACTCAGGACCTGCCTTTTGAGTTACCGGTTCAGTTAGTGGGCTTCCCGTTTATAATAGGGAGTGTGAAATTGACTAACTTTTTGAAGAAGTTGTCATATTCTCTTAGCCCCGGTGAGTATAATCAAATGAATTTATATTTTTGTGCTTTTAAAGCCGTGTTCTAGCATGCAATATGTCAAATATAATTAATTTTAAAATTATCTTTACGACTACTGAATTAAGTTAACTTGAGTTTGACTTTTAGGGTCTTGCGATTATCTTTAAGCATGCCCTCAAACGTCAAACTAAAAATTGACTTTAAGAAGAAAAAGTAAGGATCATTTTCAAATAAATTTTAGATGACATATCGCACGACATATTTCCATTCAAATGCAAGCGCGTCAGTAATATTATACAAGAATTTGACCCATAAACCGTCGAGATTGACAACTTACGTCACTGCTAAACAAAATCGCATGGACGAAGCCTTTTCCTAACAAAAATGGATTCGGTGATTCATGGCTGTTTTCACATACGTCTTCCATGACAGGAGAATTTATAGCAGACTGCTACTGCAGGCGAATAAATGCGTTTTCGAGCGCTTTCGGAATAATGTATATTGGGTCGTTTGTCAGGAATATTAAGTTGATATTGTTGGGGTGAATCTTCTATACATGCAAGAGTTACCGCTTGCGATTCATGAATGAGCCTCCATGTCCAGCTAGTTGTGATAATTCACAGAACTCCAAAGGATTTTTTTTGTAATAGAAAGTGTAGGTACTTTAATCCTTTCTCTACACTGTTTCTTTTACCGTCGGTCATATGCTGCTTCAGGGCCACCATAACCTCAACCTGGTCAATGACCAAATACAGGTGATTAAGAAAGAATCAGTGACACGACAAGCAAGCAAACATTAAAAAAATACTCCCAAAGATAGTCACCATCTTTTATGCCCGGTTCATATATTCAAAATACGACCTGTATTTGCTACAGACAGTTGATACAGTCTCCACTTCTGCCTATAATTCGGACGTGCTCGGTATTTGATAAACGTATTTTACGGTTGCTCGTAGATTAAAGATACCAAAATGAGCTTGTACAATGCAAAATAAGTCTCTTTATAGGATCATCATCATTAGCCTGTATTAGTGCACTGCTGGCCACAGGCCTCCGCCAAAGAGCTTCAAGACGAACGGTGTAGAGCATTTACTATCCATTGACTTCCCACAACTTTAACAATGTCGTTGGTCCTTGCAACACTGCATCGTCCGGTTCGTGGGCACCATTCGAGAACCTTTATTCCCCAACATTTGTCGATTCTGCTTGTTATATGGCCTGCCCAATGCCACTTCAAATTGCTTATTCTAAGAGCTATGTCGGCGGCCTTAGTTCTTCTACGGATTTCCTCCTTTCGGATTTTATCACGCAGAGAGCATAGCTCTCTCCATAGCCCATTGCGTGACTTGTGTATTTGTAGGTATGCTTAGCTATAGTTAAAAGTTAGCGACCAAGTCTCAGTGTCATTATATTATCATCTCTGGCAACACGAACTTTGAAGGATGTGGTAGCGTAATGTAAGTAGTAAACGGCTACCGATACCGACAGGTATAGTATAGGCATTGGCGTAAGTCTTCAGACGGTAAAGTAAAGTGAAGCAGAATAAATTAATGTTGTCTTCATCCTTATCAATAAACTTGTTCCCAGGCACATGTATATCACTTCTAACCAAGATTGATAGCGCAATGCCAGTGTGCTAACATAATTATTGATGGCACTATGCGTAAATCACTCTGGTTTGTATCAGTCTGTCGCGTTAATTGTACGGTACAGACAGTTTGGTAATTACTTTATTCTGGGGCCTAATTATAGGGATTCGGCGAAATTCTAAGCTATTCTGTAAAAATTCGAATTCTTACTCGAAATCATTCAATTGGCAGAACTCACTTCGAAGGTCACGTCAGTGAGGCGCTAGAGACGTTTTTGAGTTCTACGGAATACAAAATTTGAAAGTCACCGCGGATTCAGCTCTTCGAGGTTCGAAATATCTTTACAGAATGCGTCTGCTGTTCGTGTAATAATCATAGCTATATGATTCGTCACACGATAGACAGAGATGCACAGCGCGAGCATTCGTCAAATCTCGACAATGTGGTACCTCGATAAGTGTTTTCTTCATCATAAAAAGCCGTGTTGGCCGAGTGAAAGGTACCCTGGCTTTCGATCTGAAGGTCGTGGGTTCGAACCCGGCCGTGCACTAATGAGTTTTTGTTTCGAAAAGTTTTAGTGCGCATTAACACGTGCTCAAAATGGTAAAGGCAAACATCAAAGTGGTGATTGCATTGCAACCTGTCATGTATAGAATACTCACTACTGCAAAATGTGGGCATGTTCCAAAATGCTTGGACTACCCCTTCTTAGAAAACTTTTAAGATATAATAGGCTGGGGATCTCAGAGGACGTCTACCATGCATGGGGACAAGTTGTGTCTATTTGTTTCTTCTTCATCGTTATCATCGGCCTGAAGAAGTCCTAAGTTGGCCACAACTCTTGCAATCTCCCTTATTACTGCAATGACTATTTTCTTCTACATTTTTATTAAAAATTGATTCCTCATTATCGACTTCGCCGGCCCTTGAAAAGAATCAGAGAAAGAGTCGATGCGTTGATCTAAGAAGCAATTACAGGCCAAGATTATCCGGTCGCTCTAACTGCTAACTAATGATAACAAATAGCTCGGGTAACTTAGTTCGGGCAACTTAGATTAGTCTTTATTTTTCTATCGCTTTCCTGAGAGTAGAGCTATTATATATATATTTTTTTTTTCATTTATTTCGATCAAACAAACTGGATTATATGTGTTAATACCTAATTTTCTTCTTACCTTACGTTAGTTACTACATTTAAATAATAATATGTCCACTGATTCACTGTCAGTTAAGTATAATTTAAATTAAATAGTATTATAATTAGAGGACTTATTATATTTTTTTCAAGTTTGTGGCGTTTTGTGTAATCCCTAAAATTTTGGAGGTCCTATTGTAATATCAGTCAACAATTGGTCTCCAAAACCTTTGGTTGTAGAGTCACTAACACAAACTAAAGGTAAGGTATGCTTTGGCAATACCTTCTAAGCTCCGCGCCCAATGATCGGTAGCCTGAGAAGGAATTGTATTTCTTGCCTAAGCATGCCACAATGGCAAAATGTCACATACAGGCCTTACAACTATCTTAGATTACTTATATAGCGCCAGTGAAATTACTTATTTAGTTACTCACAGAACACCGAGACTTGCTAAGGTAAAGTAGGCTTGACCACCACCTACTAAACCAGCGCTGCTTCCCTACTATGTTAGGGAGTGGCAAATGCTGAGACATGGACCTGGTTTGGCCGCACTCGCACAGTCACACTGAAAAGGATAGTTACCTACTTACTTTATCTCTTTCTTTTTGCTTGTGTAGTTGTTTTGTTCTTTATGTACTTTTTGTTTGTTACCTATACTATTTTTATACTGTGTGTGTGTGTGTCAAATAAACAAACAACAACAACAGCACTTACTTATACCGTCTTCTCAACCTAATTAGCCATAACCACATGAAAGACATGATCAATATGTGCAGAGCTGATTAAGCGGCGGGCACGTGTTAATAATATTTTTTTCGAATAGAATAATACGTTGATGGACGACCGGAATTTCAACCCACGGTATTCGGATCGAAAGTCGGTAGGAGTCCCCCACTAGGTCAACACGTCGTCATCATCATTCCAGCCGTTGGAAGTCCACTGCTGAACATCGGCCTCCCCCACAGAACGACTTTCTGTCATGTGGGAGGAAATTGCCTATACACACCACGCTGGATAGCTATCGTTGTTGCAATAGGGGACGCTGCTGCCTATCCCCTAGCTTTTGTACCCTAGCCCCTTACGACATCCACGGGTAGATGATATGGAGAGGGCCTATTCTTCAGCCGGGCCACCACGGCCATCTTGTATATAATAACCATATAACAGACTAAGAAAAAAGTACCAGGAAAACAGAACCAGCCAAGGGGTAGCTCGAAATAAAGCTAAGCAATTTACCTATCTTTCTTGTTCCAGCCACATACCGATCGCGGAACCGTCGTCAGCTCGCATACGAATACCCAGAGCCATTCGATGTGATAGAAGTGGAGAAGTACATCGTGGGAGAGTTCGGTAACCGAGCGTGTGTCTTCGAGAGGGTGTGCGCACGCTACGCGACCCGGGCAAGAGATCAGCCGCGCCCGCAGATGGACTGGCCTGATGTGTTCAGGTAACCATTATCCTACTACCCATACAGTGCGAAAGTAATGTTTGTGGTACAACTTCGATATGAACTGATTTGGATGATATTTGCAATACTCAGAATAGTTCGGAATAGTTCATTCAAGTGATTACACTTTACACATGATTACACATTAGTGCGATTTTGGTATTATTATCAGCTTTATAGAAGTTCGTTTACAACAAAGCAGCTACCTGAAGCAGCCAGCTGAATAACTGCGTTTGAACTGATTTGACCCTAAAAAAGCAGATTTTTGCACAGAGTTTTTTCAATGGAAAATGTTGAATTTCCCAAAGTCATAAAACAAACTTTATTGCCAATTGGTTTAAGAATAAGCCCCTTTTTAGCTAGCTTGTATAACCTACTACTTGTAGTGGTAATAAAAGGTACCCAGATTCTAGAAATAGAAGGAACTCTTACTTAAATTTATTCTTCGTTAATCGAAACATTACTCTCGTCTTAGCCGGCCTTTCACCAAACGCGATTATAGACATCGTTGAATGATTCATAGACGATGGTCCCAAACCCTATTACCCCACCGACCTTGACCACTTTCCCATGAGTTTCATAATTACGCTCTTCACGTCCCAACTTCCAAGGCCGCAGTATTGGGCACGTGGTGCAAGTGGGACAGTTAAGTAACACGCAATCGGTCATCAACGACAAGTCGTCCAATCACTAGGATCATTATGTGACGTAGACGTAATGAAGTGCCAACGAAATGCAAGGAACAAAACAAGTTTGTAAAATTGTACATCATTTGAGAGGTTTTACTGTGTGTATCTTTATAATTAGTACCTACCTAGCGTTGCATCAAATTGAAAATTGCGTTGAAAATTATTAAATGAATAAATCATAGTGAAGGCGACTGTACTTCACCTCTAATAAGAGTACACAATTCTGAAAATGGAGCCATAGTAACAGTTCATCCTTTTCGGAGGAATACTGTGAAATTAGCATTTTGACAGCGCAGGTCAATTATCAACCTTATGTGGTAACATAAAGCCAATTTTGCGGTCACACGGCGTTGTAAAGTTGAAAATGGCACAAGTGGTTAGGTACAAATTGCTGCATACATCATTACGTTTAAAACTGTGGCATCATTTTGAAAATGTTGGATATGTACCTATACCTACATCTTATTATAGGCGACTGAACCTAACCCTGATTTTTCAGTTGAGAGTTGATACTTGAGTAATTTACTTATTTATTAATTAATTTGTTAGTGCTACTAACATTGGCCGTGGTGGCCCCGGCTGAAGAATAGGCCCCTCCATATCTACCTATCCGCGGATGTCGTAAGAGGCGACTAAGGGAAAAAAGCTAGGGGATGGGCAGCAGCGTCCCTCATTTTAACAACGATAGCTGTAACTGCGCTCGCCAACCCGCCTGCCCAGCGTAGTGAGTATGGGCAAATCCCCCCACATGATAAGGAATTTGCTCTGTCTGTAGGGGAGGCCATGTTCAGCAGTGGATGTCGTACGGCTGAAATGATGACTAACATAAAGTAGGTGGTTCTACTTTTATCTACAAAATCCTTGACTCAACGATAACGGAATGGATTTCATAATTTTGATGTTAATTGCTTATTACCACCAATTACGCTTCTAAAATTAATTATTGTGGCTGTTATCATACTTTGAGTAACCTTTAGGTTTCTGAATATTTAATGTGAAGAATATTGCAATTCAATATAACGAATGATGCTAGTGTGTGGTAGACTATCATCGACTTCACGTTTATCGAAGTGAGCGTGTTATGCAACACCACAAACACTTTCACTACAAAACTTGTCAACCAAAAAGAACTCTATTACAATGGATTACGAATCACAATATTTTCATAGCATTTTGTAATTTTCTCATAAGATTACAGTGAGGTTTTACAAGTCAGAAATTTGAGTTTGAACGACTATGTTTGTTGGTAGAGCAATTTGTCATCTATGGGTTTAATCGGTGGTTGCTGTTCCGTATAGTGATTCGAGTGAGCGAAGCGAGCGAAGATCTCTCAAATAACTTGTACGAATTGGCGTTATATGTTTATATGTACACCCAATAAATCAGTTTTGTTCGAAATTAGACATTTTTCATTGAAAAAAGTATGTAAAAATTTAATGGTTTTGCTGTATTAGGTGTTAGCATCACCGAAAACAGCTGAAATCTTGATGGCAAACTTCTCGTTAGTTAAATAATTTGTCATGAAGATGAAAAAAAACACAAAAACAGTTGATTTCATAAAAAAACAGAAAAAACTCAAAACAAAAGCTATTTATCTTTTTGTTTTTGTTGATAAAAATAAGTACCTTTTGGGATTGTATATTAATTACGGAACACGTTGTAAAATTGAAATCACACTTTGCAGAAATAAGTAGCAGTTATAACAAAAAATGTATTCCTTTACAGTGGATACAAGCGTTCGTCAGACCAAGACAAGGAGTTCTATCTTCTCAGCGTGTTCCTAGGAGACATCGTTGGATCCCCCCAGCTCTGCCATCAGCTCGGCAAGAGAAGGAGTTGTAATCAACAGCTACTAGGCACTTCCTAGACATACTTAGTACGGTCAGCGGTTTTACGCAAACGTGATGTCAGTCATTTTGCTGCGAAAATATGTTTATAGTAACTAAAACTGCTAATTTCACTTCTGCCTAGATCCGCCGACCGTACTTATCTTTCATACTTACTTCTAAAGTAGTAATAGTACCTACGATATTAGGTGATCATCATCATTATCATCATCATCAGCATGAAGAAGTCCATGGAGTGCCACGACAAACTTCTTCAGAACTTGGTTCTGCGAGCTATATGGCCTGCCCACTGCCACTTCAACTTGCTAACTCTAAGCTATATCGATCCTTGGTTTTTGTACGGATTTCGTTGCAACTAAATTATTTGATCCTGTGAATGCATAAATTTTCAAAATGAGTTACCCCAAATCGTGTTCTTTACATTTAAAAAGAAGGTTTACCTTGGTTTTTAATTGGTTTAAATTCAATGATATTATGATATAAACTTGGATAACTTAGACTATTTTAGTAAAATATTTTATTTTTATTTTTTTACGTCCTAGACGTTACTCAGGGATCAGATTACAGAATACCTAACAAAAATGCAAGAAAATATAATTTATTTCATAACAAATGAGCAGTAGGCATCTACAGTCGGAAAGAAAACCATTTATGATGCGAATTAATAAATTGTCAGATCTAAAATTACTTAATGATAAAACATGTAATTTTTAAGATTTAGGTAGAGTTTATGCTTACCTACTAAGTGCTTTTGTTGTTTTTTGGTGTCAAGTTTTTTTTAGTTTTTTTTTAAATTGAAAATTTATATTATTTATAAGTTTTTGTTTTTACTGACTATCCATTTTCTTTCTCACTGTTGATTTTACCAGAGTGCATTCTGCGGCATTTTTTAAAGGTATTTTAGAATCATGTCCTTAGAACACCAAGTCCGTCCGGGATATTGTAGCCATTTATAATGTTATTTTAACCGTTTTTTTGTAAGTTAGATATTAGGAACAAAGAAACCACATCAAACTAAACGTGATTTTAATTAAGTTACCATTTTAAATAAGTATTTCATAAAAATATTAAACCTAGTTGTTTTTAAGCTGGTAGTCTTAAACTTCTTTAGGTGGAATTTTAGCAGTGGTTAATCCTTTAACTTACTTTCTTTTACTTACTAAGATCTAGATAATATTATAAGATCGAAACGAACAACACTGTTTGTTGGTTGGTTCGTTCTTCTTTCACGCAGCAAGGAACAACGAATCGACTAGATTTTTTTAAATGATGTAGTAAAGAGCTTTTTACTGTCGCGTACCACACGAGCAAAGCTGCGAGCGGAAGCTAGTAAATAAACCCCGGTCTATCTGCTTGTGAATTTTAATACCTAAAGATACATTTTGTTTTGTGTGTGTTTTGTTGCAATAGTTCATTTAAATAAACCATTACCAATGTTTTAAAGAGGATTAGGTACCTACTTAGGTCTTAAGAAACATATTTGACTATGTAGATTTAGAATAAGAATTAAAGATATGGTTGTAAGTAAATCTTAATTCCCATTACCACAGATTATTTTCCTATTAGTCCTAATCAATAAAACAGATTTATTACCTAATAAACATCTTTATTTACAAGGAGGAATTACAACAACTACAAGTAGTATGAATTATATAAATATATTTTTTAAATACTCAAGAAACTATATATATGTCATATATCATACGATCTATATGTCATATAGATTATAGATAGATCGGTCTTCCGTGTTTTGAAAATTATGCGTCTTGTCGAAGCTCCGCGTGACTCGAAAGCTGGCTCCTATTTTGCTCAACGGGCAAGGGTAGTAACACTGCCAGAGCGTCTTGGAGACTGTTCCATAGTGATCAGTTGAGCTATCTATACATCGTTTACTTACCTCTGTCTCTATCTATAGATCTATCTGTCATATAAGTGCCAGTTTTTGATCGTTAAGTTTATAGTATAGCTACCATGTTTGTTATTGTATCATCGTGAATTCTTCCATTTAGTTGCCACTAAGTTATATCAAAGGTTGAGTCAATGTCTAATCCTCAGCTTACATATTCCAATAAAAGTTATTCTTATATTATTATGATCCTACAAAACAAGAAACATCATCGTGAAATATGTTATAAACTTAGGTCGGTGACTGTACCTCTTTCATTGGACATATTTTTGGTAAAAAGAGTTACATAATTATTATAGAACTAGTCTTAGGTAGTAAAATAATAATTATATGATAAGAACATATTATGTTGCCTCGTTTTTTTCGCATTTTATCATGCCCGAAAGTACTAATAAATCATTCCATTCATAAGATGTGAAATTTTTGTAAATAAACCGATTCCCTTGCTACGCGTTGATTTTTGAACACAACGAAATTTAAGTGCTTAATCATCATCATCATCATCATCATTTCAGCCGTACGACGTCCACTGCTGAACATGGCCTCCCCCACAGACAGAGCGAATTCCTATCATGTGGGGGGATTTGCCCATACTCACCACGCTGGGCATGCGGGTTGGCGAGCGCAGTTAGAGCTATCGTTGTTAAAATGAGGGACGCTGCTGCCCATCCCCTAGCTTTTTTCCCTTAGTCGCCTCTTACGACATCCGCGGATAGGTAGGTATGGAGGGGCCTATTCTTTAGCCGGGGCCACCACGGCAAAAGTGCTTAATATTTGGTTTCAAATCTTCTACAATTAATGTGATCATTCACAACTTCTCGTAAGTTACCTACATAATTCGTTATAAAGATGTAAGAAATAACAAAAAAAGGCATTTCGAACTAGTCGTTAAAAAAATCTGGGAACATTTTTTTGTATTTTGTTTTTTTTATAAGTTCTTTTTATTGGTAGAATAAAGCCTTTTCGGGAACGGGTACGTACCTAGGTATACATGTTACGAATCACATTGTATATTTCATAATTATTTGGCATCTGATCCCACTTTTATTATGCTATAAATATTCCTGCAGGAAACCCTCAAGTAAAATCTTGCTAAGAAATATTACTCGTTATTATTTTATGAGTCGGATGAATAGAATACCATTAAGATACGTATCCCAATCCATTGAAATCTGCTCTATTCACAACAACAATAGGATATTGAAGTTTGCGAGAGCTTCTGTATCAGGCGGATTCTGAATTATCTTATTGAATAAAGGATCTTTTCATCCAATTAATTAACTGGAAGAATCCCTATATGAAAGGACAACATGTTATATATACCTACCTAAATTTTTCTTTTTTGATCTGTCGTCCTCGTTCTATAAAAAATATTTATAAAATAACTATCAGTGAATTCTTATAATAGGCCTACAGCATACATGAACATAACATGTATTTAATATTTTTCTTATCTATGTACCTAGCTGTAAGTTTCCCTAAAATTGTAAAATAAAAATAAATAAATAAATAAACAATAACAATTAATTAACTGGAATATGGTCACTGACATAGTTTTCAGGATTCTCAAATTGAAGTGGCAATGGTCAGGCCGTATAGCTCGCAGAACCGACAACCGTAGGGGAATAAAGGGCAGTAGGCACGCGTTGCAAACCCAAACTGTGCCTATTTCGTCATTAGCTTTGGACGTTAGTTTTACGTGGCTAGTAGGTAGGCAAACCTTCATCACGCAAGTATGAGAGAGGCATCAGAATTAATGAAAAACTGTATCATACTACAGATAACATAATACTGTGATTAACTGCTTAAAGCGCCATCTAGTAACATGTGGGTTAAGTGAAACAGGAGTAAGGTAGTCTAGCTTCTTGAGAGCTAAAACTCACGCTCACTGTATTTTTACTGAGCAGTGAAAGAAAAGGTGCTGTGGTAGTTTCATAGATGGCGCACGTCAGAAATATGCTTAGACCTAATTAATACTTAAAACTCATGTATTTATTTTTTTACCGACTTCATTTAACATTGAACTGTCCACTTTGATAATTAACCCTATCTTATTTTAAATGTTAGATGACAATATTTATTAACATTATAAGAAATACACTCATATTTTGAATGCAAAATTACAATGGTGACAATTAAACATTTAATCATATTAAATAATTAAATGAGCTCTAAATTCAGTGTATAATAACTAATAACTCTTGAATAATAAATAACTATTAGCTATTTGTAGGTACATAAATTGTAATGAGCTTTTAGCAATAATAAGCTTTTTCTAATAATATCTTACTTTTACCTACAACCTTATGTATGCTTATCTACTGGGTACCTTCCTACCATGCAAACCTGATTAGGTAGGTATATCATACAGCTGAGTGATTAGTTTTGATTTGGCTACCTGTGTCTGCGGAGGAAATTGTAAATGTTAATCAATAAATTATTAAAAACTAGATGAACTGGCTGCTGACTTTTTGATTTGACGTTGTTTTTTGAGGCCAGACAAAAAGGCATGTTCGATGTTTTGATAAAGGTGTCCAAATACAATGTTTTTACCAGTTACCCGCTCCAAAGGATGAGTAGTTTTTTCTTTAATAATGGGACATGAGAGCATTGGTGGGTGGTGGTAGTTAGTAGTCCACCTTCCGATCTTAGGGACGTGGGTTCGAATCCGTGCACCAATATATTTTTGTACGCAATGCTAGTACATACTCTTACGCAGTGAAGGAACATCGTGAGCAAACGGGTATGTCCTAGAACCTAAAATTAGAAGACTAATGTAATTTGCACGAAAGCGCGTACCTACTTTAATACTTTCGCCGCAATGGTTCTTTCCCAAACGGCCAATGGCCCTTTTTAGGGCCACCATACCTCAACATGGTAGTCCTGATGCAGGATGACCAAGAAAGATCCAGTGACACGTCAAGCAATGACGGAGCGAGGCAGGAGTGTCTCGCTGTTTTCCTTTAAGGTTTGAGAGCACTAGTGTTGCGCGCATAATCTTGAAGAATGCATGTATTTATATCCCCGGCCTTTAGAGATACAGGGGGGAACGTTACACCAAATATTACACATTTGCAACACCGAGGGCATTATTGCTCTCTTTGCTCTGCAGAAAGCGGGCAAGCTCGTGTTTATGTATTAGTTTTGTATGGATTATTCAAGGCGTGAAGGCTGCTACTATGAGACAGAGTGTACCTAGTATTCTGTGTACTAGGGCGCGAGCGAAGCTCAAACCATAAAAGTCTTTTACTATGCATTTTCCAGATTTGCGCGGCTTTCGCCCCGCAGCCACACTACGCTTCATCGTTTATTTTGTAATACACAGGTAAAATAAATAGGTCAATATACAGTAATGTGCACTGTGAACTGCGATAAGGCGTACAAATTTAGTTGGGTTGTACAATATAGACAGATTAGTAGACCAACATCATGCGATCGCATCGCACTGTGTTATCCAAGTTGGTACAAAGGGTCCACGATAACAATGTCATCTAAAATTTAATTCAAATGATCCTTGTTTTTTTTTTATTGGTGATGGTTAGGCGTTTGACCACCATCTCACTTTTGCAAGTGAGATGGTGGTTAAACGTCAAAGATTGTACTCATCCGGGAAAACAGACGCTGGCAGATCGTTCCACTCTTTGCCAGTGCTTATAATAAAGGTGTCTTTGTGTCCAATAGCTAACATTAGTTTCGAGTTTGAAGAGCGCGAGCAAAATCTACTTCATTAGACATGGGGACAGGACATTCATTACTTCATGCACACACCGTTTGAATTCGGTTTTTTGTGTAGAACACAGTTGATGGCTTAGTGCGGATAGGCGCCGATGAGTGTCACCTGTTAAGGTGGATGCGCCCTTAAGAAATTGATAAATTACATAACAAACATTTATATAATTCAGCAAAGAGCTCATTAGCTTAAATTTTGATTCAAAAATGTAGGTAGGTAATTTGTTTATATTAACTTTTCATTATTTATGTAAACTTGCCGATATAGTGCATGGTATGGATATTACGTATTTTAAGAGTTTTGTATTATTCAACCACATTTTTGACTTTTGAGTCTGTTATAAATTTTTGTTATACATTTTATAAACAGGTTGCTAACGGTAGGAAATGACCCAGACTTTGATAATATGTTTTCTAGATAATTATTTAGATTTTGTTTTGAATAGTATTTTTTGATTCCTTTCTATTTCAATAGTTAGTCTTATTCACTGAATACGAATTTGTGGATCAGTGGACATTATGGTGGTCAAATATTACAATTTCGGTGAAGTAGTCGATGAAGTGCATTGTTTATTATTATTGCCATAAAAATATTTGATGATTGATCGATGAATTTACACTGTTAGGTGCTGCAAATTGTGGTTTAAGCTCGTAAATAAAAGACAAATAAAAAAGTGGACAAAGTGACACAAGAAGAAGCTCATTCACTGAAATTTAAGATTAGTACTTACATAGTTAATTGCATATTATTTTGGTTTTCGGCTGAATAGATTTTGCGTGTCCCATTTTCTTATCTGATGTTAAGAAACTGTAAATACAGAATTGTGAGAAACATTTTGAAGGATTTTTAATAATGATCCATACAAATATCAAAGTAACGACAACTACAACCTTGCTCTGAAGGTGATTTTAGTCAAAATAAAATGATTTAAGTACCTACCTAATTATTAAAAAAACTAGGTTGCCTAATATACGAGTTTGATAGACTCACAATACCTACCAAACTAAGTCAGGGTGATTTGCGAATGTTTTAGTGAATTTATTATTCCCAAAAAAATAACAATAGATATGGATATGTACAACAAGGGATATGTTTGCCCAATAGTACGTTCATCTATCATCATCATCATTTCTGCCGTAGGACGTACTGCTGGACATTCATTCACAGCGAGACCGACCCCTACGGCCTGGACCCAAACAATCATTTAGGGGGATTTGCTGATACTCGCCACGCTGGGCATGCGGGTTGGCGAGTGCAAATAAAGCTATTGTTGATAGGGAACGCTGCTGCCCATCCCTTCGCTTTTTTCCCTCAGTCGCCTCTGACGACATTCATGGGTACTGTAATGAAGGGGCCTATTCTTCAGTCGGGGCCACCAATTCTGATTCCTGAGCGAAATTTTCGGCTTATTTTATGCAAAATCCAAAACTTGTGCAATTCACGTGCAACATATAAATACAAATTCGTAACCTGCATTGATATTATGCAGGTCTAGTTTCACAATACTGCCACTTCACCAAAAGTGCAAGATGAGCCTTTCACGTGGCGAGGTCGCCTTAAGTTTTAGTGGACGAGTGGAGGGCGCAAGAGGAGTAAAGCCGTGTTCAAACGGCATGCGATATGTCATCTTATATATGTTTCAAATTTGTTCCAGACTATAATCTATTTCAGTGCCAAAATCAGTCCGAGAGAGAATGTCTTTTTCAGTATTATAAGAACCGCGATCGGAACTGAAACATTGCTATAGTAGAGTTAGCCCATTATGACCTTTTAAGAAACGGAGGAACAAGATGTCGTCGTTTGCTTTATGGATCAGGGTCATTCTCTCTATTTCAACTTTGACATCCAACTGGCTATGGTGACTGTCAAGGCTTTTTTTCAGCCTCTGGGCCGGCACTCTGTCAGAAGGAATCTTAGTGTCGAATAAAGACTAAACTTATTAACTTTAAAGTTATTTAATCACTCATCCGTTTAAGAGCATTTCAGAGTTTAGACTAGGTATGAGTTGTTTCATTCCTAATTACCACCTAATATCGTTCATTAGTAAAGGATGTGCAAACAGCTTCCAGTCTGAATTAAGTAATTACACGGGAATCTATCAAAGTCAGTATTTCAAATGAATGCATATCACGCCATCTTTGATTTATGGCCATGTGAGTTCGCAGTGAATGCTTTATAGGTTTGTTGTTAGCATTGAACGGTAGCAACTGGGTGAAGAGATGATACTTTTATTTTCAGTTTTTTTAAATCACAAAATGGCTCTAACGGAAAACCTGTACATGCTGAGTTATAGACCTTTTTGCAGTAGCGTACATTAATCTTATTAATTGCAATATTATTGACTGGCCTCTTAGCTCAGTGGTAGTAACTCTGCCTTCTGCGCTAGAGGTCGCGGGTTCGATTCCCGCACTGGGCAAACATTTGTGACTAACACAGATGTTTGTTCTGTGTCTGGGTGTTAAATATATATCTATTATGTATATCAGTCTCTGGTACCCATAGTACAGGCTATGCCTAGTTTGGGATCAGTTGACCGTGTGTGATATGTCCGGAATATTTATTTATTTATTTATTTATATGGTAGTTTAAATGCGCATTTACATGTGCTCTAACTGGTGAAGTAAAACATCGTGAGAAAACCAGTGAGTATGAAGCGGTGATGGGCTTGCAACCTTTCACGTATGGAATACTCACAACTGCCAAATATGGGCATGTGTTCGGACATGGCTATGATTACCTCCCTTACACATCTTCAAGGATCTAATGCCTAGAGATTTAAGAAGACCATTCCTAGGGATAAGAGTCATTCATTCTTTTTTTTTCAACAAAAAATAAGCATTAGCTTTTATATTTTTCTGCTTAAAAGACTTCAACGCGCTTTAACGTCATTAATCATCACATAATCTCATTTTTATTGTAATTAGAGCATCCAAATCAAACGCCCCACGGTCAAATAGAACAGAGTCAACAACCCTCGGCTTCCCTGTGTTCCAGGCATAGCCCCACTATGCTGTAGAAAGTGAATGTTACCCACCACTACCCGCTGCGGCGCGTGCGGTGACAACAACATACGTGCATAGGCGGCGGTGCAGATCGAACGCCGGTTTCTAATTTCAAACTATAAAAACCTATATTTTTCCTATTGTGCCAGTGTTGCAAGCTGTGAACATGAAAATGAGAGTTTTTATTATTTTCGGTGAGTTTTTAATTTTTGCTTATTTCTCGATTTTCAAATATTGTGATTTTCAGAACAACAAAAAAAAAATATCTAGCTAGTAGGTATAATATCATAAAAGGCGTGTAAGTTCGCAGATATCATTATAGGGCTAGCGGCGCAAAAATGACAATAAAATCAAGCGTCAGATGCCGATTTAGCGGTTGAAACTTTTTGGGCTATTCAAGTACGAACCCGGACCTACGTGTTTTTTATTGAAAGGACCTTCCTTGATGCAACACATGAAGAAGAATTAAAAAAAAATAAGAGAAAAGTGAGCGATAGGATTATTTCTTACAGTAACATAAATGTAAAATGTAAATAGGTACCTTTAGAAGTCATGTTAGTTTGCAGCTATCATCATAAATAAATAATAAATACAATAAATATTCCGAACATATCACACATGGTCAACTGATCCCAAACCAGGCATAGCCTGTACTATGTATCATAGGGCTAAGAAGTGACAACTAAAGACAGGTGGTTGAACCCGGACCTATGTGTTTATTTTTGAAAGGAACTTATTCGAGCCTTTATGCCAGTAGTAGATATCATTGACCATTGATGGCACAAGTGACACAACTTTGTATCCTTAGTACGATTAAATAAAAATAAAGCTTTTCCCTGATAATTGTAACCGATAATGATGGAACTAACTAGCGATACAACTTTATATCTATAGTACTATTAAGGAATAGTAAATATATTGGAAATAAACTCAAAACTAAGATAAACGTGAGTGATTAGAATGTTCCTTGCTAATATTACAGACTCATAGTTACATTTTTAGTAACTAGGCAGAGTAATTAAGCAATGAAGTATGTCTATCATGAACCGGTAGCGAAATTTTATCCATCAATGGTAAGTTCAACAAAAAGTAGAGCCAACGATTAAGTCATTTCCTACATTTTTGTGTCACGATTATGCCACTCCAATTAGCATATTTATAAATTACTACATAATTACAAAAACCCAATACATGCCTACTTAATTTTCCTGTATAAAAACGTACTAGGTAGGTACTACGCATTTGTATAGAATGAAATATGCAGAACTTCACTTTCGTCTTTTCGCTCCATTTACTTCGCTCATCGTTTGCGGTATAAATTACGAGTTACGGGCATGTTGTTTAAAATTATAATGCAAAATGTTATACTAATTAAATTTTGTACTAAATAGACGAACGCTTTGAACAAGATTACTGTGTATAAAAGCTGAGCGATAACTAGGTAACTATAAAAAGTAAGTGGATCCTTCAGAGTCCTTCGAGTTAGAGCGGTTTTATATTCATTGATTTTTATTTAGGTCCTTCGGGTCGGATGCCAATATTTTTTTAAGGATCCTTGACTGGTCACTTTAACATGATAACCGCTAGGCAACAAAACTCTCCTAACTTTGCCTAACACTCCTTGAAAAAAACACGTAGGTATTTAGGTTTATTTACTTATAAATACATAGGTATGTACTGCTTCCAATTAATATACTTTATTTTTTGTGTGTAGGATTAAATAAAATCTATAATTCTTATTGGTCTTATGTTATTGTCATATAACTTAGATGAACTATTTCATACAAAGGCCCATAGTATCAAAATCTCATTGTTTTTCAAAAAACTTTTTTTAGATTACGATTACCTACCAGTTTAGTTTGTCAATGAGGCTACAAGTAGATTGTTAACGACACAACAAAGGGTCTTCTATAAGCGCCTCTTATTTAATCTGACTTTTTGATTTGTAATACCAATTAATATCCATTTATGCACAGAAAAACCAGAATTTCAAAATAAATTCACTGTAAAAAACAACTTACTGTGATTATTCTGGAATATAGTTAGTGTATATTCTACTCACAACTTTCAAAAATATTTCTTTACAGAAATAAAATTAAAAAGAATAAAGGTATTTAACAAAATACACAAGAAACAGTTGAGCTATCGAAAGTGCGTTGCAAACGATCTATATGTTCAGTCCAGGTACTGAATAACCGGAAAATTAAGATAACTTTATATAAAGGTAGTCATACCGATAAATTCAGATCGCCCCTATATTCCGATACCTAAAAAATGTGCTATCGCTAAGCCAGGTTTCGAGATGCCAAACAGTATGTTCGGAACCTTAATCTAAATGAAAAAGGTTTTCTTTGATGATCCGAACAAGCGCAATATCCCTTCCCGCTGCCAGCCCATGGAACCAGCCAGCTCAAATTAGTATTTTTCAGTACTGCAATTTTAAAACGGTAAAATAATGGCCGTACCTTTATTGGATAACGGTACATTTACGATTTTACGGTACTGGTACCTTGAACCGTAAGATTAGGTACATTCCCTGGTTTATTCAACTTAAGTTGCGCAAATTCTTCAAATGTAGAACTAAAATATGTCTACAATAGAAAATGTTTAAACAAGAGGTTGTTAAGATTACGGACGTAGAATGTAGCTTTTACTTCAAACATTCAATTAATATACACAAAAATGAGTCATGTTTGTTGTTCTAATTAAGATCAACACTAGATTCAAGTCATTATACATGTCGCTGCAAAAGTCTGAATTTTTGTTAATATGAGACTTTGCTAGAACTTTAACAATGATAATGATGATGATGATGAATTTGAATAAATTATTCACTTATGTTCCGATAGGGGCTTTTTTCTTTCAAGAATACAATAGAATTAATGTATATAAAAATAATCAGATTTAGCTGTCATTAGTCTTTTTATCATATTTATAAAAAAAATCGGAAGCTCGTTTCTTCATTAAAACAAAAAAATATGAATATTTACATACAATATTCTTCCTTCCTTTATTCTTGCCGTCCATTAACTTTACGCAAAAAAAACTTTTTATCTAAAGCGAATCTGAAATAATTATTTTATAACATCCAAATCACCAGTATTCATATTTATGCCGCAACATTTATAGTCTCACAGCAAAAATAATAGATTTCCAACGTAATCTAATTACTGCAATGAGATAGCACATCTCTTTAACAAAGATAATTTGTGTATGGTGAAACCCAGCATTTCTAGAAATACGCAATCTTGTAATCTTCGATAGTTTGCCCGTAACTTTTGTAATCCAGTTTGAATAATGAGAGTTTCTATTGAATCCTAATTTGTGGACCAATGATCAGTATAATTTGTGGACCAATGATCATTATACTTTGTTGGTAAATGTTGAAGAAATTGCAACTCGAATACATTCTGTGATTTCGTCTCTGATCAAATATTGATTCTGATTTCATACAACTAATGAGACATCAGTTGCGCTGCAAATAATGTCAGTGTGTGAAAAAAACTTTATTTTGAGTTTAGCTCCAACATATCGCAGGCCTCTGTCAAAAGTCAAACTCAAAACTGACTTTATGCAGTAGATGTAAAAATCATTTTGAAACGAACTTTTATGGAATATATATAATAGCGCACGTGATTTTAACACTGCTTTAGATATTAATGCGCTAAAGTAATCACTATACTTATCATTAGACAATACGACTTTTATAAGGAGCTAGGCAATTACATATTATCACTTATACACTTTAACCAATGCTTAAAGTATTGCCATCACTTACTCTATCATAATGAGAAACAGTGACACAGATAAGTTTAAACAATGCGTTTATAAAGGGGTATTTATTTACTATCTTTTGGTACTTTAGTATGCTCCAGTTTCAGGGTTCGGCCGACGCACAGAGATTGAATTATCGATTCTATTACTTTTGATAAAATCTAATTACGGCGAGGAGGTATGTCTCGATTTTTATCAATTTTACGAGCTTTTTATTGATTACATTCGTTATTATAGCAGATTTAGTGCTCGCAGATTTGATACTTAGCTCTCTCATTACTTAGTTGTTTTTTTGGATATTTTACATCCAAACATCCTCACAAACTATCGCATTTATAATATTTAAGTAGGTTATTATTAGTAGGATTAAAAATTTGTCAGTTGTAATATGAATCAGATGTCAGTTTGAGTAAAATGATAAAATACACTCAAAGCAAAAATCTTCGACTAAGAGATTCGGGAGAGCTCGGTATTTTGAAAAGTATTTTACGGAATATCATGAATTATAGATACCAGAATAAGCTTGCGAAACGCAAAATTGTGTTTGAATTTTTAAATTAACCTAGTTTCTTAGTGCTACATTATAAAATCATTACTGAAAACCAAAATAAAGAAAGAACACATGCTTTGATTAATTAAACTTACCTAATCTTACTTCTTAACTAACCATATCACATTCATAGTATTACTTTTTATGTGCGCTATGCTAGTGCTCTCAAACGGCAAAGAAAAACATCGTGAGATACCGGCTTGTCCTAGAACCTAAAGACTTTGAGACATGTAACATGTGCACGAAATGAACGCCTCTAAGAGGCGCACTTTAACCCTTTCACTACATTGTTTCTTTCAAGGCCCTTCGGCCCTTTTCAAAGCCACCTAATCGGCCAAATACAAACCAAAAAAGAATCAGTGACACGACAAAGAAGCAAAAATAGTATTTCTCATTGTACAAACTGTATTTGAGAGCGAACTAAGGCACAAGAACTAGCATGTTTTGGAGCAATTGGTAAAGGACAAAGGTACATATATCTGTATCACTGCCTTTTGATTCATTGTTCTATTATTGAACTGATTCATTGTGTTATTAGAACAAGGCTAGCGAACTTGTGTGGGAATGAATGGTACTGAGTTATTCTACTACAAGATTGATAGATATTGTTTAAGGTTTAGTATTTGTACTGATACCTACCATTGTGACGTGCGGTATTGAGCGTGCCTGACCTATACAAAGTTATTAAATAAATAAATAAATAACTCGTATAGGTATGCATAGAAGTTTCTAATTACGTTAAAGTTACAAATCAGGGATGTTACGAAGCTTCGACTCCGACTCCAATATGTCGGAACCTCCGATTGTATTACACCTCCGGTTCCGACTTCTGTTCCGAAACTTTCAATCGGAGATTTAAATTTGCGACTTTTAGAGTCCATTCATTTATTAAATTTTCTAACTGCTGTTAATTTTTAACGACTAAGTATGTTATGTATGTTTATAATTTATATTTTAAGTAAATTAAAGAGAATGATTAAATAATGTTTGTATTTGTACTATTAACACTGCTCTTAATCTCTCTTCTGCCACCACCTTCGACTCTGCCTCCGCCTCTGACTCCGACTCCGATAAACCAAACTCCGACTCCGACTTCGGTTCCGTTAAACTACCTCCGTAACATCCCTAGTACAAATATACCATAGCATTGTCTCGCAGTTTTTGTTTCGTTTCAAGTCTTTGCCCACTCCAACGTACCTTGACCATACTATCATCGTATACATAGTGGCAGATGTAAACACTCTGTTTATAGATTTCTTAATTTTCCTACCGTTGGGGTGGGCAGTCTTGTAACCGTCATATAAAACAAAAGCTCGCAACTTGTCGATGTTTGGCTTATAGAAATCTATGGTATCAAACACCCAATTTCTAAAAAATAATTACAAGATAACACAAATCTACAAGTTAAATTATACATTTGCATTCTCAAAACCTAGCATCTCATTGTGTCGCAATGCACAATGCTCTACTTCGCTAAACTACATAGCTTTAGAAGCCGTGATTGTATATAATTTGGAACATTATCTATGCCATACTGAGATATAACTTATGTTTAGTTAAAACACCGAATAATTTGTCCAAAAACCACTTTTTAGACAATTTTGAATGAATGAAACTTATTAATAACTGCGAACCCAAAGACACCGATATCCATTTATTTCCACACAAACAATACATAACAAATATACAAAAAAGATACCAAAAGTTGAAAGAACAAGATAAAAGAAAAGGCAATTCTTTATAGAGTTATCAAAAATAATTTAAACTATATTTTATCTCATTGAGGCTAATGAATAACCTAATAGCTTTACACCATTATATCTTTACAAAACTTTTACTTCTCAGCAATAATCGGTCAATGAATCACCGATTCGGTACGACGATTGTACTACAGGAGGATGTAATAACGCTAATAATGTCATTATTGTGACAAAGCGCGACATTAGAAAATTGTTCTTTGTAGGAAAAACGCAACATTGACTATCTATGGCGTCGCAAAAACGACTCCATTGTTCACTATTTCCACGTAACATTGACAGAAAATTAGTAGTGATTACTTTCCTAAAGATAATAAGTCTAACTGTGCCTCTATTATTTAGCCGATGGTAGATGAAAAGACCAATCAACATCACATTTAAGCCGTGTTTATACGACATGCGATATGTATCTAAAATTTGTTCAAATATGGTCCTTAAGTCTACTCAATAAAGTCGAGTTGAGTTAGACATTTGAACGTGTGCAATAAAGCTCAACGATATCGCAAGCCCTTATAGACGTGTTCAGACGGCGTACGTATTTTCCCTTAGTCGCCTATTAGGTACTACATCCACGAGTAAGTAGATATGGAGAGTCTTATTCTTCAGCCGACCAGAGGGCAGCTAAGTAATCAAAAATCTAACTCAAATTCCAGCTCATAATGAAATTTCCAGACAATACATTAGCACTAAGCAGTTTGAGAAGACGCTGCTGTAATGAAATACTTTCTTGCTGTAATGAAATCTAATAAGATAAAAAATAATTTAAAGAAATATTAGCAATTTATCAAAAAAGAAGAAAGTTTTGCAACGCAAAGTTTGCCGATTCTTGGGTAACCCGAGACAAATAAACATTAATTTCCTTTTAGCACCCTTATTCACAAATGCTTGACATGTAACTTTATGGACTCTAAATTTCATACTTGTATGTCTGCAAAAAATTGCTCGCACATTGTCTAAAATCTATATCTAACTAACCCGTTTTGCTTGATTCAGTGACCCGCTCTGTAAGTTCCATTGGTATGGCAAAAGCGTAAGGTGGTCTCTACATATCTGTTTTGTTTGATACATGTTCACTGCTCAGTGAATTGCCCCAAATTTCACTGATGTTATAATAGAACTTCTCTATTGTAATTTCGGTTGGAATTTTCTCATGGTATTAACGTTTATGAATAAGGAAGCAGAAAGTTTTAGGAATACAAAGAGCACCTTTGTTTCCTAAGAAGTGGCAACAGTAATAAGGCGGTCATAATAAACCACGTTCAAACGGCATGCTATAAGTTGGATGGTAGTATATGCCTGGAAATACAATAAAAAGTTTATTCAATGTAAACTAGACCAACTGTAGGTACCTACAAGTATAGGGAAAACGGGCCTTTCAGAATTCACTACTGACCTGTAAAAATAATATTTTTAACTAACTCTTAAACGCATGAGAAGTTCAATTTAACGATCCCTACTTAACACCAGGGAATAATCGATATTGAACGGTTTTGAGTCCAAAAAAGCAGATTTTTGCATAGTGTTTTTTCAATGAAAAATTACGAATTTCCAAAAGTCGTGGAACAAAAGTTATTGCCAATAAGTTGTAGAATAAGCCCTATCCGGGATTAGTTTTTTTTTTGTCGTGTCGCTGATTTTTCTTGGTCACTCTACGAGATGAGAAAAACCCATCCTGAATTAGGATCCTGTTTTAAGTTTTTATATTGTATGTATGTTAGTTTTAAGTTATATATTGATATGGACTGTAGAAAAAGTTAAATAAGACCTGTAACTTCACTATAGTCTGAAATAAATGAATTAATAAAATTAGGTCTGTTTCTAGGTTCAGAATAGGAAAGAATAACAGGAGTAAGCTGCACCTTTTAGAGGCTCCTTTCATGCACAAATTTGTATTTGTCGTTGTATAGTACACATTTCATGAATCTTTTGTATAATGGCCGTCATATGGGTTGTTCAACGCTTTTTAAAAGCAATGCTTGAGTAATCGGTTTCGTAGCAAAAATAATGTTTTGTCTTGAATCTTGTTTTGTTTCTGTTGAACCTTAATTGGTATCAATAAAGACAATCTAAGTAATAAATTAACTTTCGTATCAAAGCACAGTTTATTATGTTATTTCAATTACATATAGAATATTCATTGAATGTAAAGGATTGCGAAAGGGGGTTATAATATCAACAAAAACATATTTGAAAAAAAATCTGCCAATCTTTCGTATATGGCATAGCAATGCCCTCCGCTAAGTCATAGTAGTAGCATCGTTATCAAAAGTATATAGTATACAGAACTGGTGTTAAATTTACCTATACACTTCAATTGACATAAAATTCATAAATACGCGTTACGCGTTACGCGACCAAAAGTTCGGCGCGCGTAGTTGAATGTTCGGCGTATGCTTCTGGCGTGCGGAGTGCGGCTAATATTTAAAAAACTTATCAGGCTAGAATCTGTACTTTGAATATTTTTGAAATTGATTTCTTGTATCCCCAATGTATTTAGCGGATGCATTTATTTCGTTTTTTTTTTACTTCTTCTTCTAAGCCTTTGTACCGACACCGACTGACGGAGACGCACGTAATTTTCTGTCGCGTAGCGCACTGAAAAAATCGCCGCGTTCTGAGCGTTTGGTTTGTAATACTAATGAAATATTACGACCGAAACTTCAGCCGCTGAACTTTCGGCGCCGTACGTTCCGCAGATGTGTCGCTACACTAAGGATCATATTTATTAAACATCTAAACACTTTATTTACAGAAAGAAACTTAAAACTTATACAAGTTAATATTTACAAAATACACAAGAAACAGTTGAGCCATCTAAAGACCGTTACAAACAATTTATAGATAGCTCAACTGATCCACATAACTACCAATCGGAAGCGTCCCCAAGACGCTGGCGGAATTGCCACGATGGATGGCAATGCTAATTCGCTGCGCCAAATAAGAGCCAGCTCTCGGGTCACGCGTCGCTTCGATCGGATTGAAATACATTTAGATGGCATACCGCATGCCGTATGAATACGGCGTAAGACTGTGAAGGACCATCGTGAGAATAGATCGATATCTCGTAATTGTTTGTAACGCTTCCAGCATTTATTATTATTCTCAGATTGCATTCTTGCGAAAAACGTGCTTATTACAGCTAGTACAAGTGTGTACGCGAGAATAAAACCTTTGATATTTCGTGGGATTTAATGCGAAATAATGTATATGTTTAGTGTGACTGCAGTGCTATAGGAAGTTGTAATACTTTTTAATAAAGTTACGATACGATAAAGTTTTACTAATAAAGTACGATTAATTAACAGTTTATAATTTATGATATTTATTTCTCAACAAACGTCAGAAAATACAGATTATAGTTAGTTTAAAATATTCTGTAATTCTGTAATTCTTTATTGCACACAGAAACATGATACATAAATGGTTATTTCAAAAGTCATGTACATAGGCGAGCTTAACCCTAACAAGAGTTTTCTTCCAGCAAACCTTTGGGGCTAGAGAGATTTGATAATATAGGGAGATGCAACAAATAGAAAATATAATATGTGTTCTACCCAAATTATTTGGAAAATGAATTTAATGCACTAACATAAAAACAAACAACAATAAAAATAGGTACACAAAATTTTGATCTTGACGCTGGCTCAAAATAATTACCCTGTTACATTTTCTTCGCGTTTAACGAGAAATCTTTGTGTTAAACGGAACACTTTGCATACAAACGATTTAAAAAACGTGTCAGTAGAAAATAGCTATGGCTTTGAACTGAGAGCAGGCTAAAGCTACCTCCACACTAGGACAGTAAAAAAGGCAATGTTGTTCCACTTTTGGATGCCAGAGTGTTTACTGCAATGTGTGCAATGATAAAACATAAAACGGGCATCCTAATTTGTACTGCTAGAACTTGAAATTATATTTTGCTAGCTTCCACCCGCGATCCGCGCGCGTGTTACCTAGACAAAAAGATGCCTATATGCTATTCTAGGTTAAAAAACACTATCTATTTCAAGTTTCGTCGAAATCGGCTGAGCCGTTACGGCGTTACTGAACCACAAACATTCAAACATCCTCACAAACTTTCGCATTTATAATATTAGTAGGATGCCAAGGTAGCTTTTACTAGTGTCAAGTTTGGGTATCTCATGTGTGCGAAGCCTTATTCGATAATTGTGAAACATGTTACGTTTTAGATGGCATCTTGTTGCGCCATAAAACGTAACGTGTTAAATATCAGAACATTATTTCGTTATGTCATTCGAATCGATGATATGGGTGACTCAACTCGAGCGCCTACTTTTGACCTATCGCAGTAGTTTTGCGGATGTGCCCTAATTCAGAAGGTACAAAAAAAACGTATTTACATACATATTTCGGAATAACAAATATCGTATTGGGATAAAATGACTTTACCCTGTTATGAATTGTGATTTAAAGAAGTGTAGGAGTAGATAATCCGGAAAAAATAACAATAAAAGTTATGCTCGAGACGGTAATAGAGTGCTGATTATAGGCTCTGCGGTCAAAAACTATATATTTTTGAGAGAGCTAGAGCATATTACATTACCTTAAAATGAATAAAGGCGGCTTGTATAGGCGGCTTGCTATCTAAGTACCAAGCGAGCGAAGTATATATCTCATGGTGAGAAGTTACTTCGAACGAAAAGATAGTTGATTTGTTTTGTGAAGCTCTGAACAAAATTAAACGAGCTTGGTAATGGGCGAATAGGCCTTAAAATAATCCTATCTAATGAAATGTCACAACCTTTGTTAGCAGATAAGCTCGGTCAGGTACCTACTTACTCGAAACGAATCTTAATAAGTAAAACAATTGCGTACTGACTGACTGATATCTAACGTTATAAGCCGTAAGTCTTAGAAACATTGCGGTTTTTTAGTCTTGAAACACTAACAAAGTGAATTCCCACATTTTAAGCCAAAGTACACGTGTTGGTCCCGGCTTAAGAATAGGCCCCTCCATATCTACCTAATCGAGGATGTCGTAAGAGGCAACTCAGGGAAAAAATCTGGGCAGCAGCGTCCCCTTTTTTCACAAATATAGGCTTAGCTGCGCTCGCAAACCCGCTTTCTCATGATGAGTATGGGCAGATCCCTCCAAATAATAGGAATTCGCTCTGGAATTCTGTGGGAAAGGCCATGTTCAGCAGTGGAACGCTGAAATGATGATGATGAGGCCAAAGCACCTACGGCCTACGCTGTCGTCTCGGTCCCTCAACGTCATTGAGTTCCTAGGTCAGGTTCAGAATCTGAACAATCCGAGCGCGCATGTCAAATGTCAGTGTCGCAATGCAGTGCTTCATAGAACACAATAGACCAACCCTGTTATTCTTAGTTGTTTATAAGTTTTCACTCCCTTCAAAGTTAATCAGATTCTCATTCACACTTCACATGTTTATTTTTGATTCGCCCTTAGCGTACTCGATTATTCTTGTCCATTCAAAGGTTGTCTGTAAGAAATTGTCATAGCGATAAGACCGCCCATTATTCCATCGCAATAATTTCTGGGTTTATTATATTCCACGATGTTGTTTTTGACTGTGTGGTGTTGGTGTACAATAAAGTACAAATACAAATTTTCTTATTATTCATTGGGTGCAAATTTAAGAGGATTTTACTCTAAACAAACGGAGTCGCGGTGGTGCCAATAGTTCAGAATAAAATGAACGGATAACAAGTTTCTAAATAAATAGGTGGCAAGTTCGAGTCGGGAAGCAAAAACGGGGTTGCGTACACCGGTCCAGAACAAAAAAAAAAACAAAACTGTATCTGTATATTAGGGATTCAGAAATTCGTAGAGGCGTACGAAATATATGTGTTCTTAGGAATACAATCTTAATCGAATTATTAACAATTCTAAAATATTGCCTACATTGCAGCAAAGATACAAAAATCTCAAAAACAGTCGTCAGCCATCTTGCGTCATTCTATTGTAGTTATTTTATTATCTCGGGATTGAGGTTTTCTTTTTTGTCGCAATAACCCTAAAGCCGGCTTCGTACATTTCTGAAATAGGGATCCAAATTGAAACAGGGTTGGATTATCCCATTTATGTAAAAGCTTTCAATGAAGTTGTTCGTTTATTTTTAACGCCGAAACCTCTTTTTTACCTCTAAATGATCTGGTGTAAGTATTTAACATTAAATATGTTCGTGAATGAAGTACAAAAAACACCAAACGCAGGTAATTATTTTCATAAATAACTATATAATGTGATTCTTACCATGTATACCATCCTGAAAGGTGGTTTTTCTATCAACAAAAATAATAAATAAATATTCCGGACATATCACACTCGGTCAACTGATCCCAAACTAGGCATAGCCTGTACTATGGGTACCAGAGACTGATATACATATTATATATATATTTAACACCCAGACACAGAACAAACATCTGTGTTAGTCATAATTGTCCAGAGCGGGAATCAAACCCGCGACCTCTAGCGCAGAAGGCAGAGTTACTACCAACTGAGCTATGAGGCCAGTCAAAGAAAAAGAAAGAATATTAGCGAAATCAACTTCAATTTCTCAAGTTGGATGTTTTTGATATTATTATCATCTGTTTTACTAAACGTATGAGAAGTTCAGCATAAGGTTGCTACCTAAAACCGGTGATTTACACACGGATCTAGTTCATTCGACATTAAATAACCAAAAGAAGATTTAAGGTGTCTTCTCATCTTATCTATTCGTAAATTAATTTAATAGTCGTTAGGTATCAATAAGATTAAGCTCAAAAATAACACTCATGGACGGGCGATGCTTACAAGTTGATCAGGTTTAAGCCATGTTCAAACAACGTGCGATAAGTAATCTCAAGTTTATTTTAAAATGATACGTAAGTTTCTTGAAAAGTTGAGTTTATTTGAGCACACCCTCAAACACTCAATCTCAAAACTGACTTTATTTAATGGTGTATCATTTTGAATTTTATATGACATATTAGGGACATATCGCATGCCGTTTGAACACGGCTTTAGGGGTCCATTATACCGTCAGACATATTCATCATGACGAATGACGGCCTACAGACCATCGATGTTCCTTCACTAACCTTAGTGCTAATGTATCATCAAACTCTCGATCTCTCGATCGAGATTTTCTCGTTCAGCATTGGAGCAGCCTGCCTGGGAAGGTACCTCCGCCTTACAGAAGATCGCAGCCAAATAACATTATTTGTTTCAAATAGTGTTGTATTCCTGCGGTGAGTAAGGTTGCCAGAGCTCTTTAGGGGGGAAGGGGGTTCGGGGTCGGCAACGCGTGCGTGATGCCTCTGGTATTGCAAGCGCTCATAGGCTACGGTAACCGCTTACCATCAGGTGGGCCGTAGGCTGGTTTGCCACCTCAGTTGTATAAAAAAAAAACTAGCCGTTTTTTGACGACATCGTTGGTAAGCCTCTGCACCAAGTGGATACCCCGTTCTTCAGTTATAGAGGTGTACAATTAGACAGGACATGCACTAATAGCTCTACATTTACCTCAGTTGTTCACCATGCAACACCGTTGCATAAACTGCACTGGGATGGTCTAAGGCACTTAATAACCCACAGACATCCCACAGATGAAATCATAGTATGTTAGGTGCGTTTCACTACAGTAACACGCAAATAAATAGTTTGGAATGCATTTGTTGCACGCAAAAGAACAAATTGCCTAGACGTTCAGTTGTCAAAGAAGCAATTTTAAGGAACACTGAACTAATTTAAGCCACGCGAATGAAATTGAAACTTGCACTAATGCGTGACGATTCAATTCAGTTTCATAAAAACAAGTACTTGAAATGTTACATCCGCTCTATATTGAATCTAAATGCACCTCTTTAAAGATCATTTTACATTGCAAGAAGGTTTCAAGTGACAAACGCTTGGCTTGAATCTTCCGGCGTACCACCCACTTCCCGGTGGCTAATACACAGGATATTATAAAATAACAAACCTGAATAGACTGCGGTACAGACGCGGGAGTAAAGTGTTTAGTGCAGTGTAGGATGTTTACCTACACGCAAAACGCATCTACCTACGTTTTCCTACTAACAGTCAATATAGCTGCTTTGAGTACCTATTTGATGGAACGAAAATCTTCCGTAGGTACCTGTTGTACATTGACGCTTACTACCGTACACGGTGAAACTGGTCTCTAAAATCGTTCAAGATCTCAATAGCCTTATGAGCTCCGAGTTAAATATTAGAACAAATATAATTATGTTATTTTTCTTTGGTTCCCAAACCTAGAAATCTCTCAGCTGTGCTCTTTTAATTTTATTTGTATCACAAAGGCTCCAATATTCAGAATAACTGGAAGTCACCTATATGTTTTTATTTTGTATTTCCGTATATAAATTAGACATACATTGCCATATCTTTTTATTGAATTGAGTTATAGAAGGTCGATTTTTTTTACGGTAATGTAAGCTGTGAGATTTAGTTCATACTTCAAGCCGCTCCTGAGAAAAAGGGTCTTGACAGACAAGCAGACGGAACACAAAGAGATCCTATAAGGGCTAAGTTTTTCTTGTTGAGGTACGTGTTGAGTCCTAATAACGGTTTGTTTGAGCTAGAAACTATAAATTCAAATGCAAGCCTAACCAATCTTAAGTTTCATTACGCCTATTCTCTCCGCGTATAGCACGCAAACTAACCCGTTCCACAACTTTTAGATACCACCGTGCAACCGACCCGAGTGTAACATCTGACCCTAGTCTTGAAACTATTCGAATTTCACCCGTAAAGCGAGGTTCATTCCCTTGACCTTTGGAAGATTTAAGTACGTCAATTTATGAGACTGCTTGTATCCGCTCACTTTGCTCGTATGGTAAAAGGAGCCTTTGTGCCAATCTCGGTTACAACTTTTCTTTACCAAAAGTCATCTAGATTAGATCATGATTGAGTATAGGCCTAGTAGTTGAAACCGTGGTGGCCCCGGCTGAAGAATAGGCCCCTCCATATCTACCTATCCGCGGATTTCGTCAGAGGCGACTAAGGGAAAAAGCTAGGGGATTGGCAGCAGCATCCCTCATTTTAACAACGATAGCTCTAACTGCGCTCGCCAACCCGCATGCCCAGCGTGGTGAGTATGGGCAAGTCCCCCCACATGATAAGGAATTCGCTCTGTCTATGGGGGAGGCCATGTTCAGCAGTGGACGTCGAACGGCTGATGATGATGATGAGTATAATCCTTAACAGCATCCTGTCGCGTTCACAAATCTGGTTCTAAATAGACATGGGTATGGTTGTCTGCATTAATATGTATACATTTTCTGATTTTCAAGTAATGCCACAGACCTAAAAAGAAATAAGCACAAAGTAAAACACTTGAGGTTGTTGAGGATATACCCCAACATCAACTTCTGCCATTTTCAACTTTACAGTGTACCTACACTTATATTGAGGCATCATATAAAAAAATATGATATGTGTAGGCACATCTTGCTGCAGCTGAATGTACATAGTATAAGTATTTTTGCTTTTTTTGATCCTTCATCTAAATATCATCTACCTTAGGTTAGGTTAGGTTAGAGCAAAAGTTTTTGATAAGATTCAAAAAATCAGTTGTTTAGCAACTTATGGTCAACGGTTGTAGATAAAATAGTACGTAAGTAAACTTAAACAGCAATTTAATATAAAGTTTAAAGCTTATAAAACATAATATCGTTCCACTAACAATTTAAAAGCATCAAACTCCACCCACAGTCAAACTATATAGTTTTAAACGGGTAGTTTATAACTAACTAAAGTTCTGATTGGGCTGGGATAGCTGTAGCTTAACAAAGTTATATAGGAGGATGCAGTTTGAAATTCATCATAATCATCAGCCTGTAGAATTCCACTTAGGCCTCCCCCAAAGAGTTTCACCACGAATGAGCCTTTTCCATCCACCGACTTCCCGCAACTTTCACATTATCGTCGGTCCATCGGTGGGGCCTTCCAAAAAAAACTTCAATTTCTCGAATTTGGTGTCGGTTTTTGTAAAATAATTAAAAAGAAGTATTGTCGATGACAATAATTACATAATTAAAAAGGACACTTGAATCCCGTTAATTATATGATTGTGGAGATAATCTACCATATTGTATAATCTACCATTGTAAATAATATAATATCATTTCCGTGGGGAAACGGTGCCCTCCGGGATTTCAAAAAGATATCAGGACGTCTGATCGAAGCGACGCGTGACCCAAGAGCTGGCTCTTATTTGGCCCAGTGAATTAGCATTGCCATCCAGCGTGGCAATTCCGCCAGCGTCTTGGGGACGCTTCCGACTGGTAGTGATCTGGATCAGTTGAGCTATATATAGATCGTTTGTAACGGTCTTTAGATGGCTCAACTGTTTCTTGTGTATTTTGTAAATATTAACTTGTATTAGTTTGAAGTTTCTTTCTGTAAATAAAGTTATCTATATTAAAAAAATATCATAGTATCTTATTTTATTTTATGTCATAGCATTATATAAATAGCATTTAGAGAGGGAACAACGAGGTTGTGTCACTGTAATTGCCCTTCTTCGGACAAAAAATAGCAAAAAAGACAAAGCGAGTTAAAAAACTGAACTGACGTAGTGTGTATCTGAATTTAATTTCCTGTAACACAGAATCAGGTTACATTCTCAGAGCTGGCAACATGCCGAGCGAGACGGGAATTTACATTTAACCTCCGATCCACAGCGGTGCACCATTGACGTATCTTACCGATAAGTACCGTGATGTTTAATACGAAACGATCAAGTTGAAGAGTAATAGGTTAGCGTGGTATGGGCATGTCATGAAGAGGGATGAAAGTTATGTAACGAGAAGAGTGTTATGTATTAATTTTGTTAGTGTATCCGTAGCTTTGTTGGTTAGAGCATCCCCGTATTTAGGGGAATGTTGCAAGTTCAAATCCCGTTGGAGTCGATTTTTTTGGGATATTATAAATAAATCATAGTTAGTGGATATTATTAAAAAAACATTGCATTCCTTCGTTGACGAGGGTAGCCTTCAAACCTAAGCAATTAGCTTTTATTCTCCCTTTAAGTGCCATTTTATCAATCCGATCTATACTTAGTTACTTAGTAATAGTTCCGCCTCGATCACAATAATTCACTTATAGGTAATCACTATTAGTTATAAGTGCACGTTCGATATTACAAAACCTCACACAACGCTTTATTGTTACGAGTATTATAATCGCGGCCCAAATCCTATTTCCAGATGTAAAAAGTTGATCGTGGTCTATTTGACCTTGGATCTGACTATTGTGGCCAAATACTTTATCTTAAAACGTGGATTTAGATCATTAATTACTAGAGATTATTTCTATGCCGGATTTTGAGCCGAATATTGGTTAAAGGTACACGTTCCGTCCTACGCATGAATGCAGCGATAACACGCGACGTTAATACATTGAAATCTAGGATACTGCTGTGGATTTTTCTATATCCTCATTCTAGGCTAGTCTCTAACTCAGCTTAGTTCACATTGTGTTCCTCCCATCCCAAGGCCTATTTTACTGCATATCCTACCTTCAGCTTTGGTCACACATACAAACCACTTTCGGCGCAATAGCCTCCTTAGCCGAATATTTTTACCGAATGTTCTTTACCTAACTCTGTGAACGTTATTTGACCTTCAATGCCGTTAATGGTTGTGGGATACTGCATAATCTCGCCAGCCTCGAGGCTGAATTGTTTCACATCATTGTTCCGACGAATATTTTGAGTTATCGTTTCATTACCGCGGCAAAATACAGGGTACAATAAAAATACAGGGTGAAAAAATATATGGTCACAAACGCAATTCCCTGTATTTTTGTTATATAGGTACATGTAAAACAAGATTAAAGACAAAGACAAAGCACTTAAATTAGGCATGCACCTAAATTACATAATTACTTTGGATTAGCTTTATCGTAAGTAAGTACGCACAGAATTGGAAATGAGAGCGTTAGAATTTAGAAGTCGGATGAGAAAATTCTTTTTCCTGGCTCCTAATGCCCTCCGTCGGATTGCTGTACAGTTTAATTAATTACAATTAAAAGTTTCAAAATTAAACTATTTTCTGAAAAAAAAAGATAAATTTAAACCGAAGATTTTTTTTTTTTTTTTTTTTTTTTCCGGACATATCACACACGGTCAACTGATCCCAAACTAGGCGTAGCCTGTACTATGGGTACCAGAGACTGATATACATAATAGATATATATTTAACACCCAGACACAGAACAAACATCTGTGTTAGTCACAAATGTTTGTCCAGTGCGGGAATCGAACCCGCGGCCTCTAGCGCAGAAGGCAGAGCTACTACCAACTGAGCTAAGAGGCCAGTAATTGGGTCACTCCAGAAGATGTTCAATAAAACACATGGTAATGATAGTCTACTATATAATATTCCTAATATTTCAATGATAGATATAGTAGGACACTATTTGATTGATAATTATCAATTACAGAATAATCTTCAACAAAAGTGGTCTTCTTTAATAATTTTTGGCCTTGGCTTATTAATATAATGGCTATTTTTCGAAATCCAATAATCGATGTTTTTCTATTTCGAAAGTATTTTTTTTACAGTCCGTAGCACTTATTGTATAATAGTAACACGCTCTTAAGACGATGAAACTAGCAATTATACGGTGATAAAAGATAAATACTAGGCCAGTTTAGCTTTAATATTTTGAGGTAATGTGATAATGACTATACTTTTCCAGGGACTGAATGACCGGAACATTAATATACCTTTATATAACGGTATGACGTCATGCCCAAAAACTCATGTTAATAACTATTTCGATACCGTAAAGAAATTACGGTTCAGCTAAGCCGGGTTTTGTAATGCGAAACGGTAATCTATATAGAATAGATTTCTTTAATGATCAGTCTAATCACGCGTGGCCCCAAGATCGCCGCCACTCCTTCCCGCTGCCGCCAGTCCGCTACCCCCAGGCCAGCTCGATTCGGGATATTTTGGTACCGCAATTTTATAACGGTTAAATAACGCTATGGCCCTAACTTTATGGGATAATGGTATAATTACGTTTTTAAGTCCATTTTTCTTCTAGTGCTACATTTAGAATTGGCTAAGATTTTTAACAAGATAAAGCCATAATACAAGGTGATTCATAACATGTATACCATCCCGAAAGGGGGTTATTCTATCAACGAAAAGAAATACTATTAGCGAAAAAAAACATCAATATTTTCATTTATTTTTTTAATTTTTTTTTCTCAATCTTTCTCAAATTAGCTCTACTTTTTGTATTTTTATCATCTTTAGAACTAATAACTAAACGTACAAGAAGTTCGGAATCAAGATTGCTACCTAAAACAGCTGATTCATTGAGTTTTTTCAATGAAAAATTTCGAATTTCCAAAAGTCGTAGAACAAAACTTTATTGCCAATTGGGTTAGAATAAGCCACTTTCGGGATGGAATACATATTATGAATCACCTTGTACACCCACTTATTTAAAAAAAAATCGGGATAGTAGTACATATTTATTAGCAACGTGGACAGTTCGGCGTAAAATCCGAAAGTTCAGAAGTTTCTGAATTTCTTACATTTTCAACAGATTTTAATTTCTTTACATTAAAAATGGGCCGACTTATGCCGTGCACAATTTACATTCTCTATAAATCGAGGCTGGAAATAAATAGTGTTGGAAGCAAACGGCGCTAATTTATCTCCGAATTAATCAAGGCGAAACCATTTGTTTTGCGCCGTCAATAGCGACCAATCAATTTGGCACACCCTCTGCCAGCAGCACTGTTTGGGCTTTTTAGGAAGAATTGAAGCATATATAGTATCTACTGAAGGCCCAGACAAAGTTACTATCTATCGAAGACGCTCTATGGATAGTATAAAAATGTATGGGATTGACGTAATCTATCGAAACACGTGGTTTTGTGTCACCGAATAGAATTTTAGTAGACAGTGTAAACATCTTTCGATTCCATGAAACGAATCGACCACAACGAAAGATAATTTCCATACTAGGCCCCTCCATCTATATGTCACAGGCTTTATAGCGTCCTGTATATGAGTAAAAAGTTCTACCTGATGCTGAATAGATGTAATAAGGCCTTCCTAAAGGCTCATTCGATAAACTACTCCAAGCGTTCTGTACGCTCGCTTCGTTCTGTATTCCTAAGCGCGATTTCATGAAAGAAACTCTATTATATAGAATCACATAAAATACAGCGAGTTACTGATTATAAGTAGTCTTTGCAGGCCCATCTTATTGCCCAGTGTCTACCTTACAGTTCTTACACTTTTATAAATAACCTCAGTTGTTTCAAGTTATTTTAACTCTACCTACATAGTTAACTGAATTTGATGATTATTTTTTGTTAAATAATATATTTCGAGGATGTGTTAATTACCTACATAATCATCTTAACTATTGCAATTCCCAACATTTTTGGGTTATTTTTATTATTATTTTTTTTAATTTTGGGGAAGTTTTTAACGAACTTAAAAAAAAATTAAGGCTTTCAATAACGTGTCTATAAAATTACACCAATTATAATTTAATGTTTTTTTAAGTGCTTTATCTTTATATATATATATATACATATAAAAGAGTAGTCCACTCACTCACTGACAGACTCATCACGAAAGCTCGGAAACTACTAGGCTGAGGAGTCTGAAATTTGACACAGACATTCTTTAAAAGGTTTTACCGTGCAATAAGAACGGATTTTGGAAAAATCAACTCCTAAAAGGGTGAGATGGGGGTTTAACGGTTGTATGAAAGTCCTAACAAAAAAAATAAGACGTGACCATGACGGTGACGGTAACGGTGATGTTGATGGTGGCGGTAACGGGACGGTGACTGGACGGCGACGGGACGGTGACGGGACGGTGATGGGACGGTGACGGGACGGTGACTGAACAGTGATGGGACAGTGACTGGACGGTGATGGTAGGTAGAAGCCTTAAAAAGTAGGGAAATAGCGGCAAGGGTAATGGAAAAAAATTGTCTAGGATGGTATAAATAAATAAATAAATAGGATATAAGGGGAGAGGTAGACCAAAGAAAATATGGATAGATTGTGTGAAAGACGACATGAGCAAGAAAGGAGTGAATACTGATTTGACGGCTGATAGAGGGGAGTGGAAGAGAAAACATGTTGTGCCGACCCCACATGAAGTGGGATAAGGGCAGGGAGATGATGATGATGATGGTATAAATAAATAAACGCGGATGAAGTCGCGAGCGGGACAACTAGTAATATTATAAAAATATAGAAAAGCCTGTCAAAGTTTAGATCAATGATTAGTTCAACCTCAATAAATTTACTTTCATTCGGCTTGGATTATTTCCGTATTCTGGTCATTAATATCACAGTTTTGGGGGCCAAAGGCCACACTGGCTCATGCCAAGCTTTATAAAAATACTGAATTTACTGACTATCTTGCATACAGTGCTTAGTTTATTATCTTTATCAGTCGCAGCATTGATTGTTACGATAAACCGTAACTACCTCTATGTACTTACTTGCTGAGTCTGCCACAATGTACTAGTTCTGAATTATTTAATTGGAGCGTGTATTACACGATAAATCGCAGTAAGTGGGCCATAATTGTCACTAGAGTATTTCCTTAGCCACTTCCTCAGAAACAGTGATTGTGACCAACGATTACAGTTACATTACAGCACATTTCCTCTTTGGAAATGATTTAATTACTTCGGGCCTCCATCGTTATAATCACGCTGGTAAAGGTACTATTATGTTGATTACTTCAGAGGGAGAATACTAAAGCGCGCCTGTGTGTACCTACGCACTATGAAACGTTTACAGATAGGTACGTGCACAAATAAAAAGGTATTCAAGCATTATAAGCACAAATTATAAGCATTATACTAAGAATATTGTGCAAGTATTTGCAAAAAATATATATATCTCTGTGGTACAGCAATCGTGTGTGACCAATAAGGGTATTTATATTTATAAAGGCTTTTCATAATCAATGCAAAATAATGAAGCAAGCTCAGACGGTAACTATCATACCTAGCAGCAATTAATTGAACTTGAATAAATAAATAATATAAAATTAACAAAATATAGAGTTCCGATACAGTTTTCATGAGTGCATTATATTATACCCAACAGTTAAATACACAGTACTGAACCGGAACAAATATTTGCAGAGGAGGTAGGGCACAGCGAGATTTTCTCGTTCTGAATTGGAGCAGCCTGCCTGGGAAGGTACCTCCACCTTACAGAAGACCGCAGCCAAATAACATTATTTGTTTCAAATAGTGTTGTGTTCCTGCGGTGAGTAAGGTTGCCAGAGCTCTTTAGGGGGGAAGGGGGTTCGGGGTCGGCAACGCGTGCGTGATGCCTCTGGTATTGCAAGCGCTCATAGGCTACGGTAACCGCTTACCATCAGGTGGGCCGTAAGCTTGTTTGCCACCTCTGTTGTATAAAAAAAAAAAAGATCATGACAATATTTGTGCCGTAGCGGCAATTGTACAACTTGCGTCCCAGATGGGCAACCCACCCGCTACGCTTCCGAGGTTATTTATTATGGTCATCATAAGCGCTCTGTATTAATATCGCTCTAACGAGATCATTTTACAACGTTTATGCTTAGTTTCTCATTTTTGCTTACTTTTATCCAAAGGGGTTACATAACTTTGTAATTTACATAAGCAACGCCACAAAAAAGTTATGAAGTTTCTTTCTATCAACTTTCTTGGTAAATTGTTTGTCATTATTTTATAAAGTACCTAATCTTTTTGGCCAAAACAAACCTGTGTGGATGAAGTATTACATCACCATATTTATTGATATTTTTCATCATCTTCATCATCAGCCTGTAGAAGTCCACTGCTGGACCTGCCTCACCCAAAAAGGGCCATGAGCCATTTCTATCCAGCGACTTCCCGCGACACTAACGAAGCCGTCGTCCAAGTAAAAAAATGTAATTTGGTTGGGTAATTTGTACATCAATCAGTGAGCGCAAAATAAGTTAGTCTTTACATTTCTTGTTATCGTCCCATATAAATGGAACCTGTGGTATTACGACGATCGGACCCAAATGCTTTGCCATATTAAAAACACCAGTAGTGCGGGCCCATTGGTCCGCACGACGCCTATTTATGTCTGTGCAGCATGTTTGCACAGGATAAAGTTCATCCATGTTTGCATAATCTTTGAATTTCGTACCACTGGCTACTACTTTCATTATTGTACCTCCTTTTGAGTCCGTAATGTTACTCACTTGTCACCGGAAAGCTGTTCACTTTTCACCACTCACCGGTCACTAGAGAGACGGTTCAATTAAATGCGGACTCAGGACTCACACAAACCATTCTGCACAAACTGTGCACAGCACAATTCAACAAACAATGTAATAACGCTAACCCTTTACGGGGTTATTATGTACGGAAGGAAAACCACAATTTCTACTCCATGCAGCTTAGTGACTAAACTCTAAAGTAGGTAGACAAGATGAGCTTGCTTATTCGCAAATTGAATATGTTTCATAGTGAATGAGATTTCGCTGTTTGCAGAGAACGGCTCGCTCGGGTCAAAGGTTACTTCGCTTCACGTTCCTGATCCAAGGGATGTCTCAATGAGGCCGACAGTGATTTATGTCCTCTATACAGTACGCGATCATACCAAGTTGTACCACTTAGATACGGGCGCCTGAAATTACTTATCTCTACCACAGAATTAACAAGCCCTAGTTTTTGGGGGAAAAAATGTTCTGGTAATATAGGAATTTAGTGGTATTATTGACGACCTTAGTGGTGATTTGATTCCCGCTGCAGGACAAATGTTTGCATGATGCAATTATTTGTTCCGGGTCTGGTACTTGTAGTTGTACCACGGGTCGGGAGCGGTGTCTTATACCCACGACACAGGAATCCTAGTATGGGCTCAGGACTATGTTACTGATGGGTGTTATTATTATTATTATTATATTATTGGGACGTGCCTCTGACTACCCCCTTAGATATCTCCAAAGATCTGAAGGGCCGATAGGGGAGGATAGATGAGGGGGATATATACCGTGCCGTCAACAAAGGCTGATAGTATTATCGTCTATCGGTTTAACGGACTTTTTCCATAGTATCCTTAAATGCTGATCATCCCGTCTCTACCTAGTAATAATAAACTCAGCAAAACAGAAAGTTGCTGAAAAAATAGTAGATAGAGAAGCAAAAATAAAAAAGCTTAGGACTGTAATCTCCAAACTATGTAGTCAACCCTCACAGATCACAAGGAAAAAATAAAAATATACTCATACTAAATAAAATATACTCGCGTGAATGTTACCTACCTCTGTGTACCTACTGCATAAGAATTGTAATGAATTCATTTCGTTATCCTAATGTCACGAAGTAAGTAATTATGCCTTACCTACCTCTAAGTTTTGAAACAGAAACGACACTGTTTCAAAACCCTGTAAGGAGGTAATCTGTGTTACAAATGTCACATGATGTGAAATTTTAAATCGTAAATTGACGAGTCTATGGCTAATTTGTCAAATGGCTCAGTGTGTAACGGCTTCCATGTTGTGATGTGAGTTGTGACAAACGATGCGTTCACTGATGCAATTAGCACGCACGTAGAAATGCTTTTGTTTTCGACTCGAATACTTGCTCTAGTTATTCGTGTGTTTCTTAAGAAGTGATTCCAAAGTTTCAGGTTTCAACCTTATGTGAAATTAATTATTGAGGACTGCCTGCGTCTTCGCTGTGCCTATTGGCATTGCGTTGTGACGGTAGTCTAGGGCAAAGTAGCTTTGTTTTCAATTTAATCCATAAAATTAGGAATGGGAGGAAACTGAATTTGTATTCAGCATTACTAAGCTATGGTACACTGACTTTTATACAACCATAATTTACTTAAATGCTTCTTAAAATCAATTTAAATATTATCTACCTAAAAAGTTATACTGCTCGTGAGTGCGTGTAGAGTTTGTGTAATATTTTTAAGTGTAATTTAGATTATAATAATGGTCAATTTTGTGTTAACTTACTATCAAAATGTTCTGTTCCTATCTATTATTCAAAGCAACTAGAAAATTCATAATACCATAATCTATCAAGAGATCTAAATTACATAAGAAACTTGAAAAAATGTGGCTATTATTTCTAAGAAGCGTTCTAAAAACTTATGATAGTAGTTCTAAGACTAGTTTTAGTGAAAATATGATGTTTTATCACAACAATGAACACCAAGATTCGTATCATTGTAGTAACATAGTGGAAAGTGGAATTTAACCAGTTTGTTGATGGCACTCACTCCTCTGTGTTTTCAAATAACATCTCTTCTATGTAAATTTGCTTCCATCAAGCCGTTAGATTTTTCATCAAGCTATCTAAAAATAATTTCATAGTAATGGAAAATTCATTCCGGTATTAGAACGATAAAAGTTTTTATATTGTTTCATATTCACCGCAAATAAAAATATTTATCGTTAGATTACTTAATCGATAGAAAAAAAAGTCAATAGCGATTAATAAAGTATAATAAAAGCAACATTTGATGGTAACTTAAGTATACAGAACAAAAACAATATTAAAATGAATTAATGGAATAAATACTGTAGTTAATAAGCTGGTTTTTTGAAACCCTAATAATAATAATAAGTACCTATTACTAGAAAAAATCTACTCTATCTTGGTATTACCTTGGCTCTCTAATACTGACATTAGTAAAACTACGAATACCACAGCGCCCAGACCCGGAAAAAATATTTAATAGATGAAATTGGCTGTAAAGTACCTACAGGTAAGAACCAATAGCCAATAGCTTAGGTGTTCTAAGAATGATGTATATGTATCTAGTTATTCATCGATTGCAGATTTTTTTACTATGCTTACTATCCATGTCCACGATAACCTTTACAAAACTTTTACTATGGCAATGGTTAACAAAAGAGAGTGAATCTTGATCTTCACTGGCACAGTGCTCTAAATCCCGATTGACTACGCGTGAGTCAGAAATGATAGTGTTACGAACGCATAGCCGGAAAGATTTGAGGAATATGGAATAGCCGGAAACAAATACATAGGTATAATCATCATTAGCCCAGTTCTGAAGCTACTGTTGATAAATTAATTCTTATTGCGAGTATAATCGTTTTATTGCGGTAGGTTCCTATAGACTTATACCTACAACCTTTGCATTATGAATTCACTGGCGCACAATAAACTTAGAAATAGTAAATTCAAGGACTAACTTACTTCGGACTTTACTTCGTTTAAACGGTATATATGACCTACAATGTAGAATTTTCTGAATCATAAATTCTTTGTTTGCATCAACGTGGCAAGTACATGATCTAATAAAAATCTAAGAAAATTAAATAGGTATACAATGGCAGAATGTAATTAAAAATCTAAATAAAATCAAACACAAACTGAAAAACACCTTGCGTGTGTCTACTAGTCAACTAATAACCGGACATGTGGCAGCCCTAATAGTCAGATACGCGATTAGGAAGTTTACTTTTACTTACTAGTCGCGTTCCAGCTGCGCACGCGATCACTTTCAACACACTTTCAGCCCATCATCGTGCACACGACAAAACTGTTTTATAAACACGGCAATAAATGACAGAAAATTATGAAAGTAAAAGCATTGCCAAATTATGAAAAACCTACTGCTGTTCCGTCATTTGTGCTATATAGAATTAATTCAATAAATTTTAGGCTATCTTAATAATGGTGATGAAATGAGTCGCGTTTTGAAAATTCGGTTAAATGATGTTTTTGGTAGGTAATTTACAGAATCGGTATTCTGTAAATTAAACGATACAATTTGAGAGACTTACCATAAATCTAAATCTTGTTGATAGTTACATATCTTTGAACAAGATTTAGATTTATGGTAAGTCTCTCAAATTGTTATCTTTTGTACGATTCGTGCAATTTCATCATCATCATTTAAGCCGTAAGGCATCCACTGCTAAACACAGATTTCTAGACCGACTTCCTGTCTTGTAGGGTAATTTGCCTATACTCAACACGCTGGGCTGGCGAGCGCAGAGCTATCGTTTTTTAAATAGGGGATCCTGCTGCCTATCTCCTTACTTTTTTCCCTCAGTTGCCTCTTACGATGTCCACGGGTAGGTAGATATCGAGGGGCCTATTCTTCAACGGGTTCACCACGGCCAACTTGCTTAGAGTTATTTTTGATACTGTCTACTGAGGTTTAATATTAATGAACTGCATCATTCGTTCTATTTACATGTTTTATTGCAAGATAATACGGCGACAAAATGAAGCAAATTGAGTTTGCTGATTGCGATATCGGAAATAATCGGATAGACTGATTGGGGTCGACCCGCCCGTTTTTCTTGAGGAGTGGAGTTTTTATAGAGATGAGCGGTGGCATTTCATCATAAGTTACAAATTGGTTTAGTAAAGCACAGACTGACTGTATCTGCACAAATATATTCATATGTAATTTATTAAAATATATTTTATTTACAGAAAGAAACTTAAAACTAATACAAGTTAATATTTACGAAATACACAAGAAACAGTTGAGCCATCTAAAGACCGTTCCAAACGATCTATAGATAGTTCAACTGATCCAGATCACTACCAGTCGGAAGCGTCCCCAAGACGCTGGCGGAATTGCCACGCTGGATGGCAATGCTAATTCGCTGGGCCAAATAAGAGCCAGCTCTTGGGTCACGCGTCGCTTCGATCAGACGTCAGGACGTCAAAAAGATATCAGGTTTTCAAAAAGATATCAGGATATCTTTTTGAAAACCTGATATCTTTTTATTTATTTTATTCTTGCAAGTAAGGTGACTCATAATATGTATACTATCACGAAAGGGGCTCATTCTACGACCTTTCAATTTCCATTTAAAATGACACAGTGTAAATAGCAGCTTTTTGGGGTCAAAACAGTTCTAGAAAAAATACCGGTGTGCTTATTACATCCAGACCGTTGTGTCACAGAAGCAATATTTCTTCCACGGTATCTAAAATTAATGAGGCAAGGTAGGTGAGAAAAATAATGCAATCTTGACTTTGCATAAAGTACATGTAAATATTTTCGGCTGTTATGTAGTTCAACAGTCACGTCTTACAAAAATAAAAGCTAGCTCTAAATTCTAACTGAAAAATGATAGAGTACGTTGACGTACAAAGAACACGAAGGTATGTAAGTGCAATTATCACTAATGGTCTTAACAATCAAAGAATTTCTTTAAAAACTCGTATAAATTGTTCGTACTTCGTTAGTATGCTCTTAACATTTGACATTACGTACTATCTGTGGGAACTGGGCCGTGTCAATGCGCCTATGGTCAGCAAAACAAGAACGTAAACTATTATTATATTTTATTTGGTACTAATGGTCGTTCATTTTATTATTTTCGTCATTCTCTACTTGTGCAGCAGTTCAATTAGGTTTGATAGCCCAAATTATGATTTAATTATTTAAATCTAGGAATACATTTCCGATAAGTAAATATATATATATCGAGTGAGCGAAGCTTACGAAGATCACTCAAGCAACTTGGGCGAATCGTTGTTGTATATTTGTACCTATTGTTATTTCTTAAAGTATAACTTTTGAACCGTCAATCCGATCTGCATGGAATTTTGTAGATCAAACGGTTGGTGTATCAAAATTTACTGGCTAAACCGGCCAGTTAAAGAATAGGCCCCTCCATATCTACCTATCCGCGGATGTCGTAAGAGGCGACTAAGGGAAAAAAGCTAGGGGATGGGCAGCAGCGTCCTTCATTTTAACAACGATAGCTCTAACTGCGCTCGCCAACCCGCATGCCCAGCGTGGTGAGTATGGGCAAATCCCCCCATATGATAGGAACACACCTGGAATTGTTTCTCCATAATGTTACATTAATAATGGCATTTAAATTGTAATCGTCTTAAGATCAAAATCACCAATTACCATGAAAAGCATTTAAGAAAATGAATCGGTGATTTTGCTAACTATACGCCAGTGAGAGTCTTCGGCCTTCGCTACAGAGACGAAACTTATTCCAATATGTATAATAATATTCTACCATAATTAAGTAGCTTGTCCTTTGCCCCAGGCTAGCCAGGGACGTATAAACACGTTACACTTTCATGTTGAACAGGTTAGCTCATAAGAAATTCATGAATTATGAGCACTCTACATTGGTAAATTCACTTAAAATAAAATTAAAGGTTTTATTTCAGACAATCTCAGTCCATAGATTAACGATAATTCAAATCATTCACACATTTAAAAAAACACATCAAAACCTCAGAATACAGAACAAACCAAACAAACAAAATAAAAATAAAATAAAAGAAAAACATAATATAGAACTGTGGCAGAAATAGGACTTGCATAGTCAGATCGCTTAGACCATCAATATTTTTTCTAGTTCGTGATCGGCCCTTCTCAGTTAGTGCTTCTGCTGGCTAAAGATCACCAGCCTGCCCATTCAATCAAAGGATTCCAAAAGTGGTATTGGTTTTAGCTTGTATAAATCTGTTTTTGACCACTGCTGAATCTCTTCTTGAGTAGCGCTGGTTTGCACTATGCAGAGAAGGCCTAGTATCGTGTAACACCTTTTGAGGGGTACCTAGTATAGGTAAGCGGCGCCCGATAAATCCTGTGTTCTGGTATACCCCTGTTACACCTACAGAAGTATAAAATAAAGTAGCCCCTTAAAAGTGGCACCAAGCCCTACACGGCCCTGGGTACTGCTGCTAATAGAATAAGTTATGGAGCCTCAACTTGACTAGGTACAGACGCATGCACACTACGAAGTATACATATATTTTTTTAAATGCAGTACAGTACTAAAAATAAAGATATACAAATCAAAAATGATGTACCTAACCCAACTTGTGCCATTTATAAACGTGTAACTGTATACCTGTGGATCGGTATTGTGGCAGCACATTAAAAAAATGAAATTAATACATCTTAGTGTAGGCGACTGTACCTAGTCAAGTTGAGGCTCCACAACTTATTCTATTAGTAGGAGTACCCATAAAACAAAACCGCAGCAAATTGTAGGTAGCCGCAAAGTTTTCTCTTATTATGAGTTCTCAATCTTTCAATTTAGGTAGGTACTGCTAAATCTTGAAGCCATGTTTAAACGGAGAACGATATTTTTCATCTAAAATTTATTTTAAAATTATCCTTACGTCTTCTGCGTAAAGTTAATTTTGAGTTAGACTTTTAAGAACTTAACAATGAGCTTAGCGGCTCCTTAATCTATGGTTGAGCTTTACCGCACACGTCCAAATGTCAAACACAAAATTGACTTTGTTCCATAAGGAGCGTTTGTTTTGTAAGGATTATTTCAAACCGTTTAATTATAGCAAGTCAAGGGTTTATCGCATGAACATTGAAAAAACACGTCTTGAAAAGTCGACTTTGGCAGTAGGTGCCCAACTAAATCCAAGATTGAATACCTACTGATATAAACTAACAAGATTTTTATTGAAATAAGTCCATCAACGTTAGCCTTACGGTATCTTATTGGATGGCCAGCGTGTAACGAACGCAATAACGTAGTGCCAAAGCGTGGAATCTGCGAATCGGTGTTAATGAATTCACAAGATTCCTGCTTCGATGTGCGACTAATTTATAGCGAATAATTATATTTGATTTGTTCTGAGAGTTTTTCATGATACTAATGATTACCTACCTATGAAAATATCAGGTCCATGGAATATTGTAGGTCATCATTATCATTACAGCCGTAGGACGGTCACTGCTTAAAAATACAAAGGAAAAAATTAAACAGTCTCACGCCTTTTTGTACCCAAGAGTGCTACACATTCTCTAAGCTTTCCAGATAGTCAGATCTTTTAAGATATCTAAGAGGGTAGTCAGAGGCATCTCCGAACATTTAGCCTTGGTGCATTTGTTTAAAGCAAGTGTTAGTGCGCACTTAATTTTTTGGAATAGAAAAACTGGTCTTCGGCCGGGCTCAAGCCCAAGACCTTCGGATTGAAAGTCGGGGAACTTGCCTCTAGGCTAACACGTTTTAACAGAGACTAGTACAGAGAACTTATATTTAATATCTTTTGTTCCAGCATTCGCCCTGTGCGCAGCCGCCGCAGATGTAGCCGAAAACGAAAACGCTGAGCCGAGCAAAGAGAAGAGACAGTCACAAGAAGGCACCTATTCTCACCTTGTATATAGATCTGCTAAACAAGTAAGTCCCCATCTATCATCCCAAGTTACCCAATGAAAATAACATGCTTATGACTGTTATTCATAACCACATGTCATGCACGCAAAGACAATATACTTAGTTACTATTATATATTACTTTATTTTTTTTTGACATTGTTTAAAAATAAATATTAGTAGGTTAAACTTACTCTAACACATTTGCATGCTAATGTTAGTAAAACATGATTGAATCTAAATATTATTAACATCTACACTTACATTGTGTTTAAGCAAATAAACAATCTTTATCTTTAGTAGAAAAATATAGTATAGTAGACAGACTACTCTTCACCACGCACTTGAGGTCCTTAAAAGGAACAGTGTTTCGGCTACTGTTGACTGACACATAAACGAGCTATTACCGTAACCGTCGGTTCTAATTCTCATTGGGGTGTGGAGCCCCTAAGAGGCGCACTTTATTACTTCCATCTGATTCTTTCACCGATGGTCAAAGGGTCACCTTTTCAGGGTTACCTGGTCACAGACTAACACAGGGTGACCAAGAAAGAATCAGTGACATGACAAGCAAGCAACAACTTAGTCATTGCTTTGAGCTTTGATAGCAACATGGTAAAGTCGTAGATGCCCTTTCCTTCGTGCGCCCTAGATTTCGTCACGACCTGGCCAGTTAGTCCATAAAGGGTTGCAAAACATCCGGCCCTTTACACCTTTATCCGACTTAGAATGCCTATACTTTTAAGATCAGTCGCCGGCACTTAAATGTTTACTTTACATAATTTTCATAATGATGCCACATACATACATAAAATCCAGCCCACTTGCTACGATCCTGACATACCTACCTCTTTTGCTTCTTTCACTCTCATCACATTCGTGCATTCCTCATACATGCTTCTCGGTTTAGGGTACTCTTGACCTAATCTTTTCCAAAACGACACCGATTTGGTCACAGTACTCAAAATAACAGAATAAATAATGAACTCTATACAAATATTCTCGAAGGTTCTCGAATGGCGACCACGAACCGGGCGACGCAGTGTTGGAAGGCCTCCCACCCGATGGACCGATGACATTGTGAAGGTTGTGGGAAGTCGGTGGATGGAAAGGGCTCAAGACCGTTCGTCGTGGAACTCTTTGGGGGAGGCCTATGTCCAGCAGTGGACTTCTTCAGGTTGTTGATGATGATCCAAATATTAGTGCAGGCGACTAGTCCATATATAAATTAAAACATGACTTAAAAAAAAAATATTGTGCCTTATATCATGACAGGGTGATGAAAGTACTTTTACTATTTTGAAAATAACAAAACCGTTTACAGATACAGAACTTACGTTCTGTATCATGTCAAATGATCACTGAGCAAGTAGTCTTTTAAAACTCCTCAAATAAACTCTATAAAAATAATTCAATTGTTCAGTAAATACCACATTATCATAAGTAAAGCCGTGTTACAACGGCATGTAATATGTCTTCCAAAATGAGACTTACGCCTACTTGACAAAGTAAATTTTTTGTCCTTGATATATCGTTGAGCTATATTGTACGCCCTCAAATGTCAAACTCAAAATTGACTTTAACCGGAGACGTGAAAATTAGGTACATACCTATAGGTATTTTAAACGTATTTTAGATGGCATACCGCACGTCGTGAACACGGCTTAAACTATATTCTGCAGTAAAGTAACGGCTACTGCTTCATAACAGCTTGTATCTTTAGTGCTCAATGCAAATAAGATGGCTATTAGCAGAAGTGGATACCTAAAATTGACCATCGACACGCATTGCGCAGGAAACGTGGATATCCTTGAATAGTTTAGTGTCCATTCACAAATGTTTCGTAAAGAGGCGAGAGTATCCTTTGACGTCAGATCGTGTGAACGGTTCAGTTTCGCTCATTAGTACAATTATATAGATCACAATGATACCAATCAGAGGATTGAACAGGTGCTGGGCAAGCTTAAGAACTGCATCGTGAGAAAGTTTGTACAGATGTGAAGATGTTTGTTACCTAGTCACGGCGTTAACCAATGAACGGATTGGAATGGCATGTTCATTTGTACCATCTGTTATGCGGTCTTTCTATTTTTTTTAGTTTTTATCCCGGATATATGCACGGTTCCTATGGGATAGCATAACAATATTGTAAAGTATGTAGGCTACTTTAGGCGCGTAAGCTAGTCAAAAATTGTTTTATACTTTTTAGACTACGGGCTAGACAGAATGATAAAAAAAATTGTTTTCGTCAGTGAAGCCGCCTTGTCTGCGGTGTTCCTTTCAGCTTGAAGCTTATTTTAAGTACCTACTGCGGGAAGATTAAATACCTTGCTAGTAAATAATGATCCTGTCTGGTAGGATAATAGGAGTATAAAAAGTTTAACGTTTGCCAGAGGTCTGAGCAGCTTATTAAAACTGTAGCGTTTTATTATATCGCTGCTTTGCAGAAAGAACGTCATAACTCAAAAAACGTGATTTTGGGGTTGAGTATACACCTAGGCTGCGAAAAAAATCTAGTATTTTTCTTAAAAAACGTCATTTCTCTAAGGGGTAAGGTGAGAGCAGGACAGAAGATGTGACGTTGTTGCTCTGTCTCATTTTGTGAGGTGGTTTGCGGTAAGAAGGTCATTACTCAGTAGTGGTGCTAGTGTGTTCGCGATGAGTTGTGCATGTTCTCTTCAAGGAAGACATATTTCTGGTTTCGACGTTCTTCGTGAAAAGGTTAGTTGAAATTATTACGAATTAGTTTCGGAAATAATGTATCTAAGTGAAATGTGTCGTTCTAGCTCAAAATATGCATGTGATTGCTTGTGTATTTATTTTGCGTTATGTCATTTTAGCAGAAAATAGTAAGAACTACTAAAGTATTATTATAAAATATGACGATAATGACTGTAAACAAAACACAAATAGATGATTTTAGTTAAAAAATAATTCAAAATGGATCATTTTTGCTAAAAAAAACGTTGTTATTTTTGTATTCATTGACGATTATTTTAAGTTAAAACGTTTTATGTAAAATAAAAAATACATTTAGTGATCGTATTTTACGTTAAATTATTATTTTCGCAGACTATTCGTTACAAATGGCGATGCCAGGGAGTTCAAGAAGCAAAAAAATATTGGCTCACATCGAGAAAAATAGGAATAAAGCACCCGATCAAGAATCTACAATGGATAAAAGTAGTATGTATATTAATTTTTTACAAGTACTACTGGTCATAATTGAATGAATTAATGTACACTATATTATTATTGCTCTTAAAACATTACAAAATAAAACTTTTTAATTAATTATGACTTTATTGATTAATACTATCCGTATTAACTGTATTTTTTTCCTAGGCTATGAAAGGCTGAAATTGATTCCACTGAGGTACCAACGGAGTTACAAAGATCTGTTCAAGGGCCATCCACACATGAGTTTGAAAGACTTGATTATGAGTTGCAAAAACCTATTCCAGAACAACCTGTTATGCAAATTTCCAGTAGTTCATCCAGTTCATCATCTGATTCTTCTGATAGTACGTTTCATGAAGGTGCCTATATTTTTATTTTACTTTATTTTGTCCCTTATAATCATTTTGTATGCGAGTAGTGTTAAACTGAATTGTTGTTTTTTCAGACAGCGACGATTCTGTAAGAGATCCTCTGTACACGCAGCCAGAACAACCAATTCTTAGACAGAATCTTGCCGACTTATCTGATGGAAAAATTGAGGATTTGCCTTACAACGACGAAAATATCCCACAAAATAGAGCTGAAAATGAAGAAACTGTACAAGATGATTTAGTGGAAGATAGAGACGCAACAGTTTCGACTACAAGTTCTCCGGTAAAAGTTGGAAGAAAACGGAAACGAAATGAGAATAAGTGGAAGAAAAATATTAAGAAATCATTGAGAAATACGGGACAGGCTTACGAATTAACTAGCAATAGAACTAAAGAAGAGCGAAAAATGAAGGAGCCGTGTGGAGACAAATGTCGTTTAAAGTGCAGCTCTATAATGACTGAAGAAGAAAGAAAGTCATTATTTAGTAACTAATGGGCTTTAGGTGATAATAAAAAGCAATGGCAATATATTTCGCAAAGCATGATTATCATAACTCCAAAGTACCGATATATTCGTGAAGGTGGGATAAGAAAACCTCGACAAAAAAATAATGCATTTCACTTTAAATTACCAGAAAAAACAGTAAGGGTGTGCAAAATGTTTTTTAAGAACACTCTGGGAATATACGATCGTCCAATTCGCACCGTTATAAAAAAACCAGATAAAATTGCTGATTGTCTGTTGGCTGACGACTATCGCGGCAAGCACAAACACCATTAAAAGGTTGATGAATCTGTCAAAATTGGTATAAGGAGACACATAGACTCTATTCCAAAGATAGAATCCCACTATACCAGAGCAGATACAAGCAGAGTCTATATCGATGGAAGCAAGAATATAACAGACCTTCACAATGACTATGTTGAAAAACAAAAACAGGAAAATTTGCCATTTGCAAACTATGTTCTATTCTATAAAATATTTACAGAAGAATACAATATATCTTTCTTCTCGCCCAAAAAAGACTTGTGTGATGTGTGTGTAGCTTTCGAAAACTCTGAGAACAAAGAAGAAAGAAAAGAAGAACATGAGAAACACTTAAAAGAAAAATAATTATGTCGATTGGAAAAGACCAAAGATAAAGCAGATGAAAATGTTGTAGTAGCAGTCTATGACCTCCAGGCCGTTTTCCAATGCCCTAAAGGGGATGTATCTGTATTTTATTAAAAATGCAAATTAAATGTCTTAAGTTTAGCTAACGTTTTCAATGAAAAGAGATTTAGCATTTGAAAGTGTCTATGTTTCAGTTGATGTTTGTTGTGAATTTTATTAAAAGATTTTTCTAGAAAGTCATTTTTTGTTTTATTTAGAATATCTAAAATCAAAATCAAAACGAAATATTGTCATTAACGTCCTAAGTCTATATAAAACAAATTTCGCTTTATAGTTTTTCTGTAAGAATGACACATTTTCTACCTTGTTCTAAAAAAATACGCATAAGATTTAAGGAGATCATCGCACATAATAATTGCTGATATATTTCTATAAGTATTGAATTGGGTATTATTTTATTCTCAAGAAGCTTCTTTCAAAAAGCAATAATTCGGAAAATATAATTTTTCTAACTTTAAAAACGCTCTCCTGTTAAATCGTGTTTTTTGAGTTATGACGTCCTTTCTGCAAAGCAGCGATATATTACCATAACTACGATGCAATGTTATAGCAAATTGTGGCCATGTGTAAACGTGGGAAGTAAATGCCATAGAGCTTGCCGTGCTGTGTTAGAAGTCAGTTTAATCGTTCGTGAAGGCGAATTTTATCATTATATTATACTGAAATCACTAGTAAATTTTCCCGAAAGGCTATTTCTATCTAAAATTAAGGAAAATTTGCGGATTTTTCCTGAACTATTGCATGTCAACTATTTTTGAACTTTTCACCATCTTTACAACTAACTTTCGCCTGCGGCTTCGGCCGAATGGTACCAAGAAAAAAAAATACCTATAAGGCTATTATATAGAGCTCTATCTGTTCCAGGTTTTATCGAAATCGGTTGAACCGTTACGACGCCATTGAACCATATACATCCAAACATCCTCACAAACTTTCGCATTTATTAGTAGGATTATTAAATGAACAAGCAGTTCCACATCAAGATAGCTATTTAAAACAGCTCAAAAATTAAATGTAAAATCAAACGTAAACACGTTTGAACTGATTTGACCCTAAAACATCTGATTTTTGCATAGTATTTCTTCAATGAAAAAATTCGTATGTCCGAAAATCGTAGACGAGCCAATTGTGAATTTCGTGAAGAATAGGCCCCTTTTTCGTATAGCATACATGTTATTAAACACCGTGTATAATGTCATTGCTTGAAAAAATCGTCTGATTATCTTTTAATAGCAATTTCAACATATCCATTCACCAAAGACTTGCAAAAGGAGACGTAATGACAGTTTGACCAAGACTTGCATAGTGCAGTGGTAATGACAGGTACCTATACCTACCTAGTAGGTACTAACTTATGGTCTTTTACTAATACAATGCTACAATTCCGCAATACATATATAAATATAAAACACAATAAAGTTAGCAATGGTAAGAATTTTCGAGGTTTTTGCAGTGTACATCTTTATCTACTTATTTTATATATTTATTTATTTAGGGTACATATCCAACAGTGATAACACAATACAATGTAATATCAATACAGGGGACTTAGGTCTATGCGTACCACTACTTATAGAATACCACAGCGCGCGCTTACCATAGTTGAGCTCATTACAGGTCGTCAAAAAGGTTGTCATTGTAAAGTTACATAATATCGCATCGTTTCATATGATATTTTCCATCGTTTCATTTCAAACCCGGGGTGGGTTGAAAATGAAGCGATGGAAAATATCACCATGAACAAATTAATTTCATACTAAATTTATTTCTACAGATGAAGAGGCAGAGCATAAATAAACTTCATTCATCTCTTCATGTTCCGCTACTTCGTTCAAATATTTTCCCTAAAGTTAGGATATCATTACGCACGAACTTTTACCTTAAGTAAACTACCTAAGGTACTATCTATTCACCAATATTTATACAGCAGTCACTTTTTCCGCAGCCACAATATTTTCTTGCCATTTAACCTCGCGGTTCCTAAAATATTAATTTTACCGTCTTAAATGTATAACATTCCGATATAGCGTGTGATATTTCCGCGTTGACGAGCTAGGGCTTACGTTCAAAGAACATACATATTTACATGTAGGGACAGTCTGCTTCTTAAAATACAATTATAAAAAAATGGCGACTTTTATATTTTAAGGTAAGCATAGGGTAGGTTCGCCTTCCGGCACGCTGGGCGAGTAGGTATAGTAGAACTAGCATCCGCCAGCGGCTTCGTACTCGATAAAAAAGTAACATAAGCTACCTATCCTGTAGTGTGTTATCTGATTATTGTGTCCGTGTCCAAAACAATGAGTATTTTTTCTACTTATTATAGTACATAGTTAATATAGATACGGCTGAAGTCCAAAATACACTACGAGACTTCAGAACGGACTCTTTTGGTGTAAAGCCCCAACAAATCGATGACATCGAACCATCAATATTCCACAGAAATAACGATGTACCGGATTACAAAGGCTTACCAAACAAGCTCAAGAGATCATAGAGGCGTGTGCGAGCCGCCTATAGTTTCGAAAATGGACGCTAACTTACATTGTCTTGGTTTTCCTCAGCTTTCACTGCACGCATCTAATGTAATAAATAATTGCATACTTGCTATGTGTTATGAAATGCTGTTGACATCGCTAATTTGCGGCGACCAATCAATTGTTAGGACATGTTTTTCCGTGAGAACATGAGAAGCATAGATAGGTATATACATAAAGGTTCTGTTGGTTTTTTACCCACGGTGCCATGTATTGATGCTTTGTATCTTTTTTTGGTGGAATAATGTGTGACCCCTATAGCTTTTATTTTTTCCACCTCTTTTGTTCGGAAAATTTTACAAAATTGTCACGGTCATGGTAACGCAAACCTGCAATTTGCAAGCAGATTTAGATTATTATTATATTTAGATTATCTAGATTTTAATAGCTAAAATAAGCGAGCGGAGCGAGCCGTGATAAGAATGTGTTTTGCGCGTGTAAAGAGTTAAAGACCTATCAAAAAACCTTTTTATAAATCTGTTTATACAACATCGGGACATTGGGCATCAACGTGTCTTCAGAACCCTGAAAACCGGGTAGTCACGCGTAAATCGGGAAAGTAATGCTGGGCTTAAATAATAATAATTTATCTGATAATTAATAGCGTTGTCTGTAATAGCAGTTACCCCCAATCGACTTCAAAAACTGAAGCGATCGACCGGTTGACCACATCGACTATTTGAACACATCTGTAGGTAATATTTTGACATGCCGCTGAATAACCTCCTTAAACATTTTGATAGTCATCAATACCTAGAGATTTGATAAATTGTACCTACCAGTAGGTTTTTTTATCCGATCTTTACGCAATTAAATTTGTAATTTCAGGAACAGATCGCCCCAGTCGAAGAGCCGCAAGAAGATGACAAATCAGCACTTAGGTAAGCATTACTAACGATCCATAACGTTGGGCCCATTACATTAGTTCTGTCTTATGTTATGAGGCCAGCGACACTAATTCTAAGGCGGACGTCACGTGCTGATAGTGGAATATTGATTGCTGACATAAGCATTAAGAATATTTGGCTATTATCACGTGTGGTTGAACCTTAAGCTGATAAAAAAAATTGTTGATCACGATTAAATTAAAATCTTCCAACAAAAGTTTTCAAAATTAACCTAATATTGGTGTCGATTTTGTTGTTGCATTATCCTAAACCAAATAATTTGACATCGCTTAAAATGTTGCCGTTTCTTTCTTTTAGATTAAAATAACCAAGACAGGGATAATGTTAGGGCTGTCGAATTAAGTTAGTTTAAGATATACAACAACCGAGTCGACAGCATTATTAAAATTTCTAAATTTTACCTGAATGCACGGCAATTGCATTGGCTTCCTGTTTCGCTAACCAATTCTTAAATCAATTCTTGTTCAACGAGGTTTCGGAATAATAATTGGCTATAAAATTTTCATCCATGGAATATTTTTATTTCATAATTGGGCTTGGAAGGTTTTCATAACAAACATTTATCTTAATTTAAAGTATTATTTCATAAGTAAACAAGGTAATTATCATAATAACAAACTCTTCACGTTAATATCATGGGGCCTGAGGCATGAATAACAGACATAACAAGAAGATCTAAAAGATAAAAGTCTGAATCTCAGGAATCGGACATCACTTCAACCAGCGTCGGAGGTTCCAGGCTCTGAAGTGGATCGTTCATCAAGACAACAACCAATTGCGGTAAATTTTAGTACAAATGCACCCGCGAAGCAAAGCACAATCGAACAAACCTCGAATTCAATCGAAACAAGCAGTGAAGCGCCGCTACCTCCGAATGTACAACAAGTGGACATCGAACATCGCGGCATTAGTCTAGAAGACCGTCGCCAATCTCAAATTCCTCCACCACTTGACGGCAAATCGTACACACCTGAGGAATTCACGTCGTTGATAGTCGCGGGATACGCCGTCACACCCATACCTGATTTAAGTTACGATGTGTTGTCGTCAAACTCTTTAGTCAATCCTTATGCGCGCCCAGTGGGCGCACCAATCACTGCTTCTCCCAACTACGTCAACAATAACTTACCGGGTATCAGCTCACCGACTCCGTTTGCTTTGAGAGATGAACAAGCGAGGATCAACCAGGCTCGTCTAGAACTTGGGCTCCATCATTACAGACAGAGATTGGCCCTTCAGCAGTCGCTGCCTCCTCCAAAGAACAGCAAAGGGTACACACCTGAGGAGTTCAACAGTCTGATTGCTGCCGGATTCTCTGTCACGCCCGTTGCTGTTAGCACTTACGGCGGCGATGTTGCTCAGTCAAGGTTACTAGTGGAATTAGTTATTTAATTATGTTTCTACTCGAGCCATTGAATTAAATCATTCAGGACAATCTCTACGAAGGTTTGATGGCATAATTTATGTTGCTCTGTCGTGTCAGCAAAATATCCTATGATACTATGGGTTGTCCCGAATTATGCAATTTCAATGGCCTGTTAGGCAGTAGGGTCAAATTTTGTTTTGTTTTTTATTAGCAGTATTTGTTTTCAGTCGTGCTGATGAGTACCGCCCTGGGCAAGTGTTCTCCCTCAACCCACAAGAGCTTTTAGACCTACAGCCGGAAAGGAAGGCACCCCTCCCTAGCAACCAGTACTTGCAGCACTTATACGGAAACCCTCAACAAGAACATAAGCAAAACCTTCAACAACAGCAGATCTACTATTTGGAGCCACAATCTCAGTCAGGACGTCAGGTAATAGAAATTTAAAATACAAATTATTTTGCCTGTTAAACAAGTGTTACCCTTACATACTACATACTAATATTTATTTATCTGTTTTTTTCAGGCCCCTCCCTCCCACGCCGTCATCGCTCGTCCCCACTTCTCCTTCAACGGCGGTGAAGCGTCAGTGGGAGCAGCTCTATCTGTCAGCGATACTGGATCTGTTTCATCTGGAGAGTCCTTCAACCAGGAGATTCTAGCGTTGTTAGGACAAGCAGTCAGACCTCAGGAATCTAGAGCTCAGTCACAGCAATCTTCAACTGTGCAAAGTGTTGCACCCCAATACCAACAGGTTAGACAATTTCTTCAGATAGGAAGGTGTCTCTAACTTGACTTCTATATTTTGTTTGTACTAATCTTACATATTATCAATTCCAGATTGACCGATACATTACAAAGCCAAGCAAAAAACCGACCAAGCTCCGTTCCAAAGTAAGAATGGACCAGCCTCAGCCAACAGCTGCTCCTCAGCAATACCTCATCGAGACCACCAACGTCCAACAACAACCACAACCACCACAACAGCAGCAACAGTACCGCCCCACCCCACAGCCACAGCGACTTGCCCAATCTCTCAGATACGTGCCCATTCAGCAGTCAGCTCAATTAGATCAATTTCTTTATGAGAACGAGCGACCAGAGTCCCAAGGCCTAAAGATCGTGCCTGCCCCTAAGCTCGCACAACAGCCCAGAGCTCAGTTTAACTACAGGCTAGCCCCACAGGCCTCACAGTACCAGCAGCCAGAAGCCGCACCAGCACCAAAACAGTACAGACTCGTAGAACTCCCTAGAGCACAACCCATCAGACAAGAGCTGCGTCTCCCAGCTTCCAACAACGGTGATAGACCCATCGCTTATCTTAAGCGCTTACCGGAAATCGAAAAGCAGCGCTCGGTGAAAATCTACGATCCTATTGCCCCTGAAACTCAACAGCCTGCCCAGCTTTATGGCGAGCAGTTTGTACTCCGCCCACTTTACAGATCCAACGAACAACGCCCCAGATATGAAATAGCTCAGACAAAGCTGGAGCAATCGCCGACTAAGGCTCCTCACTCGGCTATATACGTCAGTAAGAACATTCCTCTCAGATCCCAGAAACTAAGACCGCAAGCACTGAGGGAGCAAAACATTGAGCAATCAAACATCGACATCGTCCAGCATGGACAAAGCTTGGAGGAACAGAGATCTCAGCTGCCCCCTCCTAAGAACAACAAGGCGTACACTCCTGAGGAGTTTGCCGCTTTAGTAGCCGCTGGGTATTCCGTGACGCCTGTTCCGATTAGTGCGTTGAACCTGGAGGCAGCTCAATCGAGGACCTCCATAGAGACTGTGACCGCGCAGCCCAAGCGCAGACTGACTCAGAGAAGACGTAACCAGTACTTGCCAGTGCGAGATGATGCGCCTTAATTTGTTACCTGTTTGTAAATAGTTTTAGATAGTTGATAATGTTAATTAAAAATATTAGTATTTATATCCGCGTTTGCTTGAAATATCGTTATAGCTTTATGTTTTCCTAAAGTCCTAATTATATCACCTTGAGGAAATTTTGAATGCTTAGCTAGATAACTAATTGAGAAAAAAAAATCTAACAGGCTAAAATGACTAAAAATAGAATGTAGGTAGACTCAATCTTACTGGACTGATAAGACCGATGAGCCCTGCCAGACAAAGTTTATTTTCTTAATGGATTCGTTAACCTTATGGAATAGTATAAAATATTTTTTATTTTAGAATTGCAAGCATTGCTGCCTGCGATGCTGTGTTACCTAAATGATACTTGACAAAAGTAAATCCGCTAAAATCATGATTTGATAATGTTAAAACGTGTTACCTAGTTTGTTCGATACAAAAAAAAGTAAATACTCCTGCTAAAAGTCGTATAAAACTATTTCAAAATATCACAAAGTTTTCAACTTTGATGCTGACTACCAACATATAAAAGAAAGTTCGTAAATAGGAAGGCTGCTTCCGTCACCGCGATCAACGAGCCGCAAGGGTCAAATGTTGCGATGTTTTGACCTACTTAATATATTACGCTAGCTCATCGAAAATCGATTGACTTAGATACATGTAATTACCTACATTTTAAAAACAAAAAGACCGACTTCAAGCTCGAGAAAGGAAGAATTTGTGGGCCATCCTATAACTCCTATAATATAGTTGGCACTTCTTAATCATATGCAAACTCACGTCACGTTGCTGACTCGGGGTGACACTAGCCCCCTACACTCTTCAAATAAAAATAAAAACAATAACAAAAACGTCCACAAAGTGGGTTAGGTAGGATTGCGCATTCAACCCTTTAAACAAATTAATACCACCCAACAGTCACATACATAATCCTGACCCCACACAACGATTCCCTGTGTCGTGGGTATCAGAAATTACGAGTACCAGGGTACCACAACACCAGATCCGGAACAAATATTTGCAGATCATACAAACATTTACCCGCGCCCCTTACGTCTAAGACGGGCACGCGCCTGCTGCGCCTTATTATATTAATATTATATTTACTTACTTTACTATACTTTAATATATGGTGGAAACGTCAATGCATACGTACGTATTACAGGTATAGGTAGCTGTTATTATAGGTAACTTCACTTGCTACCCTTGAGATACCTGACTGGCTAAACAGTTAAAGTTTGATTAGTTTTAGTGGAAACCTTAATGAACAAGCCCCGTGGGTGTGATACTGCTGAAAATTTTGTTGGTAATACAGTGTGAAGCTAAATTCCATTTTACGACTATAGAATGTGTTCCGTAACTAGTATTCTGTCCCGAAAAGGGCTTATTGTTGAAATAAAACAAAAAATATAACAAAAAAATAAATTATAAAAATCGGGTTTTTCCCGAACTTTTCAATCATCTTTATACCTAATTATTATTAAACGAACGAGATCAAGATTGCTACCTAAAACAGCTGAATAATTGTGTTTGAACAGATTTGACCTCAAACAGCTCAACTTTCGCATACCCTAGCAATTGTTCAATGAAAATTGTCGAATTTCCAAAAGTCATAGAACAAACATTATTGCCTATTAGGTATAGGATAGGACCCCTTCAGCTAAGTATACATTTATGAAAAACAGTGTATTCATATTTCAACACAACCATTAGTATTTGCTTATTGTGCCACTGGTTTTTTTGTCATTCTGCATTAGATAAATAAATAAATAACACCCAAATGTCCTATACATTGTCCTGACCCCACAATAGTATTCCCTGTGTCGTGGGTATTTAAAACTCCGAGGCACCACAAAACTAAACCCGGAACAAGTATTAGCAGAGCAAGCAAACATTTTTCCCGCAGCAGCAATCGAACCTTGGGTCTCGGCTCCTCCGACTCCGACTCACCCACTACGCCACCGATGTCGTTAAGATCAAGGGACGTATGGTGGACTGAAAAGAAAGAATGAGCTTTTTTTTTATACGACTGAGGTGGCCAGCTTGCTTACGGCCCACCTGTTGGTAAGTGGTTACCGTAGCCTATGAGCGCTAGCAATACCAGAGGCATCACGCACGCGTTGCAGACTCCGAACCCCACCCCCCCCTAAAGAGCTCTGGCAACCTTACTAACCGCAGGAACACAACACTATTTGAAACAAATAATGTTATTTCGCTGCGATCTTCTGTAAGGCGGAGCTACCTCCCCTAGGCAGGCTGCTCCAATTTAGAACGAGAAAATCTCGCTGACCCCTACTTCCTCCAAAAAGTTGGAACCATTGTCATCACTATCACCATACTATACGCACAGATAAAACTCACGCTACATTTTCATCTTCATAAATTCAGGAAATCTTCGTGTTTAGCAGTAAAATAAAATTCAAATAAAAAACAGTGTATATAAAAGCGAAGAACCGTAGATTGTGGAGTGTTTTATATCATTGTAATAAAGTTTCAGTATTGTTTTAGGACATAGTACCTACCTATACTGTGTTGTACCTTGTTCGCTGATAGATGGAAGGAAGTGTGTAGAGCATGCCTGATGTATGCGGAGATGATTGATAGTGTTAGGCTCGTATTCAGAGACACGACTCAAGCATAGATTTAATCACAGATCAGCTGAACTCTATTTAAGTATTGAATCTCTTCTCAAACATAGCTTATATTCAAGAACTGTTCTTAAACTACTCTCAGCTGAATCGAGACTCAAATCTGTACTCAAATGTTCTCGTTTACATTTTGATTTATTTATAATTTTCGATCCGTTTTACGCAGAAATTTAAACAGCCAGGGTGGAAATAGAATATCAAAATAAAGTGAAGTATAAATACGCATCAAAGTACGTGTAACGGAACGTAAATGTCATTTGATTAATGCCAAATCAAATCTAAACTCAAGCACTGATTTCGTCTGAATGACGTTTCAGAATAAGCATTTACTCAGGTGAACTGTGATCATTGAATCTATACTTAAATACTGTTCACAAATTAGAATCTCGCCTCAAATCGAGATTTAAGAACAGATCAATGCTTGAGTCTTGTCTCTGAATACGAGCCTTAGGATGTTATGTAAATTATTATTGTCTGTCCCTATTTTTGTTAATTTTCTCTTGAAATAATATTTTAAGTAAATTTGTATATCACGGCGCATTGGTGCTTACTGTAATACTGTGTATATTGTTGATAAATAAATAAATAAAAATACGTAACGACGAAGTGACGTGGGCCGTGGTGGCCCCGGCTGAAGAATAGGCCCCTCCATATCTACCTATCCGCGGATGTCGTAAGAGGCGACTAAGGGAAAAAAGCTAGGGGATGGGCAGCAGCGTCCCTCATTTTTTTTTTAACAACGATAGCTATAACTGCGCTCGCCAACCCGCATGCCCAGCGTGGTGAGTATGGGCAAATCCCCCCACATGATAAGGAATTTACTCTGTCTGTGGGGGAGGTCATGTTCAGCAGTGGACGTCGGACGGCTGAAATGATGATGATGATGATGAACGACGAAGTGGTTATCAGTAGGTACTTCTACCAGGGTTTCGGAAGATTTTCAACAATTATTTTAGTCAAGACTCAAATATTATTGACCTCTCATTTACCGTGGCATTTTCAGTCATTTTAATTACTTTTCACTCCACTCACACATATACCTAACAGAATGCCATTTTAACCATAGAAATTGCTGACAAATTAGTGACAAATTGGATTTATTTGACATTCATCGGAATCTTTATCCATAGGTTGCTTGTAGTTTGGAGTCTATTGAAGTTAGTTCTGTCTATTCGGAAAAGTTAAATTGGCTTCTCTGCCACCGACCATCCTATTTACCATACATATTGATACGCATTGTAAGTTCTGCTGAATTTTTAGTCTCCCTCCATTTAAATAATATTGTCATTTTGTTTGGTACGGATGTAGTGACAATGAAAATGGGAACTGGGTCCAAACCTACCAAACAGAAGCGTAAAAACATCAAACTCGCGCATGGTCCGATTAATCGTGCCAACTAGAAAAAATACGTTCAAATAGTCGATGGATCGAACTATGCAGGCGAACCAACTCTCTCTTTCTGTTTGTTACGTTATCACGACAAAACGGCTGACGCGATTTTGATGAAATATTGTATGGCGCTAAATTGAATCCGAACGAGGACGGACATGGGCTACTTTATCTGGGTCACGCTAGCTACAACTATCGCATAATAACCATATCCTTGACGCCCGCAATGCTCGACGTACATACGAGTACAATTGCTGGTTTAAATCTGGTATAAGTCAAGTCACAGCCAGACAACAACTATTTTAAATATGTAGCTATGCTGTAGGCTGTATCTATTGTTTATTATCTTCAATCACCGTGAGTGTATATTTGAGGGGAAATATAAAAAAATCATGTTAATTGAAAATGTTGTATGAAACTAAATATGTCAGGCTGCTATCAATTTGAGTGGAGTGAAAATATATTAAATTACCCTGGTAGGTTTATTTATCGTAAATATTTGTATCAAAATTGCTGTCAGATTTGATTCTTTTTTGAAATTCCCCCTCAGAATTCCCCTCACGACGATTAAAGATACAAGCCTGAATCCATTAAGAGTAGAATTTATTAGGATCCCAAATCACTACTGTTCTTCCGTGGAAATGGCTTGTATAAGTAGGTACCGAATCTAAAAATGTTTGCCGGAAAATGTACGTTAAAATGTTTATTAATTAGTTCCAAGTAAAATGGAAATTCATGTTATAATCAAAATACAACTCGTGAAAACTTCCAAAGTCAGAAGTTCTGAAGAAATACACATATAAAAGTTTAGTCATGTAAACTTTTGTTTAGGAACACACACACACCTCCAAGCATGGATGTGATCGACGATGGAGCGAGCATTCTTTCCCTGAAGGTACCTATTAAAAATGGACGCTAACCATCAGGAAAAAATAACATAACCAATTAACTGACTGATGATATTACGATTACGAATCGAAAAACTCATTAGTACATGACCGTGCTCGAACCCACGACTTTCGGATGAGGAAAGTCGAGGAACCTCCCACTAGGCGAACACGGCATTTTTAGACGTAGACGCTTGGACAATAATTATGTAGGCATTTTCATATAGCCAACAAATAGAAAACCGGAGTGGCACGACCGCCTATAATTCAATTATTACTTTAGATTGACGAAACCACCAAGTTTTCAATTTAACGAGAAAAGTTTTAGATCGAGATAAAAATATCAATGGCTTTTGCTTGTGCCTAAAAATTCGTCAAACAACTTCTCAATGATGATTATCGATAAGAGTTTCTACAATTCATAAGTTATATGTACCTATACTATCCCGTAAGGGGATTCTTACCAGTAAATCTTGATAGTGCAATCTGTTGACCTACTCAATTCCATGTAGAACGGATTGCCGGTTGAACATACCAACACCGAGTTGTCCAAGTTGTTCGAGAGATCTTCGCTCGCTTGATTAATAATTATAATAGCTAAAATTGTTAGCTCACAATGTAAAGGAAAACTAAAGTAAGCAATCCATTAAAATTACGCCTGAATGGATTAGGATCTGACAGGAAGGATTCGGAGCAAATAAGAAAATAATTTGTTGGAAACCGATAATTTGCGCAAGGGATTTACTGAACCAAAATTAGAGATGATTCTAAGAAAGATTTGAGCAAATATATCAATACTTGCCTCTCATTTTTTAAGCTGCAAGAGGCGTTTTTGTTATAAAATTGTGGTTTCATGCCATGCAACACTCGGCTACTGCAACCAACCAGCACTGAGTAGGTACCAAATTCTAAACAAAAAGCATGCGTTAAAACCATTTCTTCCTTCCCTATTTGAAAAACGGCTTGCTTGTCCTTGATATGTCATAATGATACTTACCTCTACCAAATAAAGCAATTTTTTTGTTTGACATTTGAGAGTGCGCTTAAATATTTAGCAAGATCTTAGAAGTCAAACTCAAAATTAACTTTATTCAGAAGTCGTAAAACATCATCATTTCACGCGAACGACGTCCATTGCTGAACATGGCCCCCACAGATTTCCAGAATGAATTCCTATCATATGGGGGGAATTTACCCATACTCTCCACGCTGCTGGGCTCACGGGTTGATAAGTGCAAAATTCATAATCAAAATAAAGCGAGTCAGCGCAGTTAGAGCTATCGTTGTTCAATAGGATACACTGCTGCCCATCCTCTAGCTCCCTTGGTCGCCTCTTACGACATCCACGGCTAGTAATGGAATTGCCTATTCTTCAACCGGGGCCAGTCACGTAAGGATCATCATCATCATCATCAGCCTGTAGAAGTCCAGTGCTGGCAATAGGCCTCCCCCAAAGAGTTCCATGACGAACGGTCTTGAGCCTTCTCCATCCACCGACTTCCCGCAACCTTCACAATGTCGTCGGTCCATCGGGTGGGGGGCCTTCCAACACTGCGTGGCCCGGTTCGTCACGAAAGGATCATTTAGAAATAAATTTTAGAGGACATTCTTGCTGTTTGATGATGCTGTTAGCCAACAGTTCTTTCTCTAAAGCCTTAGAGAAAGAAAAAACATTGATTGGCTTCCTCCTTCTCAGTTAAGGGTTACGCGACCTGAACGACTATTGTTTATTCTGTGGGGTCTCCGAAGTCAAGTGTCTCTTCACAAACTTCATTTGTAAAGTTTTATTTGTTGTTTATCTACGCCTACGTCGGGATAATGGGACGACGAGATAGTTTTATTGATAATGGCAAAAAGTTATGAGCGTATTATTGTCACCAAATACAAACATTAACTCACTCAACTCGAGCCATCACCGAAATTTTATTATCCAAAGTTTGATTGTTAGCATGAATAAAAATAAGAACCATTCGACATGGGTATTCTGGGCATGTAAGTGTACAGGTGATTTTTATATTCTACACCAAATTCACATTAGTCACACAAGTTTGCTCAATTCAACAAATTTCATTTAAAAAAACTGTTTAAAAATCAATCAATCAATCAAACCAATTATTCAATTTTAGGTAGTAATCTTGATGACGAACTTTTAATACGTTTAATAGTTATACCTATACTTATAAATATGGTAAAAAGACCAAAGATATATTTTTTCGTTGCTCATATTCGATCTTTTTGTTTATAGAATAAACCCCTTTCGGGATGGTATATCTATTATGAATCACTTTGTATAATAAGGTGCCTAGTTTTTCAAAGCGCACATAAAAGGTTATAGGTAGGTTACAACTTATACATACTCGTACATGAACGTACCTTCAGAGATATTATTGTTGTCCCTATTTTATGCCTTGCGGCCACTAGAGGCCTTTTGTTGTCATATAATGTAAGTTTTATATGAAACGTTATGCTTTTATTATACGGTTTTTCATTGTTGTAGCGAAGCTTATCTTATAACAGTGGAATTTTGTTTCTGTAAAGATACGACAAACAGTCACAGATATGTTTGTGAAACGCATGAGTTACGTAACACTCTTAAGTATACACGGTGGTTCATAATATGCATACCTACATTTATACACCGCCCACGGCCATGCTACTTCATCATCATCATCATCAGCCGTACGACGTCCACTCCTGAACATGGCCTCCCCCACAGAAAGAACGAATTCCTTATCATGTGGGAGGATTTGCCACGATGGGCATGAGGGTTGGCGAGCGCAGTTAGAGCTATCGTTGTTAGAATGGGGGATGCTGCTGCCCATCCTCTAGCTTTTTTCCGTTAGTCGCCTCTTACGACATCCGCGGATAAGTAGATATGGAGGGGCCTATTCTTCAGCCGGGGCCACCACGGCCATGCTACATGGAGGACAAGTACTTTTAAGATTTAAGTGAGGAAGTTTTACTTATACGAGACTTGTTGACAGTATTACAAGTCTCGTATAAGTAAAACTTCCTCACATACGTCACCGCCTAAAACAAAATCGTATCGTATCGAAGTTGATGGTATGGGACTATCACACAAAAAGCTCCTTTCAGAGTTACTATATTTCAATCCTTTTTCCAACGCGCCACAGAAAGAAGTATTAAGCATACTTCTTTCTGTGGCGCGTTGGAAAAAGTACATCAGGTTGGCCGACCGTATCACTAACAAATACATCAGAGAGATCTGCATAAAAAAAAAATATATTTTTAATTTTTCCCTAAAAAATTCCTTTTGGTCTTTTTTTTGCATTTCTGTGTTCTATCTTTTATTATAAATAAATAAATGCATGGTAACAATGTGTGTAAAGTTATTGGAACACCTTCAAAACTGCAAATTTATAAATTAAACAATATTTATTTATTATAAGGTTTATTATTTTGGTCGAACTATGTGCAAGCAAAGCAATTAATTAGTAAAAAAATAACCTTTGTGAAGTAAATATTGTTGAATTTATAATTTTTTTGGAATAAAACTCAAATCAATATGTTCAAATTTGGGAATAAATGGCTTAAATAATAATAAATAATAATATTTCAATCTGAAGGTACTAAGTAGGAAGTTAATTTGAAGGCACAATTTCCGACTTTTAAAAATGAAGCTTCAACCGCGAGAAAATAATAAACTTGGGAATGGATCTACCATTAAAATGTGGGAAGTCTGCGAAAACCGTTTCCACAGATGCATTGAAACTGCACAAAGCTTTCTAAATAGTAAGCTAAAGTAGACTCTATCTTAATGAAATAAATCTCAATGTCTTGTGAACTGCCTTGTCTTGTCAAGCACACTCCACAAAGACAAGACGAGACGAGGAGAAAGATATACATCTTAATACAGATGATTTCTAAAGAAGAGACTCCAAGAGGCTGGCTTAGATTTTTTTCAAGGCAAAGATCCATTTGAGATTTTTGTAATTTATTTGGCATAATGAACTAAATAAAAGTGTATGAATTTTACAGTTGTGAGGAAGAAATAACATGGATTAATATAACGTTATCAGTGTGCAGGGGAATGAAAAAAATACCCCATCAGATTGAGAACATATAAAATAAGACATTTTTTACAAAAACTAAAAACCTACTTCAAATTCCATATATTAATATATTCCTTCCTATAATACAAGATTAATATCAACCTCTTTTTTTTGTTATCAACCTCTTTGCGTTTTGCTTACCTACTGACGATGACACTGGCCACCTACACTTTCGAATAAACAACAAAAGTAAGTATGATATCCATTCATCATCAATAATAACTCTTACGGTACTGACTGACTGACTGACAATCAAACGTAGTGGTTTTATTCTCTTTGAAAATAAACGCAGCGCCTACTAAGAGTATGAAATTTGCAGGGAAGCTTTCTGTTGTAACGTATGGGTGCACAGAAAGAAATTCCCGACACACAACCCCTAAGTTTAAAGTTTATTTAAAAATAGCAGCAACCGAACGAAGTCGCGGGGATAACCATACCATACCAAACAAATCGACAAAAAAAATTCGGCAAGTGGTGATTTCAAAAGATGATGACGTTTTTTTTAGTTTTACGGGACAAGTAGCAATTCCTCAGAAATTAAATTAATATGGGACCACCCCGGTATCATACTCTATACACCAGCGAAAGAATAATCAAAATTGGTTTAGTATTGGCGGAGATATCGAGTAACATACACAAAAAAAAAACAAAATAAAATACAGCTGAGAACCTCCTCCTTTTTGAAGTCGGTTAAAAAACTAATTTGTCATCAGTTTTGATGAAAATTATGTCGAAGAAATAATCTCAACACGATAGTAATATAAGTACTAAACGGTGCCCACGCGGCCACATAAAGGCATTATTCCAGTCCGACGGTTATCGGTATATTGTTATTATGTATGAATTATGTAAATAGATGTTTTTAAAGGCTATAAAATAACGTAAACATAGTCTGGTGAGTTTTGGGAAGCGAAATTATCTAAAATGTGTTGTACTTTGTAATGTGTTGATAGAGTTGTATGAACAATACAAAACGAATATATCTGCTGAATACTGAAGTGATATGAATAAAATGATAATAGGTAATGATAAGGTACCGTTTTTATATTTGAAGTAACCGTCGGCGTCGCTCGGTAATCATTAAACCGTGTTCAAACGGCGAGCGATATGTCATGTGTAATTTAAAATGATCCTTACGTGTTTTGATTATAGTTAATTTTGACTTTGACTCTTAGAAGCTTGTGATATCGTCGCACATCCTCAAATGTCACGAAAATCACTCTATTGAGTAGAGGTAAGGATCGTTTTTTTATGACTTATTAAGTACATTTTCTCAAGACTGGCCTCATAGCTCATAGCAGTTGGTTGTAACACTGCCTTCTGCGCTAGAGGTCGCGGGTTCGATTCCCGCACTGGACAAACATTTGTGACTAACACTAACTAGGTAATATACCAATCGACACTAGGCGTACCCAAAGATTGGTGTACCTGTACACAATAACAATGATTTGTTTTGGCACATCCCATTTTCAACGAAAATGGAATGAACTACTGAATCCTCATCAAATTACTTTTCAATTTTCAGATAGGTATACCGAGGTGAAAATATTGGATTATACTGATCGTATTTCGCAAACGAAATTGAAAATTTATAACTTTTGATTGAATTATGTTTCGTAGCTACTAAGCCTAATGCAAGTGTATTTTGATTAAACATTTCATTGGTATTTGCTTTGAAATACCCCTTGAAATTCCATTTGGCATTCAATATATAAAACTGTGTAAAAATAAATAAATAAATATTCCGGACATATCACACACGGTCAACTGATCCCAAACTAGGCATAGCCTGTACTATGGGTACCAGAGACTGATATACATAATAGATATATATTTAACACCCAGACACTGGACAAACATTTGTGACTAACACAGATGTTTGTTCTGTGTCTGGGTGTTAGTATAATCCAATATTTTCACCTCGGTATACCTATCTGAAAATTGAAAAGTAATTTGATGAGGATTCAGTATTTCATTCCATTTTCGTTGAAAATGGGATGTGCCAAAACAAATCATTGTTATTGTGTACAGGTACACCAATCTTTGGGTACGCCTAGTGTCGATTGGTATATTACCTACGTACCTACCGCGTTTATTTTGTAACGATTTGAAAAAAAAAACTGTCCCTTCAATGGGGGCCATTGGAGGCTGAAAACCAAGTCTTGCTTGAGTACGAGCGTTGCAAATCCACCTGAAAAATAAGGCTGATGGAAATGTAGACGGGCCTAAAGATTATTTGTTCAATAGTTGACATTTGATATCACGAATGGAATCTCTAAAATTCTCTGGTTCCTTATACAAGATAGAAGCACAATACAGGCCAAGTAATTCACATTATCATCTTCCGATCACAGCTCAGCCGTCATAAACATATCAACGGATACCATCCCAAATGAAAACAAATAACTTCCCATTTTTCTGACTTGCTCGGTAAAATTTACCCATCAAAGACCTTTGTGAAGAGAGTCCATTATTATTCCTTTATTTCACTAAGCCTACCGTTTCGCTTAACTTAAATAACGCTCGATAGTCAGCCCCAAAAATGATCTCTCAAACAACTAGGACGAATAGGCGTTGTGTTTGTATGTCTTATTGATAAAGCATAACTTTCGAACCTCATATACAAGCTCAAAGTCGCGCAATGGGCTATGGAGAGAGCTATGCTCGGAGTTTCACTACGTGATAAGATCCGAAATGAGTAAATCCGTAGAAGAACCAAGGTCACCGACATAACTCTCAGAATTAGCAAGTTGAAGTGGCAGTGGGCAGGCCATTTAGCTCGCAGAACCGACAACCGTTGGGGAGTAAAGGTTCTCGAATGGCAACCACGAACCGGGCGACGCAGTGTTGGAAGACCCCCCACCCGATGGACCAACGACATTGTGAAGGTTGCGGGAAGTCGGTGGATGGAGAAGGCTCAAGACCGTTCGTCATGGTACTCTTTGGGGGAGGCCTATGTCCAGCAGTGGACTTCTACAGGCTGATGATGATGATGAACTTTCGAACCGTCAATCAAATATGCATGGAATTTAGTAGGGCAACAGGATGCCAATCAATATTTTCTGATAAGAATGTGAATTAAATTGGCTTGGGGTTGCAAAGATCTAATAAGGAGGAGAAAAGTTATACAAATAAATAAAGTGAGCAAGTTTCAAAAGAAAAATTAATGAAAAATACAGATTTTTTTCAGTTCTATAACAAATACTGATACTTAGATCAGTAGGTGAATAACTAAATAGTAGTACTATATTGAGACAATTGAAATACCTAAAATATCAAATACAAATTAATTTATTAACTAAATATAAGAATGACAAGAAAAACAAGTTACTAGAGGTCCCTGCACTAGGACTAGCCTGTATCGCGGGAGGCCAAGTACACAAAATACGACTTACATTAACTTAATTAAAAAAAACACAGTAACAGGGCAGAAACCAAAGATAAAATAAAACGGAAAAATAGCAACTTAGTAGTAGTTCTTATTTTTAGTAAATAAATGTATTTGTATCAAATTCTTCTGATGCTGACTGTACTTATAAATCTTATTTATATACAAACATGGCTTTTGAATAAACAAAAGTAATTTCGGGCCATAATTGTCAAAAAATAAACTTCCACCTGCTCCCTACGGGGTCTTTGCAAAATTGTATTGAGTTTTTCTTTATCATAATAAATAAAATAAGACGCTGAAATCCGAGGCAACCGCTTCTCATTTTTGATATTATTTGACGTCATTGGTTTATAACGGTAGGTACTAGGTACTAACATGTCATAGGGGTTTTCACACTTACATTATAAATGCAATACTTGACTTTGTATCTCTCTATTTCTCTTTGCTGAACCGATTTTGATTAAATGTATGGAGAATTGGAGATAGCTAATTCTGGACAAAGTCTATTTTTATCTAGGTCAGTGAACGTGAAATGAAGCTGCTTAATTAGACTTATAGGATTGGTATCAAAGGCTTATTACGAATTTTTCATTCTGCCCCATTAACTTTACGCTGCCCGATAGGTGTAGTTAATACGATAGTGCTTTGTTAAAATTCCAACTAGCATTCAGCTTTCACGGCGTAATCTATTAATAGGAATACCAGATTTAGAACCCTTTTGGGGACTTTAGAGAACTAAGATTGCTATACATATTAAACATTAAGTTAGTGATACTGTTAGCATCTACTCGTAGGTTACTCGTAGCATCCAGTGACGTAGCGAGTAAATGTCGTTGGTGACGTCACAGTAACCTACTTGCGGGAGCCTCGTAACCTCTCGCTACGGGTTTACGACCGTTTCATTCGTGTCGCTGCTACTTTATTACACGTTTGGCTCGATAATGGACTTTAAAGTTTGTGTTTACAGTCTAAATTATACGTAGTACCAACCAAGATGAAATCAGACGTGGACCAAGTAATGTTGGATGGATTATCTGAAAGAAGACATGGGTTAAAACGGAGATGAAGGTTGACACAGGAGGATTGAAGAATAAATTCATGACGCGTTTGCGTTATAAAAGTTATAAGTGCAAAAAGTAGAGCTTATGAAACATATTATGTATGTGACTGTTGGATGTTATTTGTATAAATTTAAAAATCTACTTTGCGTTTTTGTTTAGGCTTTGACTAAAGTTGACAGTCTTAAAGACTCGTAGTTCAAATTCGTATAAAATAGTGATGATACGCTTGCATTTGAATGGCAATAAAAGTCATGTTATGGCCCCATTTCCAAGAATTCCTTAGTCTCAGCCAAGCACTCACTCCCAACCTGGCCCTCCCAGTCGTAGATATGTGTTGTAAAAACAAACGTTCATCATCCAGTTGTAAAAAAAACACTCTGCAAATAATAAAATACAATCATAATATTGACGAAATGCTATGAAGAAAATCGGATATAAAAGTAAAAGCCTCTACCATTTGTTTTGTGGATATCATTGAATTTTAGGACTGAATCAAAACCAATTTGGATTTCGATTATCCTATAGGGAGGTTTCGGCCCTTCCCACGTTTTATTCCATGTTTTATGATATTTAGGTGGGTTCAGGCTGATGGCATAAAATGGACTGCACTCATAAAGAACCTTTTTCAGTTGGTATGGCGATAATAAAAAATAATATTTCTTGTGTGCCTTTGCCTGGAAATGTTATTTGTGGGTTTAAAACGAACATAATCACTGTTTTCATTTTTATTTACCTACCTACTCGCACTTATTGGCTACTCATGGGCGCCGTTGGGATTATTTTCGTGGTGTACATTCTGCATCTACTTTTATTCAAACAGTAATTATAACAATAAAAAAAATATTAAATAAATATTTTCTTTGTATTTTTCAATCCGGGGCAAGAGCACCACCTTGCGACCCATCCTGGCGCCCATGATGATAATTATTATTATTCATTTATTTCAGACCATGTCCATATAAAAGTTATTTATATTTATAATAAGTATTTAATTAATACTTATTATAAATATGAGAGAGCTACTCAAGTTGTTTTTGGGTCTCGTAAAGTTGTTCAGCTTGTATAGGTAGGTATTTTAGTGAAATAAATAAATATTATTCTGTTCAAATTTAAAGAACTTCTTAAAGGTTACCACATGACAATATGCGGTACTAACTACATCTGATTTACAAGCACGATATTCACGCAACATTGTCGGGCGTGCGAATAATCATAGATGTCCTTGCCCGGCTCAAGGTCCAGTGGTAATTATATTTTATTATAGAATGCTTTCGTCGTGTCGGAATCCTTATTAGTCGCCGTCGTTGGCTGTTAACGACCACTTCCTTTATATTGCCTTCGCATTGGTTCAATATGCTGTGTTATTTTTCTGGCCTTGACATGAACACGCAACCAGTATTTCTTTTAGCTACTTGTTGCATTGGTTCTATTATTTAGGAGTTTAGTATCCCATAAGGGGCTTATTCTGAACCCAAAAGGCAAAAAAGTTTGTTCTGCGGCTTTTGAAAATTCAAGATTTTTCATTGAAAATACAAAAATCAGCGGTGTTGGGTTCAAATCAATACCAATTATAATTCTGGTGGTAATCCTTATATCGAGCTTCTCGTACGTTTAATAACTTAAAGGTGTAAGAAAGACTAAAAACAGCTTATTTAAAAAGTTCGGGATAAAATCAGTAGGTAATGTGAATATTTTGTTTTCTTTTTCACTAATATTCTTTCATTTCGTTGATAGAATAACCCCTTCGGTATACATAATCTGATATTTTACATAATTATGAATAATTTTGCAGAAAGGCAAATACGGCCACGGAACAGCTGAACCTAGTGGTCTGTTTTGTGGGTTTTCTTTTTAATTTGACTGGAAACTATCAGAAACTTAACGTTAGACCAGCCGTTAGGGGACAACAAAAACAAATCTGATCAAAACAATTTACAAAGCCTGGCATAGCTCTATCATTCGCGTCACGAAACCAATTCAATTAATCTAAAAGATGTGCTCTTTCATCTTCAACGTGGGTCTTCCTCTAACGCATGCATTTTAGTTTCTAGATGTATCAAGTCTGAGCTATTAATTATCTGTGAAGTTTTTGAAAGATGTCCAATAAAACTGAATGAATGGTGAATGAATGTATGTGTGGGTACTAGCACATTCATTCGCTCACCATTCACCACGCTGGGCATGCTGGTTGGCGAGCGCAGTTAGAGCTATCGCTATATATATATATTGATGAAATAAGGAACGCTGCCGCCCACCCGCAAGCTTTTTTACCTTCTTTAGCCGGGGCCACCACAATGATAATGGCAGAAATATCTAAATTTAAAGTTGAAATGAAAGGGCACATGTCTGGACAGTTAGACATCGACTTGGCCGGATAAATTGAATCCCGGCGCGTGAACCATGCTGTGATCTTGATAAGAATGACCTTTGTTTTGCGGCTTGTTTTTGGTGTTGTGTTTGGTTTGTGTTTTTTGTTACTATGCAATGCTGGCTTTGATCAGCATAAACGGTGTTTCGGAAAATAGGACACTTGGTCTCTTATGCCTTTCTCTTTCAAAGTATTTTGAGTAGAAAAATAAGAGTAGGTACCTAGGAACTTTATTAGTTGAGGGTGATTCATAATGGAATGAATATGCCGCTTTCGGAACAGCAAACATATTATGAATCCCCTTGTATAGTAAAGGAGTGCATCCAGAATTTTAACATGAAATAGAATCCTTTGTATGAAAATAAAGTGTAGGTGATAATCTAAAAATGTTATTCCAATCCAAGTCTACATACATTGGGATATAGAGCAGAAAGATAAGTGTGATAAAATCTCTGTCACCTCAAACGTTGACCAATCAGGTAAAAAATATAGAAGAGCAAAATTAAACTCTATTGAAGCCAAAATACGTCACATACGAGCAAACGATAGAACTTGTACCTTAATTCAATTTTCAAAGAATTCTGAATTTACGAGGGACGGATTTCACTTTGTAGAGCAAACATCTCAGGAAACGGCTTCCCCGAATCCACATCTTTATAAACCCTTTCCGTTCACATGTGACGAACATTAATTCTACTCAGGAGCTGACAATGCGTGAGGTAAAGCCCCGGTTTCCTAAACTCGGTAAACGTTTATTGACTGTAATACTACGTTTACACAGAGGTATGACCACGCTAGGCTAGGCTAATGGGTTAAGATACATTTTTACATCTACATACCCATACTTCTTCTTATGTCTCCGATACGGATCCGTTTTTAACTATTATATTTATATCTCGTTCCTTTAATCCAATTCGGTTCTACCAATACGACGTGATTGAGCCACGAATATCCAAAAATCCTCAAGGTAGAAATATAAATATTGTGATGTGGTGACACGTGATTGACTGGTTCGGTATCGGATCGATACATTTTATAGGTAATGTGCATATTAGTATGGTGTGTTGTTTCGTCACGCTTCAAACTACAAAAAATATGATTTTATCATGTTTCGCTTTTACAATATTGTATAATGTAGGTTGGTTACATAGGTAGGCGTGACCAGCACTGGATATAGGTACCATCATCTCAGCCTAGTCAACTTCCACACTCCTGTGGAAGTCAATACGTGGAGACATGGTCAGTACGTGAACCTGACTAAGCCGCAGGTTAGTGGTAGGTATAGCTGCTGGGCAAGTCTACTCTATCTAAATATGACCCAGGCACTACAGCGTCCTTTATTGAGTAAAAAAAAGTTTCCCCTGTATAATTTATCTAGAACAACTAGTTAGTAAGATTTGGCATCTACCAAATGCAGATCTGTGACGTCCTCTGAGTATACAGAGGACGTCAGAGGCATCCCGCACTTTATTCGTTTTGTTGCAAAAAGTATTGGACGTTGATGGAATTCTGGGGTAAAACTTGGCAAGACGTGCCAAACTGCGCTACCTTAGAGCCCAAAGTAATCCGCCATGTCTGAAATTCCGCACTGAAAATCTGTAGATATATTTTTAGCAAATGATATTGATCGATAGATACAGTGGTATCCAGATAGTTAGCAACTTTGGGACTCTGTAAGGATCTACTATCAAAGTCACAGATTAGGGACCTGATGAATATACTTAGTACACAACTTTCAGTATCATTAGGAATACCTAATAATATTGAAAATAATCACATATGAATGATAATCACAGATTCAGTATTCTATAGTGGGCGCCGCGTGTTAAAATAAATACTTAACGCAAATTACGACACTAAAAAACCTAGGTTCCTTCCTTACAAAATCCTGTGCCTTAACCTTGGTAAGTAGGTACATGAATGTTAATTAGTTCAGTTTTTTTGGCAAAGTGGACTCGGTTTTCAGTTGGCGTCGGAACCCTGAAAATGAGTGATTGCCTCGGTAACAAGTTTCAGTCCATCCATTTTTTCTTCTTTCTGTGTAGCTCGTGCCGTTACAGAATTGAACTCGATTTTCAACTCTATGACAAACAAATAATATTTGAAGATTCTTAGGGAACCAGTGCTCATGATAGGCTTTCATTCATATCGCATAGTTAATTTCAGCTCTAGTTTATAAAATTAACAAGTACGAAACAAAACCCTCATGTGCTGATTGATTCTAAGGCAGCGTCCACATCTACAATTGCACTACTGCTCGGGAAATTTATAACAGCTCGCGGCTCAGCTACAACGGTGCATCCTAATGCATTTTTTAATGCAATCTGTTGGTAAGAGGGCGCGCCTCATACCAACGTGCGTGCATTTTGCGCGTTTGTAGATGTGTGACGTACCCTAATATCTGAAGAGACTCTACAGATACTAAGGTACATCCACATCTATAAACGCGTTTCATAGATTTTTTGTCTCCTTTATCTATATTATACCAAAAGGTGTCAAAAATCAAAAGGATGGTAAATAAACGCGAATAAATAAATAGGCACATTTTAGTTACTTTGGTTTAGTACCAAGAGAGAGATGAGTAAGAAAGGAGTGAATACTGATATGACGGCTGATAGAGGGGAGTGGAAGAGAAAAACATGTTGTGCCGACCCCATATGAAGTGGGATAAGGGCAGGGAGATGATGATGGTTTAGTACCAAGATTTAAGCACCTATAATTTAGAAAAACCATCTAATCATTCGCAGTTCGTTTCGGCTAGAGTTCCTAGGTAGTGAAAAACAACGCTCGAAGGTGCCCGAAACGAGCGAGCGAAGCGAACCTACCGTGAGGCTGTGCCAGAATAATGGTAAATACTTACTCATGAATCTAAAAATTACTTGAGACTCGTTGATACAAGCGCCAATAGACAGTCGTTGCACTAGGAACAAAATGCTTATCCTGCAGTATACCAAAGAAACGTACCGTTGTATCCTTTCGGTTTGAGATTTATGAGCAAATGCATCTTCTAAATCTGTGATGAAAATATCTATCTTTTGTCTATGTTTTGTTGATCGTTACAACTATCTACTGGCTTTTATTATATTTTATTATGATGAATGTTGGGCTGCTGAGAATCATGATATTTTGTACCCTAACATTTTTGAAACTATTATGGTTATGAACATAATTTTCACTAAAAACGGGATATTTACCATGATGTAAACAGTTTACTCCGTGATCATGGCGCATGCAACTGTGCCGAAATATAGGGGGAACAAAAAAACTCACAAATCATGGTAAATATCCCCTTTTTAGTGAACATTATTTTGTAAACTACACAAATCTGGCTTCATCTGAGTTATTCATTTATGTCAAAGGAATTGAAATCGACAAATTAATGACTTGTGAGGAACAGAGGAAATGTACTCATCATCATCATCATTTCAGCTGTAGGATGTCCACTGCTGAACATAGCCTCCCCCACTGATTTACAAAGCGACTTCCTATCGTGTAGGGAGAATTTGCCTGTACTCGAAATGGAATTCGCCCCTCGCTGGGCATGCGGGCTGGCTGGCTGCTGCTGCCGATCGCCTAAATTTTTTCCCTAAGTAGCCTCTTACGACATCCCCGGGTAGGTAGATATTGAGGGGCCTATTCTTCAGCCACGCGGGGCCATCACGGCGTAAGTAAATATTGACAGGCCTCATAGCTCAGTTGGTATTAACTCTGCCTTCTGCGCTAGAGGTCGCGAGTTCGATGCCCGCACTGGACAAACATTTGTGACTAACACAGATGTTTGTTCTGTGGCTGGGTGTAAATATTTATCTATTATGTATATCAGTCTCTGCTCTGGTACCCATAGTACAGGCTATGCTTAGTTTGGGATCAGCTGACTGTGAGTGATATTTCCGGAATATTTATTATTATATAATGTGCTGATAATCCGAAAATACTTTGCCACAAATGTAATAATCTCTCGTCCAAGATGCCAACCCACGCGAAACTGATATGCTCATTGTGGCCAGAGAAATATACATCTAGCTATGATACATCGGTACGGAATATATAATACAAGAGACAATACATTACTCATTGATTAGCTATTAGCCCGCTGATGTCATGGGAACCCTAAATCTTATTAACCGGATGTTACAAGTCCCAAGACGCTGGTAAGTTGTTGAACTATCCGACAGTATTATCGGCTATCGGCGCTTCGACCGAAGAACATTTCGAAGATTTTCCTTAGGCGAGATATGGACTCTGGAGCTCAATTGCTTACAGCGTCCCGTATCTAGGGACTCTCCTCGGGAAGATACGGGGAACCTCTAAACTAAAAGTCTAAACAAGCTGTCTCAAATACCGCCTGAGTTGAACATTTTTGGTATATAAAATCTTAGTTGAACTAACTTAAGTCCTGGTTTCTAAGAAAACGGTGGTAGCATTTAATACACTGATTAATTGAATATACCAACAGATTTATCATTTCAGCCGCAAGACGTCCACTGCTGAACCCATAAATTTCCAGAAACAATAATTTAGGAGGATTTTCCCATACTCGCCACGCTGCGGGTTGGCGAGCGCAGAAAGAGCTATTGTTGTTAATAAGGAACGCTGCTGCTCATCCCTTAGCTATTTTCCCCTAGTCTTCTCTTACGAAGTCCTCGGATAGAAATGGCGGGGCCTTTTCTTCAGCCGGGACCACCAAGGCCGTAATCCTAGATTAAGTGAACTAAAGACAATGCTGGGACGCCCCGGCAAGTTGAATGTGGTTAGTGGAAACATACCTCTTACCTCTGCTAGGAATTACATAAACTACGTTTACAGTCATGCACTTAACTTAACTTTAATCATTGTAAATCATATTTTTTTTATATATAATTTGATATAATTGCCTCATAGCTCAGTTAGTAGTAACTCTGCCTTCTGCGCTAGAGGTCGCGGGTTTTATCCCCGCACTGGACAAACATTTGTGTGATAAACACAGATGTTTGTTCTGTGTTTGGGTGTTACATATTTATCTATTATTTATATCAGTCTCTGGTCACCATAGTACAGGCTATGCCTAGTTTGGGATCAGTTGGCCGTGTGAATATGTCCGGAATATTTATTATTATTTATTTTTATTTTATATAAGCCGCGGTCAAACCGCGTGTCATCATCATTTCAGCCGTACGACGTTCACTGCTGAACATGGCCTCCCCCACAGACAGAGCGAATTCCTTATCATGTGGGGGGATTTGCCCATACACTGGGCATGCGGGTTGGCGAGCGCAGTTAGAGCTATCGTTGTTAAAATGAGGGACGCTGCTGCCCATCCCCTAGCTTTCCTCCCTTAGTCGCCTCTTACGACATCCGCGGATAGGTGTTATAGTAACCGCGTGTTATAGTATGATAATTAGATGACATAGCGTACGCCGTAATCCCTTTACACGATGTATCTAAATATACAAGCGACCACTCCCCAAATCCATCATCAGATTGAAAACCAGAAAATTGTTATCGTACTATGGTACGTATCAGTTTTCTAGCCCAATATTTTGTCTCAATAAATCAAACCCAGCCAAGCCCACCTTGCACACTTTGCTACCTACTATTTTAGTTGTATTTGTTTGGGAAGAGGGTGACGTACCTATAGCATCCGGCTTTTACGCAGAAACTTAAAGTGTTATATGTATTGCGATTATTTATATAAAATATATACTATCCCGAAATGGACTTATTCTACGCCCAATTGCAATGCATGTTTGATACCTCTCTGGTTTTGCATGAGTCCTAAACTACGGCAAATCACGTATCTTCGTCAGCTTGTTGCTACTTTGGTTGTACAAAAAAAACCTTGACTGAGGTTGAGGTCTGCTTGAAGATGGATTAAAATGCGGTGGTGGTTGACTGGCCTCACTGGTTAGTAGTAACTCTGCCTTCTGCGCTAGAGGTCGCGGGTTCGATCCCCGCACTCGACAAACATTTGTGTGATAAACACAGATGTTTGTTCTGTGTCTGGGTGTTAAATATTTATCTATTATATTATATTATATCAGTCTCTGGTAGGTACCCATAGTACAGGCTATGCCTAGTTTGGGATCAGTTGACCGTGTGAATATGTCCGGAATATTTATTTATTAAATCTTTAAAAAAAAAATTAAGCTTTTCACATAAACACGGATGTCGTCTTTATTATATTGTACATTGTTATGCGATTCATGACTTTGACTGCGTTTTGTGTATTCCTAGAGAGCATGCACCATGTGCTTACGAAAATTCATAAAGGTTAGGAGTTTAGGGTTAAAAAGATTCTCAATGAATTTCAATAACTTTATTTGAATTAAATAACAAAATTCGCTGAACAAACCGCGCTAACACCAAAGGAACTTGAAATACTTTATGATAACTTCTATAGATAACTCTACTCAATAACAATAATATTATCACAAACATTGGTTAGACCAGAGACGAGTAGATATCATTTGCAAACTTGGAGCAAAAAATGACGCAGTATTTTAGGCTTAAAAATTTAATTGTTATATAATCACTTTTATAATAGAAACCTAGTCAAATAGATGAATTGCTGGGCAATGGCAGGAAGATGATGTTAGTTACACTCAATTATAGTCAATATCTAGTAATGAATCAAATTAATTCTATGCTGTAACTGGGAAATAGGGTTGGTACTATGGAACACTCATTGCAATGTGGCCGTAGCCTTCAAATCATCTTAAACTAAACAAAAATTAATACATCAATTGTGATGCTAGCACATATATTTTATAAATATTACTTACCTATTTACAGTACTAAGCGTAATTGAAAGGTCCGTTAAATATCAGCATTATGGTCAGATTAAAAGCTGACAAGAAGTAAATTAAAGTATACTTCTACATACTACACCTATATAAAATATTTCATGTTAAGTTAGGTATACAATGTAACCATTAGAAAGACGCATAAGTATAAAAAGTCGGTAAAAACACTACGGGCTCTATGTGTATAATACATTTTCTCATATAATTACATAATTCTCACTACATCTTTCTTTGATTCGCACTTGCGATTTATATCTACCTACGTATGTGTAATAAATTCATCTACTCATACGGCTAAAATTCGGAGGGTATTGGTCACCCAAGACGTATATTATTCCATGTCAAAATAGCTGCCTATTAATTGCATTCTATCGATTTTAAACGATATCAAAGCAGAAGTTATTGAATTCGGTGATCATGTATATTTTTATGTATTTACACAGAGCTGGTCCAATTTTAGTGGTTTCTAAATCGATTGTACAGGGAAGAGTTCCGAGATGGTTCTTCATAAATATCATCTATATCGGATAAGTAGTTATCCAATAAGCGTTAAAAACCACATCATCTCTTGCTTTAAAATTTGCTGAAACATTTTTGGATTATTGTATTTATTTTATGTTGCGCATTTTAAAATTGTTTAAAGTACATCATATGATATAAAATTGAGCTTTAACTTCGGTGTATGGAACCAAATTGTTCAATTTTCATGGTTTTCTTTTAGTTTTAAAAACGATCTCACAAGTTTAAATGTATAATAATCAATCGTTCAGATGTTTTCTGCAGCAATTTTGACATAGCTCCGTTTAGCAGTAAACACTATGTAAGTAATTTATGCTATTCTTAAATACTCTAACTATACTACATACAATGAAACTCCATAAGGTGCTTAGCACGACGACGCACTGAATTAAAGTGAGTTAAATTGAAAACATTGGTAATTTACTTACAGTCATAAAGATGTGATGTCTTTATACAAATTTTTATCTTGTTGTATCTCGATTTTTATCAAAACCTGAATCAAGAAACATGAGATCATTATAAGTATCATAAGATTAAATCTAAATACTTTCTATAAATAATATAAATTATTATATAATAATATAAATTGTCTTTCAAAATTGTCTTACATTATTAAGGGCCTAATGAATTTGGTATAAAATAAAACTTTTCACGCGACTAGAAAAAGAGTGGTTTAAAATACTATGTCTACTAGACGAGTTAAACATAGCATCTAGTTATTTAATATTGGTTGTAAATGTGTGACTTTGACGTGTACGCGCACTTTATACGTTTATGTCCCAAGATTCAGTCTTTAGTTTTCATAGCTTTGGTTTTAGTTTTCCCGTTATCAACAATACCACAGCTGTTAAAGCGATTGACTACATCCCTTACTTTGCCTCTGCTTATGACTAGCTCTTTGTCATATGTGGGAGTGATCTGACCTTTCCCATTCCCATTGGCTATAGTTTTGGTTTCTTTTATCGTGAAATTGGCACTCTGTGATTTTCGGAACTCCCTTACAGCAATATCGATGTTGTTGATGAGATCTTTCGCGACGAATGTTGCTATCTCGTGCTTGATTCTGTCTTTCTCGCTCTGTAGTTCTTGTGGTCTGTGGTTGTTTTCTTTCCCGTTCTGGTCTGGGCTGTGGCTGTGGGTTTGTGAGTGCGACGCTGGGCTATCGGGTCCTTGGAATGTGATGCTTGGGTTGTTCACGATGTTGGATTGAGTGTGGTTCGTTTGGTCGTAGGATCGGATTTCTTGGTTCACTGGTGTTTTTTCTCCTATTAGCCAGTATGTAGTCATTTTTCCTTTGCCCTGCAGACAAAGTCACTCATTAAATTTATATATCGTTAAAAAATATATGTACATGAATCATAAACTCAGTAAAAGTTGAACAAACTTTCAGTTCACTTGGACGTTATTAAATTTACCTTCATAATAATTTCTCCTCTGCATTCTAGATCGAAACAGTCATACAAGTCCAGAACCTCCTTGGTCTTCGGACTAACGTGTATCCTCAGGGCTTCTCCGTGGGACTCCATCCTTGAAGCCGTGTTGACTGTGTCCCCAAATAAGCAGTACCGAGGCATTTTCAGTCCTACTACACCGGCCACACACGGACCTATAGCAAAAATAGATATTTTAGTTTCATTATTACATATTTTTGCGAGTTTTTTGGCATTTTTATGAACGTTTTTCGTCAGGTCAGGAACTGCAAAAGTCGTACATAATCTGAAATATTTATTTGGCTTAAATCCTGGCATTGAGTCATAGCACGCTTTACCAGTGCCAAACCAAGAGTGCTTTCTCTTGCTTGTATCGTATTAGGACAGACGGACAGGCAAACCAGATGGGCCATTCCTTAGCATGTTTGTTGATAAGTAAATTCAAGTGCAAAGGTGCGTGTTCTGATAAAGTTGAAGAAAGGCTCTTCTTTTTAGTCGTCATGAAGAGAAATTCGATGGCAAGGCAAAAAAATATCTAGGTACGCTAGGTAGGTCCTGACCTTTTTATTTGTCTCCCAAAACTATACCTAGTTCTTTTTAGGGATAAGGAGTTAGTTAGGTGGTCCCAAAGTGGAACGAAGCAAGTTTTCCTATTTTTGTGGTTTTTCTTGTAGTACAAAATGATTTACTACGCATAAAACAGTGTCGAACCACCTTTATTATAAGCACTGGCAAAGAGTGGAACGATCTGCCAGCGTCTGTTTTCCCGGATGAGTACAATCTACGAGTCTTCAAATCTAGAGTGAATAAGTTCCTTCTGGTAAAGCGTGCTCCATCTTAGGCCACATCTCACTTGCAAAAGTGTGATTGTGGTCAAACGCCTAACAGTCACCAATAAAAAAAAAAAAAAAAAAAAAACTTCATCATAATCTTAAAATATTCCGAGTAGTCTCCTAATTATTTCACTTGTTGGAATCTTTTCACATAATATCTATTCTACTAACTTAATCTAGTTGGCGATATGCAGTACGGAACACCGACAGTATAGTGGTTTTTTTTTCATTCTCCAAAATTAAGTTTACCATTATTTGACTGGCCTCATAGCTCAGTTGGTAGTAACTCTGCCTTCTGCGCTAGAGGTCACGGGTTCGATTCCCGCACTGGACAAACATTTGTGACTAACACAGATGTTTGTCCTGTGTCTGGGTGTTAAATATATATCTATTATGTATATCAGTCTCTGGTACCCATAGTACAGGCTATGCCTAGTTTGGGATCAGTTGACCGTGTGTGATATGTCCGGAATATTTATTTATTTATCGTGGGCAAAGGGTTAAGTACCTTATTCCTGACGCATTTCAGACTCAGATAAACATAACTTGTCAGTACAATAGAAACTCGAAACTCATTACGTTATGCTAACCCACTTTGTTTTGTTTTGTGAACATTAATTCGACGTCCATACCATGCTAGACAACCCAGCCGCAAACAAATAAGTATCACTACTGTACCGCGCGGTTTCACTCGCGTGGAGTCATGTATTCATTTAGATTTTTGGTTACGTTAGGTTAGACCTCGACTCTACTTTTCATCCGATTCATTTAGACACTGAATGTAAGAAATCATAGAAATAGTGTCTAATAATTAGATTAGAAATTATTTCTACAAAGTTCTGAAGCAAGCTAGCTTTTTTCTCATTAAATGCGCCTTTGTACTGTTTTTATGTGCAATAAAGAATTTTCTATCTATCGATTGGTGCGAGAAACACGCCTTCACCTTTTGTTCTAATTCTTCAAAATATTTTATACCTACTTGGATAATAGGAAAGTGCAGACATTTGTCTCTTTATTTGTTATTATGTACAGAATTTTGGAGTTTACTGTTTTATTATATGTTTATGGAGAAGATCATGTTGAGTTTGAACCTAATCGAGAAGTTTGGTGCAATTTCAATTTAACTTCAAATTGGATTATGTACAACACTGACCAAATAATAGGAGACTTCATTACAAGCTAACTAGTTATAAAACTAGTATTAAACCAGAAGTTAGATTAATTTATATAAACGGGAAATGGACGTTTACTTGTTCTTGAACTGAATTTCCTGGACTATGAATAAAGTATGAATAATTTCGCTTTGAATATATTATGTTAAAATATTATTAAAGTACGAGTCTTGCACAAAAATTTGTCATGTAAATAACTTCTTCGGGAGTGACAACTTTTCTTGGAATTATGAGATTCTGGGAGCTATACCTGATATTTTCCACACGATAAAATATGAAAATATGGAAAGAATCTCTTTGCAAAGCGTGTGCGAGGGGGTCGCTCTGAATCAAGATTATTATTCTGTCTTCGCTAAAGGAATGATTCTATAACGAAAACCGAATAAGGCCATTTTCAAGTACAATTAGTGTACAATGCTTCATCTAAATACGTTCGAAAGGAGCCATTTCATTCTGGGCCTGGTCCATGTACACTACATAAAAAAATTAGGAAAAAATAGGAGATTACAAGAAAAATACAATTTCATTAATTTGAAGACAAATGCGATGGTACAAGAATAGTTATTCTGGTAAGTTTTTTACTTTGTGAACACTATTTGAAGGCCGCCATGTTGGTTTATAATTGGCGTTTGACATGACATTGACATATTTTTCATGTCATGTTCTTTGATTTGATGTTTTTGTTTTGACAGATAAATGTAGGTTGTCAAAATGACATTTCACGCACGTCCATCCGCCATATTTTTGTAGCGCTGTGTGTTGCTCTCTTTGTCGAAGAAAAACATATTGTACCTTAGAACGAAGTCAATTTAAATAAAATAACCAATTAAATACGTTTACTTTATTGCTTAGCCATATTTTAGCGTAGTGTACGCAGTGCAGGCCCAGGCTCCATATATTGATGAAACGTCTCTTTTGTTTAAAAATGATCCTTACGTCAAGTTATTAAAGTATATTTTGAGTTTGACGTATGAGGGTGTGCGATATAGCACAACGATATCATAAGCCCAATCGATACAGTAGATGTAAAGATCAATATGAAATATATTTTAGAGGACATATCCCAACACGGCACCTATAAAACTAAAAACCAAGGCCATGGAAACATGCTTACTCCCATGCCTCACATACGGCTGCCAGACATGGCCCTTAACTGTTCAGAACCTGGAACGCATCAAAGTATGCCAGAGAGGAATAGAAAGGAGCTACGTAGGCCTCAAATTAAAGGACAGGATTTCAAACAACGCAATAAGAAAGAAGACCAACGCCAAAGATGCTGCCAAAAGAATCCTACACCTTAAATGGAAATGGGCCGGACATATCCAAAGAGTGCCTGATGAAAGATGGTCAAAAACTGTAACGAACTGGTATCCAATCCACAAAAAACGTAAGCCAGGAAGACCACACAAAAGATGGAGCGACGATATAACCAAAATAGCAGGAAGAGCGTGGAGTAGAGCCGCTAGAAACAGAGAGAAATGGAAGGAGCTGGAGGAGGCTTTTACCGCTGAGAGCGGTCCTCACACATAAAACTAATGTGAAATATACAGGGCGTCCCAAACTTATGGGACATGAAGGGGAAGTACCTTAAATATCGTAGATAGGGTATTTTGCTGAAAGAAGACTTTATGTTACTTTTAAAAGTTAGTAATTCTGCATTCATAGATTTTCTAAAAAATACTTGCTTCGTCTGGGAATCGAACCGACTTAAATGTAAAAAAAAAATCATCCTACTTCTATGATGCCAATCGAAAGAATAGCTAAAAAATCATAACTTTGCTTAAGTAACATAGTATTTTAAAAAAAAGGAACAACATGAAAGATTCAAGAATAACTTCCATTAGATCAAAACTTACTTGATATGCCATATTCGCAATAAATTAACACAAAACTTGTGTAAGTGAATTATTAAGACTAAACAGATCAATCCAAAAACAAACGCTCGCACACACTGTTCCATTTTCAAATTTAAGAACAACATTTAAAAATATTAGTTCTTTTTAAAAATATTAAAGTATGCATTCAAACAAACGCTAAATAATCCTAAATAAAACGTGTTTCAAAAATTTGACTCAATCATTTTACGTTGTTCCTTTCTTTTAAAATACTATGTTACTTAAGCAAAGTTATTATTTTTTAGCTATTCTTTCGATTGGCATCATAGAAGTAGGATGATTTTTTTTTGACATTTAAGTCGGTTCGATTCCCAGACGAAGCAAGTATTTTTTAGAAAATCTATGAATGCAGAATTACTAACTTTTAAAAGTAACATAAAGTCTTCTTTCAGCAAAATACCCTATCTACGATATTTAAGGTACTTCCCCTTCATGTCCCATAAGTTTGGGACGCCCTGTATATTACTATTTAGTGAAACGTTATAGAATATTTAAAAAAAAAAAAAAAAAACATAGCATTTAGTTACATACACATTAAGATAGCGTTAAATCAAAATGTTGTGTAAGGTATGAATAAAGCTTTGATTATTATTATTATTATTATTATTATCCCAACACGGCTTAACGTTGCGCGTTATTTGTCATTCATTCTGACAAACCAATCAACGAAATGAACCATAGGAATAACGATACAAAAAAAAACAAAAAGCTATTTATTGACATAAAATATTGGACAAGTAAATGAATCCGTAAATGTAAATGATACGAGCGTGTTCCAACACTGCGTTGCCCGATTCGTGGTCGCCATTCGAGAACCTTCATCTGCCCACTGCAACTTTCATCATCATCATCATCATCAGCCTGATGAAGTCCACTGCTGAACATAGGCCTCCCCCAAAGAGTGCCACGACGAACGGTCTTGAGCCCTCTCCATCCACTGACCTCTCGCAACCCTCACAATGTCGTCGGTCCATCGGGTGGGGGGCCTTCCAACACTGCGTCGTCCGGTCCGTGGTCGCCACTCGAGAACCTTTGTTCCCCAACGGTCAACTGCAACTTTATTACTTGGAAATTTTGAGAGCTTGGACGCACCTGTATGCATGCCGATCCTCAGCAGCAGTTTCTCCCCAGGTCGATGAGGCACGGTCTTTACGCGAACCCCGTTTAGCAGCGCAAGGGACATTCGTGCTATTTCCGCTGCGTGACGATTTCCATTGCGCATTGGTAGCCCGGAAACTACCATGTATGCATCGCCTATTGTTTCCACCTGTGAGATAAATAGGTTGTTTTAAGGGGGGCAACAAAACTTCAAGTGGTCACTACACAACGAAAGTCCGACATATCTACTCCAGGACTAGTAGAGTAAAACCATCCTTATAAACAAAACTATAAGGAAACTCTAAATCAAAGACTAGTAGTTTGACGTCCTAGACGAGACGTAAGGGGTGCGGGTTCGATTCCCGCGGGATAAATGATTGCGCGATCTGTTAATATTTGTTCCAAGTCTGAGTGTACCTGGTACTCGTAGTTTCTGGGTTTTCGAAACAGCTTAATGACTAAAGCTAGTTTAACTTCATTCATGAGAGATGTCGCGGCCTATTCAAATGAATATTTTGTGGGATCAGATTGGTATCACGAACAATAACTAGGTATCTACCAGAACACCCAAACCTGGAAAAATATACAGATCACTTATGCATGTCCCGCTGCGAGGAACAAACCCGCACCTCTTGCGCCTCAGCCGGGCATTCGCTGGCCGCGCTACCAGGGCCATCAAAAGTTTCAAATACATACAGTAAATTATTGATTTAATAATAAATAAGATACAGTACAACATAGCTCTAGCTAAAAATATCCAATTCGATACGAGTTAAATGATGCGCATTCTTTTTTTTTTTTTTTTTTCCGGACATATCACACACGGTCAACTGATCCCAAACTAGGCATAGCCTGTACTATGGGTACCAGAGACTGATATACATAATAGATAAATATTTAACAACCAGACAGAAAACAAACATCTATGTTAATCACATAAATATTTGTCCAGTGCGGAAATCGAACCCGCGACCTCTAGCGCAGAAGGCAGAGTTACTACCAACTGAGCTATGAGGCCAGTTAATAATAATTCGAGAGGTTATTACATCGAAAATGCGAAGCTTTCATCATGTCATGTTCATAATCCATCGTTCATAATCCATTAATGAGTGACCTTTTCATTAGGGTTGGACAAGATAATAGCATCTACTTACATCCAAGACCTAAAATGGGCGCCACTTTAGTCACTGCGCATACGATTTCACTGACTTATAGACTACTTCTAACATATAAGGCATTTACCCACTACAACGTATCATAGTATGACCGTGCTATGTCGGTGATGGATCGTTCTAGTGGGAATTGTTTCAAATTAATTTATAAAACGAATGTTTTATTGCATGTTTCGAGACTCTCATAGTATGATCCGTTGTAGAGAGTGAAATCATTAATCTCGTCCTTTCTTAAATCGGTTGAAAATTGAAAATAGAAAACAGCTCTATTTTCCCCTGCGGTGAGTATAAATTACAATACATACTTATAGTTGCAACGTATCGAGCTTGCGATCGAACAAAAGCTTTCGTTCACATTTCTTACATTTTGCCAAAGACGGCAACAAAACTTCAAGGGGTCACTGCACTACGAATGCCCGATATATTAAAGGACTTGCAGAGGAAAACCAACCTTATAAACATCGAAGTTCTCAATAATAGAGTCAAAGCTCGTGTACAGGTCGTTCAGCAGGTCCACCACCTCCAGCGGAGTGGACTCAGCGGAAAGCTGGGTGAAGCCGATTATATCGCTGAAGTAAATTGTCACTTGGTCGTATGTTTCTGCCATCACGGGCTGCCCCATTATGAGCTGTGAGGCAACGGACCTGGAAAAATATGGACTTTAGATTTTAGGACACTAAACTAGTGTCTCTATCATGAGACAAAATGGTTAATTTGCATCTATCCAAACTTTTCCATTTATAATATTAGTGGGAAGTGGGATAGTGGGATAAAAGTTTACGGCGGCGCCGGCGGATGATACATTCATCTCTTTCGTGAGTGCGAGGCAGTAAGCTGTTGATTTGTAGGGAAACTTAGGTCGCATTTATTTGACACGGGCCCACCTCAACATGGCGGTTATCCGATTCAAAATACGCTTAATGTCAGTGAGCAACCGCAGTTGTTCAACCCTCGTCGCATCATTTCAATTTCAGAAGCTTGCGGTATCTGTCGTCACTCTGTGTCAGTGAGATTTGTGTGACATTTTTGCGTTTCGTAAAGTGGGTGATAGACGTGCGAGTAAGTTCGCGAACTTGTGGCTCGACGACCTTTTTCGCTGGTGTGTCACCCTAAGTACGCGTACATTAAAACCACCGAGTAAGTTCGTTGGCGATCCGACAAGTTTGAAATTTTGCTCATTACCCGCCTCCGCTCGTACGTGTAGCAGTACTGTGAGCCGCGAGCCGCCATTTTATTCATACACTGGCTCAGGCATTCTGAAATAACTATGGAAACCTTCCTTCTCTTCACTCTCTTACTAAATTCACAGTGATAAACGCTCTCTTTTCGTAAGCCAGTTCTTTACCCAAACTTCGTCTAAGTGTGGTTTTTTAATTTTTAAAATGAAATACAATATAATTCCTTAATAACACAAAGCTTCTTCTGTCGACGACATCGCAATACAGAGTGAGTAAGCTTCACGTGTGTCACCGAAGTCGAGCGGAGTAAGTTCGCGATCCTAAAAACCGCGTAGGTACTTCAAGTTCGCACGTATATCACCCACTTAATGTTTCGTTATTTCAGGGTAACCGCGTGTTGGGTTGGTGTGGCTACATTGTCAACGTTCTATCTCGGGCATTCTTATATTGTAAAGAATAACGGTTAAAAGAGACCATTTATTTTCTTTTACCTACAACATATTCCGAAATCTTCGTGATAAATATGCAGTATTTCACATGTGAGTTTTTTTTGTTGTATGTAAATAATGGCCTTGTTATGCGACGGGACTAAGAAACCAAGTTATGTTAAATCAAGGTATGACGTCAAAAGGATAAATTCAGGTTACCTTAATATTTCGATACCTCAGAAAACGTAGGTAGGCGGGAGTACTAAGGTAGGTTTTGAAATGCGAAACAGTATATTTTGGTATTGATACCTTGACTTAAATGTAAAAGAGTTTTCTTTGATGATCCGCCACACTCGCTACCTTGTGATTTCGCTATCTAGTAGATTGCGCGCATACTCTTCCCTACCACTGTCAACCCCAACAGCGTAGTAGCTAAATTATTAATATGTATATGCATCTGCAGTATATGCCGTATTAATAAATCTATAGCCGCGACCCAATTTTTTTTCGATAGGTACTGTTATTTTAGCAAGTTTTTAAAAACTCAAAGAAAACGATGATTGCAGAGCGACGAGTGGATCTACGCTAACGTGAAGCTACCAGAATTTTGATAACTATTCAAAATGGATTTAGTTTCTTGCCGGTACGAATATTCTTGACTTGAAACTTACTTGGGCAGCAACTGGTACAGCAGTTCCTCGCATTTCCTCTTCTCCTCCAGATAGTCAGAGGTGCGTTCCTCAACCAACGCCTCCAAGTTGTTCGCGTATTGCTCCACCTGTGTCAGCAACATGTCCAGACGCGTTGAGGTCTCGCAGTCCCTGGAGAAACAAATCATGGTAAAAGAGCAATAGGCTGTAGGTACGACTGTAACTACCAATCATGATCTGAGATCGTGAGGCGGTCTAACATCTTTATGTGGTCAGACCCTTGAAGTAGGAATGAGTGGATACCGAGTGCGCTATTTTTTTTAAGAGCAAGATTAAAACAACTATACAGAAAAACCGAAAACTATTTAGGTAAGGTTCTTTTCTCGCTACCGTTTTTCCTTGTATTGACCTACGGGTTATCCTGAAAGTAAGCAAAGCAATAAATTTTCCTTACTTGTTAATCCTCTGAATGTTTTCCTTGAGTGCGGAGAAGTCAGGTCGGTCGTCATCCGGCAAAGTCCAGGGTGGCTCTCCCGTCAGCGACTGGCGCGGAGAAGCTGATAGAGGAGAGGTGCCACGGTTTCTCATATCTGCACTTCCTGTTAAAGTTAAATAGATAAGCCATAAAAACTCCTTTCGTGTCAAATATCAAGATCACCGGCAAGTTTGCCCTAGGATGCTATTCAGAGTGGCAGGAGTAGGTTAGATTGTAGAAGCTAATTTATGTTGTGTAAATAAATTTGTTTTTTCATATAATAGTGTGTTTCATTAATTAATGTAGCCGCTCAACAACAAATCCTATTAACATAATATAAAATATGTTTACCCTATTGATTGACATGGTCAGTGATAGTCAGTGATTTTCATACTTAAAAACGAAGTGACTTATATCCTCATTGCTATTTAATGATAAGATATTTTTTACAAAAACTGAAAACCGACTTCAAATTCCTGAATATTTACGAGATTAATACCCATCTTTTTTTTTGTTATCAATCTCTTTGCGTTTTGCTTACCTACTGAGGATGACACCTGCCTCCAACACTTTCGAACAAAAAACTAAAGTAAGTATGACATTCATTCATCATAAATAATAACTCATATGGTGCTGACTGACTGACAGACAATAAAACGTGGTGGTTTTATTCTCTTTGACAATCAACGCAGAGCCTAACCAAAAGTCCTAAGAGTAGGTATGCAATTTGCAGGGTAGCTTCCTGTTGTAACGTATGGGACATGCACAGAAATGAATTCCCGACACATAACCCCTAAGGATAAAGTTTATGTAAAATAGCAGCAACCGATCGAAGTCGCGGGGATAACCATACCATACCACAATCGACAAAAAAAAATTTCGGCAAGTCGTGATTTCAAGAGATGATGACATTTTTTACGATGATTAAGTTTTACGGGACAAGCAGCAATCCCTCAATAATTAAATTAATATGGGACCACCCCGGGATCATACTCTATACACCAGCGAAAGAATTATCAAAATCGGTTTAGTATTGGCGGAGATATCGAGTAACATAAACAAAAAATTAAATACAGCCAACTTGAGAACCTCCGCCTTCTTGAAGTTGATTAAAAATAATTAAAATTATTTAATGAAAATGAGTCTTGAAAGGCAGTATCTTTATATCTTGATTTTGTATGAAACGAGATAGGTACCGGTCTATTCCATCTTATTCCACTAGCTCGTGACCGATGAGATTACTTGCCCCAAACAACATCGATCATCGATCATGCATGATCATCGATCATCAAACTAATATCATTTCTATCCAAGCCATCGGCCCACTGAGCGGAAGATCAAAGGTCAATAATCTAAAGATTAATTAATTTACGAGCAGTGTTGGGAGGTTGCGCAGCTTTCGATCCGAAGGTCGTGAGTTCTAATCCTGATTGTGCTTAAAACGGTGAAGGAAAACATAGTAAGGAAACCAGTATCGTCGGCAACGCGTGCGTGATGCCTCTGGTATTGCAATCGCTCATAGGCTACGGTAACCGCTTACCAACAGGTGGGCCGTATGCTTGTTTGCCACCTTAGTTGTATGCTGTGAACGTTGCTTGACTTCTGTTTATACTAAGTGACACGCGTTATAGAACAGCTAATTCATCATCATCACTGAGGTGGCAAACAAGCTTACGGCCCACCTGTTGGTAAGCGGTTACCGTAGCCTTGCTAGCCGTAGCTATTGTAAGAGCGCTTACAATACCAGAGGCATCACGCACGCGTTGCTGACCCCGAACCCCCTCCCCCTAAAGAGCTCTGGCAACCTTACTCACCGCAGGAACACAACACTATTTGAAACAAATAATGTTATTTGGCTGCGATATTCTGTAAGGCGGAGGTACCTCCCAGGCGGGCTGCTCCAATTCAGAACGAGAAAATCTCGCTGTGCCCTACCTCCTCCTAAAATGATGGATAATTTTGGGAAAAAACTCACGTTTGAACTTGTCCTCGAGCACGGCAGCGCAGTAGTCGCAGGCAAGCGTGCAGTGTGGCCGCCTCATCTCTAACAGCGGGCTGACTGCACGCCGCGGGCTCGGCGTGTCGGCCTCCCCCGGCGGCACCAGGGACATGACTCTGCGGTCAAATGAAATAACAGCTAGGTAGGCAAATTTCTATTATAGATAGATAGATAGAAAATTCTTTATTGCACATAAAAATAATACAAAGGCGAACTTAATGCTAAAAAGCATTATCTTCCAGATAACCTTAGTGTTTGTGGACAGAAGATGTGAAGGTAGTGCACAGGAGAGGGAACAATTGAGATCATAAAAACGAAAATAAAAGGAGTTATGATGCTAATTACTTACTAAAACTTTGAGAGAAATAGGATTTTTAATACATACTAGTTTAAAAATAAATAAGTTCAATACATAAATATATAGATACCATAATAAATACATATGCATACCAATAAAATATTGTAAATAAGAAAACAAATGCTCATTTTTGTATCATTTTATCAAGAAGATGATTATAGATTCTGGACCTGAAAACCTCCACCGACGTGGATTCACGAAAAACAGGAGGGATATGATTCCAGAGACGCGTAGCGGTTATTGTGAAAGAGTCCGAGTAAGATTATAATATAACAACCTTAGAATGAAGCAGATATCAGAACACGCTCCGACGTGTACCGAATATGCCTTAGCACGCAGTTCATGTAGCAGCTAGCGAGCTGCTAGCGTACGAGCGCATTTCTAATGCAATAATACAATTTTTACTTGATTTTCTATTATTACTATTATTATTACGATACTATTTTAAACTATTTGGACATTGATTTAAACATTATTGAGATTTATTTTTATTTCTTTTTGAATTTTAGTTGTGTTGACTTTTTGCTAATGATTAATATATTTTCTTATTTTTTATTAATTGACTGTTCACTTAGTCAATTTAAGTTATTACTATTATAATTTTTTGCATGCCATCTCTCTAAATTTGCATATCGTCGCCGGTCAAGCATGTTGAACCACCTACAAGTTTTGTAATCCACTGTACACATGTTTAAGCAAATAAATGATCTTTTTCTTGATCTTTAATAATGTTCATACTCTTTTTTTAAACGCTAACATGTATTTTTATCGAAAATTTACGGAACTTTGTGTATCTTTCTTTGGGGCCACCTTCAAACCTAAGCGTTCTTATTAACCCGACACTAGAGTTATTTTTAGCGTTCTTTATGTACACCAATAACTCCGTAACTAGTAAGTAGTTTTTTCATTCAAATTATAAAATAGCATCACTACTTGACTTGATATACTTCTTCTCAACCGAGAACACAAGCATCAGTCCCGTTTTAAATTAAAGGGATTACATTAGAATCCCTTTAATTTAAAACAATTGCTCCAAGTAGAATTAAATTATGTAAGGTAGTATAATGGGAAAGGGCACGATAGTAATTTCTGTAAAGATTCTGGCAACAAGAATCCCTATTACTCCCAAGGGGTCCTTAGCGGGAACCTACTGTAATCGTTATAAATTGCAGGTCACAAGTCAGGAGGTTGTAACTTTACGTCGTGCCCAAATTCCACAAGTTGTCGTCTTTCATTCACATAGTTTCTTTATATATTTTATAGATATAAAAAAATCCATGTTTTCTTATGGACAGGACTAATCTTTTATTTATCAATCATTTTCACATAATTCAGAAGAAGAGAAAAGATTTTATAATTTTTATATAAAATCTATTCTCTTCTTATTTTATTGGCTACTAAGAACTGACCATTGGCAAAAACAAAAATATGTCCGCCCATTTTTACGAGTAAATAAATAATAAACAACAAAAACATTCACATGCCTACATTTGTCTTGATCCCGCTCGAGGATTTCCTGTAAACATGAGTTGTAGAGGTTTATGTCAACGAACTTTTGTTTCTAGGGAATACCTGTTTCTTACGTTTTGCGATTTGAACAAGAAAAGTGTGCAAAGTTGACATGCTGTATCCTTTTTCCTCCCTGAAAAATGACACTAGAACAATATTTTTTTTTTATGCTGTTTTGCATTTTCAACATAATTATGTTATTTGACACCCTCAGTGACGTAGTTACTGAGACGCCAAGGGTGCGGGTTCGATTCCCGCTGCGGGGCAAATGATTGCATGATCTGCAAATATTTGTTCCAGGTCTTGGTGTTGTGGTTGGCGTACTCGTAGTTTCTGATACTCACGACACAAGGAATCCTAGTGTGGAGTCAGGACTATGTATGTGAATATTGGGTTTTATTAATTTATTTATCCATTTGAATAAAAAAGGACCGCTAGCTGCGCTAGGCGCAGTGTGGGTCTTTTTTTTATTTTATTTTTTATATATTACACATGGTCAACTTCTTCTTCTCGAGTCAAGGACTCTTTCAAACTCTACTCGACCAATATGTAGCAACCTCGATGGCCCTTTCCGTTGCCTCATTTAGGTCCTCCCAAGTGCAGGTGGCCGTGCACAGTGGACAGGAAAGCAGGTGCCGCATGTCCTGTACGGGGGCTCCGCACTCGCACTGTACTCTGGACGAGTCAATTATACCCCATCAACTGGTCAACTGATCCCCAACTAGGCATAGTCTGTACTATGGATACCAGAGACTGATATATATAATATATATATTTAACACCCAGGCACAGAACAAACATCTGTGTTAATCACAAATGTTTGTCCAGTGCGGGAATCGAACCCGCGACCTCTAGCGCAGAAGGCAGAGTTACTACCAACTGAGCTATGAAGCCTGTGTTGCATAAAAACTTTTATTTAGCCATATATAGAGTTCTGCAAAATAAAGAGCCGTACCAAAATTTCAAGAAAATAAAGAGCTTTTATACTAAAACTGAAGTAAATGCAATCGGATAGGTCCTTTGTTTGAGTGTACTGTCTCGACGCTTGAAGTTTCCGATTTCACGGCTTTTGAGAAGCGTTAAGTACGTCGAGCGAAACGTTCTGTTGATGTAACGATGTTTCATTTTTGTAAAGTTGCGGATATTATAATGCTTTTGTGTACTGAATTGTATCATCATCATAATCGACATCATTTCAGCTGGAGGGCGTCTACTGCTGAACATAGGCCTCAAATTAGACAAACAAAAAACAAGGCAAATTACACAGTTTTTTTAAGTGTTTCCATTATTTATGTTTTTAAGTCCACCCCGAACAATCTTCCTCTAATTTTATCTTCACTCCATCCAAAGGTTGTCTGGAAGCTTTTCGCTTTTTAGCGATAAGACCGCCCATTGTACATTAATGGTCTTTAGTTTGAGCTGGGAGTCCCCCAACATCTTGTAGCCTTAATCCAATCTTTGTACTACAATAACCAAGGAACTGTGAGAATCGATACTGAGAAATCAGACCCGTTCAATTTTGGGAAAGGCGTGAGACAAGGATGCATTTTGTCACCCATACTTTTCAACGTTTACGGGGAATACATCATCAGGCGAACTTGTGAAGACTGGGAGGGTGGGGTCACAATAGGCGGCACAAAATTGACAAATCTACGTTATGCTGATGATACCACGCTCCTGGCAGCCACCGAGGCAGAAATGGTGAATCTCCTTAAAAAGATGGAACGAATTAGCAATGAGATGGGCCTTAGGATTAATCACTCCAAAACGATACTGATGGTGGTTGACCGCGCGTGCAAACTTAATCTAAACGGTCAATTAAGCCTGGAAGTGGTAGATAATTTTGTCTACCTTGGCTCTAACATAAGCAATACGGGTTCTTGCGAAAAGGAAATAAGAAGGCGCATAGGTATGGCCAAAAGTGCATTTTCGCAAATGCACAAAATATGGAGAGATCGCAGCATATCTCGTAATACTAAAGTTACGCTTGTTAACACCCTTGTCTTCTCCATCTTTAACTACGGAGCAGAAACATGGACTCTTAAGAAAGCCGACCGAGACCGCATAGACGCTTTCGAAATGTGGTGCTGGAGGAAAATGCTACAGATTCCCTGGAATGCCTTCCGCACCAACGTGTCCATTCTACGGGAGATCAAGGTGAAGTCGAGACTGTCCTCCATCTGCCTCCGCAAAGTTCTGGATTTCTTTGGTCACATAGCCAGAAAAGACGGCGAGAACCTCGAACAACTGATGGTTACCGGGAAGGTAGATGGCAAACGACCAAGAGGGCGCAGCCCACTGAGATGGAGTGACCAAATTCGCTCAACCCTGGACACAAAGCTCCATGTTGCGTTCCACGCCGCTAAAGACCGGAACAGCTGGCGTGATATTGTTCGGAAGAAGATACTTTAACGGGGATTTCACGACCCTCAGTCATGAGGAGTACGACGCGAGGAGGAGTTTTAGTTTTTTTTTTTTTTTTTATGTTATACGGAGGCAAACAGGCTTACGGCCCACTTGATGGTAAGCGGTTACCGTCACCTATTGACATCTGCAACACCTGGAGCATTGCTAATGCGTTGCCTGCCCTGGAGAAATCTTTTTGTATTTTTCTTAAAGCTCTTCATGTTGTAGGTTAGCGGAAAAACCTCGGAAGGAAGCTTATTCCACAATTTGCACGTATGGGGGAGAAAGGATCTCGTAAAACGAGTGGTTCTGTTTTATTTTGTATTTTTTTTTAATTTTCATTGGTGTACAATAAAGCATTTTCATTCATTCATTCATTCATAGGCCTCGCCATAGCTTTCCAGCGCGACCGACCTTATACGGCCTGCTTCCAACAATCATTTGGGGGTTTTACCTATGCTCGCCACGCTGGGCATGCGGGTTGGCGAGTGCAGGTAAAGCTATTGCTGGTATGGAATGCTGATGCCCCTCTTACGACATTCATGAGTAGTAATGGAGATGCCTATTCTTCAGCCGGAGCCTCCACGGCTACTTAAAAGTATGGCCCATATAAACTAAAATAAATAAATAATAAATATTCCGGACATATCACACACGGTCAACTGATCCCAAACTAGGCATAGCCTGTATTTTGGGTACCAGAGACTGATATACATAATAGGTAAATATCTAACACCCAGACACAGAACAAACATCTGTATTCATCACACAAATGTTTGTCCAGTGCGGAAATCGAACCCGCTAACTCTAGCGCAGAAGGCAGAGTTACTACCAACTGAGCTAAGAGGCCTGTATAAACTAAAGGTAAGTAAAAAAACCTTTATTTACATCTATTCCAGATGATTTTTACAGAGTCAGGTGCCTGGGGCATGGTTTTGAATGGAGTATGCTTGCTCAGCACTTATACCAATCTGTCAGCCAGGTCAGCCGCATCCATAGGGTAGAGAGGGCCTTACATGCGGAGCTTCAATGTAAGAACCGGGCATAAGCCGTGGATTTCCTCACGTTGTTTTTCCTTCTCGTTTTAGTTACGGTTTAGGAAAAACATATTTTCTTCTAACTTCTAACAGAAAAATCCTTTGGGATCTGAACACATGATCTTTGGCTGGAAAGTGTCTAAATATCCCTATCTCCTTAAATCTCGTTGAGTGAATGAATGAATGAATGGCTTTTATTTGCATGAAGTATAGTATATATAGGTACATGGTCTTTTACATTTGATAGAAATTGAATTTGATAGAATTTGTCGTTGATAGAATAGTGGGTAAGTAGTAGCTAAGTTGATACTGTTTATGTATCTGTATGAAATATATTTTTCTTCCTGGCAATCTAATGTAGGTATCGAAAATATAAGAGAAATAAAATAGTTATCAAATATATCAAAAGTCCGAGATCCCTAAATCCCAGTGGGGTTGAAATTCCGTAGTTCCAGTTATTTTGGAACGGGAAATCTAAATTATCTTGACTTTCCTGCAAACCTATATGTTTATTCACCGGAAAATATCAGGGGAATTAAGAGTAGATACCTACAACCATAAAGATCTACTTTGTCTTGTTTTATTCGCCGTGTACATTTACACTTACAGTTCAGACATCTGTTGAGTTTGAGTCCGGGGCTCTTATTAGGGAGCATCCACATTAGCACACGGCTGCTGCACGTGCGCATTTTGTAATGCAATCTGGGCGAGCACGTTGCAAACTATTACAGTAACTAGGCGTGAGCGGCGCATTTTCGAGCGAGTGAAGATCTCTCTCACAAACAACTTGGACGAGTCGGCATTGTAAGTTAATTTGTTTCCATCCGATAGATTTTAGATTATATGAAAGAACTTTGTTCTTACATTCAAAAAGGATTTTTATACAAAATACATGAAAAAATTTGACTTTCAAAGTTTATATATTTGTGCCTCAACGATCTTCGAAGTACCAACTTATAATAGACATCGCAAAGTCTTAGTTCGGGGCGAACCAAAAGTTCCCTAACGTTGTATAAATTACTAGCTGGTGCCCGCGACTTCGTCTGCGCAGGATTAGTATATATACTTACTTGACACTTATCGTCATATTTTAGACAATTCACACAATATCTTTATAAATTGTAGCATATGTGTTATTCTGATGTATAAGCTATATTATTGTGAAGTTTCATTAAAATTAATTCTGTAGTTTTTACGTGAATGAGTAACAAACATCCATCCATCCATCGATCCATACTTACCAACTTTCACGTTTATAATATTAAGTAGGATAGGAAGTAGGATATATCAACAATAATAATAAATGTCGTGAAAGCCGAGGTATATTTCATCTTGCGTGAAGGAATATTTGTCCCTTATACCTACTAAGAAATACTGTAACACTTGGTTATCGAGATTCCCTAGGGTGCATCGACATGAGTTTGCGAAACGACGTTTATGTTGCCTCGTTTCGTTCTCGAGACCGCATCGCTTCATCTACCGTACCTATAGGTCATCATACTATGACACTACTTTACATAGAGCTATCCTAGACCGTTGCAAACTATGTAAAGATAGCTCAACTGATTCAGATCGCTACCAATCAGAAGCGTCCTCAAGATGCTTGCGTCATTATTAGGCTGGATGTTTTGTACATATTTGTATTATTTGTTACGTTCTTTCTGTAGAGAATCCTACCTAAAAGCCTACTATTGAAGTGACAAAAACCAGCGTCCACAAACTTCCATTGCAGCACATTTGATGTAATTATCACACAGCAACCGTTTTAAGAACATTTCCTTTTACGAAATTTAATTTCGGCAAAACCTAAATAAAACACCCTCTTAGAAATCATACTTATACCGCTTTTACTCCTTAATTTTATTTAATTGCTCCGAATTCATGTCTTTGTGCCAAAACACAGCTCCTTCTATAGGAACGACATTTTTAACTGTCTGTACAGAAACCGCAACGAAATAATAGCATCGCGTTTGACTCGCATCTGGAAACAGAAGCCAGGAAAAGAAGCCTAAATAAATAAAGCTAGCGTGCCAGAGATTTATTTCCCTTGTTCCCCTTTGTGTGATATCTTGTATCACTCCGATTTCAAGGAAACTTGAGGAAGTATTTTTAGAAATTGTTTTGATACGTGGCTCAGTAAATTCACCCCTTAATTTGAGCAGTTTACGATTGAATAAGCTTCGCGCTATGTAGCTGACGAATACTACGTAGCTACGAAATGCTACGCAGCTACGAAGTGCTACGCATCTACTCGTATCGTGATTATTATCACACTATGTTACAAAAACGAAAGAAACTCAGTCTTTCTGTCTATTTAATAAATTTTCATGACCTGATGGATTTCATGGCTGAACAGAGTTTGATGAAGTTTGGTATGCAGATAACTTAGGCCTGAGGTAGACACAGCTTTTTATCTGAGTACCCTGCAAGTGTAATTACGGGCCGTTGTATATAACAAAATCAATACAGTAACAAACAAGTATAACTAAACTAACTTTACATACTAATAACTTTTCATTTATGTGAATATTGGGTGTTATTATAATTATACCTTACCAATATAAATATCAAAAAAAATCAAGTTAATAAATGTACATCGGTACTCGTAATTCAAATAGAACTGATAATCAGATGTAAAATCAGAAAAATATTCTGAAATGTCCGCTGGAAGCTTTCCAACCTGTCTTTCAAGTAAACGAAAGTAATTTATTTTGGTCTCTCTCAAGAATTTCAAACGTTACTTTCAAGCCCCATCAAAGTAGAAATGTTCGGTTGAAAAATATCTGTATTCTGCTCTCCCGTAATTTGAAATTTCTTTTTGCTTTCCCTCCAATCTGAGGTTTAATTATAATTATGTACCGTAAGGCTTTAGCCACACCAAACATTAGGAGGACCGAAACACGTGTTCATATGTCTTACAAACAAAAAACCTCCAAATTCAAACTCAAAATTGACTTTAATCAGTAGACATAAGATTTTGAAATATGTAGATAGATAGATATATAAATCATTTATTCGATACACACAAATACAGCACAGACAGAGATAAAAGCAATCGGAAGAAACAACAGTAGGTTACAATCACTATAAACGAAAAGCTTAGGCACTTAGTAGGTAGGTAGGCTAACAGTGAACTTAATAAATTAATAAACTACACATTAACATAAAAGCAGGCGCCTAACCCACCTATCAAGTGGGTGCCAACTGGTGATACCTACTTATGGTGATCGATGTGTCTACGCTGCAGTGGCATGGGTCAAAAAGGTCCTATCTCAGCTTATTGCTGCTCCGCCGAGGCGTAGCAGCGCTGGTTTTCAGATAGGACCTGTGGAGTAAGACCTCACGATCGCAGGGACATTACCTACCCTAGACTCTCACTAGAGTGGGTAGGTTGTCACTCCGGTACTAGTAACGCGCAAGTGTGTTTTTAGATATTTATATGGTGTGGTTTATTCTATACTATCCCGAAAGGGGGTTTGCTCCAAACCCAATTGGCAATAAAGTTTGCTCAACGACATTTGGAAATTCGTCATTTATCACTGTGCAAAAATCAGATGTTTTGGGGTCAAATCAATTCAAACTCCAATATTCTGATATTTTGGTAGCAATTTTGATGTCAAACCTCTCGTATATTTAATAATGACCAAAAACAGCTGATTTGAATAAGTACAGAGAAAATAATCTGTTTTTTTGCTTATTGTTTTTCTTTTTTGTTGATACAATAAGCCACTTTCGGGATACATCTTGTGATTCACCTTATTTTTAGATGACAAAATATCGCTTACAGTTTAAACTCGGCTGTAAGCCATGTTTTTCTGAAAAAGACTCGTTCAAACAGAGTGCAATATGTCATCTGACATACTTTGGAAGCTATTTCAAATTGATTCTTACGTCTACTAATTAAGTTAATTTTGAGTTTGACATTTGAGGGCGTGCCATATAGCCTCGATATAGCTCAACATTATCGCAACCCCCTAAAAGTCAAGACCCTCAAAGACTCAAAATTGACTTTATGTAGTAGATGTAGAGATCTATTTGAAATAAATGTTAAATAATAAGCACGCCGTTTGATCACAGCTTTAGACCAATGCAATATGTAGCACGTCAAATTAGTTGGGATTATATTTGCATGGATTATGACCACGAGTCTGTAAAAGAGCTTGCAACAGATATAGCTGGGACCGCTTTTCAGTTTTAATTTTATTGCAAGTGAAATTGTTTGTTGGGAATTCTCTGTTTCGTAATTAGCGGCATATAGGCATTTATCTGGTGTGGTTTTTAACAAAGGCTATCTGGTTTTTCATCAAAATTACAATGAGCTACGTCATGTGCGCAGTTTATTTTTTAAAAATATTTCAGAGTTAGCACGCTCAGTCAACTGATCCCAAACTAGGCATAGCCTGTACTATGGGTACCAGTGACTGATATACATAATAGATAAATATTGAACACCCAAACACAGGACAAGCATCTGTGTTCATCACACAAATGTTTGTCCAGTGCGGGAATCGAACCCGCGACCTCTAGCGCAGACTCTGCCTGAGTTACTACCAAATGAGCTATGAGGCCAGTCGAATTATAAGTTATAGTCGAATATTATTGATTTCAATTTGATCAAGAGGAGGTAATTTGAGAACCTTTACAACGAATGTCGGTTCTGTAAGCTATATGGCCTGCCCAGTGCCATTTCAACTTGCTAATTCTGAGAGCTGTCAGTGACCTTGATTCTTCTACGGATTTCCCCATTTCAGATCTTATCACGTAGTGAAACTTCGAGCTTAGCTCTCTACATAGCCTGTTTCGTAGCATATTATTCTTTGGGTATAATATAACAATTTAGTGTTCAGAAAAAGAATGCAGATGCTTTTGACTAATTTCAAGTCCTACGTGCTCCGGGTGCCTGCTAAGTACAAGGACGTGTTCCACACGCCCGACCTCTGGGGGCTTACCTACCGGGGTCGTCTACCGTCGCTACAGGGAGGCGCAACGCATTTAGAAATTCTTGCCTCTTTTTGTTATGATTGTGTATTGTTTAGTTTATTATTATTTTCATATGTATGCTAGTCTTTTAAGGTATTTATTAATTAGCTAGCACCCGTGGCTACGTTCGTGTGGTACCAACATAAAAAGTAGGCTATATGCTATCCTAAGTAAAGAACTCTTATTCCAAGTTTCATGGAAATCGGTTGAGCCGGTACGCTTTGATTGAACGACAAATATCCAAACACCCTTATAACCTTTCGTATTTACAATATTGTTATGCTATTCCATAGAAACCGTGCATTGTTTTTCGGGATAAAATAAGCATATGTCATTCTCTGACCAAATCAAACCAAAACAAATCTATCCCATGCATTTTTCCGAGCTAAAAAGTAGCTTTTTTACTATTCCACACCTTAATCTCCGTGCCAAATTTCATCCAAATCCGTTCAGCTGTTCTGGCATTCATTCACATTCGCATTTATAATAGTACTAAAGTAAGCTTAAAATTGAATCACTATATGACAGTAAGTATAGTACTAGATGACTTTTGTTACTCGATGAACTACACCTTCTATAGATAAGATACCTAGACTGCCTACTGCTACTTAGGTACCTACAAACCGGGCACAGTCGGCATTCGGGTGGGTTCTGAGGAAGTCATTGGGTTCCGCCTAATGACTTCTTCGGAATTCAGTTTACTGGTTGTACCAACTTCTCCTGCCTCAATAACTTATAACCTATTTACAATATTGGGGTAATCTTTTATTGGCCTTATATCTATTACAAGTTAGTATTTGCCTAGATTTAAGTGAACGCTGTTGATTACCAATGAACAAATAAACAATAAGCCTGCGCCTTCGCTCGCGTGGAACCTAGATAAAAAGTAACCAATATGCTTTTCTAGGTTAAGAACTATATATCTCTTTCAAGTTTCATCGAAATCGGTACAGCCATTACGGCGTGATTGAAAAAAAAGAAACACAAACATTCATAGGTAGCTGAATAAATAGTCTGTTATTACCCATGCAAAAAACACGTCGATCCGTTGATCCATTGCTGCGTAAAACGACTAACTAACCAACAAACGCATTTTATCATATGTAGTTAGTTTAATTTGTAAAAAATAAGCCCCTTATGAATACAATGTTCCTCGAAAGAAACAGCTATGAACATATCCTAAAGAAAATAAAAGAACAATTCTAATGCCTTGGGTCGGGGAAAAGTGTAATTTCAGAGACAATTTCAGCAAAAGGTCTTTGGAACGATGAAAAAATAACAAAACTGAAAATGTCGTTTGGTTTGAACTTTTTAAGAGGAGGTTCAATTTAAATATTAAATGCTTGAAGTGATCTGGATCAATTTAAAAAAAATATAAATATTCCGGACATATCACACACGGTCAACTGATCCCAAACTAGGCATAGCCTGTACTATGGGTACCAGAGACTGATATACATAATAGATATATATTTAAATAATTGATCTATCGTTATGTAGATCGTTTTGTTTTCGATCTTCAGATAGCTCAACTGTTTCGTTTTTTTTCGTAAAATAGTTGTACCTAATATTTACTTGTTTATACTTTCTTCATATAAATATTTAATTATAATATGAGTACCTATTTTATCATCAGGATTATCAAATCAGATCAGTTTCTGTGAAATTAATGTTAGTCTGATGTCAAAGTGAGTGGAGTAAATAAATATTATTGACTAAGAATACTAGGGTTAGAACTAAGCTAGGTATTCATAAAATACTGGTAAGGCCATACATCTATTATAGATGATTTATACAGCGTCAGGTGGAACTTTTTTACTCACCTATAGGACGCTGTATGTGCCCGGGACATAATTTAGATGATTTTTTTTTTTTTCAACGGATATTTATGCTGCGGGTCTCTTACGACCACTGCCAGCGATCTACCGGACTAGGCGAGCGAAGAGGGCGCTACTGCCGAAAAAAGTTAGGTTGGGGTAACGACAAGGGCATCACTTAGGTACTGACCTCGGCTTGGGCTGATGCCAGAGGAAGGTTTTTTTGAGGAGGCCATCACCCTGAAGGGGTGGAAATGTAGGGACGGGACGTCGTTGTCGACCCCGCCGGCGGTGTCGGTGTGATATGTGGTGGTAGTGACTATCCTAGTGTTTGGTGAGGTCTGCTGCAGCACAATAAAACACGGGATAAAGTTCCACTCACTTTAGTTTAGTATTTACAGCAAAGTTTTGGAAATAGCATATGCACAATGTTATTAGAAATACGGAATATAGATAGTACAGCAATAGCGTTAGATTTAAATAAATAATTTGTCGAGATACAAGCCACGATGTTTTTTCATCAGTCGCTAGGCACCGTCTATCAGAAGGTGAGCGCAGGCGCGCGCGCGTGCGTTAAGTAAACGTTAGTTAGTTAGTTTAGTTTACGTTTTTTTAACACTTTTGCGTTCAGCGTGTATGCATCTAGGTTCATAGCGGACTGTAAGACATTAAGTCGACACGATTATTTGCGCTGCACACACGACTGCCTTCCGACATTACAATATTGGTAAGTAGTGGTACTCCACTACTTACCAATATTGTATATATAAATATATCTGTGGCGTACCTACTGGTACGCCACAGATATATTTGGATGGAGTAGACTTACCCAGCACTTATACCATCCTCTCAGCTTAGTCAACCTTATACACACGAAAGACATGGTCTGGTAATACGTGTGGAGCTGACTAAGCCGCGGGTTTCCTCAGGATGTTTTCCTTCACCGTTCTGAGCACGTCTAATATTTGAAATTGCTATTTTATCGTAAGCGTTGCGTTCATGCTTGGGCTACGAAGCGTAAGATCGTTTGTGATTCGTTTCATCGACGGTCACTTGTCTAGAATATTCGCCAATCAAAATCAAAAATTTCATACTCGGCGCCGTCATTTTTTTGGCTAACGCCAATATTTGACTTTGCTATCGTATCGTAAGAGTAGCGTTTGTGCTTAGGCTAAGGAGCGTAAAGTCACTTGTCTAGACTGAGCTGTAGGTATATAGGCGTCACCATGAATAATACGCTTATAATCAGGTTCATTTGTGCTGATTGTGTGTTAGAGTAATTGCTTGCTTGCTTGAGTAGTAAAGCAACAGTAATTGGAATTTCGATGCTGATTCAACTCTCTAATCTGAAGCCTTATTACTAAACCAGATTCTCAAGCGTATTTGACAGATAAACTAACCTAATTGGAGACGGTTAAATCCACCTACTACTTTATACATTGTTGGCAAGTCATTATCATCATCTTTAGTAATTTTAAGACATATCTGTAACACTTAAGAGGAGACTTGTTTAAGAGGAGGTAGGGCACAGCGAGATTTTCTCGTTCTGAATTGGAGCAGCCCGCCTGGGGAGGTACCTCCGCCTTACAGAAAATCGCAGCCAAATAACATTATTTGTTTCAAATAGTGTTGTGTTCCTGCGGTGAGTAAGGTTGCCAGAGCTCTTTAGGGGGGAAGGGGGTTCGGGGTTGGCAACGCGTGCGTGATACCTCTGGTATTGCAAGTGCTCATAGGCTACGGTAACCGCTTACCATCAGGTGGGCCGTAAGCTTGTTTGCCACCTCTGTTGTATAAAAAAAAAAAAAAACTTATGCAAATAAACTTGTTTTACTCAATAAAATGCTATTCTACTCTATTACATTGTGAATTATTTGTGCTTGGAGCACAGTAGTTTAAGAGCTACGATGGCACATATTGCCGTACTTAAACTTTAACGTTAATTATAAGAAAAAAACACTCAAGATTTAAAACCAGCTTGACAGCAATTAAAACTTTTTCTCTACCTACCATCTTGTATTTAAACATTTTATAGCAAAGTGCGGAGTTTGCTTGTCGTTAGCGGGTACTTAACCATTAACTTTTATAATTAGACGCGAAAGACGCATAAAAAATGAACGAGGGACGATTTGGTGAGTCTTGTACGCAAATTCAATTTGTTAAACAACTTTTAAGGGTTCCGGGGACCCATATAAGATCCTTCAGTTACTTCAGTCCTACCGTCCCAGTCTTTCAAAGTTTAGGGGTCCATTACACACTAAATCAGATATAAATAGGATTTAGGAGAAGGTAGGGCACAGCGAGATTTTCTCGTTCTGAATTGGAGCAGCCCGCCAGGGAAGGTACCTCCGCTTTACAGAAGATCGCAGCCAAATAACATTATTTGTTTCAAATAGTGTTGTGTTCCTGGGATGAGTAAGGTTGCCATAGCTCTTTATGGGTGGGGGGGTTTGGAGTCGGCAACGCGTGCGTGATGCCTCGGGTATTGCAATCGCTCATAGGCTACGGTAACCGCTTACCGTGGGCCGTATGCTTGTTTGCTACCTCAGTTGTATAAAAAAAAAAAGATTCTCTAACCAACTGGCTCACGGCGACCAAAACGTAGGCTATTGATTTTCTGATGAAAATAAGGAGAGCTCTAAGGAGGTATCATTGCAAAAGTCAATTGTCATTCATGCATGTTGCAATTGACTGTGTGAAAAGCTCGCCCCTAAAATCTTTCTCTAATACAAAGAAACAGTATGACGCACTATCGTGCTAAAAATAGAGCAAACTCTTCCCGGGGACACTTCGAGTACGTGTTAGCTACAGAGACGGTGACTCAATCTTTAACTTCTTCTTCTTCTTGTCGTGTCACTGATTCTTTCATGGTCATCCTGTATTATGTTAGTGACCATGTTGAAGTATGGTGGCCTAAGACCGTCGATGAAAGAATCAGTGTTGTGAAAGGATTAAAGTGCGCCTCTTAAGGCTCCTTTCGTGCACATAAAAAAGTGTTAAAATGAAAAAAAAAGTGTTGTGTAATGGTTAGTAGAGAGGTTTGAGCCTCAAGACGAAAGTCTACAATCAGCGCGTGTTGCCAGTGATGACTTATGGCACTGAGACTTGGTCGTTAACTATAGGCCTCATATACAAGCTCAAAGTCGCGCAGCGTGCTATGGAGAGAGCTATGCTCGGAGTTTCACTACGTGATAAGATCCGAAATGAGGAAATCCGTAGAAGAACGAAGGTCACCGACATAGCTCTCAGAATTAGCAAGTTGAAGTGGCAGTGGGCAGGCCATATAGCTCGCAGAACCGATAACCGTTGGGGAGTAAAGGTTCTCGAATGGCGACCACGAACCGGGCGACGCAGTGTTGGAAGGCCCCCCACCCGATGGACCGATGACATTCTAAAGGTTGCGGGAAGTCGGTGGATGGAAAGGGCTCAAGACCGTTCGTCGTGGAACTCTTTGGGGGAGGCCTATGTCCAGCAGTGGACTTCTACAGGTTGTTGATGATGAATGGTTAGTAGAAGAAGATAGCCCCGCCGGCCGGTAACTTAAACTATTGTAGTATCTTTAATTATTGCTGGTATATGTATGAAAGGGATAAAATTCTCCAGCTAGGCCCCTACATTGACTCGGTTCGGGCTGAACTGTGGCTGTACTTAGTCCGGTACTGATTTCATTGTCTTTGCTCTATGATAACTCCAAATACATAATAAGATCAGTTATCAATCAGAATTGGTACCTATCTTTTTTCGGGTCGACTGACACGTCGGTCGACCGGAGAAAAGGTAGGTGACGTTGGCACGTTTGCCTAAACTAGAAAATACCTATTTACTCTGCTCTTGGGACATCCAAAGTCATACCTTTCTATAGATGATTCTTAATTTGTATGCTATCCCGAAACGGGCTTATTTTACACCTAATTGGAAATAAAGTTTGTTCTACGATTTAGTAACTCAGTCAGCGTTTTAGGTAGCAATAATGATGCCGAACTTGTCATACGTTTAGTAATTAGTTATAAAGATGATAAAAATACTAAATACTAAGTTGAAAGTGGGAAAATAATCTGAAAGAGATAATATATGAAAATAATGATGTTTTTTCCGCGAATATTATTTCTCTTTGTTGATAGAACCTTTCGGTTTCTGTATCTATTAAGTTTATTTTTAAGTTTATCTATTTTGACTGGCCTCATAGCTCAGTTGGTAGTAGCTCTGCCTTCTGCGCCAGAGGTCGCGGGTTCGATTGACAAACTGCAAACGCTGGACAAACATTTGTGACTAACACAGATGTTTGTTCTGTGTCTAGGTGTTAAATATATATCTATTATGTATATCAGTCTCTGGTACCCACCCCAGCCTGTACGGCTATGCCTAGTTTGGGATCAGTTGACCGTGTGTGATATGTCCGGAATATTTATTTTATTTTAATTTATTTTATTAGTATACACAATTGACAAATCCAACTCGACCTTGCAGCTAAATATTTGCTCATTTCGCAGGATAAATGGATTCCTTTCGATCCAAATCGCTTTTATTTTTCTCCGCGAATGTTCATAATTCAACCGTTTTTCTGAGTGGTTTTCTATAAGCCGCTTTAAGCCGTGTTCAAGCGGCGTGCGATTTGTCATATGAAATTTATTTCAAAATGTTCTTTATCTCATAGAAATACATTCAATTTTGAGTTTATTTTGAGATATCGTACACTCTTAAATGTCAAAATAAAAATTAACTTTCATCAGTAGACATTTTGGAATACATTTTAATGATATATTTATTATATGATATATCGCACGCGCCGTTTTGAACTCGGCTTTATATTATAAACGATAACTACAGAACTGCCTTTGCAAATCCAATTCACGTCGAATGAAAGGAGCAGCAAGGATGGATTGGACGCTTGGACCCATTTCCCCACTAAGTAGTTCTTTTATAGTGTCTTCAAAGAAGTTCTCCAATCTAGCCCCACTTACTGAACGCTAGTCCAATTTACACTCCATTCAAGATCCATACAGTACCGTCAGCACTAGTCTAATCGCTAGAGTACGTCACATGTACAATGATGGAGATAGACATAGTCAATTGAAAAGTTTTATTCGAATATTGAACAATTTCTCTTCACAACATATATGATTCGTAGAGTTTCTGTAGCATTGCTACGAATGTGCTACGAAATAATACTTTCGTAGCACATTCGTAGCAATGCTACACGAAATTGCCTCCTGAACGCACAGGAGGCAATTTCTACAATTTTGTGTTGATTCTGTAGATTTCGCTAGAAAAGCGCATGCTGCGTTTGAACGCAGCGCATACACGCAATGTACAGACGCAGACGGCACATTACTTTAATGACGTATAGTTAATTTTGGCAGACATTAATTGTGCTGCCGATACCTATTTTTTTTTTTTCAAACTTCTAATGTGATCAGGAAAGTCTAAGGACGCTAAGTACGCCTGCAAATGTGCCGCTCGCGCGCATTACAGCAACAGCTCGCGAGCCGGACTTGCGGTGCGCGCATTTGTAATGCAATCTGTTTGTGAGAGACTGAGGCTATTGCAGTAACTGCGCGCGAGCGGCGCATTTGCCAATGTGGAAGCACCCTTACTTTAATCAATTAGATTACTACCGGGGACAGTCCGTTGCAAATTGCCTATAAAGTTTACGCTGTACTTACTGCTCACGGAACATAAAGTTAGTAAAGTGATTGAAAATAGGAGCTAGGTGAATGGAATGGTCAAGGAAAAGTCGAAAGTTTGGTCCGTAAAATTACCAATTATTTATTTTCCAGTCCCTATTATTTAACAATTTTAGTTTCGCTCCTATAATTTAAGAATTATAATGGTCTAAATGCCAGTGCATTCAGTTTGGTCTCCTTCACCAGCCTCTTAGATAAAACATCGAATAAGAGCCACGCCCCTGGTCGCCATGGTTTTAGTTTTTTCGGGAGTAGTCTGATTATCTGTATAACTGAGTCACGGCAATCATCAATGATTTCCTTGAAAGATAGTAAAAAAAGTATATCTAAATATGAATTTTCAGACGATCCTATCTTGAGGAATTATGATTTGCCCATACAAACTTTAAACCCCTATTTCTCCCCTTATAGATTATTTTATGAACAAAAAATACCCTATGACCTTCCCTAGGATATAATCTTTCCTTGCCAAATTTTATTACGATCTGTTCAGCCGTTAAGTCGTGATGAGGTAACAAACATATAAATAAACAAACAGAGTTACTTTCACATTTATAAGTAAAGTATGGATGGGTGTGTGGGTATAAAGTATAAACCATTACAACCGCTAGTAATTAATAACCCCGTAAGCGGCGAGTTCGCGCGCCATTACCCGCCGAAGCCCATCAATCTTTTACTACATCTTTATAAGAGTGTGGAAGCTATTGTAAGACTAAACTACATTCCTGTGATTTTTATAATATTTAGCAGGCGAATAAAGATAAATAATTAACACCCAACAGTCACATAGTCCTGAGCGCACACTAGTTATCACTGTGTCGTGGGTTTCAATGACTATAGCTAACCCCTAATAGGTACAATTTGTTTGCCCATTAGGTAGAGATGTAAAGAAAAGGCTCCATTAGGTGCTAAGCAATGCAGCCTGCAATCTGAGCACTTAAAGTGTCTCCGCAAATTAAAGCTCATCCCACGCCTGCCGGCACAAGGATTCTGCTGGCGTAGAGATTAGCTTCTTTTATCCCTAATCTGTGATAAAGAGGGTCGAGGTTCTTATTTTATTTTGCAATCTCTGCCAAGGTGTATGAAAGGAGAGTTTGTTCAGTGACTTTATGATAGGGGTAGGTAGCGTAACATGCGCCGACAGTAGGAGATTGAAGGTGACATTAAGGTTTTTTGATCAAATTCGGTATTTCTCGCAAACGTTTTTTTTTTTAATTATTATCATAGAATCTACAGCACTTTAGAATAATTATGATTTCTATTATATACTAAGCATACTGCCAATTACAGATTCTTACTTTGTAACATAGAACTTTTTAGTATAGTCGTAAAAACAACAGAAGCGAACAGAGTAAGTACATATAAAAAAAATTAAAGAAAGAAAAAAGGATACTGTTGAGATATAGTACGAATTTTGTACGTTTTGAAATTTTTGCCTTCACTAGAAATGGTGCTTATTTACATTCTTACTTCAAGGTCTATTAACGTCTTTTCAAACCCACACATTGTCTACGACAGATGTTACTGAATACTAATCAAAGCAGATAGCTGAAGTTCTTTTGTTTGAAGAATAATTAATACTAACCAAAGACAGTTTAGTATATTAAATTATCCTTGATACTTACCCACTTCAAATAAAATTTACTAAGCTATGCTTTACCCAAACCAAGGAAAATTGTCCAGTCATTTATTTTAAATATACCCAAATGAAAAGTCTACATTTTCCTCTCACAGAGAAAACGAAATAAACTAAATAAATATTAGCACACTTTTATATCAACTAGTAGATCGCCCGCGAGTGTAAATATGTATAGGTAACGAAATAGAATGGAAAACCATTGACACAATGTGTTCAAGTAAATTTAACAAAAATTATAATGTGAAGAATTTTAGAAATTATTTTCTTAGACTACATAACCTACTTCAGCAGTCAGGTAGAAATCAAACAAACACCAACTTAAAATTTGTTCAAGATTTGATTAAACTTTCACTAAAATAATGATTTCGTTTTCAAAGAACAACTTTTCGAATAAATATATAAAAGGGAAATAAAGGTCCTCAAATGGTGTACTCGAACCGGCCGACGCAGTGTTGGAAGCCCCCCCCCCCCCACCCGATGGACCGACGACATTGTAAAGGTTGCGGGAAGTCGGTCGATGGCGAAGGCTCAAGACCGTTCGTCATGGCACTCTTTGGGGAAGGCCTATGTTCAGCAGTGGACTTCTTCGGGCTAATGATAATTATGATATAAAAGGTGATTTATAATATGTATACCATCCGGAAAGAAGAAAACAGGTTAAAATATTCATACAAATGAAATGAAAAGTGATGTAATTTTTAGTAGATCCCACATAACTGCAATTTAAAAGGGACTACTTTGGGAATACTTTCTGTAAAACACCATTAAAATCGGACCAGCCATTATGGATTAATCGATGTATATAAATAAAATTGATAATGTATCGATAAACCTCATTTTATAACCTCTCAGATTTCCAGGAATTCCGGTTGACTACTCTTTGAATATTTATTGATCCTTTTCCTGTAGCCCAATAAAAAATGGAACATTTTCTGCGAAAGAGGTAGGCTCCAGCTCAGGTAATAATGAACCGAATGAGACGGCCATTGCCCATCGGAAGAATTTGGCCGTCCGCCAAACCGGAGGAGGATAGTACCGTACTTTACCTCTAGGAGGTCACTCACATCCAATATTGTGTGAAAATCGTGTGATAAGTTGACAAAAACATCTTTCATAGGCAAATGTATTTTATACAAATAATAATATATTAAAGTGACGCAACGGGGATGGTGTGCCTGTTACCAATGAATAAATGGAATGAATACTGAATACTGAATCATGAATACTAATACTGACAATAGGTAGGTACTGTTATGACTCCGCTGATGACGAAACAAGAGTCGGGAGAGATTGTGACATGTATTTTTGACAGAGATATAATTTTATTATTTTTTTGTTATGTCTTTTGGCTACTCACTAAGAATCAGTCAAGCCGTATTCTAACAGCGTGCGCTATCACTAAAATTCGTTTCATAATAATCCTTACATATAATTGATTCCAAGTCTATTTTGAGTTTGGCATTTTAGGGTGTGGGATATAACTCGACTATATCCCAAGCTCATAGCAGTGCAACTCAAATTGACTTTATTCTGTAGATGTAAGGATCATTTTTAAATAAATTAAAGATGACATATCGCACCCCGTTTAACCACGGCTTTATTATTAGGCAATAAGAATCAGTGAGATGGCTAATTACAAAAATGGTTGTGTAATTAAGAAAAAAGCTTTTAGTTCTTTAAAAAATACTTAAAAAACATTAGGAGCTGTATAATAAAAACTTAAGATCAAAGAGCAAATCTATCGGCAAAGACTGTTACAGGTTTTTAATCAGATGCAAATAATTGAACGCTTCAAGGCTTCGTCACAATAAAAATCCAATTAAACCTTTCAAATGCAAATAAAAGGAATTGAGAATAAGTGGTTTTCTGTTTGTACCATGTCTTTGTGGTTCAGTATTAAGTGGTTTTATATGTTTATATTACATCAATATATATTATGAGAGGCTTGGTAACTGACTGACATGCAACGCAGAGCCTAATTTGGAGGGTGTATTTGTCTTGGTGTGTAGGGGTGTACTAAGAAGGAATTTTCCGAAATTCTACCCCTTCCTGCAGTGGGTTTTGAAGTATGTATGAAAAAAAATCACGCGAACGAAATCGCTGGTGCTTTTATTAGTCTATTATAAATAATTTATACAGTATCAAGTGGAACTTTTTACTCTCATACAGGACGCTGTAGTGTCTGGGACATGTAGAAATGGAGTAGGCTTGCATATATAAATATAATAAATAAATAAATATTCCCACATAATATCACACACGGTCAACTGATCCCAAACCAGGCATAGCCATGGGCATAGCCATTCTATGGGTACCAGAGACTGATATACATAATAGATAAATATTTAACAACCAGACACAGAACAAACATCTATGTTAATCACATAAATATTTGTCCAGTGCGGAAATCGAACCCGCGACCTCTAGCGCAGAAGGCAGAGTTACTACCAACTGAGCTATGAGGCCAGTCCAGTGCATAACACCTATATCATCTTCTCAAGCTAGTCAACCTTATTCACAAGAGAGTCAAGATCAATAATGCGGAGCTGACTAAGCCACGGGTTTCCATACGATGTTTACCTTCACCGTTTTGAGTACGTGTTAATGCGCACATACATATTTCAAAGTTTGTCCTTCAGTTTGACTTGCTTCACAAGAAAGTCTGAAACTTTGGACAAGCACGCATTCTTAATATTTCAGAAATTTATTTTATTTATTTATTTTATTTTATTTTATTGAAAGGTCCGATAAAACATAAAGTAATCAGATTGCGTGTTTAGTTTGTAAGAAAATTGTGGATGGCCTTGCTTGTAATATTCCTTTGTCACGCCAGTATTTTATGAGGGCTGGCGGAGTAAGGTAGTAACCGTACCTTGCGTCATGCACAAATGAATGTATTAAAATGCTTGACAATAATCATCATCCTCATTTCAGCCGTTCGACGTCCACTGCTGAACATGGCCTCCCCCGCAGACAGAAGAAATTCCTTATCATGTGGGGGGATTTGCCCATACCACGCTGGGCATGCGGGTTGGCGAGTGCAGTTAGAGCTATCGTTGTTAAAATGAGGGACGCTGCTGCCCATCCCCTAGCTTTTTTCCATTAGTCGCCTCTTACGACATCCGCGGATAGGTAGATATGGAGGGGCCTATTCTTCAGCCGGGGTCACCACGGCCATTTACATTAACAAGTGCTCCTAAACAGTAAGATCATACACATACAAATCGCCCAACGGGCTATGGAGAGAGCTATGCTCGGAGTTTCACTACGTGATAAGATCCGAGTTGAGGAAATCCGTAGAAGAACCAAAGTCACCGACATAGCTCTCAGAATTAGCAAGTTGTTGGATGGCCCCCCATCCGATAGACCGACGACATTGTGAAGGTTGGGGGAAGTCGGTGGATGGAAAAGGCTCGAGACCATTCGCCGTGGAACTTTTTGGGGAAGGCCTATGTCCAGCAGTGGACTTCTACAGGCTGATGATGATGATGATTAGTAAAGGAACCAGTATGCCTCAATCCTAAAATACGAGGTCATGTGACGTGTACAAGAAAGAAGCCACTTAAAGGCACTAATAATCTCTTCACCACACAGGTTCACTCACTATCAGTCACAGTATTCAAGGCTATCAATTACCTAACGCAGAGTGACCAAGAAAGCAGCAGTGACACGACAATGTCAAACCAATAATGGGACCACCATGGCCGCTACCTGTTTAATAATTCAAAGTCTTCTGAAGTAGGTGATTTACATGAAGCTTAATAAATGTTATTTTATGGAAATTTGTGTTGATATATGGGGGAATTCGAAAATAACATGAACCTACCTACTGAATGCAAGCTACCTGCCTCTACTACCGTAACGAATACGCACCCCACCGTTTTCAAGAACTATTTATGTACTAGCTTCTGCCCACGTTTTAGCTCACATGGTACCCGGTTAAAAAGTAGCTTAAGACACTCTCTGACTCGAATTTTGTCCAAGCAAAAATAATAAGTTAAGTATTATTATTATTATTATTTTAAGTTTCTTTCTGTAAATAAAATTTATTTAGCAAAAAAACATGTTGAGAAAGAAGGACAAACAAACCTATAAACAAAAACACTTTCGTTTAAAATACTTATGGTTAGTTAGAATATGAATAGTGTTGTTTTATATGAAATTGTTTAAACAAAAGGTTGTACCATAAGCTCTATCACGAGGTATTATAGTTTAGATTGGTTTATTAGCTCTCATGAAATTAGATCTTTATCACCTTCATTAGTAGAATAAGAAAATCAGTTGTATTCATGTGGGATACAAACACTGTGACGTAGGAAATATAATGCATTAGAGTTATTTTTTACTGTTGGTAAGTATAAAAAGCCATTAGAAATAGCATGGCATTCCGTATAAAAAGTTGGTGAATAGATTTGAGAGTCATATATTACATCGTTTCCCAAAAGGTGGTCCGAGGAACCCTGGGGTTTCGTGGAAGGGCTAAAGGGCTTCCGAGTTCCGTTCGAGGAGCTACTCTATTTCGAAAGTATTATTTAAATCACACGTGGAACTGATATTACTCTATTACTAATCCATATCAGATTACACGTAAAACGACACCAAAATTACCAAACACAACCATTGCACGATCATTGACCTATATCCAACGCCGGCAAAATTAGGCACGGAAGCTCATCTTCATTTATGGCACTGGTGTCAAAATTAGATAGGTTTCCCTATCGTGCATTCAAAATTAACTTTTCTCAATATTCAACAAAATATTATTTTTAAAATAAGTAATGCTGTACACCAAAACTTACGTTGGTAGAAGTTGCCGGCAATTACAAAAAAACACTGGTACTTTCACGTTTCACAACCGCGTGGCGTAGAGGTTCGTAGAGCGTAGACGTGCTACGCGCGTAGCGGTCTACGAACGGAACGCGACTGAAGCCTACGTCTACGGTGATCGATGGGGTTCGCAGCCGGGGTGAGCGGTTTGTCATCCCATGATTTAGGATGGCTAATTGGTTATAACGCCTGTGTCCAACTATTCCTAGGAAATAATGGTCAAGATATTATCATTCTTAATAATCGAGTTGGAGCATATTCAATCCCAAGCTTCTGTCATCTTAATAGTCTGATATTTTGTAAAAATATTTTTTACAAATAAACTGTAACGAAGTATTTTGTAATAATAAATTATAAAGCGTCCATCATTTTAACAACGATAGCTCTAACTGCGCTCGCCAACCCGCATACCCAGCGTGGTGAGTAAATCCCCCCACATGATAAGGAATTTGCTCTGTCTGTGAGGGAGGCCATGTCAGCAGTGGACGTCGAACGGCTGAAATGATGATGATGATGATGAAATTATAAAAGTTAGATTTACTTTTAGGTACTAACTATTCTCATAGACTACAGCAATGTTTTTTTTATCTGCGGAAATTTGAGGACATGTATTTCTACTAGCGGAAAAAAAACAAAGCAAACAACATGAACGACATAAGCTACCAGTTTCCAGTGCGTGGTCTCCACTCAATCATCTTTATGCCCGAAAAAACCGGACTAAACCAACAAACAAAGGTAAAAAACATCGAACCTTTAAATATTCATTTATATGGAAATGACATGTGTCGACAATAAAATGCCTAATGAAAAGGTGGATTCACATAAAATGACAATATATTTCTGAAATGGATTTACGTAGGTCACGTGTGGCAGACCTTTGTTTCACCTTTTCAAGTAGATGGGGTTAATGGTAAAGTGAGCTATAAAACGTGTTCCGTAACTAGTATACTATCCCAAAAGGGCTTTATTCAACCAAGAAAAAGGAAAACTATTAGTGAAAAAAAAACAAATTAAAAAACATAAGAACAGTTAGACAAAATTGCTACCAAAAAAAGCTGATTAATTGATTTTGAACTGTTTTTACCCCAAACAGGTGATTTTTGCTAGTGCTTTTTTCAATGAAAAATGACGATATGCCGAATAACGTAGAACAAACTTTACTGCTAAGTTGGTGTAGAATAAGCCCCTATCAGGATTGTACACATATTATGAAACACCTTGTATGTAGGTACTCATGGTAATATGTTGAGGAAGCTTACTCTGGTATTACAAAGACCAAAGTTAAATATTTTGCTGTATTATTTGATGTAATTTTTCAAGATAAACCCTAGAACAAGATCTGTCTGTGATAAAGTTCATTGCCCCCTGTATTGATATATATGGCAATTCGTCAAAGTCGTAAACTTTTGTAATGTATTATTGTGCTCGATAGTTCGCAAATCTATGTTCGTTTTCTTCATTTTCATGAAAGGAATTTGCAGGGTAAAATTTTAAAAAATGAATTGATAAAAATAATATCTTTGATGGGAGTGAAACAAAAATTGATGACTTCTTAGTTATCATTTTTTGCTGTTGTGTTAAACTAAGAAATAGATGGCGGAAAAAGAATGTTCTCTCGGCTGAAAAGCCCCAGAGATTCATATTTTTACGTAAACATAATTAAGAAGTCGCTCAACCTTTACAACTGAGTCAGTCTGAACAGTTTCAAAATTTTGGATTTTCACTTGCTGAGCTGTTTTAAGTTATACAGGGCGTTTCTCAATATCTATTGAAAACAGAATGGCTTATGTTTTAAATCTTTCTGAAATTTGACTTATAAATAATAATAATAATAATAAATATTCCGGACATATTCACACGGCCAACTGATCCCAAACTAGGCATAGCCTGTACTATGGTGAACAGAGACTGATATATATAATAGATAAATATTTAACACCCAGACACAGAACAAACATCTGTGTTTATCACACAAATGTTTGTCCAGTGCGGGGATCGAACCCGCGACCTCTAGCGCAGAAGGCAGAGTTACTACTAACTGAGCTATGAGGCCTGTATTTCCTAACTATGCATATAACTATGTATGTTCTTACTTAACAGTTCTAGCTTGGTAATAAAAGTCGTGAGCTTATGTCTAAAGTTTCCATGAAATATCCGAACCAGGGTTCTAAATAAGATCTTCTTCTAGATAGGAGATTCTGTTGTCCGTATGACGCTAGCGTGAAAGGGAAACGAAGCGTGAGGATCTTGTCTAGACCCCCAGGTTGACCCCCTAAGTCGCACGCCACGGACACGAGCGTCGCAGTGCAGTGTTTCATAGAACACAATGTATATGTTTTGCTACGTGCAACCGGCGACTGTTCGTAACCAATATCAGTCAAAGGTATTTCAATAAAATCACTAGGGTCACTTTGAAACATCTTATAAACTAGGCGAAGCTACGTCTGTTCAGGACTAAGCCTTGTAGAATCAGGCAATAAAAATTACCAAAAAAAATAGTAGGCCAACAGATTGTATTACCGAAATTTTCTGGTAAGAATATGAGTAAAATTGGCAGAGGGTTTACTATATATCATAAAAAGTAATAAAAATACATAAGTGGAGTGTCATATTAAAGAGCTTTGTTCATACATTTGAAACCAATTTATTTTTATTCGCCAGCGTCTTGGGGACGCTTCCGACTGGTAGTGATCTGGATCAGTTGAGCTATCTATAGATCGTTTGTAACGGTCTTTAGATGGCCCAACTGTTTCTTGTGTATCTTGTGTAATTTGTATTAGTTTTAAGTTTCTTTCTGTAAATAAAGTTTTTATTCTAGATTAAAACATAAAAGGTACCGTAATAAATATAATAATAATAAATATTCCGGACATATGACACACGGTCAACTGATCCCAAACTAGGCATAGCCTGTAATATGGGTACCAGAGACTGACATACATAATAGATATATATTTAACAAATAAAATCCAAAGCTTCGCATATATACTGTAAATAGGTTTTGTTATCTTTAGACAAATTTTTATTTGTAAATTTGTACTTATAGATTAATTAATCTATACTTATCTATATACTACTACTTATCTATACTTATAGATTAATTAATATATAAGTTAAATAATAGCTAGATGCCTAATTAGTCGCGGGATTACGGGTTGAGTCCTATCTCTTTGGTCCATAATACAGGTATTACTTAGTCCAATTGGCAATTTATCAACGTTTAGCAAAGATGTTTTATTAGTTTTGTTTTGAGCGCAACCTCAATCTGTACTGCTCAAAGGGAATTAATATTTTGCTAACAAAAATAATAGCCACTTTATTCACCCAAGCACGGACTACATGTTTATCAGTGCCTCAAGCACAAATAATTCAAAGTAACGTTACGCTAACAATACGATAGTAAAAGACAAATTTGCCATAAACATAGAAGAAGCTTAAAATCTTTTAATTTTGATTGGCTGCTTTTGACATTCCCTATCGTATCGTAAGCGTAACGCTCTCGTGAATAATTGGTGGAATCTATCATCTCAAATCATGAAATTCAGTTAAATCTTAAATTGCTCTTAGTCAAGGCTAGAGTCACTTATAAACAACAATCAACTCTTTTTTTTTTTTTTAATGAATCAGAACACTTTTAATAACATCCCTTTTACGATTATTAAGTTATTTACAGGTCATGAAACTCGATAATCTGAAATCATTGCGGAAATTGTTAAACTTTGGTATAGTGTCAAGTTGAGCAAAATAAAACATCTTATCGAAATAAGCCTTGTTCAAATGGCGTGAGATATGACATCATTTTTTATTTTTTTTTATCACACACCGTCAGCTGATCCCCAACCAGGCATAGCCTGTACTATGGGTACCAAAGACTGATATACATAATATAACTATTTAACACCCAGACACAGAACAAACATCTGTGTTAATCACACAAATGTTTGTCCAGTGCGGGAATCGAACCGAAATCGACCTCTAGCGAAGAAGGCAGAGTTACTACCAACTGTGCTATTAGGCCTGTCCAATTTTAAATTTTATTTCTGAATGATCCTTACGACTACTGAATAAAGTCAATTTCAGTTTATTTTTAGAAATTATATCTTGGGCCCTATCCTTGCTATAATGCTGAAATGTCAAACTCCAAATCGACTTTAATGAGTAGATATATGGCTCATTTTGAAATTAACTTGAACACGGCTTTACTCAGCGGGAACCCAGATCTCAGATCAAAAGTTTTATCACAGTGGGGGGTTAATAGTTATCAAAGTGAATAAAGCCCCGTATAGATTAAGAGACATTCTGCCTTGAAGAAGTCATTCTCGAGAGTTCTCAAAGACAAAAAACGATTATCGTGTGGCGAGCTACGCCGCCACTATCACTCATCAGTCTATCAACAATGGAATGAATTGTTGATTCGGACGGACGACGGTCTGTCAGACTAGTTTTACTTTTACTCTGGTCGTGTGCTTTATCGTGTTTGCTAAAATCTATTATTCTCTGTAAAATACCTTTGAACTTATTGTAAATATTATACTGCTGTAAATAACAATTCTGCACCTTACTCTCTCTACCCGTCCTGTAGGATCTCCACCAACCATAATCGCATACCATAAATTAAAAATTGCCTCGCCTTTGAATATTGACATCATCATCTCCCTGCCCTTATCCCACTTAATGTGGGAACAACCTTTGAATATTGACCGTGTAAACAATACCTACTTGAAACGAGAGTATCACTTTGTCTTTTTTTTGTAGATTGTATAACATAACCGTAAGTGATTGAACTAGAGAACCGCCCCGGTTTCGTTGTCGTTATATACCCGTGTATAACTTTATTGGTTTACGCGACGATCACTAGCACCACTATACGCAAAGCTCTAAGTCGGCATGTTTTTTTCACAATCATTTTTATTATATTTTATTTTGTTGTATTCGGAAAACAAACAGTTTTATAAACCTTATAAATAAACTTAAATAATAACACGTAACCATTGATATGTCCTCGCATGTAGAAGCTAAGAGACTGCTTGCTTGCGGAGAAGGAATAAAAAAACAAAAAAAAATAAACAAATACAGTTTTGTCCTGTTAACAAGCTAGGTAGAACGTAGTAGGGTTAGAGAAACTTACAAGTAACAAAAGTATTACTACGATTAACAAGAAATTATATACCTACACAAGACAGGGACTGATAGTTAAGGAAGAAAATAAATCATTGTCATATTTCAGCCAATAAACGACATATTTCAGTTTGTGTGAATAAATGATTTCTACTCTTCTACTCTACTCTAAACACAAAACATTAATGAATTATACACGTGAACCTTCCTCATGCATCACTCTGTCTATTGGTCGCTTATAGATTCGTAGAAATCGTGAACCAATGGAATCGTACAAATAGACGTATTATACGATTGAATCGAAATGATTTTACACGCCTCCACTCATCCGCTTTTCTGATAATCGATAAAGCTAGTAGAGATGAGTCATACTTGCTATTTCGCGTACCAAATCCATAACGTATCGTATTTTACAAGAACCAGGTTCTAAAACCAGGTACTCAATACTTGAAAGTATTACTTCGACCGCGCGAGTCCACTGTGCAATTCCACAGCGCAAGTTCGCCGCGTACCCAAGGACGCGCCGCGCCGCGCCGCAAGACAGAAGGTCGGGTTGCGACCGCGAGGCGCGTCGCGTCTAGGGTGCGCGGTGGACTTGCGCGCCGCACCCGAGTATTTTTAATACGTCTAAGGCTCGTATTCAGAGACACGACTCAAGCATAGATTTAATCACAGATCAGCTGAACTCTATTTAAGTATTGAATCTATTCTCAAACATAGCTTTTATTCAAGAACGGTACTTAAACTATTCTCAGCTGAATCGAGTCTCAAATCTGTACTCAAATGTTCTCGTTTACATTTTAATTTATTTATAATTTTCGATCCGTTTTACGCAGAAATACAAACAGCCAGGGTGGAAATAGAATAGAACAATAAAGTGAAGTATAAATATGCATCAAAGTACGTGTAACGTAACGAAAATGTCATTTGATTAATGTCAAATCAAATCTAAACTCAAGCACCGATTTCGTCTGAATGACGTTTCATAAGCATTTACTTAGGTGAACTGTGATCATTGAATCTATACTTAAATACTGTTCAAGAATTAGAATCTCGCCTCAAATCGAGATTTAAGTACAGATCAATGCTCGAGTCTTGTCTCTGAATACGAGCCTAAGTATCGTGAAGTCGTACCAGTTACGTATAGTATGATGCGAGAACCTGGTTTAAAAACCTGGTTGCGTAAATACGAACCACCTCTAAAAGCTAGTAGGCGTACAATTTGCGATCAAAATTAAGCGGATATTGCGATTTGAAAATGTTTCTATCAATGCACTCAGCTATTCCGCCTCTTAAATTGAAACTGTGACAAAGCCACACTGAGTTGTGGTTTAATTTCGAGCTGTCATTGGTTAATTTCGAGCGTTTGGTTTTAACAATGTTTATTGGTTAATTAAAGCTAACGCAGGTACTTCTTTTTAGTCATTTTGGAAAGGAGCTAAGCTCTGCCGTTTCATTTCCCTTTTCTCGTGTTTTATTGAGTTTTGGTGTGTAATATAAGTGGTGGTTTAACCATTAAAGCTGAAGATCTTAGCACGAGTGTAGGCAAATAGAACGGGAGTGTATTATGCGCTTTTCTTATTTGACTAATAAAACGGTTTGAAGTTTTGGAGAAAACCGCCACCTGTTATGTCTACCTCGATTCTGGTTGCAAAGCAATATACTTTTTTATTTGCCATTTATCATTACTTAACAATGCCATTAAATACAGCAGTAGCCATAAAATGAGGAAAAAAAATCAATCAAACGAAAATTTTCTTTTAAGTCATAAGCAGCAAAGAGCAATGGTAGTGTGGTTGGAGTAGCCCTGCCATCCATTATACAGGTCATGGGTTCGAATCCCTATCGTTCTCCAAAGCATTTTCAACACATTGCGAGGTACCTGGCATGTCCTAGAATCTAAAATGTTGAATAATGTGCGATACTATGAGGCGTACTTTTATCCTATCACTACAATAGTTCTTTCAGCAACGGTCATTGGCCTTTTCAATGCCACCAGAATAAACACACAAATAAATTCGTAGAGAAAGAAACCGTGTGAACATCCAAACTAGCGATTAACGTTCGTCGTACCTGTCTTTAGAATACTACTTGTACTTACTTTAGGGCCCCGTAACTTACGTGTTCCCCAAACAAGTTGCCACACTGATTATTATTGGCCAACTGCCAAAACCGAGGAACGCTTTACAAGCAAACAAAAAAGTCTTGTTGCTATAAAGATGGGGGTAAAAGAAGTGTTTACGTTTAAGGAAAAACTATTCCCTTAAATAAAAAGGCTATAAGGAACCTATACCAGATATTGATTATTTGAGAAGTCGTGTTCCTATCTATCCATAGGTAAATGTTGAAAACATATTGCGAAACTCGGTCATATAAATTGCCCTGAGTTGCCTTTAAGAGTCTTGTGAACTGTTTGCTTTATTTATCACTGGATCCTGAAAATCGCCATATAAAACAAGATAATATATACATTTCCTATAAATTGCCCTTAAATCGCTAATAAATTGTCACCAAGCAGCAATGCTTGCAATGCATGTTACACTGCGAAGGGCCTCACCCTTCACAGTGTAACATGCATTGCTGGTGAAATTACACATTACACTTACCAACGCATGTCTGACGGGTTAGCAACGCGTGCGTGACACGTCCGGTATTGCACGCGGCCATAGGCTAAGGTAACCACTTACATAGGTGAGCCAAGCATTTGCGACCTTAGTTGTATAAAGAAAACTTAGCAAAACATCATCATGTAAAATGAGCTTCTTCTTCGACATGTTGCGCGATGTCGGGATATATCGCGCGATGTTTCAAACGACGAACTGTGTAACAAAAGTCGCATACAGCAAGTTATTCCAACATTAGTTTCATAAGAGGGTATAGTGGCAAAGTTGTTGTTTTACGGGCCCTGAGAGATAATCATCTAAGTTGGGAAACTATCCTGTGGTGTGAGATGTATAAGGAAGTGATGAATTATTCAGAAAGTCATAAGTTCGTACGGCCTTGTATGACGAATATTCTAAATAAAAATCCCTACAATTTTATACGTTATAGTCATATTTATCATTTATAAGTAAATAATAGGTTTTTAATGTTACCCATTTTCAAATGGGTAAGTAGTTCAAATCTCAAGAAACTCTTATCGCCGCATTTTTTGAGTGTTTTTTATTCACTCACTCATCTCCCTCGCGACCTCTAAAAATACATTGAAGGTCGAAAGTCGGTAAAATTTACGATTATTGATTTCACCACACTCCCTATTTATACTTTAAATACGAGAGGTGTGTCTCATATAGTTATCGAAGGTTTGTTTTCATTAACCGACACGATAAAGATATTGGTAACGTTTCCTGGTACCTCAATGGCGGCGGACTGCCCGATAGAGACGCCATAGGTACGGAATCCCGGAATGATGACGGACAAACGTTCGCATGATCTGCAAATTTTTGTTTCGATTCTGGGTTTTCGTCTGTTTTTTCTATCATGGTACTTGATACATAGGCATAAAATAATTAAAATAAATTGAATAACATTGATACTTACCATTGCGGTAATAATATTAGCATTTGACCGAATCAAATGATTAAAAATGTTTTTGTTGTTTGTGATGTTTTTTTTCGAATCCACAACAGAAATAATAACGCTGTACACCTGACTCCTATCGTGTGGACCAACGTGAAAACGCCCTAAGTCAGTACGTGCGCAAACTGCTCAATTTTCATCACATACGCTTTCCACCTGCCGATGATTTGTTTTCTAGAACACGGTGGAATATTTACGAATTCACAGACGTTTAGAAAAGATTTGAGCAAACATTTTCAATGTTTAAATCTCCTAGTTGAGAGGCTTTGAAAGCTGTGTCATCAAAGGAAGCGCTCCAACCGTGTATGAGGAATTGTAGAAATTAAATGGAAACTGGAGACTGGTAAGTAAATGCGAGAGTGCGGAAAGATAAGCCGGAATAATCTTTATCGACGTGAGGGGGAATTTTGAAGAGAAATTTCAGACATTAATTGAAATAATGAATATAACTAAAATTGCTCTTAGAATAAGCTAGTTGAAGTGACCATATAGCTCGCAGAACCGACTACCGTTGAGTATTCAAAGTTCTCGAATGGTGACCACGAATCGGTCGACGCAGTGTTGACAGGCCCGATGGATCGATGACATTGTGATAGTTGCGGGAAGTCGGTTGATAGAAATTCTTAAGACTGTTCGTCATGGACTTCTTTGGGGGAGGACTATGTCCAGCAAGTGGACCTCTACAAGCTGATGATGATGATAATGAATGAAAATAATGGCGATATGAATTCGAAGGTATACGCTTGCTTGGTTTTACGTTATGTTAAGGTGTTACATAAACAGCTAAGTACCAAAACTATACAATTCGTTGATAGTAGTTATGATACAGGGTTTGCGGTGATGCCCCGGCTGAAAAATAGGCCCCTCCATTACCTACTGCCCGTGGATGTCGTAAGAGGCGACTAAAGGAAAAAGCTAAGGTGGACCAGCAGCGTTCCCTACTAACAATAGCTATATCTGCGCTCGCCAGCGTGGTGAGTATGGGCAAGTCCTCCCCCATGATTGTTTGGGTGCTGGCCGTACAAGGTCGGTCGCACTGGAAACCTATGTTTAGCAGTGGACGTCCTGCAGCTGAAATGATGATGATGATGATAAGGTAAGATATAGCACTGGACAAAAATTTGTGTGATAAACACTGATGTTTGTTCTGTGTCTGGATGTTAAATATTTATCTTTTATGTATATCAGTCTCTGGTACCCACCCACAGACAGGTTGATATGTCCGGAATATTTATTTATTTTTTCTTTTTAGGTATCTTAAGTTGGTATGTTTCACGTTCAATTAACAGTGTATAGAAAGCACGAAATGCAAACAATATTCTGTTTATATTGATAGCTATTGGAAATCCTGAAAATAAAGTTTAGAGGTAACTTTAGATACTATTTTGTAGGTAAATTATTATTTGATATTCCTAGTTATAAGTACCAAAAACCCTTGTATGCGGGCTAGTTTAACTATCCATGTCAGTTCAGTAGTTTCTAAGCTTTAAACTAAAATTTATTTGCGTTAGTACTGAACCCACTCAGACCAACTTTACTTGTTGGATTCCGAAGAACAAAGATCCTTTTATGGATAGCCCAACTCCAAGAACACTCTAAAGTTAAAGCGCACTTCTAGTTGAGGATCGTAAAGTTAAATAACAACTACTCGTGAATCCAAAAAATGACTTAATATCTACTACAGAATTAGGACGTATTCTGATACATTCAGAATAAGGGCCTAATTCAAATTCAATATTAAGAACATGGTCACCTTAGATTTCAATGTATCGAGCAGTGTACAAACGGCGTGCGATGAGCCATCTAAAGTTCATTTTGAGTTTGACTTTTAGGGGCTTGCGATATCATTGAGCTATATCGCAAGCCCTCAAATGTCAAACATAAAATTGACTTGAATCAGTACCTACACTTAAGAATAATAAAATTCTGAAATGAATTTTAATCGAATGCATATTGTTTTACATGACATATCACGCCGTTTGAACACAGCTTTTGTCGCATTAGTACGCAACCTATGTGCTACATTCATACGCATCAAGAAACCCCTACCATAAACTATTACAAGGGAATTAGTTAATAATAATAATTTATTTATTCACATAAATAAAGTATTATAAATTACAGATCTTATTATATAACCAAAATTATTTGAGGAAGAAGGCAAGAAGTTGGTTCGTGATGCCATAGCTGCTGGTATCTTGAATGACTTGGGATCTTGTTCGAATGTGGGCCTCTGTGTCATCCGGAACTCAGGTCCTGTTCAATATCTGAGGACTTATATGAAGAATCGAATGTCAAGGGCAAGAAGCTCGGATCATACAGATATGCCCCAGGGACCACTGCAGTACTGAAAAAGTTAGTTATCCCTCTGGAAGTAGAGTCAGTGACCGTGCATCCAGTGCCTCAGGCCCAGCCAATAGAGGTAGAGCCCTCACACAGACGCCGTTGATCTTTAATGGTTTATCAGTAAAATAAATATTACTAGGTGTTACAGTTGTAGGTATACAAGCTAAATTGTTCAGTGGAAACAATGCAAAAGTATTCTCCATCATTTTCAGTGAGGCTAAATTCAAGTTTCAAGTTTAAGTTTTGTAATGAGCAAACAATAATATCACCGAAACTTTTTAAAGAGCCGTATATAATCTGATAACAACGCTCAGAGAAATGGAGATATAATTTTCCCAATTTCTATTGGGTAGGACTTTGTGATTGATTTATCGTAATCGCATCAACGGATTTTTATCCATTGTAGTCTAGTCTAGATACAATTTAGGCCTAATGGAATATAACACTTGCTCAGGAGTAAGTAAGTAAATTTTAAGCTTTTTAGGCTAAATTTACAAATCGATGTTGGATCCTTTACATGTACCTACTTAGTATAAAGGTGAAGAAAAACATTGTGCGGAAACCGGCATGCTAGGAACTAAAATTCGAAGACATGTGACATGTGCATAAAAGGCGTCTCTGACAGGACCGACGGTCATATGCCCTTTATAGGGCAAGAACCAGGGGACCAAGAAAGAATCATTGGCACGTCAAGCAAGCAAGGAAGAGATATTCAGTTTTCTACATTTTTCTTTTTTAAATATTGAACAAATGGAAGTACGAGAATGTAGCGTACATTCTACATAGATTGTAATGTTTTTATTAAGTTGAGAAAATTATTTTCAACCAAATTGATATAATACTCGTAGTTACTTTGTGAGAGTGGATATTTCAATAATCGTTCAAATAATCTTTGATTCAAGCTCACCATTAGAATATCAATAGCCACATTATCGATGCGAGGGAAACCATCCTTAAATTTTCTTGAAGAAAATCTTACTAGATTTACTGATAAAATTAATAAATGTTTTCATGTGTAAAAATACATGCTTTACCTGATAAAGTAAGAGGGTTAAATCTCACTCAATTAATTTGTAGGTAGGTATATGGGCAAACTTATTGAAGAAATTACCTTCTTCCACTCTCTTGTCAGCTGGCACCGCTACGCTGGCTACCATCAACATTGCCATTTTGTTTAAGCAGTGGCGTAATTTGACAGTCACAAAGACTTATGGTTCAAATGACGACTTTCGACTGGCCTCATAGCTCAGTTGGTAGTAACTCTGCCTTCTGCGCTAGAGGTCGCGGGTTCGATTCCCGCACTGGACAAACATTTGTGACTAACACAGATGTTTGTTCTATGTCTGGGTGTTAAATATATATCTATTATGTATATCAGTCTCTGGTACCCATAGTACAGGCTATGCCTAGTTTGGGATCAGTTGTCCGTGTGAATATGTCCAAAATATTTATTTATTTAAATAAGTGTAAAATTTAGTGCTGCATTTGAATTGAAAAGTCATGGTAGGCCCCGGTAAGCCACCATCTCCTCACTCACTTCTTTCATAACAATGTTATCTTTTTAGTCTTGCCTTAAAATATAAAAAGCTTGTTTATAAGTCCAAACACACTTCCAGTAAAGCCAGATGGCTACAATGGCTACCCTAGCGTCTCGTTATAACACGTCGCGTCTAGACGGCAGCATCCTACGGTTTTATTTTAAGTAGCTAACGTGCAGCGTTTTGTGATTTTCCATATACTGGCTTGAACTTCTGAAGTTGATAATTCTAACTTGTGATTTTAAAAGCATTTATATCATTATCTAGAGTTTAAACCGCTTCAACCGTGGCGTGGTGGCTGAAGAATAGGCCCCTCCTTGAATGTCGTAAGAGGCGTCTAAGGGAAAAAGCTAGGGGATGGGCAGCAGCGTCCCGTATTTTAAAAGAAATAGCTCTAACTGCGCTCGCCAACCTGCATGCCCGGATAGAAATTCACTATGGAAATCTTTGGGGGAGGCATTGTGACAAAGCCATATATTGCGTTACACGCCACCGGCGCCGCCGTCTACAAAACGTGTACCTACTAGAATCCTCAAGTTATATAATACTAGCTTCCGTCCGCGGCTTCGCTCACGTGGTGCCTACATAAAACGTAGCCTATATGCTTTTCTAGGTAAAGAACTTTATATATTCAAAGTTTCATCGAAATCGGTTGAGCCGTTACGGCGTGTTTGAACAACAAACATCCTCAAAAACTTTCGCATTTATAATGTTACTAGGATGTATGTTAGGCTATTTATAAATATGGGCCATCATCATCATCATCATTTATTGAAAATTATGTACATACTTTAAGTTGCCTGAATTAAAGATTGTACCTATTATTATTAAATATTTTTGTGAAAATGGAAGTTATCTTTATATGCCCTCGGTAACTTTATTACTAAGTATTATGTAGGTGTTTAAATTATTGACCGTGAAGTTTTTACATCCATTTTATTATGTAGCTTCAAGTTATTACTGAAATGCAATAAATTTAGTCTGTGGTCTAGTACAGCGGCGGATCCAGGATTTTGGTTTGGCTGGGGCTTAATGGTTCAAAATGAAAAGGTCCTTTAGTAAAAAAACTAACAGCGCATAGAGTCCTTGGATATCTTTTTGCAAATTCTTCAATGACTTGAATAGGTTGTCTACCAGATATCATCGGACTACTGATACTAGGCCAATACTTCTAGCTAAGTGAATAAATATTGAAATAATTAAGAAAGGATTAGAGATGAAAATTGTACTGTAAGTAGTATAGTTCTAAGAAAGTGGGATAATATCAAAATTAATTTGAGTTGTCAGGGGTGGACCCAGATGCTTTGGGGGGGGGGGGGGGGGGGCTCCAGCCCCTTAGCCCCCGCAATGTATGCGCTACTGGTCCAGTAGGTGCAAATGCATCAAATATTTTACGACCGATTTAAGAGTAGATCCGTTTATTGTGCATTCTTAAATATGGCGAACATAAACATTTTATTAGGGTAATAGCTAAGGACATTAAAACCATGTTCATACGACGTGCGATATGTCATCTAAAATGTATTTCAAAATGATCCTTATCTCTACTGCATAAAGTCAATTTTAAATTTGAAAATTTGAGGACGTACAATATCGAAAGCCCCCCTAAAAGTCAAACTCAAAATTGACTTTATCCAGTAGAGATAAGGATCATTTTGAAATACATTTTAATGACATATCGTCGTATGAGCACGGCGTGAAACTAGAGACTTTATGGGAGCTCCATCCTAAGCATTGCAGAAAATTAATAAAACCTAAACAATATTGAAAATTGAAAAACAGATGACAGCAAGACGACTCATTTTGTAATGATAAATAATTACAATGACAGAAGCTACAGAAAACCCCCTCAGTGCAAGCAAATTTTATGTGTAGGTACGAAGCACAAAAAAACCAATACTGTTACACAATAATGTTTGAACTTTTCACTGATGTTATTGAGCAATGTTGTTTGAACTGAGGCACCTTTTACTTCATCATCATCTTTGGCCTGTGAATGTCCACTACTGGACATAGGCCTTCCCCAAAGAAACTTATGATGAACGGTCTTGAGCCTCTTCCATCCACCGACTTCCCGCAACTTTCCATTCACCGACTTCGGTCCATCTGGTGGAGCCTTTAAAACTGCATAGTTCGGTTTGTGGTCGCATTCGAGAACCTTTTTCCCCGACGTTCTGCGAGCTATATGGCCAGCCCACTGCCACTTTAACTTGATAATTCCGACCGGCGACCTTGGTTCCTTTTAGACTCCTTGGGTCTCTATCCACAGCCCTTTGCGAGTCTTTGAGCTTGTGTATGAGGCCAATAGTTAAAAAACCAAATCTCAGTACCATTATGTCAACACGCACTGATTAAGACTATCGTAATGAGTCTGTGCCCAACCGAGATGACCTACCTAGTTGAATCGTCTGACCTAAATATACATAGTGGTCTACAACTTGAATGATATCGGCCTCACTATGTATCGGCATGGTTGCGACAAGGTATAATTTTATATACAGAAAGAAACTTAAAACTAATACATGTTAATATTTACAAAATACACAAGAAACAGTTGAGCCATCTAAAGACCGTTACAAACGATCTATAGATAGCTCAACTGATCCAGATCACTACCAGTCGGTTGCGACATAAAAAAAATGCCCATCATGACATTATATTTGCCTTACCTAGGTATTACTTACGTAAGCTTATAGCTAGGGTTGAGTCAGTGGCGGATTTGCAGTCTTAGCCTACTTTTTTTTTTTTTATACAACTTAGGTGGCAAACAAGCATACGCCCCACCTGTTGGTAAGCGGTTACCGTAGCCTATGAGCGCTTGCAATACCAGAGGCATCACGCACGCGTTGCCGACCCCGAACCCCCTCCCCCCCCCGTACAGAGCTCTGGCAACCTTACTCATCGCAGGAACACAACACTATTTGAAACAAATAATGTTATTTGGCTGCGATCTTCTGTAAGGCGGAGGTACCTCTCCAGGCGGGCTGCTCCAATTCAGAACGAGACAATCTCGCTGTGCCCTACCTCCTCCCAAAATCCTCCTCCCATGTGCCGCCCCTTCCTCAGCACCCATCATTAGACTAGGTACATAATGAATTTACTTTATTGCCAACTTTATCTAAATCGAAATCAGAAATTTAATTAACCATAATAGCTACTAATTTGTAAATATTGATGATGAGCTTTTCTACGATAATTTCTACAAATTTTTGGTCACGATTTGCCGCCCCTAATATCTGGCCGCCCTAGGCCCGGTCCTACTGGGCCTTAGGGCAAATCCGCCACTGACTAAGTATTCAACGGATATGATAACACTCCACTTGTCATACAAACCCTTTCTCTGTCAGGTAGGTACCTAACCAAACTAAATTATTCCGCTGTGCCGCCGCGCCGCCGCCGCCCGCTTCTATTTCAGAAGACAAGATCCAGCTATAACTTATGAACTAGGTACTTGTACCATGTTCTTGACGTACGACAGATGAACTTATTTTAGAAATAATTCAAAATCTATAGATGCCCGTTCTGGGAAGTACTGTCACCTTGCCTATTTAATCTGATGCCAGCAATGTCTGCAGACTTACACAGGTGGTCGCCAAAGTTGTATAAAAACTGACTAAGATTATAATTCTGACTAACAAATCTTTGGCCTCGTGGGCGTTACCACGACTTTCGATCCGAAGTCACGGGTTCGAGCCCGATTGTGCATCAATGAATTTTTCTGAATGAAAAATTTAAGTGTTATTAAAACGGTAAAGGAAAACATCACATCGTGATGAAACCAATTACTAGCGGCAATGAGCTTGCAACCTGTCACGTATAGAATCCTCACTACTGCAAAATGTACTTATGTACCAAAAATGAGTGAACGTACCTCTGAATACCCCCTTAGATGTCTTCAAAGATCTGATTACCTAGGGATCATAGAGGTTGACTACCATGCTTGGGAATAAAATTCATGAGCCAATTTTTTTGTAGTTTTTGTAAATGCTTGAGTACCTTAATTTTAATCCCAAATTTTTTTTTCATTAGGTCACATGGAAATTCTGAGTGATTCGCTTACGTTTACCAAATTGAAATAAGTTAATTTTCATTCGTCAATAAACAATGCTCAAACTACTGGCATATCTAACCTACACAAGTATCTGGGAGTAGGTAAGCCCATCCCTTTCAGAGCTTTGACGGAACCAGTCAATGGAAATCTAATAATATGGAGATTGTCTGTTTAAGCGAAAATATTTTTGAATTTCATAAAAAAATTGATGGCAATATAACACCAACGGTTCATGTTTCTTACACTTTTACTAAAGTCGTTTGTGTATATGGTTAGTTTTTTACACAATTACTAAAGTTGTGTGCATGCACCATATATGGGGCATTTTGAGGTACTTACAGTACGTGCGTACACCATATATGGGGCAAGAGTCCAAACAAGTTCATAGGCTCATACATTGACACGTGTTACATAAACCAGTCCAGTCGACATTAACGTGTGATGTGTAATGTGACATATAATGGATGCATTCATTTATGAATGCATCCATTATATGTCAGTATAGCGAGCATTTTCCTACGGACACTGTATCCGGGATACATACGGACATAACCTTTCCTTACAGCAAGGATGCTATGAAATAAATATAGAAATCTTTTGCACACCAGGAAAATAGAGAAAACCCGCGTTTGCGAAGAAAAAACAGTCCGCATTTCCTCTAAACAAAATAGCATGTCAAACTCACTTAGCCAAAACGCGACGAAATTATACAGCGTGTATGTTGGGATTAAATATTTATAAGGTAGGTAGGTACGTACTATCGGAAAGCCCGTGACTTTGTTCGCCTGGAGTTAATCCTTACAAGCATATAGGTAACATATATAAGAGTGGAACGACCTGCCTGTTTTCCCGGAGGAGTACAATCTAGGAGTCTTCAAATCTAGAGTGAATAAGTTCGTTCTGGTAAAGCGTGCTTCATCTTAGGCCACATCTCACTTGCAAAACATCTCACTTTTGGTGGTCAGACGCCTAACCATCACCAATAAAAATAAAAAGGTTTATCTAAAATGTTCCTCTTTTATGACTACCTACATCATAAAGATAGATTATTGGCCAAAACATCAAGTTTCCTTAACAGTTTCAGTCAGTAGCGCTTAGATTTTATATGCATATTTAGAAAAAGGCTCAAGTTTATACGTGGGTAGTGGTGTAGTTAGAAGGTTGGTAAACAATCTTTTCGTTGTTTTTTTGTACCTATGTAGTTTATACATATACTTTTCTGGGCTATAGCTATATACTTAGCACACATTACACCATTTTATTTTAATTGCTCGTGTTTTTTTCTTTTATATAATTGTTTGATTTTAAAATGTTGTGCAAATGTGTGTGTTTCAGTAATAAATTAATGAATGTCTGACCTATGTATGTTTATTTAGTGGGCTTTTTGGGTTGAAACATGCTTAGAGCTATTAACGATTTCTTTTTCTATTGTATTTTAAAACATTTCTAGCTGTCCCGCTCGCGTTTCTTCCGCGCGTTAACGTCAAGGTCACCGTTATCATCATAGTCATGATCGCCGTCATTTTTTAGGGTTCCGTACCTCATATGGAAAAACAGAACCTAATAGGATCACCTTGTTGTCCGTCCGCCTGTCTGTCTGTCTTCCAGTTCTTCCAGTTACCTCACAAATCTGAAATTTCGAAGGCTTAGAGCTTTTGTGACACATAGAAAGGGAAAAGCCTAAAATTGAGGAATTTTTATGTTTTTGTCCCTAAAATTGGATTATTACGCTTCACTTCCCGTACGTCATTTCACGTAGTAATGACTATCCATTTCAAAACGTCAAAATTTATCATAAACTTTTATTAATAAAAATACCTCCTAATTTCCGACTTTTTACGCAGATTTTCCAAAAATATTCTTTCGTACTAGCCTTGTCCTGATTTTTATAAATAAAGAAGTATACCTATGTTTTTTCTAGGTAAAAAACTATATTCCATGTTTCATCGAAATCGGTTCAGCCCGTCTGGCGTGATTGGGTATAAATATCGATGAATCCAAACGTTCGCATTTATAATAAGTATTAGTAAGATTGTTAAATTAAAATAATAATATAATATAATATAAATTTTATTTCAGTTAACTTAAGAATAGTACAGATGGTAAAAACTAATTCTAAGACCCAAAAGACAGGTTGGTTCTGTCTTTTGATCTTGTGATCTGCTGACTCCTGTGATCTCTACTGAATCCTCTTAGAGGGATAGGAATAAGCGCACTGAATTCTTTTTGGGGTAGGTATAACTTAACTCCCATGCTGTTTTCAGATAAAAAGTGTAATCTAAAAGTCCTTGAATTACTTAGTACAAGTCTAGCCAGTACGGCGACACATTTTGTGAGTATGGTAGCTACATATGCATTACTTTATATTTTAACAAGATATTTTTGTAACAACATACCTTATCATCAGCCTGTATAATAGCAGCAAGTACTTACCAAACTTAAAATTGTAATCTTGATTTTCACAATACGCGAAATAGTTCATGAAACTCCTCTTATCGTTTTACAAAAGCGCCTTCGTGTTGCGCTAACATTGACATTGACGTTTGTCTAGTTACCAATAGTCTCTGAAGTAGTAAATAATAATAAAATTGTCGTAGAGCCCACATGATATAGGTATCAGGTCCAGACAAGAGCCATTTTCCGTTGACGCGTTAACGCTAGTGACAAGATCGAATTGTATAAAAATGGCATTAGCTTGTGATATGTCACGTGACTGCTGCAAAGTTGTCAGACTAAATTCCTTTGTCCGTACGTTAGCGTGAAAGGAAAACGAAATGTGAGGATTTTGTCTAGACCCAGGTCCGTGCCGCAAATACGGTAGTAGATACGCGGCTCACGTAGCGCTACGCTTTCGTAGCACATTAGGCACGTAGCTTCTACGACCACTTCACTGTTTGTTTATAGCAGTCGGCTGATTAGGGTGGAAGGGGTTTTTTAAGATGTGATAGGTATTTGTGCACCTAATTGTTGTCACAATCAAACACTCTAGAATTGAAAGAAAGAAAATAATTTATTTCTCGTCTCAATTGAATATTAGTGACAATTAGAATAAAAGTAACGAAATGTTATACGGAGGCAATCAGGCTTACGGCCCACCTGATGGTAAGCGGTTACCGTCGCCTATTGACATCTGCAACACCTGGAGATAAATGCGTTGCCTGCCCTGGAGAAATCTTTTTGTATTTTTCTTAAAGCTCTTCATGTTGTAGGTTAGCGGGAAAACCTCGGAAGGAAGCTCATTCAACAATTTATATTTATTTTTCGTTGTACTCCAAAAACCATATGGCCTAGAATAAGAATAAAATTGTTTTGGAATGTATAAGCTAAACTCTTTCATATGACACCACACTTCTGCGCTAGAGGTCGCGGGTTCGATTCCCGCACTGGACAAACATTTGTGACTAACACAGATGTTTGTTCTGTGTCTGGGTGTTATATATAAATCTATTGTGTATATCAGTCTCTGGTACCCATAGTACAGGCTATGCCTAGTTTGGGATCAGTTGACAATGTGTGATATGTCCGGAATATTTATTTATTTATTATTATTTACTTCATGTATCAGTATATATTTTTTCAAAAGTCCCCCTTTTGAGCCTTATATCTTAGTAATCCCTTGGCCGATTTAACTCAGGTTCCTACTAGTAAATTTTGATAGTATAAACTGTTGACCTACTAAAGTCCATGCAAATCGGATTGACGGTTCAAAAGTTATACTCTAACAAATAAACATACAAAGCCGATTCGCCCAAGTTGTTTGAGATATCTTCGCTCGCTCGATCAATTTAACTTTATTATATTATACTGTATTACCATTTGTAATAAATAAACGACTGACGACATCATAAATTGATACCTAGCTTAACCTGAATTGTTTTTATCCAATGCTATTTTTGACTGTTTATACTACACTGTTATTTGACTTTTAATGAATAAGTTACCAATTATTATTATTATTTAAATGTATGTAAAACAAGACATTTGCAGCGCCCTACAGGGTACATGTACTTACTTAAGCTACCCTTAAACCTAAGCTGTATCCATGTACATGTTGGCAATAAATGAATATGAATATGAATTTTGGGAGAAAACGCTGTTTACTTTTTATAGGCAAGATCAGATTTAGAAATACCTGTCAGCTCCATTGACTTTACATTCTCTGGCCTTGTTTCAACACATTCTAAACACCATGTATTGGTATATACCTCTTCTTAGGTGATTCTTGGATTGTGGAAAATAAAATATTTAATTTGCTCCCATGACGTAAGTAATTTCAATGACTTTGGTAACACAGTTGTTTAAAGTATAGTTCCTACAAAATCACAGGGCGCTTCGGCACAACACGGGTTTTGCTCGCAAAAAGTGATAGGCGTTCCCGACACCATAGCACCAAGCATCATAAAGATATTAAGTACCAAGTATTATGATTACCTACCTAAACAGAAGTTATTTTCTCGTAAGGGTCAAGAAAGCTCTTAGTTTATGGAGCGTTACGAAGGCATCTAATAGAGTGGGACCTTTGAGAAGTTAAAACGGGAGACGGCTGTTATTGTTCCCATGTTTTACCAGGTGAAGTAAATGGGTACTTACCAAAGCTTTGTCGGGACCCAACGTATCACGAAAGTAAACATGTCATGTATAGCGTACTAACTTCAGCCCGCGGCTTTGTAAGTACCTAGCCTAAAACCACATTTATTCCGAGTTTGGTCCAAATCGGTTCAGCTGCGTGCTTGAACCCAAACCCAATGAAATTTAAATAAAGAAGCTCCACCAAGGAAACAATTCCTTGATGTTACAGTCAGCGAAATAAGTTGCTGAACATTTCCTGGTTTTAGCAACCCTTTTTTGTAACTTTTGCAAGAATTTAGATTCCTAGAGATTTAGATCGCGACTAATTTAAATCATATGAAAAACAAATTTATTTGAGTTTTAAATACAACTTAATTAGTTATTCAACTTGAAAATAAACATTACACACACTAAAACACTTGTAACACAACAAAATCCAGCCCGCCTAGTGGTCATTGTGTGCGGCTGGTGCGGTACAATTTCTGTAGATCAGTGCTTTGTTTGGCCAATCCGTTCCATAAATAATCTAAGCAAGAAGCAATAAAAGTTTCACAGAACTCCCGGAGGAATGAGTGGAAAGCGTTTGTCTTCAAACTGGATTAGACGAGGAAAGCAAGGAACGCAAAGTAGGTTTATGATAATTTTTTAGGTATTGGAATTATATTAACTGTAATAAATACATAATTTGAAATACATCTGGGGTACAATCAACAACATAAGTAAAACAACAATTTATTTGAATTCGATTGATGAATGAAGATATTTTAAGTGCTTACCTACTAAAAGAACTTACACATGCTTCTCTTTTTATGCAAATTTATATGGGAATGTAACTCCAAGGAGTTTTACGCTAAAGCAATTAGGTATTTCTGTGTCCTAGTTCTTGATCGAAACATTGCTGATTCCTGAAATATTTATGTTTAAATACCTGAAACATATATATTTCTGCGGTTGACTGTATCTTATTAAACAACAGTTGTCAATATTAAACAACAAAATCATTCTGACTTTGGAGTACCTATGGCTATTTTATTATTGTTTCTTCTTTACAAACTACTAAACATACTTGAATGACGGGATTTTAGGTAGATACCTATTATGAGGTATGTTAGTCCTTTGCATCTAAGACAAACCTCTCTTGGTTTTTTAGATGTATTCAACATATTCTGCAATTATTTTTTAAGAATACATAAAAAAAAAACCCGCAAGCATGCTTAACTAACTGTTGCCGGCGGCTAATATTCCATAAAAAAGGATCATTTAAAACTCCAAGTATCATAAGACAGTCTTTATTGTTATTAGTAGTTAGCAAATAACAAAATATAATTAAAAACAGCTCTTCACATACTATAAAGCTCTTACAAAAATAGTGGTAATATACCACGAATGCTATTTACCTAAACGTTGGGTTTGTGGGAGATAAAAGCCTCTATAAAAATACCTACAGCAGCTATCGAAAGTAATAATCACAGCGAGAACAAAATAACGTCAAAGGTAAGTCTATTATTTCATGAGTTCATTGTACAGAAACGTGCACAATCTGGAGAGAGCTACGCTCGAAGTTTCACTTGCTACGTAATAAAATCAGAAACGAGAAATTCCGTAGAGAACCAAGTTCCCCGACATAGCTATTAGAAAGTTGAAGTGGGCAGGACATATAGCTTGCAGAGCCGACAATCGTTGGGAAAAGGTTCTCGAATGGTGACCATGAATGGCGCAGTGTAGGAAGGCATACGATAGACCGACGATATTGTAAAGGCTGTGAGAAGACGGCGGATGGAGAAAAACTCAATACTATTCATCGTGGTAGGCCGCATGTGGCCCACCGGTGCTGAGTAATGACAAATGCGCAATCTGATCGCCCGCGCGATCTTACACTAACCTACCTACAGGAAAGTACTAGGAAATGCCATAGTGATACCAAGTGTTGTTATGCGTATCTTTGCCATCCAGTACTGTTCTACGAAATATATTATGGACTAATATTTTTAATTATAATTTTTTATAGCAAGCAACGAGTTCATCAACATCAGCCTGTTTTAGTCCACTGATGGACATAGGCATCCCCCAATCAGCTCCATAACGAACGGTCTTGAGCCTTTTCCAACCTCCAACTTCCCGCAACCTACACACGGTTGTCGGCCCATCGGGTAGGACGCCTTTCAACAATCCATAGCCCAGACAATAGAATGAGTAAGGATGAAGGTATTGATACGATTGAGTAGTACGAATACAAATTAGCACACTTGTTTCCAAATTGAGTAGGTAAAATTAAATAGTAAAGTGATTACCTATCAAATGAAATACTAATGGTAAGTGGGTAATCGGAAACCGATACAATCAGCTAATGGCCGATTGCCGATCGTTTGGTTTCTCTGAACGTAGGTACCTACTAATTGCTTATTTTATGGCAATGTACCGATCTAATTGGACGTAATGGTATGATATCAACCATTGCGTTGATCCTATTTATTTCATGACAAACACCAACAATTTCATTCGAACTCGGGATGATTGTTAATATAATGAAGTATAAAATATATCAGTCAGTACAAACAATCCAAAGTTAGGAAGGAAATTTTCAGGCGAACAATCAGATCAACTCGCTGTGATCCATCTATATGCGTGAGAACGCGTAAAGTTAATCGAAAATAATGATATCAAACATAATTTTATTGTGCAGTTCACTGGAAATTTATATCTATGTAAAAAATATATAATATTAAGTATTATATACAAGGTGATTCATAACATGTATACCATCCCGAAAGGGGGTTATTCTATCAACAAAAACAAATAAAACTAGCGAAAACAAACATGAATTTTTTCATTTTTTTTTAAATATTTTTTCACACACTTTCTCGAATCAGCTGTTTTTGGTATTTTTATCATCTTTAGAACTAATAACTAAACGTACAAGAAGTTTGAAATTCATTGAGTTTGACCTGATTTGACCCCAAAACAGCTGATTTTCGCATAGAGTTGTTTCAATGAAAAATGTCGATTTTCCAAAAGTCGTAGAACAAACTTTATTGCCAATTGGTTTTAGAATAAGCCCCTTTCGGGATGGAATACATATTATGAATCACCTTGTATAATGCCTTCTCTTATTCATAATCACTCATTAATTACCGGCTCTATAGGTCTCGCCCTGACAAATTCAAATTCGAAAAGGTGTTTATTGCGATGAAATCACTAGAATCACTTTGAAACGTCTTAGAAACTTGGTGAAGCTACGTCTGTTCCTCGCGAAAAAGCATAGAAGAATCAGGCAACAAACACGGCTTGGTGCCTATCATTTTTTCGATGATCCTCTTTCACAAAATGGAATGTATTTCTTCAGTATGATGCCGACAGAACTAGGTAATATTTAAGAAAATGTCTTTTCTTACAGTAAGAAAGAGGGGGACATTATTATGGAGCCAATAAAATGAGTGATTATGAACAAGGGGGTTAGTAAACAAGTAGACTCAACATGAGTCAATAGATACCGTTGAAAGATTTCCAACAGAATAAAAAAGGCTCACGACTTTTATTCCCAAGAATGGTAGACATACTCTCAGATCACCAAGCGATCAGATCCTTGAAGATGTCTAAAGGGGGTAGTCAGATGCATGTCCGAACATTTGGCGAATCCCAAATCTTGCAGTAGTAAGTATTCCTTACGTGACAGGTTGCAAGCCCATCGCCGTTTTGGAATAATTACTGACGACCTACGGATCGAAAGTCGATAAGCAGAACAAAACATCTAATTCACAATTCGAGAAGCTTTACTCCCCAACGGTTGTCGGTTCTGCTAGCCTGCCCACTGCTAATTCTACAGGCTGATGATGATGAGTGAAACCGCCGGGCAGCCTATTATATTCACAATCATTCTAAATTATAATAAATTCAGCAAGTTATTTTTCTTTACAAAAGCCACTAGAGAAAAATATAATAATTAAATATAATTTATTAAACACTATTTTTCTCTTTGTTTTATATAATTTTATGAAACTGTATAATAGCTTTATTTTATAATATTTATATTATAAATATATTTGTAAAGGCACTTCTGTTTGTACTGCATTATTATGTAAAAATATGAAAATTGATGTCAATACCCATTCATTTTAAACTTTTATACAATTATTTTGTGCAATAATATATTTTATTTTATAATATTTAACAATTATTACGCTATTACGCTACTTATTTACATGGCACATGGCTTACACATTTTTAAAATATCTAAAAGTCCTAACGCGAAATAAAATATTACTTTTAAAATCATAACTTACATAGACAGCTATCTCATTTAGAATTTGGACATAATAATAATTTTACATAATTAAAATGGCACTGTGATTAATCATATTCTAACATAATAATATAACTAAATCACATAAAATTCCACACAAGAAACATAAGGTTCTCATCCAATAAAAATCCGCCAGAGGATGATACAAAATGATACATTTACACATCAATTTTGAACAGAGATCTATAATTTACGCAACGCAATAGATGCGGCAAATCGTCAAACATTTTACAAATCCATCTTTAACTGAAAAATATCCTTCAAACTAAGTCAATGTAATCCAATTATGGATTACAAATCAGCACTCAAACCCTCAACACACTTCACAAATATCCATAGATCACTTGATCGCATTCTATAAAATCTTTATCTTTAACTAACTTTCCATCACTTGGCCGTCGTGGCCCCGGCTGAAGAATAGGCCCCTCCATATCTACCTATCCGCGGATGTCGTAAGAGGCGACTAAGCGAAAAAAGCTAGGGGATGGGCAGCAGCGACCCTCATTTTAACAACGATAGCTCTAACTGCGCTCGCCAACCCGCATGCCCAGCGTGGTGAGTAGGTATGGGCAAATCCCCCCACATGATAAGGAATTTACTCTGTCTGTGGGGGAGGCTGGGATGTTCAGCAGCGGACGTCGTACGGCTGAAATGATGATGATGAACTTTCCATCACAACTAAGTTCGTATCACATCAACTTCTACATAACTTTTCAGCCGTCTGCATTTATGTATTGGAGTTAAATATTCTCATGACTATTAGTCAAAATATCTCTAAGCACTGCATGGCCGCTCGTTTATTATAGTTCTTATAATTTGACTGCAGCCATATTGTCTTGGTCACTGGATATAATCCCAATTTCAATAGAACTTGTCCTCTTCAATATCAATATTGTTCTTATTGTTCGGCTGGTTGGAATGTCTTCTCAAAGTGCCCACAGAGTCGTATTCGTTGGCTATAGCTTTGGGGTATAATTTGGGGGTGGCTAAGGCTGTGTTGTGATTGTTAGCGTTGGATAAATTGTTGCTCTTGGATAGAATGATGCCGCTTGGGCCGCTGATGCCGGTGAAAGATGGCTGGCGTTTTGCTTTGCGAGGCTGAGGACAAAATAAATAGCTTACAATTTACAATTTGTAGGCGCTTTGTACCTCTGAATACAAGGTCATTCGTGATATGTGTACCTTACAGTAATAATGCTGATTATGTAGTGTTTTTTGAATAAAAAAATTCAATTTCGATTTTCAGTAAAGAACGAACTTCTGAGGCTCGAATCTATAACCATTCGTCGTGAGTGCAGTTTTAATAATTGCGTAGAAATCCCTGTCAGTTTTTTTTATGTTCCGAATTTCCTTTTTTCGGAATAAAAACTGCAGACACTAACAAAATGTTCCGCAACTTGAACTGATTGTCCCAAGCACGAATAATTCACGATAGAGTTACGCTTACGATACGTTAGTAAAGTAATGCCAATGACATCTGCAATTGTTAATATTTTCCATGGTCACCGATATAGCTCTCAGTATGATCAAGTTGAAGTGGCAGTGGGCAGGCCATATAGCTCGCAGAACCGACAACTGTTAGGTAGGTAGTAAAGGTTCTCGAATGGCGACCACGAACCGGGCGATGAATATTTGACACTTGCTATCGTATCGTAAGCGTAACGCTACCGTGAATTATTTGTGCTCAGTCCACTGTCCTGACCTTTCTGCGTAATTAGCGCTATAATAATTAATCACTTCTATTCACTCCAGAAATAAACTTTGGCTTCTATTGAAATATAATACAGTTATTCAAACTTTGATAAGACAATGCCTCCCACCTTTATTTTCAGATTTGGGATTATGTTACTGAAGCCTGACTAAATACTCGTAGATTAGGCAAAACGTTATTTGCGTTGGAGTTGACGAAATAATGGAATAAGTTTATGAAATGTTCTTTTTAAAATGGCAACGAGATATGTTCGTTAAACATTACATACATTATAACTAACCGTAAGGTTTTATTCAGTTATAAAAGTTCCATAGTTTTAACCAAGGTCTGGCGGTGATGGTAGCGGCTGAAGCCCTCCATGTCTACCCGTGGATGTTGTATGAGGTGAATAAGGAAAAAAAGCTAGGGAATAGGCAGTAGCTCCCCCTATTTTAACAACGATATCTGTAACTGCACTCGCCAACCCAGCGTGAGTATGGGCAAATTCTCCCCCACATGATAGGATAGGTCGTTATGAAAAACTGTGTTTATTAATGGACATCCTATGATGAAATGATGATGGGGTTCAAAACAAGGTGTTTTCAACTAAGTATGTTAGTAGGAAGTATGAAGTATTTAGGAAATACTTTAAATAGGTACCTAGTTATTTTCGCCCTTGCACGTATTTCTTAAAATTCGTTTTCTTATAATTATTTATTCCAAAATCTTGTAAACCTCACCACATCTTTTAGAGGCACGGTGACGTAGCTGTTCTGTTTGGCGGTGATGTAGTGAGGACTGGACGGAACCCTGGTTTGCTTCCTCCAAGGCATACGGGACCCGCGGCGTTGGCACACTATCACAGTAGCCAGGCATAGAAGGCAACCTGGGTCAAAAATAAAAATTTGATAAGTTTAACACAGAGTACAATTAACACAGAGTACAAAAAAAATGGTGGTTATGAAAAGTGCCCATAACCATTATGTGTTCCATCCTTGTCAAGGGGAGTGCTAACCGTCTCTCCTTTCAATAGACACAACAAACGCTCGATTTGGCTGTGTTATATACCGATCATAGTAAAAAACTTCTATAGCGCGATCTAGAACTTTCCTAAATTACTCATAACTCGTCATATTTAGATGGATTTTTATTAATTAGGCTTTAAAAAGGCCCATTGGAGATACCATTCATGAGCTCTGATCGCCAAAATTCTAGTGAAAGTAAGAGAAAAAACAAAAATATACAAATACTCAGTTGTTTTGTTACACTAGCGCCATCTCTTGACAAAGATAAAAAACGCCATATTGACCTTGAGCCGGTTATCAACGTCAGGGCACAGAACAATAAATTGGTCAGGGCCATATTTATTTATTATACTCATTCCTATTTTTACCCTACTATGGTTACGTGTTTAATAGTATTTTACGTATCTATTCATCTATGCCCTCTTAGCTCTTAAACTCTTGTCTGCGATCAGGACGAGATAATAGAATTTATATTGTGTCTAGAATTACCGCAGTCTAGGAGTTAAACTATTAGTTATACTTAAACGAAATACAGTGTGTCCCACGGCCATTCCACATGGAGGGAAAATACTTAAAATATTAAAGTTAGGAGTTTTACATAATCAAGAGTTTCCTATAATTTTTTTATTTTTAAAAAGTCGACGAACGAGACACGAAACCCGCATAGTTAGAAAAATAAAATTCTGAATAATTATGATACCTACCGATTGAAAGAGTAAATCACAAGGATCAATGTGTAATGTGCCATTACTTCCCCGGGCAGACTTTTCAATTGAGGCTAAGGACTCACAAAGCGGTTTTCACCCGCGCCCGCCGCGGTGGCGGAATGGAGTTTTATTTTCAAAACTCACTAGACCAGAGTTTTGTGCGGTTACGCAGACTTCGCGGTTGCAATTATCGCTCGCAAACTTGGCGGTTGATTATCGCAAGACGGGCGGTTGCAAGACAGGCGGTTAAACGATCAGTTGAGTTCCAGACGCCAACCGATCGCAGAGCGCGCGGGTGCAACCCGCCGCGGCTGCGGGACCGCCGCAAACCGTTTCGTGAGTCCTTAGCCTTAGAGCCCTCGGGAATTGCTGTGCTTACCCATCACAAAAGCGGCGACGACACAGCCAATGATGCTGCCGACACTAAGAGATTCGTTGTGTGCCATCGTCACGAATGAAGCCATCTCCACGTTCTGGCTGTATGCTGGCATTGCGTATAGTTCTGTAAGAAAATTAATGTTATTTGGCCGCGATCTTCTGTAAGGCGCAGGTACCTCCTCAGGAGGACTGTTCCAATTTAGAGTGAGAAAATCTCGCTGTGCCCTTCAAATTAATCGTTCGAACGTAAATAAATAAATATTCCGGACATATCACACACGGTCAACTGATCCCAAACTAGGCATAGCCTGTAGTATGGGTACCAGATACTGATATACATAATAGATATATATTTAACACCCAGACACAGAACAAACATCTCTGTTAGTCACAAATGTTTGTCCAGTGCGGGAATCGAACCCGCGACCTCTAGAGAAGGCAGAGTTACTACCAATTGAGCTATGAGGCCTGTCTACTAGACCGTACCTATCTGATACCTAAGTTTTCAATATCTTCGTTGAATTTAAATCTCTGATATTTATACTTCAGGCTTTTAACGTTGAATTTTCTGTTTCATAGTCCGTCTCCTAGCAGTATAACGAGTGCCTTGTACTGATGCACTCTACTCACCATTATCAATATCTTCGTCGTCGGAGCCGCAGCGCGCCGCTTGCAGCTGGGCGCCAAGACACGCGCCAGACTCACAACTGCGTTGACGTACTCGTTCCCCGTTCTCGCACGGACCCCACTCGCCCCAGTCTCCCCAACCAGCTTCGGAATCTGAAAAAAATGAAAAATCTTAATGAAGTAATGACATTTGTTCAGGGGGCACGTAGTGGTTTTATTATTTTTGAAGGGGGCCAATTCATCATCTCATATTTTATGTTTAACGTTCTATTCAGTTCCAACAATGGTACAGTTCCGATCGCGGTTAAAATTCGACCAAAAAAGGCATTCTACTTAATAGATGACTGCCCTGAATCGTTCAAAATCATTCATCAATCATTGACCATTGTTCCAGTTTCAGTAAAAGGTACATGCTCAGTGGTAAGTCAAGAACTTTGTTTCAACGCCGCAGTGACGTCAGCTACAATAGTGATGTCTCACAAGCGCCACTTCATTCCGTCCATTTACACCAGCATAACCGCATATTCCTATTATGTCGATAGAAGTGTTTACCTGCACAGTTCGTTAGGCAAGCTCGTCGTTCCAAGGCCGCAGCGGCGTCAGTGCATCCCTGGGGAGAGAGACACTTGCGCGAGCGCGACCTGTGGCCCGTGGCGCTGCCTCTGTTAGCACAGCTCCCGCTGCATTCCGACCATTCACTCCAGCATGACCATTCTCCTAGAATCAGAGATTACCGATAAGTAAGAAAGAAAGACCTGGCTGAACAAAATCATATTAGTTCGACAATATTCTGACAAAATCACACTTACAATCGAAAGCGAAAGTAACTCTTGTCTCTATGTATACCTGTTGATTTTGATGAAATTTGGTGCTGAGATAGCTTAAGCCCTGAGAAAGGTCATAGGTTTCTTATCCAGATAATGCGTAAGCGAAGCCGCGCGTAACCGCTAGTAGCAGATAAGGTGAAGTCGCCCAGTACTAATGAGCAAGTATTAACAGTTTGGTGTAGGTGGTTATTACCAAAAAACCATATTACCAAAACCATATTACCAGGGCATGAGGGAATAATGCAAGGCCCCAACAAATTATTAGGCTCATCACATCTCAACAAATTCTCGTCTGCCGTCCGCCTCTACAGGTCGCGGAACATACCTCCCAAGTATTTCATTTCACCCAAACATATTCGTCTTAAGGGAGTGTTTTTTGCTGAAAAATCTTCATAAATACACTTACCAGTGCAAGCGTGGGTGTTGCAAGGCCTCAGCATGTCATTAGGACCTTCACAGGGCGGTCTTCTACAACGTCTTTTTCTCGTCTGTTGTCCACCTCCACACGCCGCGGTACATGCCTCCCAAGCACCCCATTCCTCCCAACCAGATTCCTCTTCAGGGGGAGTGTTGCTACATGTACCGCGGGCGTTGCAGTAGCGTTCTTCTTCACGGGCTATTGACAGCTGAAACAATATCGTAAAAACTATTACCGCAGAGCCTCAAGACGAAAGTCTGCAATCAGTGGTCGCTAACTATTATTGACCTCACACGTAAGGCAACAGGCTATGCAGGTAAGGCAGAGCCTTACGTGAGATTACTAGTGCATTAGAGATTACTTAAAAGAATGTCTCAACCTAGATTTAAATATTTGTAAAATTTGGTTACAGCAATAAAAACTTTTTACTTTTACTTTACTTTTACAGAGAGCTATGCTCGGAGTTTCACCGCGTGATAAAATCCGTAAGGAGGAAATCCGTAGGAGAGCCAGAATGAGCAAATTGAAGTAGCAGTGGGCAGGCCATATAAGATGAGGCATCCTTTTGCCTTGGATGTCTTGAGACATTTTCCTCACCTTTATCTGTTCTGGTGAAGGAGCCTTGCACAAGAACTTGAATCTCTTTTCAGTATAGCTCCCGTCTGATGTATTACCTGAAAAAGAAGTCCGCGTAAAGAACTATTGTTTTATCATATAAAGAACCACACATCAGGAATTGGGATCCAGAATATCCAAGCAGTCATCTTTCTCTTAGACTTACCAGGGATTTGGACCCAAGGTGTCCAAGCCGTGGCCTTCCGAAGCTCGCAAGGCCGCATATCGCAGATTTGTCGCTCGATCTTGATCCCATCGCAGTCAGAGCCTCCATGCCTCGGCGTGGGATTGGTACAGGTCCGTCTCCGTTCCCTCCAGCCAGCTGACGGGCCACACCCGGCGCCGCCCGCGCTGGTACATTGAGTCCAAGGACCCCAGGCGGACCAACCACCGTCTACTGGGGCTAGTGCTGGATCTGAAAGGTAAATAAAACTGGTAGTCTTCTAAGGGCCGTAATTTCATGCCCCTTCGACTACTCGTGTTTACAGTCTAAACTGCTTCCGTAGATTTTATAATAATTTCTGCTACTTATAAGGCGACTGAGTCTGAAATATTGCGAGTAGTCCGCCAACCTTCTATTCTTCTGCGCTCAAGAATTATTAAATTAAATATACCAACTAAAATATGGTGAAAAAATCTTTAATATTGTGGAGAGCATATCTATCTATCAACCGATAACAGTCTTTATTGAGTAAAAGTCCTCCATCAAGACACTTCTGGTGATCTCGGGCCACATATCTTAATTTCACTGCTCTTCTACTAAAACCTTTTCTACATCACGCTACTTCTAGCGGTATTGTGTCAGTCGGATACACTGCTCTCCTACTGTCTTAATAATGTCTATAAACAACATTCTAGAAGCATGTAGCGGTAACATTCAATACTATGTGATAGAAGATGCATTAAGAACTCCTTTCTTGGTGCATCTCCAATCACATAATGTCTCAGGCATGATGTGTCACACTAATAGCCTCTCACAATGAGAACAAGTTATTATGGACCTACCTGGACATGGCGGCTGATTGGCGCAAAATACATCATCAGCATCCAATCCAACGCAGACTCGACCTCCGAACCTTGGCTCCGGAGAAGTGCATGTCCTTCTGCGTGACTTCATGGCGATGCCGCAGGTGGCCGAGCATTCCGACCAGCCGGACCAGCTGGACCAGCCACCGTGGACGGTACAGTTGGTTACTGATACACTGACTCCTGGAAATAAGGGCGGGGCTGATATATGTTCTGGCCGATTCTGTTTTTGCAGGTCGGCATGGAATTTAGTAGGTCGACAGGTTGTTGTACTAAGAAGCTGCGGATTTTTTTTTTCAGTGGATCGGTAAATGTTCGTTCCTGGGTGTTGTGGTACCATGGTACTCGTAGTTTCTGAAACCCATGACACAGGGAATCCTAGTTTGGGGCCAGGTCTATGCATGTGACTGTTGGGTGTTGTTATTATCCTACTATCCTACTAATATTATAAATGCGAAAGTTTTTGGAGGATGTTTGTGGTCCAATCATGGCGTAACGGCTCAGCGGATTTCCATGAAACTTGGAAAAGATAGAGTTCCTTACCTAGAATAGCATATAGGCTTTTTATCTTGGTCTCACGCCAGCGAAGCCGCAAGCGGAAGCTAGTTATTATTATATAGTATACCTTTGCAGTTCTCTCCGCCGTTAACTGGCCTCGGGTTGTCGCAATTCCGCTTCCGACACATGCACATGTCCGGTTTTTCTCCGTAATCTGAATGTGACGTCCCGTCTTGCATGCACGGCTCCCATTCAGACCATACGGACCAACCTCCATCCACTGTAACAAAGATAATATTTGAAAGGAGCCTCACTTTAATCCTTTTTCGATTCTTTCACCAACAGTCATAGGCCCTTTTCAGGACCACCATACGTCAACCTGGTGACTGACCTAATACAGGATGACCAAGAAAAAATCTGTGATACGACAAGCAATCAAGAGAATATTTTGTTACCTTTTGACCCTGCTATATTTTTTTTATAATCTTACCTGGCGTATCCTGAGGAGGGCAGACCTCAGTAGACTGAATGAAGGATGGATCCCGTGTCCTCGAGCTGGCTCTCATACATAGCTCTCTCGCGTCGTCCCACCCGCAGTGCGGATCGCCCGCGCCGACGCAACCGGCGCGGCTTTGGAAGCGGGCACAACGCTCGCTGCCGATGCGAATTACACTTGTAGTGCTGCCGATGTAGACTGACATCTGTTGGGAAACCAAATAGTTATGAAGTTAGGTTGATTGGCCAATGTTCCGTAAACTAGTATACGTTTAATATCCCTAAAGAGTCTTCCCACTCCCTGCCCTTATCCCACTTCATGTGGGGTCGGCACAACATGTTTTTCTCTTCCACTCCCCTCTATCAGCCGTCAAATCAGTATTCACTCCTTTCTTACTCATGTCGTATTTCACACAATCTATCTGTTACCGCACCTTAAACGATGTCTCAGAACGTCGCCTTAACATCATCGCTGTGAAGTACCTACGAGTGGATCTCCGCGTCAGCCAACCAGCGTCGAGTATTCGGCAGACGTCACCGCGACTTCGTCGGCAACTTCACTACGAAAAATCCTTACGATTTGCCACGGCCTCGAACAATCATTGTACCTGTGTCTCATATATATTTTTATAATTGTAACGAAGTTATTAAACTCTAATTCATGTGCAAAAATAAACTTCTTCATTACGTCTCCGCCTCCACCCACAAACCTTGAAATAGGGATCAGGAAAACACCTGCTGACCACAAGTGCTGTTCGGTCATATGCCGAAACATTGGACCTACGAGCCGGATAAACGCAACAAGGATCAGCCAGAAACGGTCAGGCCATCCATTCCTGTTCTTCCCATCCTCATCCGATTTGTGCTAATACCGTACTGCATTCAATTCCAGTTCGCGTCGAATCATTTCACGGAAGCGCAACACGTGGATCGCGCTGCCTACCCACCCACGGCTGCCAACTGTGAGTAACCTTTGTTTCTTTGTAAACGGCTAAAATGAGTGACGATGAATATTCCGAAGCAGGAACTGCTTTAAATATAGGCGAATTCAAAAAACAAAGGGGTTGCATTAAGGGAAGATTAACATTATTTGAAAAATATGTTAGCAAATTTGAAGGTGTTGCTCTGTCTGCACGGCAACATGCCGAATTTGATCTGCGTATTCAATCAGTTTCAGGTATTTTAAAATCATTCAACAAAGTTCAACAGCAGATTGAACAAATGTCTGATGATAGCGAGTTGAAAGTACAACTCGAGTACAGGGAAACATTTGAAGATCAATATTTCAATATTATGTCTATCGCTAAATGTTTATTAGACGTAGTAGATAGCAAAGACAAAGGTAATGTTGATTCTAAATGTACACATGCGCAAAATAGGACAATTACAAGGAAACTACCAGATATTAAGTTGCCCTCTTTTGATGGTTCCTACGATCACTGGCTCGAGTATAAAAATTCATACCTATCCATGATTCATAAGCGAAGTGATTTAGATTCGATTCAAAAATTCCATTATTTAAAATCGTCGCTTAGCGGTTCAGCCCTTCAAGTTATTAGTGCATTAGAGTTCACATCACTTAATTATTCCCACGCATGGGATCTTTTAGAGAATAGGTACCAAAATAATCGTTTACTGATCCATAATCATGTCAAATCTTTGTTTACTGCACAATCCGTCAACAAAGAGTCCCCGATGCTAATCAGAAAGCTAATCGATGTAGTATTACGTAACTTACGTGCGCTGAAATCTTTAGGGGAACCCACGGACGAATGGGACACCCTTATTAATTATATTGTTGTGTCAAAACTTGATTCTACCACTGAACGTGAGTGGGAGAATTACAAAGGTTCAATTGCGTGTGATTTGAGAGGTAAAATCAAATTAGATGATTTGCTAAGTTTTTTAGGGAACCGTGCAGATATGCTTGACATGATTCTAAACAATCATTCGAAACCCACTCATGATAGTCCTAAGCCGAACTCGGTTGCTAACAAAAGGCCCTATACCAATTCACAAACCCAAAAATCACACAGCTTTGTGTCCACGCGTAATAACGGTAGTAAATCAGATAAGTCAACGCGGATCTGTGTGAGTTGCGGAGCTAGTCATCCATTGTATACATGCATTAATTTTCTTAATTTAACCGTTCAAGAAAGAATAAAGATGGTCGAAGACAATAAACTTTGTCGAAATTGTTTACGTGTAGGTCATTCGATCTCGGAATGCATGTACGGGCCATGCAAACAGTGTGAGAAAAAGCATAACAGTTTGCTACACGTTGAAGATAATAATGCATCTTTGCCGGCTTCGTCAGTGGCGTGTGCGCATCATTCACAGCCAGCTGATAAGAAACCGGTCTCGGTTGCATCTTGTGCTCTAAACTCTTTGCACGCGAATAATGAAACGTCTACTCAGCTACCGCAAGTTTTATTATCTACTGCACTAGTCGAAGTCATGGATAATAATAACAAATATCATACAGCCCGAGCGCTGTTAGATAGTGGCAGCCAAAATTGCTTTATTTCGGAAAAGCTTTGTAAACGTTTAAACGTATCGGTTATACAGTCCACTATACGTATATCGGGTGTGGGACAGTCGGTCTCACAATCAAATCAATTATGCGATATTGATATGCGATCAAAAACGAATACCTATAACACACGATTGAGGTGCTTTGTTTTACCGAGTATCACGGCGAATCTACCGTCGTCTTTTATAGAATATGATTCACTGTCGCTTCCGAATAATATTTGCCTTGCGGATCCCTCGTTTAACATTCCGTCTGAAATTGAGTTACTGATAGGCGCGGACGTATTCTGGGATTTGTTGGACGAGGATCGAATTCGACTTTCCAATGGGCCGTATTTACAAAGTTCGAAAGTAGGATGGTTTATTTCGGGTCCTGTTCATAAAACCAAACACCGCGTAAACGGCCATGTCCATTGCAATTTCGTTCAGTCATCTAAAATTGATACACAATTGCGTAAGTTTTGGGAACTCGAAGAAGTTGGAAAGTCGGATCCTATTCTCACTGATGAAGAACGTAGGTGTGAAGAATATTTTGTCAGTACTACGAAACGTGACAATTTCGGTAGATTTTCGGTACGAATTCCATTGAAGGAATCAGCTGACGTGCTCGGTGACTCATATGAGAGGGCTAAATCTCGGTTCTTATCGTTAGAACGAAAATTAGATCGTTTACCTTCTTACAAAAAGATGTATTGCGATTTTTTGCGCGAGTATATCGATTTAGGTCACATGTCGCTTATCCACGATTATGATAAGCCTTGCTACTTCCTTCCGCATCATGGGGTGTTCCGAGAACACAGCACCACTACGAAATTGCGCGTGGTATTTGATGCGAGCGCTACAACGACTTCGAATAAGTCACTAAACGATATACAGCTGATCGGTCCTCCGCTTCAAAACGACATTTTTTCCATATTACTCCGATTCAGACAGCATAGGTACGTGGCCTGTGCTGACGTTGAGAAGATGTACCGTCAAGTGACACTTCAGCACGATCAGCGAAATCTGCAACTTATTCTGTGGCGCGAAAATTCCTCTGAAAATCTACGTATATATCAACTTAATACGGTTACATATGGAACAGCGTCGGCGCCGTACTTGAGTATGCGATGTTTGAAGCAACTTGCAATGGAAACCGATGATGACGTCATCGCTGACGTCATTAATAATGACATGTTCGTTGATGACCTTATTACGGGCCACGATGACCCTTTAATGTTGTCAAACATTTGTGAAAAAACATCTCATGTTTTAAAATCAGGTTGTTTCCCGCTGCGAAAATGGACATTCAATCATGACGTCAACACGACTACATCTAAAGAATTAGCTGTTGGAGAACATTGTCAAAGTAAAACCCTCGGCTTGGGTTGGCAAGTTGATAGCGATGAACTCCATTTTACTACGAACGTAAACAATAAATCTTTAGTTACTAAACGAAGTATGATGTCTGTAATTTCGCAAATCTATGACCCATTAGGTCTCTTATCTCCGATGATAATTATTGCAAAAATTATGCTACAAAAATTGTGGTTATCTAAAATCGATTGGGATGACATGGTTCCAAACGATATCTTAGATAACTGGAATCGATTTATTGAAACTCTGTCACATTTAACTAGCTTGCGCGTACCTCGTTATGTCATGAGTGAATGTTCAGATTACCGTGAGTTACATGTATTTACCGACGCGTCACAGGATGCCTACGGAGCCTGTGCTTACGTCCGATCCTATGGCGAGAACACACCCGTAACAATCAGGTTGTTGTGTGCAAAAAGTAAAGTCGCACCCATTAAAACGATTTGCACCATTCCTCGTCTCGAGTTATGTGGAGCTTTGCTAGGCGCTAAATTGTACCAAAAAATTATGATCTCTCTAAGAGTTCAATTTTCTAAAATATTATTTTGGACAGACTCAACCATTGTCATGGGCTGGCTTCGAATGTCACCTCATTGTCTAAAAACATTTGTACAAAATAGAGTGTCGCAAATTAATGAAATTACGGGTGACGCGTTATGGCTGCACATTAATAGCAAATCGAACCCGGCGGATATCGTGTCGAGGGGCCTTTATCTTAACGATCTAAAAGATCACCATATGTGGTGGCACGGGCCAACGTTTTTACAGGATCGCGATTTGACGTATTCGACCGGGCTTTCGAACGAAGATAATCAGCTATTACCGGAAATTAAATCTCAATGTGTTAGTATGGTATGTAAAGGTACACAACAAATGTACAACTTATTTGATTTCGATAGGTTCTCGTCATTCAATCGTTTACGACGAGCGGGAGCTTACGTACTGAGATTCATAGATAACGCCCGTGCGAGTAAACAACATCGTAAAACCGGTTCGCTGTCTGTTGACGAGGTAAATGCATCTGTTACAATGCTCGCCCGGCTCGCGCAATTACAATCATTTCACGACGAGTATAATAATTTATCTAAGAATTCACCTGTTAAATCCAAAAGAATAGTTTGTCTTAATGTATTTTTAGATACAAATAAGTTAATACGTGTAGGCGGGAGAATAGAAAATTCACCTATTTTCGACAATAATAAGAAACATCCCGTGTTATTGTGCAGTAAGCATCGATTCACTGTATTGTTGTTCAGATATGAACATGTACAGTTATTCCATGCCGGACCTCAGCTCCTGCTGTCCTGTGTACGCGACGCCTGGTGGCCCCTAGGCGGGCGGGACCTGGCAAGGAAAACGGTACATGACTGCGTCAAATGCACGCGCATCAAAGGGAGCACTGTAAACCCTATCATGGGTAATTTGCCAGTCGAGCGTCTCGAACCCGGTTTCCCTTTCATGCGCTGCGGCGTCGATTATGCTGGGCCTATTATGCTTTTGAATCGCAAAGGCAGAGGCGCTACTCTCATAAAAGGGTACATATGTTTATTTATATGTTTTAGTACACGCGCTGTACATTTAGAATTAGCTACGGGTTTGTCAACAGCTGATTACATACTAGCATTAAAGCGTTTTATATCTCGCCGTGGTAAACCGGCCGAGATTATATCAGACAACGGTAAAAACTTCGTAGGGGCAGAAAAAGAAATGTGTCCATTGTTTGATAAGAATAATAATCAGGACATATTCAACTACGCTGTAGATAATAGCATTAAATTCACATTCATTCCGCCATATTGTCCTCATTTTGGCGGTTTATGGGAAGCAGGGGTTAAATCGTGCAAATACCACCTTCGTCGAGTGGTTGGTTTAGCTAATCTTACGTATGAGGAATTCAGTACGGTTTTAGCTCAAACTGAAGCCATCCTGAATTCCCGCCCTTTATCAGCTCTGTCCACAGAACCGAATGACCTCCTCCCCCTCACTCCTGGTCACTTCCTCATCGGCCGCCCATTGACCGCCCCAGCTTGCGAAGATCTGACGGCTACATCAAGTCACCGGTTGCAGCGCTACGAATTACTCGAAAGAATGAGGCAAGACCTATGGAAGCGATGGTCAAAAGAATACGTATCAGAGTTGCAAACACGAACCAAATGGAAAACGAACCAAGGCGATGTCAAGCTCAATACGCTCGCTCTCATCAAAGACGACCACATGCCACCACTGAAATGGAAACTGGGCAGAATCGTACGCGTTTATCCTGGAGCAGACGGCATCTCACGTGTGGCCGATCTTCTCACATCAACAGGCATCACACGAAGAGGCTTCTCCAAAATCTGTCCGTTACCAGTTCCACCAACAGATCATGATGACAGCGTGACGTCATGCGATCCCATTGGAACCTGCTGATTCCAAGGCCGGGCCCATGTTACCGCACCTTAAACGATGTCTCAGAACGTCGCCTTAACATCATCGCTGTGAAGTACCTACGAGTGGATCTCCGCGTCAGCCAACCAGCGTCGAGTATTCGGCAGACGTCACCGCGACTTCGTCGGCAACTTCACTACGAAAAATCCTTACGATTTGCCACGGCCTCGAACAATCATTGTACCTGTGTCTCATATATATTTTTATAATTGTAACGAAGTTATTAAACTCTAATTCATGTGCAAAAATAAACTTCTTCATTACGTCTCCGCCTCCACCCACAAACCTTGAAATAGGGATCAGGAAAACACCTGCTGACCACAAGTGCTGTTCGGTCATATGCCGAAACACTATCCATCTTTTCTTTGGTCTACCTCTCCCCTTATATCCTTCCACATTCATATTTAACACTCTTCTAGTCTTATTCTATCAATTAAAGGAAAACAAACATTATTTATTTAATTAATCTAACTTCTTCTAATCAGCTGTTTTTGGTCTCTTTTCATCCGTAAGAGAAGTTCGATATCAAGATTGCTAGTGTGCCAACTCTAAGAGATACAATTTCTAGGATAATCGATGCCACACTGACAATCGATTACCAATTGCCCGATCTTCTTTGACTTTTAGTTACTTTAGGAAGGCAGTTTTTAGATTAACGTATGCCTAGGCGCAAGTTAACACACCATCAGTGTAGTGTGATTAAAGAAAATAAAACATTCGTTTTTGTATTTGTGTGATTGATAATAACACAAAGGGACTGTAATAAAAAAAACATTGCGGTGATGTTAGATATACAAAGATTATCTCAAAAATACTCACTGTTTCTTTCACAAATTGCATGTTCAGCACATCGAATCCCCCATCATCATTCAGCTTCCATTTCTCGACCAAACACGCTCCGTCAAATTTCGGTAATACTGACAACTTCAGTACATTCCCCGACTCTGTAGCCACGAACAGTACGTATTGCTTATCGATGTTCCTCGCACTTGTGACGTCAACGGTGATGTGAGAGAATCTTTCGGACGTGAGTTGGTAGACCGGGCGTCGTAATATCGGCTGGACTGATTCTGACATGAGGTGATAGCGGTTGTACTCTATTGGTTCGTGGGACCTGGGAAGAATTCATAAAATTTATTATTAACTACAAATAATTAATTTGGTCTGTCGTTTTTTTTTTATGTTATACGGAGGCAAACAGGCTTACGGCCCTCCTGATGGTAAGTGGTTACCGTCGCCTATTGACATTAGCAACACCTGGAGCATTGCATTGTTTTCGTTTGTTTTTGTTTTAAGATATGTTTGTGGAAGTTTACTTAAGTTCCAATTGGGCACTGTTGTCGCTCAGCGACAAAGCCTTTATAGCTTTAATAAATTATAAAACAGATTTACACCTTTAAGATTTATAAAGCTATTATGATTTATATGTAAACCTTAGTAGATGACGATGATAGATTGCTAATTGGGTGTAGAATAAATCCCTTTCGGGATAGTAAACTAACTATGAATCACTTTGTATAAACGATGGGACGATTCTATTTATAAAATGTTTTTTCATATAAAACTCCAACACTAATAGATAATATTTTCCTTAGATGATAAAATATTCCGTCACTAAGCTATAATTCAGAATTGAATTGGGACCTTGGCAGCTTAATATATCGACAGTATTGAAAGTCTAGACTCACCTAGACTCAGCAGATGCACAATTGTAGCGGTTCCTTAACTGCCTGGTCGGTATCCTACTTTCCCAGGTGGAAGTTGGTGAATCCTGGACTTTGTACGACCCATCGAAAACTGCGTGGATATCAGACATGTTGTAGATACACACTGCGCTGCCTGTTATGCTGTTACTGTTGACAAAATAACCAATATATAACAAACTATTACATGACTGACAATAAAACCACAACCTAAACCCAGAAGTCCCAAGAGTATCTATACAAAAAAAAAGTGGTGCGTGTTGCAGAACGGAAATGATATTATTTTTGCAACTCGTCAACTGACACCATGTGCCAGATTTTTGGTGTCAGTTGACGAACGACTCCAAATTTGGCGAGTAGCTCCGTTTGTAGTGTACTTAAGGGGGCGCACTAAGAATTCCCGAAACCCAACTACTGAGGGAGTGTCGCGGACTCGAGGTTTGAAGAAAATAGCAGCACAGTGACCTCCAATTACACGGCTCTTACAGAAATACGGATAACATTTGATTTTCTTGTGAATATCGGAATAATCTGGCTACGGCCCTTAAAACAAGTGTGTGTTAAGTGCCTACTTCTACCTTGACCTTACTTTTATGGAGATTGGATTATAATCGTACGACGATAATTAAAGGCTGTTTATATTTTATTCAATTGAATAATAAAATTTTAAAGTTGATTTCCTTTCACTTATTATCTTATCCTTGTATATTTAAGGTTTTACTTTTCGAAAGCAGAAATTAACATTTGTGCTAGTAGAATAACTGGTAGGTATTTTTAGAATGTATAAGAAACATTTTTGTTGTATTATTTGAAATTAGGCGCCATAGCATACTGCATGTTAACTGTCAGTGCTAACTGTCACAATTAGGAACGTCAAATAAACATGTTGACAGTAGACATTCCTACTGTCCTTCTTCTTGTCTCGCACGTTCAATGGAACGCAATAAACGCCGGCTACTAAAATATAAAATCACTTTTTATTTCAATAATCATAATGACTCATCCATCAACTAGGTACATCCATCTCATCCATTCAACATCTGAAAGAATCAGTGACAGGACAAGCTTTATAGAAGGTAAAAAATTAAATCGCAACTTTGCACTTACACAGGAGTTGTGAAGGTAGCAACGAGTACTTTCTCTTGCGGCAGATACTCCACATTCTGAACTTGGTCGTAGTCGAAAGGCACGGTTCCGTGCACGGAGCACGTGATGCGAGCTTTGATGAATGTACTCCAGTTCTCTTTCATCATCAGAACACCCCCTGAGTCATTTTTGCAAACGCGTGCTATCCGTGAATATATCATCTGTGGACAGAAGAATGAACATCTGTGACTTCAATGAAATTATAATTAAATTATTATATCAAGAGAAGAAAAAAACTTATTACTATTATAAATGCGAAAGTTTGAATGGATGGATGTGTGTTAATCAATCACGCCAGAACGGCTGAAAGGACCTGGATGAAATCCTGAAATTCTCGCATCAGCATCTTTGCCTTAAATCGGCAAAGCGATAGATAGATAAAAAAATATTTGGCACTACAGACACACACAATTAACATAGATAAACAATTTTAAACTAAAGTACATACAATAGGTAGGTATAAATAATCAATAGAGCAATTTTAAAAAAAGTAGGTATCTTAGAGTAGGCAAGTTTGCGTGTGCTGCAGTACGACAAATAGGCTATGGCTCAGTGAAATATTTTGCTTAAAAGCAAAAACACTGATTTTCAGCGATACCAACTAAGCCACGGAACGAATGACGCTAGCACCGAAAATTATGAGTAGATTAGCTCCACCTATACAAGTTTCAATCAGAAGCATTGCTGCTCAATGTCTACTACCAGTTATATCATTGAAGAGAGACAACGCCCTTGCTAGTTTCCGCCAGCGGCTTCGCTCACGTACCTACCTACGAGAATAAATAGTAGGTACTACGCGAGCGAAAGCCTATGTGCTATTCCAGACTATAATCAAGGATAATATAGTAGAAAGGGTTCTGTAATCTATCGCTGTGCCAAATTTCATCCAGCTATTCTGGCGTGATTGAGTAACAAACAATCATCCATGTAAACTTTCGCATTTATAAAAGTAGTAAGATGGTTGGAAGTAGGATTATGAAACTTGGCCCAATTCGCATTCACTCATGATGTATGCTAATATTATGAGTCTCTGTAAGGTACTTACATTCCCACAGTTCATGTGCTCCACAGCGATCTCCCGATACACGAAATACACGAAATGATCATCCTCGAAGCTGCCAACAAACTGCGGCTCATTTAGCCAGTTGTAGTCGTACTGCGTTGTCCGAAGCATGCCCATGTCTCGGTGGGATGCACCACGACTCCTGAGAACAGATTTGAGGCTTGGTATGACGTGTCTTTAGTGAATGTGGAGCGTGAATCCGAGATAAGTATACAATATTCATAGCATGTATCCCAAAATGGGCTTATACTATCACCAAAATCACCAAAAAGAAAGCTTAGTAGCGGGAACATTGATGTGATTTATTCAACACATCTGCAAGTAAGCTCAAACGCTTGCTTGATGATCAATTCTTTTCACAATAATTTACCTACCTATAAGTAACCCAAGTAACCTCCTTTTTTAATTAACTTAACTTAATTTAACTTTGTGTTGCGTACTTCCTTTTTTTTTCCCTTTCAAGTCGTCTACTCTTACTGTTCATTTGTTTCTATTTAAGTAATTATCTGCGGAAACTTTTAATTGGCCCTCAGCACTCATGCGCTGGTCTGTACCGGCATGTTTTATTTAAGTAACTATTCTAAGACCTAGCTGTAAGTTTTCCTAAAATTTTGAAAATAAAATAAATAAATAAAAAAATAAAATATCTATCAAATACTTTCTCATTTTTTTTCCTGGGCTTTTTAAAATTAACTGTTTAAGGTATTTTTATCGTCTTATAGGTAAATACTAAACAAATTCGATATCAAGATTACTACCTTCAACAGCTGAATAATTGAGTTAGAATTTAACCCCCAAATTGTCATTGTTCGTATATGACGAACAGAAAGTCGCAAATTAGGCTACACCGCACAGCCAATAAATGAACCAGTTATCCTTAAATATTATTTATCATCATCATCAGCCTTTAGAAGTCAACTACTGGACATAGGCAAGGAGTTCCATGACGAACAGCCTTGAGCCTTTTCCATCCACAGACTTCCTGCAACTTTATCAATGTAATTAATAAACTGGGTCGATCCATCGGGGGCCTTCAAGATCAGAGTTCGTGGCCATTTATTCCCCAATGGTTAACGGTTTAACTAACTTCAAATGATCATTGCTTCCTATATTGATCTAAAAGTAATCCAAATACGTACTTGGTTATAGCAAAATCAGAGCTGCTGAAGTCCGTAGGAGTGCCGGCGTAGTACTCCCCGCTCCCGGCAAGTATTGCAGTTACGTTGGAGTGAGGATTGTATGGACAGTGCGCCACGCCGCTCATGTAGTCAGACACTGCGTTCAATGATTCCAGCTAAAAAAGGTCATATTAAAACATTGAATACGGATCACGGTCATGGAAAGAACACAACAAAACTTTTTCTGCTCTGGGTATTTTATCAGCAGTCTTAAGGCCCTATTCTGAGCTTCTAAGTCGCGGACAAGGAAATTGTGATATTTACCATCTCATATCTCAACCTGGTAGCCGTCCTAATGCAGTATGACCAAGACAGAACCACTGACACGAAGAGCGAACGAAGAAAAAAGGCAAAGTAATGATCTACAATGTTTTTTTGGTAGTGCGTTGAAGTCTTTTGTATGGGAGCTTTAAACGGCTATTGATTTAATAGCTAAACTAGCTTACGTCCGCTGTGGTGTCCGCTTGCACGCGTGGTACTCAGATTAAAAGAAATAACAAACATCCTTACACAATAGAATATTAGTAAGATATACAAAACAACGGCTATAAAGGAGTTAGGTAGAAAGCCTGTTTTTTTATGTTTTACTACGTATCAACATCTTCTACAAGGTGTCTACGGCGTTTTTTCCAGACTTTGCTCAAATCTTCTAGTAAGTTCTTAACTCGTCACAAACTATAGGGAACTACAGGAGAACTTTGAAATATAGTGCAGACACTTTTATTTTTCGAAATTCCTACCATAAGGTGGTGAAAGGGTGTCAAGTGCAAAGCTGGAGCGAGCCTAAAATGCCTAAGCATTAAGGATATACACATTACAAACCTCTCTCCAACTGCAAACGGGGCTGAACGCGTGCGTCCCACAAGCGAACAGCTGGTGTCCATTAGACAGCAGGACTTTGATGTAGTTGTGGCAGTCTTCCTCCGTTTGGCCCTTGTCCTGGCAGAGCTTCGTCTTCTCAGAAGAAGCGAACCAATCAGCTCGCTCCAGTTGGTGCAGCTCTCGGAGAGAAAGCCGGTAGAGAGCATCTCTGGTGAAGAGAAATTATAATGTAGATTGTCTGTGTCTGTCGATTTTCTAATAGTTTATGGGTAAAGGCCAACGTAAGAAAGAAGATTAATAAGATCAGAAGATTATAAAATATCCGAAAGGCTAAACTTTAATGTAAAAAAACATCATCAGCTACTCCTTAGGTAGGTACAAAGTGTTTCATAACATGTATACCATCCCAAAAGGGGGTTACTCAATCAACTCAAAGAAAGAAGATAGAAAAAGAAGAAAACACAAAAAAAAACATATTAAACAAAACCCTGAATTTCTCAAATTAGCTGTTTTTTTGTATTTTAGGCATCGTTATGAACATAATTATTTATAGGGTCAGGCTGCACAAGATCAGCCGCTCTGAAAATCTAAAGACTGACCTACATTATTATGTTCAGTATGACCTATGACTTTTGATGCAAGATTCTAGATTCTCTTTTGTAACACTTATTTCTGCTAATAAACATTAGCAGAAATAAGTGTTACAAAGGTTTTAAAAACTATTAATATGGCACATATTCACGCTTTTCAAGCATCTGAACCCATTATTTTAAACAGGCAACAGCAGTGCCTAGCATTTTTTTGAATAACACGACTTTAAAATTGATTACCAACCTACATTATCATGCGTCGATGCTCGTGCAAAGCATGATATTCCAATGATCACTTCAACTACACAGAATAAGAGAAATAATAATGATAAATAACCGCAAATAGATACGCCACTACGTATCTATTCGCGCGTGTGAAATTCTATACACTTGTAACTGCACAATCGTGATTACTGCGTCAAGTATCAAGTTACAAGTCATAGTAAGAATTGCAACTGGGAGATATTAGACAGCTTGTGAAACGAGCAGCTTGGTCATTTCATACCATTATCATCATTTCAGCCGTAGGACGTCCACCGCTAAACATGGCCTCCCCCATAGATTTCCAGAGCGAATTCCTATCATTTGAGGGGCATTTGCCCATACTCACCACGCTGGGCACGCAGGTTGGTAGCGAGCGTAGTTAGAGCTATCGTTTATTAAAATAGGGGACGCTGCCCATCCCTAGTTATTTACCCTGAGTTGCCTCTTACGACATCCACGGGTAGGTGTGGAGGGGCCTACTCTACAGCCTGGGCGACCACGGCCCAGTTTATATAGGCTGTCTTTCTTACACAATTTCGTAAATCCCAGGTTTTTTTTGTGGTCCCAAGATATAATCAATATTACAAACAAAAAATCTTTCTCTTGGTTAAATACGTAGGTATTTTTACAACCTAATTTACCTTAGTAGATATTATGCTTTTCGTAATTAGTAGCTGTTGTAGCCCTTGACAATATGGCGCAGAAACGGTATTCAATAATTTATAGGTTGGTTTATACCTACTTTACAAGATAATGTATTAATTTATTCGATGTAAGGACGCATATAATTATTCAATCTAAATATGGAATGAAGAGTTTCACAATATCGGCTCTGCTTTCCCATTTAGGCTGATTGTACTACCATTTTCGAAAATGATGTAAGTAATACCAAGGATAATATACCGCAATACTTACCTTGGTTGTAAGTTAAAAAAAGATTATAATTGTTCAAATTTTTCGAAGGTTTCTCGATTATTTCAAGCCTCTTTGGGAACCTTCGCCATTGAAAATCTTATCAATTTTAAGCAATTATTGATCGAACGAGCGTAGCGAACTAAATCTCTCAAACAGCTTGGACGAGTCAGCGTTTTATGTTTGTATGTATGTTAAAGCGTTACTTTTGAACAATCAATCTGATCTGTATGGAATTTAGTGGGTCAACAGGTTTTATAATCAAGATTTGCTAGTACGAATATGAGTATAATCGGTCAAGGGGCTGTTAAGATATAGGTGTCTAGTAGGGGGTATTAAAAAAGTACAGGTAAGACTGGATATTAGTTAGAACGCTATTTTAAAAGATGCGATTTTCAAAATGCCTCAACGCTCATCGAAGCACCAACTTTTACCAGAGATCTCAGTTCGGGGCGAACCACTAGTTATAAATATAAAACAAGAAAATTCACTCTTATGGGATTTTTACTAATATATAGAATAGAAGTCATGCACTAACAACACTAAATACAACTAATCTCCTGAGTGAAACTCCATTCACGCGAGCCCTCCGCGTAATCAACAGCCTATGTGTCGCCGAGAATATTGATATATTTAATATGAGTTTGACGAAATTCACATGGTCATACGATTTTTGAGTATGACACAAAATATTGCGTAGTTTAGTAATTAAGTAGATATTTTTGTAGGCTTTTCATTGTCGCTTTGGTGCAAACTGTTATGGCAATGTTAAATTTAATAAATAAATAATATAGAAATAAAATTTTAAAAAGTCCTCTCTGGGATAGCGCACAATCACCTTGTATAGGTTAGTTCAACGAAATTTCTCCTACCTTGTCGTAGAAATTCAATTGCGCGTAATTGTGTAACTGCACTCGGTTTCAAACATTTTCTTCTGTCCTATTAAGTAAAGATAACGCTTTCTTCGATATTCGAGAACCACTTGGGCAAACAATCGTAATAGCCAGGCGAAATGTTCATGGTATTGACATAATGTGACAAACATTGTTTTCTGCTATTTGAACTGAGCCGCTAGTGTTTAGGTATTAACCGATCCAAATCCATATAATTTTTATTATTGCACACGTATAGGCGACGACTTGTGACGTAACTGACCGTAATGGAGGGGCCTATTCTAAACCGGCGACCACCACGGCCATTTTCAAAAAATGTTTTTTATTATTCTATTAAATCCATAGATAGATAAATGCAAAATACCATTAAAGACGTTCATGATCGTCTTTCGTATAAAAAAAAGAGAAACAATGGACCAACTGTTCAAAAAAATGCAGAAGATTATCTCAATGTGCATATAAAAGGTAATATGAAACATTAGACACCCAACCACCAGTACCACCAAACAACACCACCCAGTATGATGTCTACAAGCTGTATGGATGAAACAACGAGCACGATTGTGTGAGATGAGCGCAGCCTGTCGACATCCGGAAACTATGACCCTGGGGTCAGGCTAGTTTCCGCGTTGCAGGCACCGTACCTAGACCAGAACTAAAAGGTATGGCATCGTGGAGTTAGATAATAGCGTATAGAAAAGGAACTGATGAGATCGCTTTGGATCGCCCTAAAAACGCTTGCTGCGTTTCGCATAAGGCATATACGTATTATATGGACAGGTGTTTCTAGATATATTTTTCTGCACTGAGTAGGAGTAGCTCTTCTATGGTAACTACTACCCTATGTCTAGATAGAACTTACTCGCACTAAGTAGTATTACAAAATGATACGAAGGCGACAATGATCATGATCTTCAATGTGTTCAATTGTTTTCTGATAATGATTATGCTTCTGACTTTTCAATTATCATACGTGGAATTTATTTATAGGTCTATAAAATTAATCATTGTGACCTCGCAAGTCAAAAATACTAAAATCAAATATCTATTTTTGTTACTAGAATCGGCAGTTTGAAGATTACCTAGATACTTGTACTTGCCATAAGGTCTTAATTAAATGAAGAAACAGAAACGTAAGCTTTATTTTAAAAACAAACCCAAAAGTTGATGGTCGGCCTGCTACTGGTTTTTTTTCCACGATCACCGTTATTTGGCGGAAACCCGAGAGATGTCTCGGGTTTCCGTGCCGTGGGTAATCAAGTTGCTCAATGGATATCGGTAAAACAATTTGATGAGCAAATCGTATTTATTGCTAATCCTCAACCGTATCTCGAAAACCGTTAACGATTTCATGCATTCTTCCAATATCCATACATGGGATTCTGCAGATTAAACGCTTTGAAATCAGGTGGTCAGCTGTTTGTTATCTGCATTCCAGGATGTCCAGCTTTTTGTCGGGGCTTCTTTATGTTAATTGCAAAATGGCCTGTTAATTAACAAGGTATATTGCATCAGGTTTGTTTTATCACACACGCTGAGCGTTGAGCAAGGCGTTAAAATCATTATCTTTATCAGCCTGTAGAAGTCCACTGATGGACAAAGGCCTCCCTTAAATAGATTATATGAACGTTACTTGTAAAGAACTGTAATAACTGTAAACCTGACATGCTTGTTATATGTTATAACGAAATGGTCAATAAATGAATTGAATTGAATTGAACTCTCATCAGGCAGCTGCCTTGTGAGTTGTGTTACTAAATCATTGGTGTTACAAAAAAACTGCTCTAATTCTATTAGATTTTAAATTGATGTAAAATTATTAAAAAAAACATTAATAACTGAACTTTATAAGCCAAGAAGTTCGAACAGCGAAACAACAGCTTAATTAAGTGCCAATACTATTAAACACAAAAAAAACCCGCTCCGCTTATGCAAGCACGAGGCCTGAGTGAAGATTTACCGTTAACCTGTTCCTCAGAGTGATAACAACTATCTTATATCATAAGTAGACAGTCAGGTGAATGACTCAAGTTGTTTGTGTAAGTTATTAGGCCGGCCACGAACGCTATCAACATTAAAACGTTGATAATTTTAATTTACCGGGATTTTGAGTATGATTTATATTATTTCATATTATGTCTCTCTTATAGAATTTATAATAGTTGTTTTGAGAAGACAAGAATATATCATGACATATTTAGAAACGTCGTAACTTGGATACTAGGTTACTACACAATATGTACTTTGACTATATTTATGACTACCAAATCTTCTACTTGTTTTAATTATAGTAAAGAGTCATAATATTATGGTTCTTGATTAAAACCACAAACAGAAAAACTATTTATTTAAATTTTCGTAAGTAATCATTTTGACCTTGCGACGTGTGTGTCCCAGAAATACATGCTTCATCTCTGCTGATCATTTCAATTAACATAATTATCAACATCGAGAAGCTACGCTATATCTTTATTTTTACGGTCAAATGCTTGTCATATGAGATAATATTTCATGAACATGACCTGAGGTTGATAGATTCCCTTAGCATCAGTTTTTGGTGTTGATCGGTAGCCGATATGTTGTAAATGTAAAATATTATAAATATTATTTAAATATTAAATATTCCGGACATATTCACACGGTCAACGGATCCCAAACTAGGCATAGCCTGTACTATGGGTACCAGAGACTGATATACTTAATAGATAAATATTTAACACCCAGACACAGAACAAACATCTGTGTTTATCACACAAATGTTTGTCCAGTGCGGGGATCGAACCCGCGACCTCTAGCGCAGAAGGCAGAGTTACAACTAACTGAGCTATGAGGCCAGTCGAAGAACAAGATAAAGAGTTATCTAAGAGACGTATCATCAAATCATGCCAATTTACCAATACTTGACCTTACAAAGCCTTGCTAGCGACTCGATAACATCTGAAACTGGTGCTTAGGAGTACCAGTACAGACCGCAGACCATATCAAATCATTTTGATGAGAGTCATAAGATCCAAGTTGATCCCACTGACTTTCTCCTTCCAACACGCTAGGAGTTTGAACGGTAGGTACATTTTAAACGATTATGAAACATGAAATGGAAACTTGCAACGGGATTTGTAGTCGTAGGCAGACTTGCCCGCCAAATCATTTTGCAGTAGAATGTGTAGGTACCTAGTAGTTATGTAACCCTTGCTATGTTATGTTAACGGTTACATTGAGTAAAGTAGGAATAAAAAAACATTAAACAAGGATTTTTTGAACTCTCCTAAACGAGTATATGATTTTTTAAACAGACTTTCAAAAAAGGATTTTCCACAATAGTAATTCTCCGAAACTGATTTCTCCGTAACGGCTGGTCCAATTTTGATGATTAGTCAGGTAAGTTTGCTTCCAAGACTTGTATTATCATATGGAAAACCAAGCTTGACGAGCTTGAACATTACCAAATAAAGATTGACTTTTGATTTACCTACGCCAAAATTTAAGAAGACATCAATATCATCACATCAAGACATCCAAAGGTTGTCTGGAAGAAATCGCTTTTTTAGCGATAAGACCGCCCATTGTACATTTATGGTCTTTAGTTGTAGTTTCTGTTTTATTTTATATTTTTAAATTTGTAAGGTGTACAATAAAGTATTTTCATTCATTCATTCATTCAATATGTCTGTAGTTTATGTCCCAGTATCTACAAAGTTTTTGATCATCAACAAAATCTTAGATATAAATAGAACTTTGTGCAAATCGATATGAGTAGAAACAGAGTCGTAGATACTTGAATGTTACAAACTCCCTGATAATAATTGCAGAGTGGATTTGCAGGCAATAAACCTAAAGTCAGGATATAAATAGCAAAGGCACTCACCTTGCGCCCACGATCACCTGGTCCCTTGCCACATCGAACAGCAGTTGCGAAAATGATCTAGTACTCTTATCTTCGAATGTATCGCTGTTAGACGCCAGCAGATCTGCAAATTAGAATATTCGGTTAGGAACCTGTCGATAGGCAAGGTGGATTAAGCCGGTGTTTTCTAAGACCGCGACAAATGCAGCAAATAATTATATTTTTGGAGGAGGTAGGGCACAGCGAGACTTTCTCGTTCTAAATTGGAGCAGCCTGCCTGGGGTGGTACCTCCGCCTTACAGAAGATCGCAGCCAAATAACATTATTTGTTTCAAATAGTGTTGTGTTCCTGCGGTGAGTACGGCTGCCAGAGCTCTTTAGGGGGGAGGGGGGAGGGGTCGGCAACGCGTGCGTGATGCCTCCGGTATTGCAAGCGCTCATAGGCTACGGTAACCGCTTACCAACAGGTGGGCCGTATGCTTGTTTGCCACCTTAGTTGTATAAAAAAATTAAAAAAAAACGAAGAAAAAATATATTCTAGCTTGCTTGCTAAGTCAGTGACCTGTTTGAGGTATGGTGGCCCTCAATAGGGCCTATGAACGTCAGCGATAGTCAGTGTAGTGAAAGGATTAAAGTGTGCCTCTTAGAGGTCCCTTTCGTGCACATATCACATGTCTTCGAATTTTTAGGTACCAGGACATGCCGGTTTCTACTATCTTTCCAAATGGAATATCAAGGTATATTCTACGAGTAGGTACCTAACTCTAATTCTTTATTTATTTATTCGTTGAAATCACAAAGGTTAATTTTGAAACCTTTTAATATCGTACCTTATTATCTCGTTGCATTTACGCCTGTTTTTCGAGACCAAGCCTAGGTGATACACGCATTTAAAATGACCATCAAAATTACGAACTTCATTGCCATTTCGCCTACTTACACAATAGCACCGCTGTACCTCACTCCTAATGCAGGTCGGTCGGCAACAGAGAGCCACACGGAATTAAAATCCTTCAACCGCTATATTTACTACCGCAATGTGACTGTACCGGTACCCTAAGAGCGTTTGCCAGACGCCAGCAGAAATAAATTAGAATATTCGATTGGTTTGGTCAAGAACCTGTCGCTAGTAAGGTGGGTATTGGCGCCATTCAAGGATTTCTCAACTAGTTACGTACTACCAACGAAAACATGCACTGCAAAATACAACCGCAAATATTATTTAATAATATTTTACTAGAACACAAATTAACTTCTGTGGTCAAGATTCGTCATCCTTATCTTTCGATGTAGGACGTCCACTGCTTTAATAAAGCCTCCACCATAGATTTCCAGAGCAACCGATTGTGCAGCCAACGACTCATGCAAACATTTGACCCACCCACAGCGGGAATGGAACCCGCACTGCGTCTCAGACGGCCACACGCCCGCTATTCCATCAAGATCGTCGTATTATGTAAGAAACTAATTAACTACAGGACTTGGATCAACTGGGTTATCTTTGCTCTAAAACAGTGTTCAGATAACCCTTTGAACTAGCTTATGTTATTATTTATAATGAGCTGCTGATTTTTTACGAACTTTGGGGTTATCTAGTCTGAGGAAGTCCACTGCTGGACATAGGCCTCACCCAAAGAGTGCCAATGCGAACGGTCTTGAGCCTTTTCTAAGCACCGACTTCCCGCAACTTTGTCGCAACTTTACAATTTCGTCGGTCCATTGGGTGAGCCTTCCAGTTCCAACACCGCGTCTAGTTTATGTTCGCTATTCACCAACTGATGTCGGTTCTGCGAGCTATATTAGCCTGCCCACTGCCACTTTATCTTAGTGATTCTGAGAGCTATGTCGGTGATCTTGGTTCTTCTACGGATTCCCTCATTTCGGATAATGTTAATATACCTAGCTTCATGGACTTTTACTAATAGCATATTACATACTGTAATTTCTCACACCTACATCGCAAAAGGCAATTATAAATTTCATGTCCTAGATTTTTTAAACCAGTTAGACATGCTTATAATAAAAAAACATGAACGAGAGAGAAATAGGTACCTATTTATTTTCGCTTTTATAAAGATAAATAGTTATTAACTAATATTACCTACTTATGAACATTTTTATGGATTAAGATCTGGTTATGGTTTTTGTTTTTCAAACATAAAATTATAATAATTTTCAAGTAAATTGTGTTATTTATATCGCGCTGGCCTATACGTGCTCACCGCTTGTCGTTCGTGGGAATAACTTTTACTACTGATCACATTGAATTAATGAAATAACATGTTTTCGCTAAAAAACTTCTGCTGATTTTCCTAAATAATATTGTAACTACGAACTTAATTAAAATCCTATATCGGAAGCATAAGGTTCGTATTAAATCAGCAAGTTTATGAACTAATATGACTAATTTTAAGATTTCCATGTTGTATTTCTCATACACAAACAAATTAACGGTAAAGCATCGCAAACATTACTTAGGTAAGTAAACAAACTGTGTAATGGCGATTACGAGGCAAATATTTGGCGGTTTTACGATTGTTAATTAAATGCTAGAAACCACTTTTCGCGACCATCATAGACCTTAAATATGAGATTTGTTTTCTGAGATAAGATCATTAAGATGTCCATTCCAGTGTGAGGTAAGGAAAGAAATGTTCTCGACCTAACAAACCAGGGTTAGCCCTACTCCTAATCCAGAAAAGCCGACACTGATTTAATTATGTGCGCTATACTAGTACTCTCAAACGGTGAAGAAAAACATAGTGAGGAAATCGGCATGTCCTAGAACCGAAGACATGGGACATGTGCACGAAAGGAGCCTCTAAGAGGTGCACTTAAATCCTTTCACTGCACAGAATCTTTCACTGTTCCTTTAAAATCGTCGGTGAAAGAACCGACGGTTTTAAACCCTTTTTTGGTTATCCTCTTAATACAGGATGACCAAAAAAGAATCAGTGACACAAAAAGCAAGCTAGCAACTTCTATTCTGTGCCTACTTCAGACATTATTTAATCGATTAGCAAATAGGTTTTCGTTGTAGAGGAAACTCACCTTGTCTGTTTATTATCCTGAAGTCATCTTCAGGCAGTTGTCCTTTGCTGAGGGCACTGAGCAGTATGATTGCAGTGACTTTGTGGATCGTTGACCACATCTTATATATTAACTCAGGTCAACCTGGAAGAAACAAAAATGGTTTGTGAACTATTGTGTACGGTCACGTACAGTTTTAAGAGATGTAGGTGACGGAGTCAGCATTTTACGCGGCCTCGATTATATTAGAGTACCGGACAATTGAGACGCGGGTCGGAAACGCCAATCTATCTCTTTTATTACGCAAACTTTTAACTTATAGTTTTCTTATTAAAACTAACTAAATTCGGTATCAGTGTTTTTATTTATTTAACTCGGCAATCAACTTTAACTTTCTTTTCTAATCGTATAGTTTAACATACATATTGAAATAAAATATCAAACACTTATTATGTAGTTACCTACAATATTATTTAGCGAAAACGGTACAAACATATTTATATTTATTTTTCAAATCTAAAAACGATCGAAATGCAAACGCAGCTTGTGTTGCCAGAATTATAATTCCAAAATTCCAATTACGAAATTCGATTAACTTTTTGTTCTAAGTTTTCGGTGTATTAATATGGTAAAATACTAAACTGGTTTCTTAAAATGCGTTGTTTATAAAGTCCCCGTCAATAGGTACGTCCATTTGCGTCTGTCTGTCTGTCACTGATCTAATTTATCTTTGAAGCTAACATTCCACTTAGCGGCTGTCAACAGGTACTGATGACAACGCAATCACAGTACCTATCTAGAGGTGGGTAATTGAAGTTTTTTTCCGTTGATTTGTTGATATCTCCCTTGGCGACATATTTTTTACAATCTTTAATTTGTAACTTGCATATTTGTACACTGTACACTTGTACAGTAGGTATGCCTACGTACGAATCCAATTCGGATGGCCAACGTTTAAGAAACTTCGTCTTATCTTCTCGTCGCAGATACCGCAGAGCCTCAAGACGAAATTCTACAATCAGTGCGTGTTGCCAGTGATGACATTGGCACTGAGACTTGGTAGCTGGTGATAAAATCTGACATGAGGAAATCCGAGGAAGAACCAAGGTCACCGATATAGCTTGCAGAATTAGCAAGTTTTAATGGCAGTGGGCAGGCCATAGGCATAGCTCGCTGAACGCTGAACTGATAACCATTGGGGAATAAGGTTCTCGATTGGAGACCACGAACCGGGCGTCGCAGTATTGGAAGATCCTGCGACAAAATTGTTGAAGTTGCGGGAAGTCGGTAGGTTAGTCATGGAACTCTGGGACATACCTATGACTAGCAGTTTATTATTAATCACAGAAACATTTACAAAACAAGGTTATTTCAAAAGCTGTGTACTAAAGCTCAAAGTCGCGCAACGGGCTATGGACAGAGCTACGCTTGGAGTTTCACTACGTGATAAGACCCGAAATAAGGAAATCCGTAGAAGAACTAAGGTCACCGACATAGCTCTCAGAATAAGCAAGTTGAAGTGGCAGTGGGCAGGCCATATAGCTCGCAGAACCGACAACCGTTGGGGAGTAACGGTTCTCGAATGGTGACCACGAACCGGGCGACGCAGTGTTGGAAGGCCCCCCACCCGATGGACCGAGGACATTGTGAAGGTTGCGGGAAGTCGGTGGATGGAGAAGGCTCAAGACCGTTCGTCATGGAACTCTTTGGAGGAGGCCTTTGTCCAGCAGTGGACTTCTACAGGCTGATGATGATGATGATGATGATGTACTTGAGCTTAACCCTAACAAGAGTTTTCTTCCAGGAATCCTTTGGCATTATGTAATAAAATTACATTATTAATACACCGAAATTCTTCGTCAAATACGTTAGACCGTTGTTTCTTAGTCGGTAAGCACTTTAGATACCTAGCTTATTTAGATTGAAGATGTCAGTAGCTAGAAAAGTGATCCTAGCTAAACCTATTCGTAGCTCGCCCATCACACCTGATGGATGATGATAGATTCCTAGTAAACAGTCGTAAAATGTTCATTATAGTTGGAAATACGTCGTGGGTCTAGAGATCATTTCCTAGTCACAAAGCACATACCTACAGGCTAATGAAGAGAATACGAGGAATAATGCAAATCGATGTTTTGTATTAGGTTTTGTGCGAGCGACGACAATAGGTATAAATTCTTTATAAGCAGTAGTTTTCATTATCCTACTAATATTATAAACGCGAAAGTTTGTAAGTATGGATGGATGTTTGTTACTCTTTCACGTAAAAACTACTGATGATTTTGATGAAACTTCACAATAATACAGCTTATACATCAGAATAACACATAGACTACAATTTATGAAGATATTGTGTGAATTTTCCGAAATATGACTACTAGCTATTCGAAATACGCATCCTACGCAGACGAAGTCGCGGGCACCAGCTAGTCCTACTAACGAAAATCATACTAATATTATGAATACGACAATAGGTATAAATTCTTTATAAGCAGTAGTTTTCATTATCCTACTAATATTATAAACGCGAAAGTTTGTAAGTATGGATGGATGTTTGTTACTCAATCACGCCAGAACAGCTGAACGGACCTGGATGAAATTTGGCACAGAGATGGTTTATAGTCTGTTTTTAAACAGTACACCAACCGTATCCTAGCGCTAAATTAGACCAATCTTCGCATTATTGTTAGAGCCTTAACTGGACACTGTTGTCTTAATAAGCACATGTTCAAACTAAGGCTATGCGACACACAAACCTGCAGGCTATGCAAGGAGGCGGACGAAACGACTCTACACCTGCTAGGTGAATGCGGAACACTTATGCTCAAACGTAGCATCCATTTGGGAAAGCACATCCTCAGCCCAATGGAGCTAAAGCAACTCACCCCAAAGAAAATCCTTCAGTTTTTAACAGCTGCTGGGCTTTGCGGTGAACTTTAAAGGCCCTGTAAAGGGGCTCCACAAATAAAGTGGCGATCACAATAGGCCAGTTGTGGCCGCAGTGACACCATAGCCACAAAAAGTAAATAAAAAAAAATTAGTCTGGAATAGCACATAGGCTTTTTATCCTCCTAGGTACAACGCGAGCGAAGCCGCGGGCGTAAACTATTAAATAATAGAGCTATATCTAATCTAGCTAGACAATTTCCTATTGGTACAAGCGCCAAGAAAAGAAAGCTAATCAATCAAAACGCACCTGCCTCTACACTCTGTCAATAAATCTTAAACGCATGCGATCCGGCACAAAGACCAGAATAAATAATACGACACGATTACGTCAGTGAACCCTATTGCAACCGAATAAGGCTTATGGAAAAGGGTGTTAGCACTGGTAGCAACACCACTATGCCATTTTAGAGCCCATAGCCTAAAGGCAACGGATTATGGAGTTTCCCAAACAAAAGGTCAGGTTCAGCATTATTTGCTTGCTTCTCATGTCATTGGTACTTTCTTGGTTTCCCTGCACTGGGTCAATGACTAGGTTACGGTGTGAGCATTCATTACACTTACCTACCATAATTATGGTTCACCTAAGAGTACTGCAATAGAAACTGAAATGAAAAATGTACTGCATAGTGATGGGCGGTTCTTCCCCGAAAGACTTAACGAAAAGATAAAATAGAATAAATACAAGGTGATTCATAATATGTATTGCATCCCGAAAGGGGCTTTTTGTTCAACTAATTGGCAATAAAGTTTGTTCTACGACTTTTGGAAATTCGTCATTTTTCATTGAAAAAACTCTATGCGGAAATCATCTGTTTTGGGGGCAAATCAGTTCAAACTCAATCAATCAGCTGTTTTTGGTAGCTATCTTGATTCCGAACTTCTTGTACGTTAAGTTATGAGTTCTACAGATGATAAAAATACCAAAAATAGCTAAGTTGAGAAAGTTTGTCAAAAAATATTTAAAAAAATAAATGAAAATATTACTGTTTTTTTTTTCGCTAATATTATTTCTTTTTGTTGATAGAATAACCCCCTTTCGGGATGGTATACATGTTATGAATCACCTTGTATAAATAGGCTCACGAATTTTTATCCCCAAGAATGGATTCAACATTTTCTCAGATTTCTAAGCGAAGGAATCAGATCCTTGAAGATGTTCCATACGTGACAGTAGTAAGTTAGCATAAATATTATGAATCAGCTTGTATTCATATAGCTAATAATGGGTATATACTGTTAATAATAAAGCAATCAAAACTAATTGAACACCTCCACTGTCAAAAATACCTTTACATTTTAACCGTTATAACGTCATGTTGGTATCTGAAGTCTTATTTGATTACATAATTAATTTTATAAAGCTAATCCAGCTTATCCTGATTATGGCCATCGTGGCACCGGCTGAAGAATAGGCCCCTCTATATCTACTTACCCGTTGATGTCGTAAGAGTCGACTAAGGGAAAAAGCTAGGGGACGGGCAGCAGCGTCTCGCGTTTGCCATCTCATGTGACCTGTTTTGTGAGTATGGGAAATTCCTCCCACATGATAGGAAGTGAATAGGGGGGTTCATAATGATCATGATGATGAATCCTGATTTTATAAAAAGCGATTATTGCAAAACTTTGATGCGGTCTGTTCCTCGAAACGCAGGTAGAATGTTTTTTATTCCTTTGCAATGGATCAAGATCAACTTAGCAAGGTCGTCTATCCGCGTTATTTTATTGCTTATTTTATATTTTCATATTTAATCGAATGAAAACAATTTGATGAGCAACCGGACTAACCTGCACGTTTCCATTAATTTGCCGTTAGATGGTAATGGTTATAGCTTCTAATCAATTAACTAGCTTCCGCACAAAACAAACAATTAATTGGTATGCACAGGTACCCACTCTCCCAATGATTAATTTACTAGCATAAATGTACTTTCATTGTTTTAATAGCTAATGTAAAATTGTGGTAATTGTGATTCACGCCTTTTCTTTTAGTGTATTTATTTTCGTTTAATTATGAAAAACATGTTTAAGTACAACAAGTATAATTTTAAGGTACTTAGTACTCGTAGCTTTGTATCACATTATGTCTCACCAAATGTGATATTTTTATTGAGATTGAGATTTTGTATTTATTTTTCAATAAAAAATTTAAACCTATTTAGTCGGTCCATTAGGTAGGGGGTCTTCCAAAACTGCGTCGCCCGGTTCGTGGTCACCATGCAAGAACCTTCTAGGAATTCTAAGCTTACGCAAGAATTAATAACAAAAGTAGACTTCTGTAACAACTCATCAATGATTTTATGACTGTAGCTTTCTATTATAAACATCGTTTTAACTAGGCCCGCTACTAAATCAATTAGGTAATTGCGACGGTGACTGCATACGAGGCTGGGTGTAGACAGTGATCTAATTTCATGTCGTCAACATTTCATTAGCACTGCTAGCTAATAGAAATTAATGTGTGGCCGACCACACATTCTTGCAAGTTCGCATGTGAGTTATAGATGTATGTGAGATAAAGAAAGAAATAAATAATAACACCCAAGAGTCAAATACACAGTCCTGACCTCACACTAGGATTGCCTGTCGTTGTGGGTATCAGAAACTACGAGTACGTACCTACCATGGTACCACAACACACAAACCTGGAAAAAATATTGCAATCATTTGTCGCGTAGCGGGAATCGAACCCGCACCTCTAAAAGTTGTCTAAAAGTTGGAGAAGATCTTGTTCGTTTCGAACACCAGCTTTAAAGTAAATGTTTATTCCAGGTCTGAATGCGTAGGTTCTGAATTCCACGGTGCATCGGTACAGAAAATCCTAGCTAGGCTTACGCTTTTGTATCAATTTTCACCAATCACCGGTGACAAGTGAGTAACTCACGAACATCTGAGGCCATAGTCTGCAATATCAGTGAGTTCTCACATTTCACTATGGGGCCGTGAAAAGTGAATAGGTTACTTGATTTAGTAGGCGCCCTTTTCGTGACACCTTTTCACTTTTCGACTACGGCCTCCGTCCTCTGTGTAAACTATAAAATAATGGATAAGATTTTGTGTATGGAACTCGAATCTCACATGCGACACGTATCTTGAACTATCGAGAATAGGCTTCCAGGCGAGACCTGCGTCATGTTTACGAATGAATTTTGCTAGATTTGCAAGAACTGCAATATTTACTTCGTGCACAGATAACATAATACTATACCTTCGTGATAGGGATGAAACTTGATGCGTTGCAGGCAAGTTATACTTATCTCACCGTGAGCTCTGTCCGCTAGTGTTGTGTTCCTGCGGTGAATAAGGTTGCCAGAGCTCTTTAGGGGGGAAGGGGGTTAGGGGTCGGCAACGCGTGCGTGATGCCTCTGGTATTGCAAGCGCTCATAGGCTACGGTAACCGCTTACCATCAGGTGGGCCGTAAGCTCGTTTGCAACATCTGTTGTATAAAAAAAAAAAAAAGAGCTGAGATATAACTCGCCTATTCCAGTGAGAATCTCCTTTACGAAGCTTTTTTAATAACTTATCTTTTATTTACACATGAATATAAAAGCGCGATGGGCGATGATGAATAGCGGCGATGGGCTTGCAACCTGTCACGTCTGGAATACTTAGGGTACTTCTGCAAAATGTGGGGTGTACCAAATATTCGGACGTGCCTCTGACTACCCCCTTAGACACCTTTAAAGATTTGGTCACCATGCTACCTCACATGCTTGGGGATAAAAGTCGTAAGCCTATTTCTATTTTTATATTAAAAGGCAATAAATGTTAAAATATTTAATTTCACGCGGAATCTATTTCTCCCGAGTCCATAACGTATTTCAACATATCGACCTCTTTATAGATAAAACAACATTTATACAATTTAAACTACACTAACTATAGTTTATTCTGCGGCTATCTCAAGTAGGTTCAATGGCTTCGACCCAAATATCAAGAGCTCATTAAAATCATATCAAAAATAGATGGGTAGGTATATACTTTTATTTGATTTAACCTTCCTTCTTTGTTACTTGATACGGTACCTACATTTAGAAGTAACTTAAAAAATAATATACTTAAACTTGAAACTTGAATAAGTATTTGATTTTATTGATTCAGTCCCTCAACAAGAAAAACTAGAAATTATATAGGATCAAGTTTGTTGTCATTCTGTTTGTCTGTCCGTCTATCAAGAACCTTTTTCTCAGGAACATCTAAACGTATCAACTTGAAATGTATACCAAGTATTAAAGGTATGTGAGCTTATAATTCTGTAAAAAATACAGCTTGATAGTCAGTGAAATAAAAAGATAATGGCACTATGTTACTTTCAGTAATCTAACCTCACAATTCTGAAATTTGGAAAAGTTTTCAATTGCAGATTTTCAAAATATTTCATCCTAAAATTAAAAAATAAATAATTAATATTAATTTTATTAAATCTTAAATTATTAGCCAAAAGTGTCTCGAAAGGAGCTTTAACCATTTCGAAATAATTGAGGGATTGGTTGGTTTTGCGAGAAAGAAATATAATCTAACTGAGACTAGCTTTAAATCCCGTGTGGAGTTATTATTATTATTATTATTACTATTAAGTCATTTATTTCAGGCAACACAGCAAAGTACATGTACAAATACAGGGCCCATAGATATATATAACGACACACACTATGTGGTTATATTTGCGGTTAATATCATAAAGTGAATATGATTTTGTCACTTCCAACAATCGGGATCTCGAATATCAGAATTCCTAAGACTAAGATTCCGTATAGTAAGAAGTCTCAGGGTGCAAGTTCTCGAACTTAATCGGTTCTTTAAAAAAAAAAATAACTACATTACCAGCTATTTTTTATGGTGACTGTACCTACCTAGCTTGTTGAGTCTACCTTATGTGTGTTTGTAATATGTGGACAAACAAAATGAATGATAAGGTGCTCCAATTTTTATATGATTAGGTGATATAGTGAGTTTTGCTACCTGTTCCAACTTTTAAAAAGATTTATGTTGATCTTGATATTTAATTAAAAAATCATTTATAAATACTATGCTTAAGTTTCCGCGAGGTAGTAAAATTTACTTATTAAATTTAATTTTGGCCGTGGTGGCCCCGGCTGAAGAATAGGCCCCTCCATATCTACCTATCCGCGGATGTCGTAAGAGGAGACTAAGGGAAAAAAGCTAGGGGATGGGCAGCAGCGTCTCCTATTTTAACAACGATAGCTCTAACTGCGCTCACCAACCCGCATGCCCAGCGTGGTGAGTATGGGAAAATCCCCCCAGATGATGAGGAATTCGCTCTGTCTGTGGGGGAGGCCATGTTCAGCAGTGGACGTCGTACGGCTGAAATGATGATGAGTAAAATTTACAACATACGGGCAATAGGCAGGTCTTACGTATTTGGTAAATCCGTAGGTTGGCCGTGGTGGCCCCGGCTAAAGAAAAAGACACTCCATATATCATACCCGTGGATGTCGTAAGAGGCGTATAAGAGAAAAAAGCTAGGAGATGGGCAGCATTGGCCCCTATTGAAATAACGATAGCTCTAACTGCGCCAACCCGCGTGCCCAGTGTTGTGAGTATGGACAAATTCCTCCCACATGATAGGAAGTCGCTCTGGAAAACTGTGGGGATACCGATGTTCAGCAGTGGACTTCCGGAGGCTGGAATGTTAATGTTGAATATTGAAGTCAAGTATAAAAACTTACAACTTTTTTTTTTTTTTATACAACTGTGGTGGCAAACAAGCATACAGCCCACCTGTTGGTAAGCGGTTACCGTAGCCTATGAGCGCTTGCAATACCAGAGGCATCACGCACGCGTTGCCGACCCCGAACCCCCTCCCCCCCTAAAGAGCTCTGGCAACCTTACTCATCGCAGGAACACAACACTACTTGAAACAAATAATGTTATTTGGCTGCGATCTTCTGTAAGGCGGAGGTACCTCCCAGGAGGGTTGTTCCAATTCAGAACGAGAAAATCTCGCTGTGCCCTACCTCCTCCTGAAACTTACGAGTACTACAGAAAATATTATTTTATTTAATATCTATGATTCACGAAAAAAATCTGTCCCTGTAATCATGATTCATTATCTACAAAACCTGATGATATTAAAATTTTAGCTTTGGAAGGAAACAGCAACAAGAAGTCCATTACTGGACATAGAACTCCTCCGAGTTCGATGACGAACAAACATCTATAATGTCGTCGGTCCATCGGGTAAGTTTTGAGGATGTTTGCATGTTGTTGTTTCAATCACGCCGCAACGTCTGAACCTATTTCGATGAAACTTGAAATAGAACCTAGAATAGCATATAACCTACTTTTTATCTAGGTACGTACCACGCGAGCGAAGCCGCGGGCGGAAGCTAGTACATACATTATATTCTTACGTGACTCTTCGAAAAGGTACACACAGGTATACACGATATATTGAGGCTCTTTTCGTGTATACATTGGTATAAATGACGATTAGAAATGTATAACCCGTCGTCTTTGGTTAGTTAGAAGTCCGGTCGTTACCTCTATCTTACCTAATCGTTAGTCGACACAGGTGCATCGTGTTTACTTTAAAAGTTTACCCAAAAAGTAAACAATTCTAAGTTGTTTGCCATTGATATGTTGAGTACGTTATGGATTGACCCAGATTGATAGAAGTGATGTCAATTATTGATAGTAACTAGTAGTAAACCTCTTAACTGATAAGCTGATAACATATCGAGCCTAATCAGCACTCCTACAAAACAAACATTCTGAATGTTTACTTAAGTGTTGGTTTTTTATTCTTATTATTTATTGGCCTTATTATATTATTAAGAAACAGGTTTGCAATTATTTTAAGCAACTTATAAATCTAAAAGCCTTATTACCACCTACTATTATTAGCCTATTACTATCACCTTGGCAATAAAAAAGGCATCATGAATGTAAGTGTCAAGGTGATTTTGAAGCACAGATTACCAATAGAGCACTTTGGTTGTGAAAGAACAACGTAAAACAACGTTAGTTGCAAAGATACTTTTGCTAAAATGATTACTATACCAGTAGCTACTTTGCTGTGGGAGATCTCAGCAACAAACATCATCATTATCAGCCTGTAGACATCCACTGCTGGACATAGGGCTCCCCAAAGAATTCCATAACGAAAGGTCTAGAGCCTTTCCCATTCATCGACTTCCCGCAACTTTAACAATGTCTTCGGTCCATCGGGTGGGAGGCCTTCCAACACTGCGTCACCCGGTCGCCATTCGAGAAGGTTTATGCCCCAAATATTTTCGGTTTTGCGATATCTATATCTATATCGTCACACAAATTAAATAAATAATACTTTAATAAATAAATAAAATTCATTTACTTAGATTTTGTCGTCGAAGGACCCTAGATAACTAAGCCTATAGTTACCCATTGTAAACCTACAGTTTGAGTAAATAATCCGAGGCTACGTGCGAGAAGTCATGTCCACTGCATTATACTGTAGTAAACTGAAACGTAACTGAAGTACGTAAACATTAGTAGTAGTTTACGAGTCTAGAATAGGGATGTTTGTTGCATGATTATTCTAGGCTTGGTCGCGAGGAACAGGCATAGCTTCACCTAGTTTCTAAAACGTTTCAAAGTGATCCTAGTGATTTTATTGAAATAAATGCCTTTTGACTTTTTTTTACTTTTTTGGATGTGGAATTTGAATTGAACTCCGAAAGTGCGGATCACATTGAAACTACAAATGTCATTTTTCACTCGAGCTAGCAGCTCAATCGGTTTCCTTTGTGCTTCATCATCATCAAATCAGAAGGATAAAAAAAAAGGCAATGTTAAATTACTTATTAGCATACATATACAGCATGGCTAGATTGTTATATTATTAGAGCACATTATTATGTGAAAACTAATTATAAAAAAAAAATCAGTAGGATGTCCGCTGCTTAACGTCCCCCACAGATTTCCAGAGTGAATATCATAATTATGGGGGTTGCCCGTACTCACCACGCAGGTTTGTGAGAAGTTAGAGCTATCGTTGTTCAATTAGAGGACGCTGCAGCCCATTTATTAGTGGTCTGAGCTGCCCATCCCCTGGCTTTTTTAAAGCTCGTTCAGTCACGTGATTGAGCGAGGCGAAGTCAACATCATCATTTCAGCCGTACTGCTGAACATAAGCCTCTCCAATAGATTATCTGAAACAATCATTTGGGGGGGATTTGCCCATACTCGCCACGCTGGGCATGCGGGTTGGCGAGCGCAGATAAAGATCTTGTTGTTGGGAACACTGCTGCCCATCCCCTAGCTTTATTTCCCTTAGTCGTCTCTTACGACATCCACGGGTAGAAATGGAGGGGCGTTATATCGTATAACTAATAATATAACTAGGTGGACTAACCCCTATTCTTCAGCCGGGGCCACCACTGCAAAAAAATCATTGTTGATCACTCGACAGACACAAAAGTGAGGTGACGGTGTAAGGAATAAGCAAACTATATGACATCTTGCTAGGACCGAAAACTAAGAGCAATCAAGTCTAAGTTTTTCAAGATCCGGTTCCTACTTCAATCAGCTACATCCCTATTGTGAACAATGGCGCTCTCAGGGTAGCCGATTGTACAAGGGCAAACAAGTAAGCCACTGTTTCTCGGAACAACAGCAAGCGTTGAACCCACGGTTCATACCAACTAGCATATCATCCGTGGCACATGTCATACTAACTAGCAGCCCATCTATAGCACAGTGCATAGTAACTGTGAGTTATTCTGGAAGAGTATTGTTGGAAGACTGGTTCAGGTCACGCACGCAAAAAGACTTAGGTCGACCTACAGAAAAGCTCTCGGATGCAAAGTAAGAGAGCCGTAACAGCAACAAATCTAAACCATATTTTTGTCAAATTTTAATATAACAAAAAATAATTGATATTTAATATAGTAATAGTCTGAGATTTATTTAAGTAAACCCTCTATATTTCACCTTATTTCATTCTTTGTTCTTACTGAAGCTTTCGGGTGTATAAATTTATAAATCGCATAAAAAACAATAATTTCCGGACCTTTCTTCGGTAATTTGAAAGAAAAACTAAGTACCTATAGGTACTTTACGCATTTGTATCCGTAGGTGAGTATATAGGTACGTCAAATTGACCATGAATTTACCAATAGTTTTCTTCGAATGCTCTGGGTTTTCAACAAGGTGCTAATATCTACCTACACATCTGGTACCAGTAACTTTGGTGTTTATCAACTGCACCTAAAGCAGGCTCTCTTATGTTGAACCAACTCATTAAGACACGGCCCGCGGCCCACATTTTTTTAGGTCACTACAACGACTCAAGAAACGTCGTTTGATAAACGCTCGCTTGATAAACGTACTTGCACTAATTAAAGGTCAAGGTACTACGGAATTAAAAACCGCAGTAAGTTGTTTGGGCCTTTGTACCTACTCAATCACGCCACAACTTCAAAATCCATTATAATGTTTTAACAATACCCGAGGGAAATAGCGGGCGGAAGCTTGTTACGTTGTTTTTTCAGCTGACTAAGGAAGGATACTTTTTTATTTACTTTATGTGGCTATGGTGTCACTGCGGCCAGGAAGGGTTATTATATGTATAACTAGCTTCAGCCCGCGGCTTCGCTGTTGTGGTACCTACATAAAAAGTTGCCTATATGCTATTCTAGGTAAATAACTCTTTATATTCCAAGTTTCATCGAAATCGGCTGAGCCGTTACGGTGTGATTGAATAACAAACACCCAAACATCCTCACAAACTTTCGCATTTATAATATTAGTAGGATAGTAGGATTCAGTTTTATTATTGCAATGGAACCTAAGACATGTTTTAAGTCTCCTATTAGCGCACTAAGCGTATGATAGTTAGCGCCGTCACATTCCTATAGTTGGCGTTTGTACAGTATTCAGATGATGTGTTAACCTAAAGGCTTTATTACACAACACACGAGTGACTGGTAGAATTAGAATGGTAAAAAGCTTTCTGATTTGCGAATTAGTCTCTACTTTCACATCAATCGTTGTAGCTTAAATTATACGTCGTAACTATAATGTATTCTTTGTATCTAACAAGGTATGTGCTTAAGCAAAACAGCCGTATCAATCACGCACGAAAGGCCTCATCTTTATAAATTGCGTTGCGATTTGCAACACCTTTTCAATGGTTTGGCTTTGTATTCAATGCCCTGCTGGTTGAGCACTAAGGAGTAACAAATGTGGGGCTGAGTCCTTCACTAGTCCAAAATAAAACAAAAAGTACCATTAACCGAAAAAGTTGTTTTCAAAGGCTTGCGATATAATTATCATTTAAAAAATGTAATATTATTTTTACATCTACAAAAAAACTTGATCTTGATTTTAAGTTTTAGGGGCTTGAGATATCGCTGAGTTATAACGCAATATCGCCTTCTGAAATTCAAAATTAACTTTAATCAGTACCTAGGCGGTTCTTTTTGAAATAGATTTAAGGCATATTTTATATGACTATTGCACGTCGTTTGAACACGGCATGGGTAAAGGAGTGTTAGTCCTTAAAAAAAGCTCTTATAAGAGTTTGAATGTTGATGGATCTACTACTGGCGTATTAAAAACGAACCTCGATTACATAATGTTTCTACTGAACTATTTATGTACCTATTTACTTACCATGACAGGTTTTCTATCATAAAATGCAAATTATAAACTCGTGTGGGCAACAACATATCTAGTACTAGGAACCGATGTCATCGCAACTTTTGTATGCACTAAAGATGTATATTTGTAAAATATTTGCAATAGGTAGGTACTTACCTCTTAAACAACGGGTTCCTTAACTTGTATACCTACTAGGGTATATAAAAAAGGTCGTTTTTGTTTTTCCTGATTATTTTCACATCAGTTGTTTTTTAGTCTTTTATTCATCTTTTAAACTAGTTATTGAACGTTCGAGAGGTTAAACATCAAGATTACTATCGACAACAACTGAACTGATTTGCCCCAAAAACATCAGATTTCTGCAGAGATTTTCATTTCTGCATCAGAATCCAGAAGACGTACTAGAACAAACATTATTGCCACTTGGACGTAGAATAAGCTCTCTCGGGATAGTATACATATTATGAATTACCTGAATTACCATTATATATCTATTGCAATCTGTTTTTGAACTTAAAATATTTGAATAATGAATAACATCCTACCTTCATCCTTCAACACTAAAAAGTTTCAAACAGTAAATCTTTGTCGCAGAAAAAAATAAAAAAGGCGCGGAAAGACCGAGGCAAAAACGCCGTATCTGACGTTACGAAACACGAAACTTTTTACTTACCATAAACGATAAGTAGGTGAACTCGCATCAAATTCACGTTCCAGTCGACATGAACGAAGCCATGATCCAGGTATTCCAATTTAAACCATTGTTTAATTCATCACTTCCAAACAAGGCAAGTAACTTGTACCGGGCACTGTTTATTATTATTTGTTGACACAAACCGAGGTTATTGCCGTTTACGCTAACATCTGTTCTTCACTTCATAGAGATTTCACTGGTAGGTTACATTTAAATGTACCATAAATTGTTTTAATGTTTTACAATAAACGCATACGTTCGGTTTAGTAAAGTTTGTAACACAAGCAGGTATACGCGCGGTAAGCAAGTGGATGCTTGGGTACGAAAGCAAAAAAAAAAACAAAAGTTGAGCACACAGCACAGTTGAGCAGCGCACACAACCTTTACAATCAAGGCAACGTCACAGTGTGAGTGAATCGGGCACAACTTCTAGCACGCGCGCAAGGCTGATCAGATTACCAGCTCTTATCGTAAAATTACCAAATCTGTTATTTAAAACTAGGTGGTAGGTTTAATAATGTATAGGTGTAGTTAATACTTTTTCCGTTACTAGTATACTATCACGAAAGAGGCTTATATTATTAACAAAAAGAACAAAAACAAAATAGGTCTTTTTCAGATTTTTCTCCGAACTTTTTCAAAACAGCTATCTTTAGTCTCGTTATTATTATTTATTTAACTGATTATTATACGTACGAGAAGTTCGACATCAATGATTGCAGATTTTTGCATAGTGTTTTTGCAATGAAAAATGTCGTAGGTATTTCCGAAAGTCATGGAACAAACTTTAATGCCCAAGAATAAGTCTTTTTCGGTATAGTATTAGTATTATAGTAACTTATACCAATTTTCTGTACGAACTGCTGAAATTGTTATAACTAGTACCCATATTTTATATTTTAAGAAGTTCATGAATTTTTCTTAAAGACCCAAAAATTTATGTTCTTTAAAAGCAGGTAAGCAGAAAGCAACATCAAAATGTTAGTGTAACTAGGAACTGTAAATATTACTACTGAAATTTTCAGGTATTGTTATACCATAGGTCATTTTATAAATACTATGAAGAAACCCAATTTGCAGCCTATACAAAAGTTAAAACAGTAAAAAATTACCCGAGCACTCGGGTAAATCAGAACTCCCTACTAAATCCGCGGCAAGAAGGTCCGTGTACAAACACAGACCTCACCCACACATAGCAGATAGCAATCTGATTGGGTAAGAAGTTGTCGAACGCTGCCTCCGCCCGCGCACCAACGTCCTTGCGGCCACCGACCGAAGCCGGCTCCACTCCGAGCTTTGGTAAAGTTAGTAAGTTATACACAAAGTTAACTTCAGACCTGCCTGGTAAACCCACATAAGTATCGGTTTCATTAACGTAATCAAGTAACTCTATCAGATTGTAAACTTTGAAATTCCAATTAAAATTATGTTTAAAACTACCTATACATACATACAAACATAAAATCACGCCTATTTCCCAGAGGGGTAGGCAGAGACCACGGCCTTCCACTTGCTACGATTCTGACATACCTCTTTCGCTTCATTAAAACTACCTATTAGAATTAATAATTTTATTCATGATCATCATTTATCCGTCCCCGGCGTCAGCCTCCCGTTTGACATCCACTGCTGAACATCGGCCTCCACCATAGATTTCCAGCGCAACAGACCTTGTACAGCCTGCACCCAAACAATAATTTGGGGGGATTTGCCCATACTCGCCAAGAAGCTGGGCATGGGTAGGCGAGCGCAAACCTATTGTTGTTAGGGAACGCTGCTGGCCAACCCCGCGTTTTTTCCCTTAGTCGCTTCTTACGACATCCATTGGTAAAAGAGGGGCATATTCTTAAGCCGGGTCCACCTCGGCGATTATTTCATTATTAAGAACATTTAGTGCTGTTTGCCGTAAATACTTTGTATAGTATGTGTTGTATGCCTATGCCTACGGTATAGTGTTGATTTCAATAGACATTACCAAAGTAAATTACATTGTTTTCTAAGAATAAGTTCCAAAAAATGTAGTCTGCGACAAATCTATTGGCACCTCATTTATCAGCGTCGACCCAACGAATGATCCGCTAAGTAACTAAAAACAAAAATCCGAAACAATAAATCATACCAAAGAGTATAAAAAAAAAAGTTAAGCGATAAGTCAGCCCAGCTATGGTTCAATTATATCTACTTTAAAAGTTGAAACTTTTTAAACTTTTGTTAGTGGCATGAGAATTTGTTACCCTGATTATCGGGTTTATCAGCTTCTACATTTTTTTTAAATTGGGTGGCCAGTATAAAACCGTGTAAATCAAATAACGCAAGCTCGCGTAGGTATAGTTAGGTACCTACGTAGAAACGTCAACTCTACGTGTTGTGGGGTTATGGGATGGCCCCAAAGAGTTATTTATCCTATTATTTCTACAGCGTAGTTGGTTTTTTGAAACCTTATTATTAAGCACCTACTCGTAAAGATCATTAGCAATAGCAATCTAAGGGAGCGTCCACATTGGCAAATACGCCGCGAATGCGTCGATTGCATTACTAATTCGTGCGTGCAGTTCGATAGCTCGACTTGCAGTAACGGCGCACAAGCACGGCGCATTTGTCAATGCGGACACACCCTAATATTAATATGCCTGTACTAACAAAACCCATGTTTATAAATTATTTAATTGAAAGTGCAAAATTATAACCAGGTAGGTAAGTATGTAGTTTCCTATTTCAAAATGTACACAAACTGCACTTTCGAATCATAAAATTCCAAACTCATTACAAGCACAGTGCGCTTAAAAATATTTTTATTACGATAATTATGTCATGACTTGACACTTCAAACATAAATTCCTAACGTGGGTGGTATGCAAGGAATCACTTACATCATAAAAACATAATAACCTACGCAATAAATACCTGCAAATATGTAAATTATCGTAACTATTAGCCTTGTGGCTACCATTTTGATATCACAATATCATTTGACTTTGAGAATACAACGAATAATGCTACCTTTCTTTAAAAATGGTTTATTACTATATATAAAAAAAAAGAAAAATATATTTGCGAGATATTCAATCAATTATTTTCTCGAACCTACAATGTTTGAAAGCAAATCACCGTTTTTGTTTTTACAAAATACGAAACTCCTGATCTATCTAAAGACGATCTATAGATTCGGCGATCTTCGGACCTCAATTGATCGAGATTACTATCAGTCGAAAGCATCTCCATGCCGCTCGCGGAAGATTGGTGGAGGCCACATGTCTTCGAACTTTTCGGTTCTAGGACATGCCTCCTCCACCAATCTTACCTCACGACGTTTTCCTTCACCGTTTGAGAGCACTAGTATGGCTTCTATTAAGTTATGTATTTATAGTTTTGCAAAAACATTCGTATTGAAATGTAGAAAAGCTGTACTGACATTATTATCACAAATTACTACAATGAGCGTCGGGTCTCTTGTATCGGCCTTATATAAACAATTGTAATTAAGTTGTACGTAAACCACTTTATAACGTGTCGAGTACCTACTTCGAAGGCTGATATTATTTTGTCATTTGTGTTGTGTGTATAGGGCCGGTTGCAGCATGTTATGTAAATTCTTGATTCGTATACTACTAATGAATAAGAGAACGAAAATATTTTAATCCTGTTAAAATTTAAAAGTCCAATTCCAAAGGTGTTTATTTAAATAATATCACAAAGATCACTTTGTAACATTTTAGAAACAAAGTGACACCAAGCCAAAGTGTTTATTTCTTGAAACGTCTAGGTGAAGCTATGCCTGTGTTCCTCACGACTAAGCCGAAGAATCAAGCATCAAACGGCTATCATTTTTTACAGTTATCTTGGAACCTAAACCAGATGTTAAACAAGCTCAATCTCCAAAAAATAAATCAAGATTACATCAACAAAAACCACCGCAGAAGTCTAAGAACCCATTTACCAAATTACCATTTTTTGTACTTCCTTCGAATCTTATAAAAATTAGTCTGTTTTTTGTGCAACACAAAAAGCTTGCTCTGCTTATGGAAATACACCTACACCGATGCAATAACATGTCCAAAAAAAGCACCGAATGTAAATCACCGGAATTCGATATAGCTATAAGCTATATCGCTGGATACTAAATCATGACCAAGGACAGGGGAAGCGACAAAGCGTAACAAATCTGTATCGGATTACCCTATCTTATCTGAAGACGCGGCTAAGACCTTGCTCTCACAATGTGTGCTCCGGATCACAGATAATATAAAAGATAAAAACTAAACGCACTGACCACGAAAAATTGCCTAATGCTTTCCTATCTTACTCATACGGAGGACTAAATAGAAATAACTAAAGCCAAATAAAGCTTTACAAAAATAGACTTTATACAGCTTGGTCTTAGGTTTAATTTGAAATGCAATGAAATGATTTATTTTGCTTTATACAAGGTGATTACTAGGGTTAGGCCCCGGGAATTCCCGGTCCCGAAATACCCGGGAATTCCCGTTTTTTTTTGCCAATTTAGGAACCGGGAAATCATAAATCGTTTCCCGGTTCTTTCGGGAAATTTCGGGAAAAATATTTTACGTCTAGGCGATAGGTCTAAACTGGCATAGCTTAATATTAACCAACCGCACATACTTTTGCATGTCGCAGGTTCTGATCAAAAGGATAGAATAAAGCTATATCACTGTTGATCTGTTTAATAATTTAAGCATGTAAGGTAAGGGTATTGTTGATTTTTATGCAAGAAAAACAATGTAAAATTTCATAAAAAAAACTGCATTTATGTTCGTTTCAAAGTATTTTTCTACATTTTAAAAATCGTCTTTAATAAAAACATTTCAATTGATACTTATTTATTTTTCATTCATTTCCCCTCTTTTCTCTTTTCCTCCTCCGTCGTTCCTTCATTACTGAAGATCTTTACCCCTTTGTTGCAGCTTGTTAACTACTTGTTTCCACTGGTTTCTGTCTGTTGCCCGTTGGAGAGCTGCGCTTACTGGTATCTCTAGGTGTTCGGATACCTGGTCCGTCCATCGTTTGGGGCTTCGCCCTCGCGGCCTTTTACCCTCAACCTTCCCAGTCACCATAAGGCGCTCAAGATTATCAGAGCTCTTGCGAGCAATATGGCCAAAGTACTGTAGTATTCGGTGTAGACATATCGCAGAAAGCCTTTGGGAGCGTTCAATCCTGAGTTCTTCCAGGATGGACACGTTTGTACGGCGAGCTGTCCATGGTATTCGTAGTAGTCGACGCCAACACCTCATTTCAAAAGCATCTATGCGCTGCCTATCCGCGGCTTTAATGGTGCACGACTCCGAGCCATACAAGAAAATGGAGAAGACTAGCGTGCGAACTATGCAAATCTTTGTGCGTTTTGTGATGTTTCGGTCGGTCCATATTCGGCTGAGCTGTGTCATTGCGGTTTTAGCCATGCCAATCCGACGTCGAATTTATTGTTCACAACTACCTTTGTTGTTAATGGCGGACCCCAAATACACAAACTGATTGACCGTTTCGTATTTGTTTAGTAGGTCAGTGCGCTGAATAGTTACAAAACGGTCGATTATCATCACTTTGGTCTTACTGTGGTTGATGTAAAGACCCATCTCATGGCTTGCTGTCTCCAGGCGATTCAACAGTTCCGCCATTTCAACTTCCGATGACGCGAGCAGAGTGGTCCTTACCTTACATGCTTAAATTATTAAACAGATCAACAGTGATATAACTTTATTCTATCCTTTTGATCAGAACCTGCGACATGCCAAAGTATGTGCGGTTGGTTAATATTAAGCTATGACAGTTTAAACCTTTCGCCTAGACGTAAAATATTTTTCCCGAAATTTCCCGAAATACCCGGGAATTCCCGGTTCCCTATGTGAAGCTTCCCGGTATTCCCGGTTCCTTAAAAACTACCCGATTCTGCAATCCCTAGTGATTACATACATGGTGTATGCTATATCACGAAAAGGGCTTATTCTATGAAATAAGATTTTTTTTTAAGAAAATTACCTGCTGGTACTGTTTTTGGTATTTTTATTACCTATAAAACTAATAAATAAACGCATTATAATTTCGACATCAAGATTGCTCCCTATAACCGCTGAATAATTGAATTTGAGCTGATTTGACCCCAAAGCAGATATTTTATAACAGCATTTCTTTATTGAAAAATTACGGATTTCCAAAATTGTCCCAACTTTATTGCCAACTGAGTTCAAATAAGCCCCTTTCGATATAGGATACATAATAAATATCCCCTTGTATAGCAGCAAGGCCCCTCTGCTCGGCCTGGAACTAGAAAACGGTGTAGGTAGGAATCATACTACCACCCATTCTCTATCGTACTAATCTTTTAGACCTATATCCTAATTCTCATAGTACTGTTCTATAATATCTTGTTGTTTACCAAATTGGAGTCTCGACAACCTTCTGTATTCAGTTCAAGTTGATCGATTTGTTCTAAATCTCAATTCAAGTGACCGGAAAGTTACAAAATTCCACAACACTTCGAAACTGAACTATAACGGCACTTGGCGCTTATGTGGGCAGATGCTCATGAATGTTGTGTTTATGTTACTTGGTCGTCTGTCTGCTCGTATTTCATCTTATGACTACGCAAATCTCAAAATATTAGAATTTATTGTCATTGTTTTCGTTTCGATGTGATGATGATGTGTTACCATACACATCACTACTCACTTTTGTTATTGTTTTAGATAAATAGGTACCTAGATACTAAATCAGTCCTTATGACATCCTACTAATATTATAAATGCGAAAGTTTGTGAGGATGTTTGGATGTTTGTGGTTCAATCACTGCTAAACGGCCGAACGGATTTGATTTAGATTATATAGGACGTCACTCGTAGTTTATTATGACCACTATGAAGTACGCTAATTTCAGACCACAAAATTGTTTAAAAATATCGATGATTTTTTTTTAAACACAGGTATGCCGTGATCCTCTAGCTGGTTTATTTTGGTAGACTTTACAAACCTATTCCTCATTGAATATGCGTAATGCTGCCCACCACAAGTAGGGTACCTACCTAGTTGGAAACCTCTGCCAACTCTAGTTTCTAATCATTACAATCTGAACTACTTCAAGTCCAGAATCAATAAACAGGCAAGTTACCCTTCAAAGACATGTTTTGAGAAAAGTTTTCTAAGAAATAACTTTCCTTAGAAAGCTGCTCTACACAATCCATTTTAAATCAAATTTTCTAATTTAGGAAACACCTAAGCAGTACATATTTCATTGTAATCACCATCATCATGTCAACCGCTCGACTGCTCTTCCGCTGCTCGACATAGGCCTCCCCCAAAGAGGTCCACGACGAACGGTCTTATGCCTTTTCCATCCACCGACTCCCCGCAACCTCCACAATGTCGTCGATCCATCGGGTGGGCCTTACAACAACAATGCGTCGTCGGCGTCGCCCGGTGCGTGATCTCCATTCGAGAATTTTATGATATTGCTTTCTGATTAAAAAATTTAACTCAACAGAATAAAATTGTCATGTTTTTTAGTACTAAGGAGTAGGTAAGGTAGGTTCTAATTATAAGTAGGCACTTACGAAAATATTTGTTTGACAAAATTCGTACAAGATAAGTACGTATTTTGTTACAAAATCACCAACAGTAGCCTCCTATCATAGAAAGTATTTCTTTGCATCCTACTTTTGCAAGTGTTATCTTTACATGCGCTTGCTCTTCATAGAAAATAAGTTAAAACCCAAATTTTTCTTTACAATTTTTCTTATATTCAATTTAACATCGAGAACCTAATATCTAGAAACCTAACATAGGTTTTAAGGCATTTACTAACAGTCATATGTATTCCATTTGTGTAATAAATAAAATAAATAAAAAAGTATTGGTATTTCAAATGTAGAAGAAAAATAATTAATACTACGTTCGTTCGTTTGAAAGGAAAACAAAGCTTAAGGATCGTGTCTATGCCCCCAGTACCTTTAGTTAGTATCATTCAACATCTAGGTATTCTTTAAAACAAGTGATTCTCTATCGTAATTTCTCGTAACTAATTGCATTCGGATCCCCAGACAAAAGCTAGCACACAATACTCGACCAAATGGTACCAACTCGGTGACAAAGCCACTTTTTGTGTCAGTTTTTATCACAAGGGTCCACTGTGGTCTGGTGATAAAATAAACTGACTTTTGTTTTCCGTGTTTAACTATTATAAACCTTATTTTGTAATACTTAAAGACTACATTTGTGTATTCTTCTGTAGGTCATACCTACATCTGTAAAATTCTAAATAAGATTATAAATGCGAAAGTGTGTTTGTTTGTAGTTGATTAGTTGGTTGGTTTGTTTCTCCTTCTTTGACGCAGCAACAGAGTAATGGATCGACGTAGTTTTTGCATGGAAAAAATTAAAGAGCCGAAGAAGAAGTAGAAGAGGCGAAGTGACATAGGAAGGCTTCTTTTTAGGTGGGTAATTACGCGAGCGAACCCGCGGGCGGTTGCTTAATGCAATACATTGTTGTTGTATACTACATTGTTACACAAGTAAGTGAGTTGACATAATAATTTTTGTATTTTACTTAACATTGTGTTTTCTTTATGCTAGGGTTCAACAGCACATTAACCGGCCGTTCAACGACTATATGACATAACAATATGTTGTATTTGACACATGTTTTCATACATTACCTGACATCATAACCGACTGTTAACATAACCGCCTGTTATGTGTTGTTGAACAGTTGCCCTAATTGGTTATTTGGTTAACTTTCTGTTCTTACAACTGGTGGGTGGACCACACAAGCAATGCCAACTACTTAATGGAAAAAACGGCTAATTTGTACTTAAATTTTAAATTATTGGTGTTTTCCTATTTTGTATGATCAAGGCTTGCAAGGTAATTGTAGCTTATTTTACATTTACTGTATTGATTTTACAGCCGATTTGAAGACTCTACCTGTACTCTACTCTATGCATACAATTTTTATTACATGAATTAAATTTCAATTTTCCAAAAAGCTTTAATTTCTACCATAATCGTAATACAGTAAACACTTTCATTACTGGAGAGATTTATTATTTATCAATCTGCGTAGTCTTTTACAAAAAACATGAGAATGGAATTCGTTATGAATACAAGAATTCTCAAAAGTATTTCCTCATGTAAGAAAATGCAAGCGGCGAACGAATGAAATAATGAGCTAGCCACTCCATTGACCACAATAACATTCCTCTACGTATCTACTTTTAAGAAGCAATTAGTAGGCTAATAGATAGCCTCTAACGATAAGACATTTACAATGGAAACCAAGAAACTTGCGTAACAAAACCATTGTTCGTAGTTCGTAATCCTATAAGGCAAAAACATTCATGGGACATAAACCATAACAACACATTTTCTGGGCACAAGTCACCACTGTCACAACTTAGGTGTGTGGGCACATTGGCACATAACAAATAATTGACCAGGAGAAAGTGCATGCTGCTTTAAAAAAAATACACTTTGTTACTTCCCCCTTATGCCACAGCAAAGGTAATAGTAGATATCTAACAGTGGATAATGATGTCAATCACACCATTAGTAGGCCGAAGAAGTCCACTGGATATTCTCCATCCACCGACGTCCATCGCGTTGGGAGGCCTTTAACTGCGTCGTTCGGTTTGTGGTTGCCATTCAAGAACCTTTATTTCCCAGCGGTTATCGGTTCTGCAAGCTGTATGGCCTGCTCGCTGCCACTTCAACTTCATAGGATGTGTTTTACAACTTGTGCCCAAGTGTGGACCAGGTATGAAAAGCTGGCTTTCAAACCGGTAAACAGAGACAATGATTCCATCTAAATGGCCTCGAGTAAATTTATCGCCGTAACAAATGATAATTGACAAAGTCAGTGCTTTCCCCGACCCGGAGCTGAGTAGTATTTCCTAAGATAATTACATCGTCATATGTCGGCTGTAATATCGCGTTGCGTCTTGGTCGTCGTGGCCCTGGCTGAAGAATAGGCCTCTCCATATCTACATACCCGTGGATGTCGTAAGAGGCGGGAGGATGGGCAGCAGCGTCCCTTATTCTAACAAAGATTGCTCTTACTCCGCCAATTCGCGTGCCCAGCGTGGTGAGTATATGGCCAAATTCCCCCTACATTGTAGGAAGTCGCTCTGGAAATCTGTGAGGAAAGCCTATGTTCAGCAGTGGACGTCCCACGGTTATTTTAAGATAAGTTAAGCCTTGGTAGGTACTGCTGAATATCCCACATACATAAAATTACGGTTTATTCTGTGTTCGTCAAATGGCGGTTGCTACTCTATAAGAAACCCCGTCCAAGCTACATCAAAAACTAGCCACCACCACCTTAGCCAGAGAATAAGGTCTTGCTATCAACAGCAACGGGTATACATAATAGGGTATTGAAAGTAGACAACTGGTACAAGACTACAAGGGCTGGGCTGGGGACACTGAAGTGTAGATATTTATATGTTGCCGTCACAGATATCTATGAATATGTTGTAGAACCTGAAATTTATTGCTTTTTGATAAGCTTGTTGATAAAATCTCTGGACTCTTCGACTGGTCATAGATAAGACATGTAGCGGCTTCCTCTCCTTTACTGGACACTATTTAGGATATCTAGTTATCGATTGTCGTGTCCTATAGACACGACATTATGATAAGTAGGTACTATTATTTGATTAAGTGATTCTAGATTACATAGTTCCGCTATATCTTAAACACAAAATGCTATCAACAGCAACTAAATAATAATTATATAATTAAAAAAACTAAAATCACGCTTTATCATCATCATCACAACTTAATCGAACAATTTCTGAGGAGTTCCGTGAAACAGCTCCTAACTCCATAATCAGATCAAATTGCTGCATCTATATATCTATCTGTACTATCATATTGCATGGTCATCGGAATTACAAACATTTGCAAATTTTCAAATGGTATACATTTCTGGAACTAGAAATTTCAATTCTTAGCGTGTTAAAAATGAAAACCAACCTGCTCAAAATCTCAAAAACTTATTCACTCAAACTACAAAAATATTTGTATACTCATAATAATAGTACACTTCTGAATAATTGTGCATAATAGATAAAACATTAGCTTATCTTCGATGAGGCTCGTCGTGACTGAGATCCCCAGACCGGTGTGCAGCCTTGACACGAATAATTCTGCGTTTGATTGCAATGTTTTACAATCATTATATCTATTTATGTAAAGCTACAATCGAATGTGCGATTTGATACGGTAATAAAGGACGAATTTTATTGAGAAATAGTATGAACCCACCAATGAAACCGATACTCGTAACCGCAAAACTTGGCGCATAAAGTTGTATGATGTATCCACTGCCTTATGAGTAGATGGGAGATTACCATAACCGAACATGCAGACTATTGCAGACTGTAATCCACTCAACTCAAGTCAAAAGGCGTTTATTTCAATAAAATCACTAGGATCACTTTGAAATGCCTTAGAAACTAGGTGAAGCTACGCCTGTTCCTCGCGACCAAGCCTAGAAGAATCAGGTGACAAACACGGCCTGGTGTCCATAATTTTATCGATGATCCTTTTTCACAAAATGGAATTTAAAGCTTCAGTGTAGTGCCCATCGAACTAGGTGAGGCTCAAAAGAAAAGTAATCTAATTATAATCTCTAATAAATAAGAGCTTAGAACTAAGATAGTGATGTACATCACTTTTCATCTTAGTGGATTACAATGCAAATGGAACTCAACTTGAACTTTACCGAAACAATTTGTCTATTCTGTGATAACCTTAGAGGCGTAACGGGTGAATGCTCGTCTGAGACGCAGGGGGTGCAGGTTCGATTCCCGCTGCAGGACAAATGTTTGCAGGATCTGCAAAAAATTGTCGGGTCTGGGTGTTGTGGTACCATAGTACTCAAAGTTTATGATACAGGGAATCCTAGGGTGGGGTCAGGACTATGAATGTGACTGTGGGGTGTTATTTTTATTCTTTTGTAATACGGGGAATCATCATATGTCTGAATTGCCAGTGACGCGAAGTTTACCTTCGATATTTAAAAGGAGTCGTTTCATTCTGGGCCTGGTCCATGTACACTACATAGAAAAATTAGGAAAAAAATAGGAAATTACAAAAAAATACAATTTCATTATTTGAAGACATATACGATGGTACAAGAAAAGTTCTTCTGGTAAGTTTTTTACTATGTGAACACTGTTTGAAGGCCGCCATGTTGGTTTATAATTGAGGTTTGACATGACATTGACATATTTTTCGTGTCATGCTGTTTGATTTGATGTTTTTGTTTTGCGTTTTTCGTTGTAGTAGTTGTGAAAGCGTGGATTGGCTTGGGTGTGTTTCGGAGTTTTATGAGGTTTTTTATTTTTTGAACTGTTTTCTTCTACGGACTTGGATTGATTGCTTCTGTGTTGACCCGGCTTCAGTAGGATAATCAGACGTAGGTATTTCAGAAAATAACTTATACTAACGCAACTAAGTATTTAACATTACACTTCGCTTTGTGGAGTATATGGATGCGTTAGATGGATGGATGATAAACAACACAGTACATAAACAAAACAACGAAGCTAAACAAAAACATGTCAACAGATAAATGTAGGTTGTCAAAATGACATTTCTCGCACGTCCATCCGCCATATTTTTGTAGCGCTGTGTGTTGCTCTCTTTGTCGAATAAAATCTTAATGTACCTTAGAACGAAGGCAATTTAAATTAAATAGCCTATTAAATACGTTTGCTTTATTGCTTAGCCATATTTTAGAGTAGTGTACACAGTGCAGGCCCAAGCTCCATATATTGATGAAACGTCTCTTTTAATGTTATTATTGCTGTGCAAGTATTTACGGACGTTAATTTTTATCTTATTGAACAGTCTTCACATTTCCAAAATTTATAAGTGGCAATTTTATCTAACCAGCATGAACTCCTGTGCGAGTTTTGAATTCAACTTGCCCCTCCAGAATAAGAATGTTACTTATTGTACGCAATAGGCAAGTAACTTGTACGGTGTAAATAGACCTTTAGTATTGCTATTATCATTACCTAAAAAGCTATATATTGTGTAGTTTCTGTGATTTTAGAGTCATAAAAGCTGAGAGCCAATAACACCTAGTAATAGAAGACCATGATGGGTCCAGTGTCCCTCATATTCTTTTTATTACCTTAAAGTACCTGTTTAGGTGTTAAAGCTAACGCATGCAATGTTTTAACGATCGCGTCGTTGTGATGTCTTCGTGCCTTTAACTTTGTAACTAGCTAGGTAATTTTGTTAACAACTTTATTATCCATCATAGCAGCAGCAAATGAAATGTACCTACTCAAAGCACTGCATGTGTTTAGAGAAAAAGTTGGAAAGTACTGAAGTGTTAGGTTAGGTGCGGGTTCATTAATATTTGCAGAAATTTTTACTTGCTTAAATATCGCCTTGATGTTGTGATCAGAACAGATCAGACCTGAAAATATTGACGTGGAAAAACACGGAAAATATAAGCCACCTCTTTTTGGGTTCTCTTGTTTTGTTATAAAGAACAGAATAAGCATGGACGAACTTCATCATTTCAGCCGTGAAACGTCCACTGCTGAACATGGCCTCCCCCACAGAGAATTTGTATGATGTGCGGGGATTTCTCCATACTCACCTCGCTGGGCACGCGAATTTGAGAACGCAGTTAGAGCTTTTTCGTAAAATGGGGGATGCTGCTGCCCGTGCCCTATCTTTTTTCCCTTAGTCACCTCTTACGGCATCCATTGGCAGGTATATATGGAGTAGCCTATACTTCGGCCGGGGCCACCAAGGCCAACTATAAGGGGAACGTAATAAAGAAAATTGCAAAGAACGCAATATGTAGCGAAATTATCATCAATGGTCAACCGTGCAATTTATCTTCTCTTCTTCCGCGCCCGGCTTAGACTCAACGTACATTGCTGACTGAAATAACTATTTTGTTCTAAGTCAAGTCATCAAGTGTAGATAGATAGACATTTTTTTAGAGATCTTTATTCTTTATTGTACACAAGAAAACACAGATTACAACAATAAAAAAGAGAGGTATGTACAAAGGCGAGCTTAACCCTAAAAAGAGTTTTCTTCCAGCAAACCTTTGAGGCTAGAGCGAAGTGATTATAGAGGGAGGTTCGTGTACCTAAACAAATATCTAGATATCTAGTTGCGTCGGCAAAATTTTGGTTTCCGGCATCGTTGCGTGCTTGATGCCTCTGGTATTTCAAGCGTTCATAGGCTACGGCAACCATTTACCTACAGGCGGGCCGTACGATTGTTTGCCAACTTAGCAACATAAAAAAATATTCGCCAGACTGTACGTCCTTACTGACTGGCCTCATAGCTCAGTTGGTAGTAACTCTGCCTTCTGCGCTAGAGGTCGCGGGTTCGATTTCCGCACTGGACAAACATTTGTGACTAACACAGATGTTTGTTCTGTGTCTGAGTGTTAAATATATATCTATTATGTATATCAGTCTCTGGTACCCATAGTACAGGCTATGCCTAGTTTGGGATCAGTTGACAATGTGTGATATGACAGGTTTTTTTTTATTTTTTTAATTTAATTCTTTATTGGACACAGAAAACATACAGAAATAAAACATAAAAATTATTATTATTATTCACATATATTTAATTAAAATCTCATTTATAAAATACATTTTTTACTACAAATGTACATCTTAATATCAAAAATAATATCAAAACAACTAATAAAAAGTTAAAAATATATAAAAATGGAGAACCACCGACCGCGAAGCTCAGCTCAAGCGGTCGGTGGCTAGGGCTGCAGAGAGAGGAACCTCCTGATTATGCGTGCCGAGTCCAGGAGTACCGCCCTCTGTATCTGGCCCTTCACCCAGCTGTCTAGCGAGAGCCTCATAAGGTATTGATCGAGGCTCTTCGCTATCAGTCCGTTCACTGACACTATCGGGACGATAATCGTTGAATCCACGTCCCACATGGAAATTATTAAATTAAATATATTTATTATTATTATTATTACTGATTGGTTGGTTTAATTTTCTGACAGACGTTTTCTGATGGTATGCGGCCAGCATAAAGCAATTACATTATACGAGACTGATGGATTTTCTGCAATTCTCCGTAAAAAGAGCACATCCCTGATGCGCAGAGCGCGTGATAGCCCCAATATCATCCTTCAAACGATTGCTGGCAGGATCACCTCTCCCACGTGGTACTGCTTCGTGAGGAGAGTGATCTATTGAAATGTTTAGGATTATTTAGCATTAAGTACTAACCCTAATTATAAGTTCTTTTATATAATGTTACTAACATTATTTGGTCATGTAGAGAGGATGAACGAAAGAAGATTGACGAAACAGGTGTATAAGGCGAGTGTGAATGGAACCGTTGGAAGAGGAAGACCTAAGCGTACGTTTAGCGACCAAATCGGTGACGTTTTGGACAAAGGCCGGGTCAAGAGTACCCTAAACCGACGAGCATGTATGAGGAATGTGATGAGAGTGAATGAAGCGAAAGAGGTATGTCAGGATCGTAGCAAGTGGAAGGCCGTGGTCTCTGCCTACCCCTCTGGGAAATAGATGTGATTTTATGTATGTATTTATGTATGTATGTTACTAACAAATTATGGATCCAAGTCGTCCGAAATAAAATATTTTGTTTTTTTTATTTTTATTGATTATCTCACCAACTTACCTTAGCAGCGAAAATATTAAATATGAAATGTAATATGGAACTGGCGTGGCAGGACGACTCGCTCGATATGGCGAGTCGCTTTCTACATCAATAACCAGCGTACTCTGCGCTGTAATGAGGAATGAAAAGCCTTCAAAACGCCAGACAAATGGTGGGTCCAGTGATTTTGGCGATAGCTTAGTTTCACTTCGTTCGCTTCTGTAAGCCTGGGGCATATCTTTTGATACACGTAGGTGTTTTGATGACGTTTTTGTTGCATTGTGATCCTAAGCTTAACATCTTTATCGGCAAAATCTTTTTATCGTTTTTATCATGGGACCTTTTGCAGAAACCCTATGATGGGCAGTCATGATCGGTTTCCAAGAGTAACCTCGGAAGATACAGACATAGTGATCGTCTTTTAGTATTTCATCTTCAGTAGGAACACTAAACAAGATTGCCTTTTGCCAAGAAGACAATTTTTTTTTATTATCAACCTTATCATACTAATATTATAAATGCGAAAGTTTGTGAGGATGTTTGGATGTTTGTGGTTCAATCACGGCTAAACGGCCCAATGGATTTGGATGAAATTTAGTACAGAGGTAGATTATAGTCTGGAATAGCATATAGGCTATTAAGTAGGCTTTTTATGTAGGCACCACGCGAGTGAAGCCGCGGGCGGAAGCTAGTTATCTGAAAATATAATCAATAACCGTAATCTATTCACTTTTCACGGTTGAAAAGTGAAAAGCGAGAACTCGCAGCCTTTGCAGACTATCAACATCCATCCATACAACGCTTTTGTTGTTTACAGCGTGGATATACCTAATACATTTCCGGATTGGAGTCGGTTATACAGGCACAAGGCCAAACTCACATGAAGCTATTTTAACATCGAAATTATAACTTACGGTTCTAAAAACAACCTGCCTGTCAAAGCTAGATCTGCCTTGAACCAGACACTCAAAACTCGATTCCGAGAACTTAATAGCAAACAATAAATTAAAACGTGGACCTCAGTTTTAAGTTATCTAACGTGAACGTCGGCCTAAAGTTATCCTACTAATAATATAAATGCGTAAGTTTGTGAGGATGTTTGGATGTTTAGATGATTGTTATTCAATCACACCGTAACGGCTCAACCGATTTCGTTGAAACTTGGAATATATAAAATTCTTCTTTCAGACAGGCCGGTCCAGCAGTGGACTCTAGAGGCTGATGATGATGAATTCTGCATTGCAACGGGTTTAAGATGAACAAAGTCGTCGGTATTCCACTAGTCATATTATAAACCAGATTGACGACATCAATCTTCAGATTATGCAAACCGTGGCACCGGCGCCGGCGCCGAATTTGGACATTTCCAGTTAACGTGAATAATAGTCAAAAGAACTACAACCATTAAATTCCTACCTACGGAAGTTTCACCTATTTGACACGATTGTACAAAACCGGTTCAAAACAATAGAATTTTAGTAGGCGCCACCGCACCGACCAACCCAAGACCTGATTTAAAAGTAATCATACAAAATATTGCACATTTTAAGTATCCCAAAAACAATAAAACCACATATATCAGTCAACCAGTCAGTCAGTGCTTTAAAACACTGTAAAAAACTCAAATGGAAATGGGCTGGTCACGTAGCGCGTATGGATAGTGACAAATGGACAAACAAAGTGACGACTTGGACAGGACCCCCAAATAAAAGGAACAGAGGAAGACCAAAAGAGAGATGGATAGATGAGATAAACAAAACGGCAGGCGTGGACTGGATAAGCAAGGCGAAAAATAGAGACGCTTGGAGCAAAATGGAGGAGGCCTTTACTCGTTGAGAGGTCCTTACGTAGAATAGAATAGAATTGAATTGAAAAAACCTTTATTGTACTACCTATTTAAGCAATCAAATAAAAATGAAATTCAATAGAATAATTATTTAATCTAATACATCTACTCTAATACTTTAAATATATTTTGTTGATTTAATATTATATACTACTTAATTTTACTATTTACGATTTGCTTATGTTTTTTATTAAGGAAATAAAAGGCTATATTATTACTATTATTTTATATCAGTCAACCAATACATTTTCCATTCGGAAAATATTTCATCTAAACTCTCGCATTTATAATAGTAGTAAGATTTCAATTGAGAAAATGTCCAATACATAATATTATATTTTGTGGTCGTTAAGTTTCTAAACGAGACATAAAATATATTTTTGCCGTCGTACGGACGTGAATTGAAATGACAATTTTAATCAAATTCGGAAACCGTTTAATATTCAACACTGACGTTGATGGTAATCTTCACACTAGGAACAATCGGAGACATCGTAGGTTTACGTAATTAAATTGAATCGTCTGCCGAATTATACATTCTACCAAATTTTACAACATTCTAAGATTTATCGATATCGGTTGAGCCAATATGGCGTGATCCAAAGAAACAAACATCCAAACATCCTCACAACATTTTGCATTTATATTAGTAGCATTCGTTAAGTATTTGTTTATTTATAACTAGATATATTTCAGTAACTAAACTATAAAACTGTCTAAAAAATCAATCAATTATCATTAACTTTCTGCATTTATTTTAACACCAATTTTCTCATAAACCTTTCTTCGCGTAGCTCATAAAATTATGAAAAGACCATTTATATTGTGAAGGTTTATATTTATGGTAATATCCATCCGCCGTCTTTCCACAAAATTAATTGAAATGTTTGAAATGTGTTTATTTCTTCAATTAATTCCAGTGTAGGTGGTACCGGAACGAAGCTAAATATTTAAGAAAAAAAAGAGTTACAGAAACTTTCCTTAGAATCATCGACCGTCATAAGCATAACTTATGACGGTGTATTATTTAATGGAAATAAATAGAGATTTTCCCCGATCTAAGATCTCGCGATGTTTGTTGCTTCGATGATGAGGCACAATTAAAATACCTACCTAAACTTTGAAAATCGCATCTTTAGCATATTCTAAGTAATGTCCAATCTTACCTGAACTACGGCAATCATTGAAACATTACCATATTGTAGAGTTCACTTGAAATTGGTTTTCTAGTGTTACTATTTTCGTCACCATAAGAAAAATCCCTTTCGGACACTTACTCGTATATCTTAGCAACCCCTTGGCTAATTTAAATTATATTCTTACATACAACGTCGGTTCGCCCAAGTTGTTCGAGAGATCTCGCGAGAGATCGCTCACTCGATCAACTATTAGTTAATGCCTTCTATTGTGTGTAGAAGTTAAAGTCAAAGTCAAAGGTTTTTATTTCAATAAAATCACTAAGATCACTTTGAAACGTCTTAGAAACTAGGTGAAGCTATGCCTGTTCCTCGCGACCAAGCCTAGAAGAATCAGGCAACATACACAGCTCAGGGCCTAACATTTATTTAGATGATCCTTTTTTTTTTTTTTTTTATTGTTTTTGTACAAAATTTAATTTAGAGCCAGTGTTACCTAATCACCGTTGGGGAGTAAAGTTTCTCGAATGGCGACCACGAACCGGGCGACGCAGTGTTGGAAGGCCCCCTTCCCGATGGACCGATGACATTGTAAAGGTTGCGGGAAGTCGGTGGATGGAAAGGCCTCAAGACCGTTCGTCGTGGAACTCTTTGGGGGAGGCCTATGTCCAGCAGTGGACTTCTACAGTGGTTGTTGATGATGATGATGATGTTACCTAATCAGAAATCCCTTTCGGCTTACTAGTAGGTATTATACTAGCTGTTTCTCGTGGCGCTTACCTCATACGAACATTCGCTTCTTTAAATATAAGAGAAACCGTCATATTATGACCGTTTCATGATGTTCACCGCTTTATAAGAAAGCCAAAGTGTGTATCCTATTGCTGTGTAAAAGCATTGTTATTGTCTTTTCTCATGACTACGCCAACGCTTTTAGCATTAGGGGAGGTAAACTGCCTTACACATTGTAAATACCTCGTTCCCATGGTTCCTTAACAAATATAGCATGCTACTAACAGAACAATCTACATCATCCAACAACTCACATGCTCGGACTTGGTCGTTCAAGTACTGGTGCCATTGGTCGTAAAGTTTACAATGTTATCCTTCAGCGTAGTACGGACATATGCACATACCTACATTTTCGGAATGGCAGCCCTAATCATTACAATACCAGCAGTAGGTCTAACAGCCTTATTGGCCTAGAGCAGGGGTTCTTAAACTATGTGCAGCCACGGACCACTTTTAGCATTTTTTAAATGCCACGGACCCCCCTGGCAAATATTATTGTGGAAAAAAAAACTGATTAAAAAAAAACACTTTTATTGGTAATTTACTCACACTTAGGTACCTACTAATGCTTAATTCGCCAAGATCTTTTGCATGAAATTCAACACTCAACACTTCCTTCCTTAGATCTCATGTCAATTAAGAATTAATTTGAGCTACTGCGGACCCCTGTCACACTTGGGGGTCCGTGGACCCCACTTTAAGAAACCCTGGCCTAGAGGGAGGTATCTCGACTTTCAATTTGAGTTCGAACCCTGTCGTGTACTAATCAATTTTTCTATTCGAAAAACTTATGCGAGCAGTAACAATTTCTTTAAACGGTGATGGATAACATCGTGAGGAAAATAGCAGCTCCAGACGTATTGACCTTGTCTTTCCCGTGGATAAGGCCAGCTTAGCTGAGAGGATGGTACAGGTGCTGGGCAACCCTACTCAATCTAAACTCTGTCCGTAGTAAGTAAAGTTCCACCTGACAATAAGACCTTAATTAGTCGGTCTAAACGACCTACCTTTACTTTTTTATAAGTACCATGTGAACCCACTCGTTATCTTTTACATTTCCATAATCAACATTTTAAGAATCCCCCAATAAATCAGCACGTATTTATCCAAATGTAACTTGTAATTGCCCAATAAAGTCACTACAAGAGAAAAGGACTGGTTAAGCAAGATCATTTTAGTAACAGCTTTATTTAATCAAACTGTCGTTAACCCAACTCTCTTCTGTGATCGTAAATAAGCAAATGGTTCAACTTATAATTAAATTGTCGGTCACTTAGACGCAACATTGCAAAAAATTCAAGGCTACTCGACGTAATCTAATGTCTCTAAGGCTCGTATTCAGAGACAAGACTCGAGCATTGATCTGTACTTTGAGGCGAGATTCTAATTCTTGAACGGTATTTATGTATAGCTTCAATGATCACAGTTCACCTGAGTAAATGCATATTATGAAACGTCAATCAGACGAAATCGGTGCTTGAGTTTAGATTTGAAGACATTAATCAAATGACATTTTCGTTCCGTTACACGTACTTTAATGCATATTTATACTTCACTTTATAGTTCTGTTCTATTTCCACCCTGGTTGTTTTAATTTCTGCGTAAAACGGATCGAAAATTATAAATAAATCAAAATGTAAACGAGAACATTTGAGTACAGATTTGAGACTCGATTCAGCTGAGAGTAGTTTAAGTACCGTTCTTGAATAAAAGCTATGTTTGAGAAGAGATTCAATACTTAAATAGAGTTCAGCTGATCTGTGATTAAATCTATGCTTGAGTCGTGTCTCTGAATACGAGCCAAAGGGTGGATTCGACCAAACGCTATGTTATGCCAGAGTAACAATCCCTGGGATAACTCCCTGAAAAACAGGCTTCATCATCATCATCATCATCAGCCTGTAGAAGTCCACTGCTGGACATAGGCCTCCCCTAAAGAGTTCCACGACGAACGGCCTTGAGCCTTCTCCATCCACCGACTTCCCGCAACCTTCACAATGTCGTCGGTCCATCGGGTGGGGGGCCTTCCAACACTGCGTCGCCCGGTTCATGGTCGCCATTCGAGAACCTTTACTCCCCAACGGTAATCGGTTCTGCGAGCTATATGGCCTGCCCACTGCCACTTCAACTTGCTAATTCTGAGAGCTATGTCGGTGACCTTGGTTCTTCTACGAATTTCCTCATTTCGGATCTTATCACGTAGTGAAACTCCTAGCATAGCTCTCTCTATAGCCCGTTGTGCAACTTTGAGCTTGGAATATAGGCTTACTCTAGAGTAATTAGTCATTTTATTCTATGGATAAGACTTCTTCTAGTTTGGTCGAATCCACACTATCTACAGTATAGCCTTTAGCTATCACAACCTAGCAGAAACATTTTTATTGTTTCACGCAAAGGAGCTCACGCTCAATGTTTCAATTTCCTAATTCCGACTAAGAACCTTTCTATCATGCTATCATGCTCAAATGCACGGTAATACATAATGGTTACTTCTACTAAGTTTAAGATATCAGGACGTCTGAGCGAAGCGACGCGTGACCCGAGAGCTGGCTCTTATTTGGCCCAGCGAATTAGCATTGCCATCCAGCGTGGCAATTCCGCCAGCGTCTTGGGGACGCTTCCGACTGGTAGTGATCTGGATCAGTTGAGCTATCTATAGATCGTTTGTAACGGTCTTTAGATGGCTCAACTGTTTCTTGTGTATTTTGTAAATATTACCTTGTATTAGTTTTAAGTTTCTTTCTGTAAATAAATTTTGTACTAAGTTTTGTAATAAAAACTTTGAGAAAAAAATTGATTGAGGTTAGGTGGGATTTTGTTTACATGCCCATCTATGTTCTTTAGCCAAAAAACCCCATACTAAATTCATTAATTAATTGTTTCTGGCAATCACATCTACATATGTGGCTTGTCATATCGTTAAAGAAGATACACATATTTAAGCCAAACTGTATTCACCATCACTGTGCATGACCCTACACGCGCTTGACCAATTTATTTCCAATACTTATGAAATAAGTATTGGAAATAAATTGTATTGTTTTAGAATTAGTAGAACCGGCTGTACAACAAAGATAAGCGCAATGTGTAGATTATTTCTACTACATAGCTTTTTGTTTGTAGAAAGAAATCTCCGAAATAAGATCAGATGTGGATAATTGGAAATTGACTGGCCTCATAGCTCAGTTGGTAGTAACTCTGCCTTCTGCGCTAGAGGTCGCGGGTTCGATTCCCGCACTGGACAAACATTTGTGACCAACACAGATGTTTGTTCTGTGTCTGGGTGTTAAATATATATATATTATGTATATCAGTCTCTGGTACCCATAGTACAGGCTATGCCTAGTTTGGGATCAGTTGACCGAGTGAATATGTCCGGAATATTTATTTATTTAATTAAACCTCACATTCCCTGAAAGTTGTATTCGAGGTACTTATCTCAGAATGATACTATTGCCATGTGCCGCTGCACAGCATAGTAGATGCCATTGCCGTAAGTGCCGTAATGATGGCTTCTCAGAGCTACTAATAGGCCACGTCCGTCGTGCACCTATCCTTCGTAGAGATACGTGACGACTGGCTCAAAACCGCATCATTACGGGACCAGCCAAGTGAGGTGTTTCTAATTACCATTGCATTTCCATTGGACTTGCGTAGTGAATGAGGGTCCAGTGCAAGCCATCCTGACTTACGAACCAATGATCACTGGCTCGATCCTAGTAAAGGCGTTAAGCTGTGTACAGCGTGCGATATGTCTTGGATAAGAACATTTTCAAAGTTTATCTGAAAGCCTCAACGAACATCAAAGCACAAGACATCGCGAGATCTCTGTTAGGAGCGAACAACTAGTAATTCTAGTAACCATGAAGCTTCTAGTATATGTAGCTTTAGCTACTAGTTTCCACAATTGGACATTACTAACTCGAAAGCAACAAACCAATTTCTAAAATTGACGATGCAATTGAACACTGACAGTTACGGCATGGAAATAGTTGCGGTAACAAGTAGTATACTTATAGCATTCGAAAGTAGACACGCTGTGGTGAAAATCTATTATCTTATTGACAATATGACTGGCTACTTGTCAAAGGCATTTTTTTTTGCACCAAGCTAAGGCTTTATAAGAATGGTAACCGCCTAATGATGGCTGTTATAAAGCAGAAAACGGTATTTGCCAACTCTTTTAAAATAAATAGGTGATTTCTAAACGTCAAAGCCAAAACAAGGAGGAGGAGGAGGTAGGGCATAGCGAGATTCTCGTTCTCGTTCTAAATTGGAGCAGCCCGCCTGGGAGGTACCTCCGCCTTAAAGAAGATCGCAGCCAAATAACATTATTTGTTTCAAATAGTTCCTGCGGTAAGGTTGCCAGAGCTCTTTAGGGGGAGGGGGTTTCGGGGTCGGCAACGCGTGCGTGATGCCTCGGGTATTGCAAGCGCTCATAGGCTACGGTAACCGCTTACCAACAGGTGGGCCGTATGCTTGTTTGCAACCTCAGTTGTATAAAAAAAAATTAACTAGGATCACTTTAAAATGTCTTAAAAACAAGGTAAAGCTTTACCTGCTCCTCGTGATCAAGTCTAAAAGAATCAGGCAACAAACGGCCTGTAGCGTTATATGGGTAATAGTACCTATCATTTTTTCGATGGTCGCGTGATGAGCGCTGCATGCAATGCATTCAGCAAATGCTGAATTTACTCCCTTTGCCTTTTTATTATTATTTTTGTGTATCCTTCTCTTTTTTAATATTTGTACCAATTTAAAGGCAATAAATGATTTTTTTTATTTTTGTTTATTAATTTATTTATGAGCTGGTAGTTATCGCTCATTACGCAATTTTAGACCTCCTGTCTTGTATAGAAAGTTGTTGGTAGCAATTGCACAATTCCTCTCTTTTCCTACATCAAAATTGTATTAGATAGCTCGTTATCTAGACAATTTTCATACGCGCCTTACGAAATAACAATTTCACCTTACACAACTGCAGAAACCATGCTCTCTGTTTCGCAAACCCGGAACAAACACATTACCTCGCACAAAAGGATATGACCTCCGACGATTTCGATCTCGTTAAGATAAATTACGAGAACATTTCATAACTCGTTAAGATAATGGTCTGTCACAGTTGAAAGAACTCAATCAGCATCCCTTCAGCTCCAGTGAATGCCTTGCGTCTTACGTGGCCGCTAAGATGCGATCAGGCGATGAGACACGGTGAAGACTGCAGGCATTTAGCTGGGCAAGAGCCCTTTGCTACGAGTATAAATAAAATAAATAAATAAATATTCCGGACATATCACACACGGTCAACTGATTCTAAACTAGGCATAGCCTGTACTATGGGTACCAGAGACTGATATACATAATAGGTAAATATCTAACACCCAGACACAGAACAAACATCTGTATTCGTCACACAAATGTTTGTCCAGTGCGGGAATCGAACCCGCTACCTCTAGCGCAGAAGGCAGAGTTACGAAGCAGAGTTAGAAACTCATTATAAGTCATCAGTAGTTAAAGAAACTAGTTAAACTTTACACTGCATTGCATTCTAACTTCAAAGAGGAGTATGTAGGCATATAGCTGGACAAGAGCCTCCTGAAAAGTTTTTCCGTTAAGTACCGTAATCGCAAATAATTCTTTATTACTTGCTGCGCATAGGTCTTGCAATACAACTACTTAGAGCGACTGAAAGTTAAACCGAGGTAAATTCGAGCCCACGACCTTTGGGCGGAGGGTGTCACTCACTATCACAATAAGCTATGAAATGTACGCCTGTACGCTTTGAATCGCATCGCATTGTTTGCTCACATAAGACATGGAAACCGGTAAGTTTTGATCACGTTTCGATCAATGGGCGCCTCGGCCCGCAAGCTTGCGGAACCAGCAAGCCAGCCTGCATTCCCGGTCCGGCCCAGCTCTCCATGTAAGGAAGACGACCTGAACTAACTGTACACTTGCGGCAAAAAGACCTTCTAATTGGTGACGTACCGAACGGGATATTGGCGACGTTGATTTACGCTTAGACGAGCAAATAATGACAGTACGAACGCGCTAATTGGACGATTTAAAAATAAAATGTTATACCGTATACGGCTGATAAATGTACTATCGGTAATTTGTACCAAGCCTTCAAGACAACTTTTACAATGCTCGATCAGTAAAATGATTGAATAATTTCAGTCTATCGTGTCAGAATAAAATATCTGTAAAACGTATAAGAATATCGTGCAAAAATCCGTGTTGCGAAAAACAGATGGGAGTTACCCAGACTTTTGATGCGATGGTCGTTGGTTCGAAGCCGGGCGCGTATCAATATTTTTTCGAATGCTTGCTTGCTTGTCCAATCGCTGATTCTTTCTTAGTCATTCTGTGTTAGGTCAGTGACCAGTTTGTGGCATGGTGGCCCTTAAATGAACCTATGAGCGTCGGTGAAAAAAACAGTGTAGTGAAAGAATTAAAGTGCGCCTTTTAGAGGCTCCTTTCGTGCACAACGGTAAAGATAAAGTTCGTGAGGAAACCAGTAAGCAGGTATTCTTATAAGCGGCGATGTGCTTGCAACCTGTCACGTATAGAATACTACTGCAAAACATGGGCATGTACAAAATGTTTGGTTGCCTCTGACTACTCCCTTTAGACATCTTCAGGATCTCACCTGAAGATCTGAGACGTTGTCTACCATGCTTGGGGATAAAGTTCGTTAGTCTATTCTTTTATTTGTGTTGGAATGAACTAACTACAAGAGTTTCGATTTATTTAATCTTCAAATAACACGAATCCATTAATTCCCCATGAGAACCTCTCATCTCAATAGACTCCATGAAACTCCGCGTCACCTTATTATACGGAACTTGTTACAAAACAGTAGTTTAAGGCAACGGAAACGAAAGTAATGATTATCTTGTTTAGAGCCAATTATTTCAACAGCAAATTACAGTCCAACGACTTGTTAAGGAAGATGTGTTACTTTTAAATACGTAATGACATAGGTAGGTGATAGATATGCGACCAGCTACGTTCACACGCGTTTGACGTGCGTTCACACATCGGTACATCATGTTGTGAAACAAACGGCCAATAACGCGACAATCATCGAATTGAGAGCGCAGAAATCATGCCAAGGAAACAATAATTCAAGATATTTATTTTACTGTACACGTGCCGTGGTGGCCCGTGCTGAAGAATAGGCCCTTCCATATTTACCCGTGGATGTCGTAAAAGGCGACTAAAGGAAGAAAGATGGAGAGGATGGCAGCAGCGTCCCCTATTGCTCTAACTACGGTCGCCAACCCACGTACCCAGCGTGGTGAGTATGGGCAAATTCCCCCTATGAGATAGAAAGTCGTTTTGGAAGTCTGTGGGAGAGGCTATCGTCTTTGCTCGGAAGTGACATCCTACGGCTAAAATGATGATAATGATTTTAATGTCATATAAGTATTACTGACTCTACCTGAAGAAATATTGATAATCAAAATTCATTCTATGAAATATTATGTATTTGTAAAAAAAATATAGCTTCCAACGTTTTAAGCGTTATAGCAAGCCAATCATATTTTTTACAATCAAATCCCTTGACTTAGCAATTAATACGTGACTCGCCAGCTAATGGTGAAGCTAAACAGAATCAATGAGTTGAAATGTCTGGTGAATAGAGATGTCACCTACGTGCGTATTTTGTCCGGTGAGGAGTCCCATACCACCTTAAATATTGCTCTTACAATGGCAATGAGAATTGCTCCATCAAAAGCAATCTCATTATGATGTCAAAATGCCATACATTTTGACATCATAAATAGCTTGGTGTAGTCGCAACGAGAAGCTACCATATAGATAGCCCGAAATCGATAAATTTAGATAGCCCGTGTAGTATCATAGAGCATCATAAAACTGTTCTATCCGATGAATGGACCAATTCATAATAAATAATCATATCACAATCTATCTATCTATTTACATAGATAAGTGACTCACTCACTCATGACGACATCCCCGAAACCACAGTTTACCGCCTAGAAGTTTTAAATTTGGCACATGCAGATATTTTAGAATAATTTAGCGTTGGCTACGAAAAAATTGTTGAATTCCACATCCCAAGAGAGGTTGAATAGTTTGTATGAAAAAATCTTACTAAGTAGGTATAGGTAGGTAGGTTTTCTAGAAAGTTGTACCCGGGCGGAAACGGCGCACTAGCTAGTGAAAACGATTTGTAAAAAACATTCGGTTTTTTTAAAAGTTGTTTGGTATCCGGTTTTCAGATTTCGCAGCCCACTCTACTGTTGGTGGCTGTGGCCAGAAACCGGAATTTATATCGATTCAGAATCTTTTTTGCTGGAGTGAATGGACTCTACAAGTCAAGCCTTCGGCCGGGAATCAAGAATACAAAACTAAAAAAGTGTAGCTCTTTCATACTGAAACAATGATTTAATAAAAATAATGTTCAATTGATGGTATTTCAATACAATATGATTCATAATAGGTATACTATCCCAAAAGGGACTTATTTCACCCTGTCAATAAAAATTGTTCTACTACTTTTAGTAAACACAAAAAAATAAACTATTTATAAAAATCTACTGTTTCGGGGTCAAATCAGTTCAGTACGTTTGAAAATTAGTTAAACCAATTATTAAACGTAAAGAGAAGTTCGATATCAAGATCTAAGACGAGCTGATAAATGAGTTTGAACTGTTTAACCCCAAATTGCGGATTTTTGCATAGAGTTTTTTAATTAAATTTTCTAAAAATTGTAGAACAAACTTTATGGCCGATGGAATGTAGAATGAGCCTCTTTCTTTTGAGATAGCACACATTTTTTTTAAGTTTGAAGAAGGAGATTTTATTTGGTTTTTTTTCTTCTTCCATGTTGTGTTCCCAATTATTTTACCCCATTAATTTATCTTGCAAATAAACTGCTAGTAATACTTTAGAAAGTATTGACATATTACAGGTTTATGCTCAAGTTAGCAGTTTATCAGAATTACTGTTGTAAAATAGGTAGATACGGTAATCTACTATCTTTGCCCATATTTGTAGAGACTTCTCATTTTCTCATGCATAATTTAAACATGGTAAGAGAGTTTAAAATTATGTAATTTTATTTAACTGTCCGTCAAAACAGGAGATGCTTGACCTTGTCTTGTCCATCTAAAGATAATACCCTCCGCCTACCTTGGGCCTTGTTAACAACATATCATTTTACATTTTCGTCAAAATAAGCGAAAGTAGGACAAGTTTTTTTACACTCAGTCTATCGGCTGGGTATTTTTTCCACTCATTGTAAAAGAGAAAGAGAGATAAAACGGTTCTCGGAAAATGATAAAGTGGTAAATGTCTACTAAAGACGTTAATGATAAGGCACACTTGAGTTTGTATGCATTCCATCTTTGCTTTCAAAATCCCATTGCGACCGGTAAGCTAATAAGGAAGTCGTAATTTTAAATTAGAGTTTACTTCCATTTGTTTGAGTGAAGACCACACTGCACAACTTCCAGATCACGGACTCCCCATGTCTTTAACTATTCTGAATCTACCATGGGTAGGCAAGCTTTTTCCCCAAACCAGCAAATTTGAGGATTAGCAACGAAAAATCAAAATCCTGGATAACATATTGAGTTGAAGAAAAAAATAACGAGAGAGAGAACCAAGGAATTACCTATATCTCAAAATCGCAAAGTGGATTGGATTATTTTATTAAGTTATTAGCACTATAAACGAAATATAATTGCAGCCTTTTTTCTAAGTTAAAATTACCTACTGAACCATTTTTTAGGGTTCCGTACCTAATTTGGAGAAATAGGTTCACTTTGTTGGCCGTCTCAAAAGTAACTGCGTTATAACTTTGTACAGTTCAACTTGCCTTTTCCTAGTTACGGAACGCGTTGTATAAAACACGGAGAGTCGCGTCGTCGGTCATTTGCACGGGTTAAGTTTTTGCCAAGCCTCGAGCACGTCGCTCGCCGGAAATCAATTGAATGACTGACTACGTACTTGTACGGGTAAATTAAACTTAGATCTTAAATTCAAATCCGTTTCATGAGGGCGAGGCTTATGTAGTGAATAAAAATTACCTAATTTACAAACTGCAGAGTACCGAGTCTGGAGTAGTATTACACGAGACAAGTATCGTGTACTGTAGCGTTGTTCCAATAGAAAATTCACATCAACTTAGCAACTACACTGTAACTTTCGCTACACGTTTGCGTAACTATTCCACACTCGGGCATCAGTGACATCTGACTGATTAAATTAGAAGAATCTAACTCAAAATATTGTCACAAATTAAAATGTTACCATCTATTTATTACCTCGATCTTAAGATTCTAAAGGAATTGATCAAGATAACATGACTATTAATTTATGATACTTGTCTAGACGTTACTAATATAATGAGAGCTCGGCTTATTCTCAGGCTCCGCCTATGCTAATTAGCTTTTGAACGCATACTAATGTCGCCTTGGTAGGTGAACCAAATTGCAACAAGTAGAAAAACATTGAGACATATTGTTTTATGTACACATGACCTAGCAAATGGGTATCTCAGATTTTATATGACTACTATTTTTTAAATCGTACAGTAATTAAGAGATTTTTCTTTATACAAGGTGATTCATAATATGTTTAGGTACTATCCTCATGGTTGACTGGCCTCATAGCTCAGTTGGTAGTAACTCTGCCTTCTGCGCTAGAGGTCGCGGGTTCGATTCCCGCCCAGGACAAACATTTGTGACCAACACAGATGTTTGTTCTGTGTCTGGGTGTTAAATATATATTTATTATGTATATCAGTCTCTGGTACCCATAGTACAGGCTATGCCTAGTTTGGGATCAGTTGACCGTGTGAATATGTCCGGAATATTTATTTATCCCGAAAACGGTAATTCTACACCCAAATGGCAGTAAAGTTCTGGAAATTCTAATTTATCATTGAAATAAACACTACCTATGCAAAAATCTGCTGTTTTGGGGTAAAATCAATTCCAACTCAATTATCAGCTGTTTTAGTAGCAATTTTGAACTTCTCGTATGTTTCATAAATTTAGTTGTAAAGATGACAAAAAGTCAAAAAAACGAAGTTTTTTTTTTCGTTTGTATTATTTATTTTGATTGATGGAACAAACCCGTCTTGGGTTAGTAGATATACATATTATGAATAACCTTGTTTAAGTGCGTAATATTGTGATCGAAGAAAATGTAATCTTGAAAGCGCAGCCACTAATGCCTCTTTAAAACTAACCCTTACATTTTCAGTGCAGTGTATTTTCAGTCTTGAACAGTCCAGCTTCTCGTTTTTTTGTCACTAAGAAGGCCAGGGTTAAGCTCATAGCAATCTAATTTTAATCATCTTGAGTGGAAAAATACACCGGCTCAATTAAATAAGAGTAAAAGTTAGTAGGAGCTAAAGGAGTTAGTAGGAAGCTACTAACTATTGAAATATTTCCCCTAGGGTAAACTTTTGCTGCAAAACTATAACCAATATGCAATCTAGACAATAATATCCGACTATATTTCAACACAGCTTCCACACAAAGGCCGATGTTGAATACCGATCAAAATATTGCCAAATCGATTCATTACGATTGATGAATGAGGTGGATTCGCTTCAATATTATCGTTCATCGATGTTGCTGACAATAGTGCAAGTTGCTCTTTATTATAGGTGCTACCTATCATTGAAATAAGAAAACGTCATCATCATCATCATAAGCTTGATGAAGTCCACTGCTGAACATAGGCCTCCTCCAAAGAGTGCCATGACGAACGGTCTCAACCGACTTTTGGCAACCCTCACAATGTCGTCGGTTCATTGGGGGGCCTTCTAACACTGCGTCTTCCGGTGAAGAAAATGTATAGCTTGAAAAACTTGAAATTCCTGATTGACTCCTTAATTGCAAGAAAAATAATTTTTCCACGTTACTGGTTTAAAAATCTTGATTAAGTATGCGCGTTTTGTCTATTTGCTTTTTTTCCTAAATTTTAAATGAAGTAGAGATTGATGAAAATCTCATATTGCATAGAAAATTTCACAATGGGCATCATCTACGTTAAAAATGTGAAAAATCTGATATATTTAGCAATATTTTTAACTCACTTCTAAAAAGTAAGAGGTTTCTTTATTCTTTATTCTTTATTGTACACAAGAAAAATACAGATACAAAAATTAAAAAGAAAGGTATCTACAAAGGCGAGCTTAACCCTAAAAAGAGTTTTCTTCCAGCAAACCTTTGAGGCTAGAGAGACGTGATTATAGAGGGAGGTTCGTGTACCTACAATGTTTGATAGAATATTATATTTATAAACATACATATACCTCTTAATATTTCGAAGGTTTCGAAATCGGTTAAAAATATTCGGAATTCAGCTTTTTGTTTTGAATTCGTTTTATTATTATTTTCTCGATATCTCTGCCTGCAATGCAAAGAATCTATTGAAGTCATTGATTACCTACCTCATGTGATTGACTATAAATCCTATGCAATTATCACCAATGCATGCTACCATTGCCTACATCTCCGACTTTGCCAGTAACATTTGCAAGTCACAATTTACCCAATAAACTGCAGCGCGTAGGCAGCAGTTTATTGGGTAAATTGTGACCCCTTCACCAGCCTGGTAGCTTTGGCACCCAAAGGCATTGAAGGACGCAGACGATTAGAATAAATGGAATGGGGTGTAACTAGCTAATATAGCGTAGAAGAACAAAGGCCGTCAACATAGCTCTCAGAATTAGCAATTTGAAGTGGCATGGGCACTAATGGGCAGGTCATACCTATAGTTCGCAGAACCGACAACCGTTGGGGGATAAAGTTCTCGAAAGGTGACCAAGGACCTGACGACACAGTTTAGAAAGGCCCCCATCCGATGGGCCGACGATACTGCGAAGGTTGCGGGAAGTCGATGAATGGAGAAGGCTCATGACCACTCGTCAGGGGAGTTCTATCCAGCAGTGAACTTCTTCAAGCTGAAGATGATGTGTGTATGACAGCTAATTAGGTATATATTCAGGACTTTCTTTAGAATGTCCACGGGTCATAAGTCTTCCTATATAAATTTCCATAGCAACTGATCTTTTTCAGCATGCACCAGCAACCTTAGGAGCCTGAGGACTTTGATGCAGCTGAAATGTCTTTCATAGGGCATGTCTCTTCGCTTACCGAAATGAGTTCAACAATATATAGACTGGCCTCATAGATCAGTTGGTAGAAAATCGGCCTTCTGCGCTAGAGGTCACGGGTTCGATTCCCGCACTGGACAAACATTTGTGTGATAAACACAGATGTTTGTTCTGTGTCTGGGTGTTAAATATTTATCTATTATGTACCTATATCAGTCTCTGGTACCCATAGTACAGGCTATGCCTAGTTTGGGATCAGTTGACCGTGTGTGATATGTCAGGAATATTTATTTATTTATTTATATTAGTAATCTATGTATTTACTGTAATTTATAGACCACTGTTACAGTTTGAATATTCATTATGGTCTTCATGGTCCCAATGCTTTATGTTCTAAATTTGGAGATCGTTGGAATTTTCTACACAAGAAAATGCGAAAAGAAGGTGTTTCAATTGAACCGGGTTTGCTCGGAACGCAGAGGCCTGCAGTGGGCCGCGATTTAAATGCCTGAGCCATTGAGCAAAGACCTGTCCTGGCGCCGCCGCCGCGGGCACCGGCTGTTTATTTCCCTTTTTGAGATTACACTTGTACTTGTACACTTGTAACCCGTATCAAAGACAATATAGTCTAGTTACCATATTACCTTTGGTTGTATCTAGATGTATGAAGGTTTACGTATTAGGAGACTTCTGAAAACAAGATTAATCACAAATCCATGCTAATATTAAATGCGAAAGTAACTCGGTTTGTTTGTTACCTTTTCACGACAAAACGAATAAACGGATCGTAATGAAATTTGGCAAGGAAATATATTCTTTCTATATCTTTTGTCTCAAAAAATAATCTTAAAGAGGGGTGAAATAGGAGTTGAATGTTTGTATGGGCAATCCATAATTCCTCATGTTAGTGGTCTGAAAATTCATATGTAGGCTTTTGGATCGGTTAAGTTATTTAATCGTGAATCGGTAACAAACAGACAGAGAGATAGTTTCTTTAGTACTAGCTGCTACCTGCGACTTCGTCCACTTTTTATGTACCTATCTAATAATTTGAACCCCCTACTTTGCCTCCTTTAAGGATGATTTTGCAAAAATGCTGAGACATTTATTTCTTTTGTTTCTTACCAGAAGCTTACATACGAATGCGATAAAAACTTCGGGCAGCCGCTAGATCCAGTGATCCTTGTGAATTCAGTCTGTAAAGACATTCATGAAGCATTTGATTTATGAATGCCTATGTTTATCAAACTGTTATAAACTACTGATCTATAGACTGATTCATGCGATTATTCTGAAATGTAAATATGTTTTAATGTTTATATAATTTTTTTGTTTTGAGAAAAACTACTATGTTTGGGATGCCGATGCTCAGCAGTGGACTTCCAACGGCTGGAATGATGATGATGACATCTCAAATTGCGTAATCGTCATTATCTATTCACTACATCGTATGTTAATGGAGCCACTTTTAATTCAATGGTACGTTACCTTCTTATTTTAATGTAAGTAACCCACGTAATAAGGCACAGAAACAACGTTATGCAGAAGATCGATGTTGCTTGCTTAAATTTTTTAAACATTTCAAAAGGGGGAGGACTCCTGCTCTCCTGTATCACTACTACTTAGATAGCAAGAATGTGTATGTGTGAACGGCGTTTTGCCACAAACGAAAAAGCCGTAAATATTCAATGTTCTTAATCCGTGTTCAAACAGCCGTGCGATGTTATCATTCAAATTTTATTTCAAAATGATCATTTTTCTACTGAAAAAAGTCAAATTTCAGTTTGAATTTTAGGGGCTTGCGATATCATTGAGCTATATCGTATTATGCCTTCAAATGTCAAACTCAAAGTTGATTTTAATCAGTAGACGTAAGGATCATTTTGAAATAAATTTTAAGCTTGGATGGCATATCGCATGCCGTTTGAACAAAGCTTTTTCAGTTCCTACGTGCTACGAGTCATGTTATCGTAGAGGACCGTAGAAGTCTGTTACGTCATATCGTAGCAGTAGTCCAGTACGTCACCATGTCGGAACGTAAGTAATTTATAATTAACGTTGGGCCATGGTGTCGCACTGGAAAATTAGTGAGGACTTCATGCTAGTTCATATTTAACTATAATCCTTCTATACCTTATACCAATTGGTTATTATGAATGCACGTGTTATGGGCGTCGAATATTTGACCATTAGCATACATACACCGGGCTAAACAATTAAAGGAATACGAGTACAGAAGGGGACTAACGTAAGTGTAGATACCATTTTTTTTTAATACATTGTGGTAATCCTGCTAAGATTATAAATGCGAAAGTTTGTAAGGATGTTTGGATGTTTGTTATCCGGTTCCATCTCGCCCAAACGGCCGAACGGATTTGGATGAAATTTGGCATAGAGATTATAGTCTGGAATAGCATATTGGCCACTCTTCATCTTCATAGATAACACGCGAGCGAAGCCGCGGGCGGAAGCTAGTTGGTAATATTATGTATACTATCCTGAAAGGGGCTTGTTCTACACCCAATTGGCAATATCGATTGTTCTACGACTATAGTAAATTCGTATTTTTTTTCATAGCAATAGTGCTGTTAAAATGTGATACGACCTTGAAAATCATAAAAATGGGTCAAATGACTCTTCGGTTGAACTGGCTCTTCAATGGCAAATAGCAAAATGGTTCATATTGGTTGGGGCATACTAACGAATACCTATGAAAGAGTCAAGGTTCAAGTCTTAATCTGATTCGTTTGTATTTATTCTTCTACAATTTGTCAATGGCATTTCCCAGAGCAAACAAAAAAGAAGGTGAGACCAAAGTACCTTATTTATTCTGGTAATTGTTGAAAGAATAAAAAAATAAGCCGTTAAAAACCATGACCTTGCGGAGGGAGATATGCGGGTTCCTACTAAATAAACTGCAAAATATTATCAGCCGAGTGACATCCTGTGGATAATTCTATATTATCAGCAATTATAGCCAGCATCCTGCCAGTAGTGGTTCGGCAGTGAATTAAATCAGAACATTGCTTTACAAATTCTGTTTCTTTTCTGTTCTTGTTTTTTCTGTAAGATGTTGCTGATTTTATTAGCAACCGCTGCAGTTGCTAGTGCAAGTGTAAATTGGAAAGGTAAGTGTTTCAACTTACTAGGAGGTAGGCCACAGCAAAATTTTCTCGCTCTAAATAGGAGCAGCCCGCCTGGGAGTCCCTCCGCCTTGCAGAAGATCGCAGCCAAATAACGGTATTTGTTTCAAATAGTGTTGTGTTCATGCGGCGAATAGGGTTGCCAGATCCCTTAAGGGGGAGAGGTTTGGGGGCAACGCGTGCGTGATGCCTCTGGGATTGTAAGCGTTCATAGACTACGGTAGCCGCTTATCATTTACGGGTCCCCCAACTGTCCGAGACATTCTCTCAATTTTTCATGAGCGGTCTACTTGGCCGTCCTTGTTTTCAACTGCTAAGCCACGTCTGCTAAGTCATAAAAGTTTTTGCCAGTGTAGGATAAAAAATAAATAAATAAATATTAACACCGAACAGTCACATCATACATAGTCCTGATCCCACACTAGGATTCCCTGTGTCGTAGATATCAGAAACTACGAGTACCATGGCACCACAACACCCAGACCTGGAACAAATCATGCAAACATTTGTCAAATATTTGCAGATCATGCAAACATTTGTCTCGCAGCGGGAATCGAACACTCCTTGCGTCTCAGACGGGCCTCGCCTACTAAGCCCCCGAGATCGTCGTTTAGTCCCTAGGCTTGGAATTCATGCTAATCGATGCGAACGAGAGAGATAAAACCTAATCTACCTAACCTCCAAGTTTGTGCAGCTTATGCTGAGACCTGGACCTATTTGCCTCACACACCACATACCTATGTACCTTCCTACTATTTTTAACCTTCCTATCTACCTACCATAATTGTGTATGTACCTACCTAGGAATATATTTGAATGATTTTTCTTTTTAAAATTTTATTTTTACCTACTCTTTTCTTTTTGTTTTTTATTGCCTTGGTAGGTACCTACCTTGAAACAATATTGTAAGCCTTGTTATGTGCTTTCTTTCTTTCTAATCTTCTGAATTTATAGCTGAACTCCAAGATCCAACATGGCATGAGGTGATTTCTCAAGGAGGCATGCACGTCGGCAGCGGCAGAAACAAACGCTTCGTTGAACTGGATTCCAGTCAGGTGAGTTAACATTCTTTTAAACACCATATCCATATAGAAAAAAAATCTTTACAACAGTTTCAGATAAGTAAATGTTTTATAGTCCATCAATCAAGCGGTGTCGAACCGCGATATCGACGCCTGCGCAAGTTTTGAAATGTTTTTGCTCAGAGCAAGCTATTGCAACAAGCGTTTGCAACAGGTTTTCTTCAACTCATAGCGTTCAAAGGCATCCCCTACTACATTTTCAAGAGCAAACATTTTAATTTTTGCTAGTTGCCAAAGGGCAAATTGTTGTTCACACTAGAAAGAACGTTACACAATACAATACATTGGAAATACTTATTAGCTGTGTACCGTAGTGAGTGACTTATACCCATTTTGCTCAGTAGGTACAAGCAGTGTTTTGCGTATGGACGTCACGATTTTACAGTCACCGCACAACAGGGGAGCAAAATTTATGGAATTGTATGAATTGTTGAATTGTACGCTTCTTAATTTAGCACGGTAAAATCGTCCACAGTATGCCGTTACCGGTGCGATGAAAATTTTAAAGTGTCATCATACAGATCCATAACTTTTGTTCCCCCTATTGTACCATGACATGCCGTACCATTCGACGGTAAATTTAAAAAGCGCTTATTGAATAGATGTTACAATATGACGACGATACAACACGATGTGTAGACGATGAAAGGGTCGAATGCAAAAAAAATATATTTTAATTTTGTACAAATCTCAAGTTGAGGCATTCGTCGTATGTCGTACATAGCAGACGCCTCGCAAAGTGGAAGCACATAATGAGGCGTGTTGGTTGTCATGAGCTCTACCTATTAGCTTGCTCTTACTACTCCTATTCAATCTGCCTTAGTAGGTAAATAGGTAGTTCAGTGTTATTGTGCTAATGTCTGTTTCAATTAACTAGCGCTGGCGGAACACTGACCTATATTAGCCATTCGACTTTATAACGATCTCTGGCGCCGGCGCCGATAGGTGATTTCCATGTGTTTTGCAACACTTAGCTCACGGAGGCTGTGCTTCTAGAAGAGTAAATCTAAAGCTGATTTGTTGGCAGCTCTCTCGTCTGCAAAAAATTGTGACCGTATTAAGACTGCCGTAATAAACTTACCTAACCATGTAGGTACATCAGCGCCGGCGGCCGCTTTATCGAATAGGTATCACCTATGCTTGCGAATATTTTAAGTATCTAAGCTGCATCGTTCTGACTCGTCACCTCTACAGTCATCATCATCATCAGCCTGTAGAAGTCCAGTGCTGGACATAGGCCTCCCCCAAACAGTTCCACGACGAACGGTCTTGAGCCTTTTCCATCCTTCGCCTTCCCGCAACCTTCGCAATGAACCTCTACATTAGTCAATCGCAATTTCATAGGAAAGTTTCAGAAATGTATCAGACTTCAGATTTTTTTTAGTCTACGAATGAATCCCTCATGAACTTACATTTCTTTGCCAGGCCAACAAACCTGCGGAGCCATGTCAACTCCCCAACGGCAAGCCGGGCGTCTGTAGACCGGTCCAACAATGCATGCAAGAGGAATTCAAGAAAGACTTCTCCAAGTTCGCTAACTATCTCTGCATCATCGACAATACGTAAGGACTACCTTCTTGTTCATTAATGGTTCTTCCCAGGTCACCCTAAGGTTAATGACTTTGCGGTGCTATGGCAAAAATAGCCTTTTAAAGTTGTGCACGACTATGAATAAACCAGTGTGGTGCACGCGCTGAAATTGTTTTGTTCTTCTGGGGCATACTGGTTTCCTCACGAATTTTCCTTCCGTTTGAGAGCGCCTGTATCACATGAAGGCACATACAAGTCCAGTGCACTACTGGATTCCAAGTTCTAACCTACGATTTCAGGGGTTAGAACTTGGAATCCATTGGAATGGGTTTTCAGGGGTGCTACCAGTGGCAGTCTACTACTACTCCACATCACTAGTTCTCTTTTATAAACTTTAATAGTGTGGATTATGTGGAAACACGTTGATGTACTCCAGTTTTATCATCACAAAAGTAGAAATATGCTTTCATCACCGCGCTAAGTACTTGGCTGTTTTTACTATAGCATCAGAATGATTAGCACAATTTCTAAAGTAGGGTAGCTATTTATAATGTGTATGGATTATTGATTTCTCCGCACGCGCTGCTGAGCGTCTAATCAATCATTGCAGATAAGTTCGTCGTGGGAGGCCCACGAACAAACGTTTATTGTTAGGATCTCAGAAGTTACCTAAGTAGGTAGGTACCCAGCCTACCTTACAACATTGCAACACAATATTTGGGTGACTCATGGAGATAATTTTATCGACAATCTATAAGGAGTGAATATGGCAGGGTAATTTTAATTCCCTTGAAGGAAAACAAATAACAGTTCCTAACTTAATTATTTTCAGTGATACCAGGAAAATAGGAGCATGTTGCCCTGATAAGTCGAAGACCCCTGGACCGGAAGGCTTGGCTGGAGATCTGCCGGCGACCGCTCCGAGGAATGAAGACAGTGAAATAGTTGCGAAGATCACGAGGGCTGAGAATAGAGGTGGAGTAATATTCACTACACGGAATATAATCTCAACAAAGAGAGTGTGCAAGAAGACATCTTCCAAGTTCAGCTGCACATAAAACAAATCATTGAAAAAGGTTGTCTGAATTAGGACGTGGTGTGCAATTCACTATTCTCTCTCTACATTTTTTTTTTCAGTATCCCCTAGCTAATCGTTTTGACCAGGATGATGTCATCATCATCATCATCATCAGCCTGTAGAAGTCCACTGCTGGACATAGGCCTCCCCTAAAGAGTTCCATGACGAACGGTCTTGAGCCTTCTCCATCCACCGACTTCCCGCAACCTTCACAATGTCGTCGGTCCATCGGGTGGGGGGCCTTCCAACACTGCGTCGCCCGGTTCGTGGTCGCCATTCGAGAACCTTTACTCCCCAACGGTTATCGGTTCTGCGAGCTATATGGCCTGCCCACTGCCACTTCAACTTGCTAATTCTGAGAGCTATGTCGGTAACCTTGGTTCTTCTACGAATTTCCTCATTTCGGATCTTATCACGTAGTGAAACTCCTAGCATAGCTCTCTCCATAGCCCGTTGTGCAACTTTGAGCTTGTGTATGAGGCAGGATGATGTGCAGTTTTTTATTTTTCTACTAAGGGTCTTGCTGTTTGTATCTTTTAGGTCAGAAAACCATTCTTGCATGTGTCATTCCATGTTCTCCCAGGATGTGGCCTGAGCACGCGCCCGCACGCTCGCGTGATGGGCTCCCGGCCTGCAAATCCTCGCGAGTGGCCCTGGATGGCGTCCATCACACCCATAGGCTTTGAGCAGTACTGTGGAGGGGTTCTTATCACAGACAGACATGTGTTAACTGCCGCGCATTGTTTGAGAAGGTAATTCGACCTAACACGTGTAGGAAACACGTGTTTTTTTTGCGATTGCATTAGAAAACTCGTTTTCGACGATAACACTCAATCGAGAGAAATTATAATTGTTAACGTTACTGTTAAGGTGACCTTCGTGACGTAACGGGCGAGTGCCCGTCTGAGACGGAAGGGTGAGGGTTCTATTCGCGTTGCGGAACAAATGTTTGCACGATCTTCAAATATTTGTTCCGGGTCTGTGTGTTGTGGTACTATGGTGGTATTGTATCTTTTTGGAATATATTAAATGAATCTACATAGGGAATCATCATATACATACACGTAGGGAATCCTAGTGCGGGATCAGGGACTACGTGATGGTTGGGTATATATTATATTTATTTTTCCCAATATCAGATGGGATGCCGACGACCTAGAAGTACGCCTTGGAGAGTACGATTTCAAGCGCAATAACGACACCCGCTCCTACAACTTCAAGGTCATCGAGAAGCGGATGCACCAAGGCTTTGATAATAACACCTATAAGAACGACATCGCCATACTCAAGCTAGACAGACCAGCTGTCTTCAATACTTACGTGTGGCCAATCTGTCTGCCGCCCCCTGGACTTGATGCCGTTAACGAGACCGCTGTTATTATTGGTAAGGCTTAGGAATCAGGTAAATAAGTTCAAGAAAACCACAGTTTTAAACCGATAAGGTTTTGTCATTTTGGGAAACCAATTTGCAACCCAAGAAAAGCAAAAAATATTCACCTTATCAATAACTATTCAGTAGGCTAAAATAAAAAGATGATCAATTGAGGAATCTCAAATTGGATGGGTCGGTAGTAGTAAAGATATTATTATTGTAGTAGGTACTAACTGGAACCATAGAATTTGCAGTCTCAATTCAGGGAGCTGATTTTTTCATAGCTTTAGACCGAACAAAAGCTGGCGTTAATCTCTCCTGGGTTCTAACGGGAACTACTTATGAGTTCAGGTTGGGGGACCCAATGGTACGGAGGACCACACAGCCACGTTTTGATGGAGGTGTCAGTACCAATATGGGAGCAGCAAACGTGCCGAGACTCATTCACTGACGCCGTATTCGATGAGAATATCTGTGCTGGGGGATACTCTGGTGGAAAGGACGCTTGTCAGGTATGTGTTATCTTTTTTTTCTAGCTATCCCTTTATTTATAGCTACGGTATAATATGTTATAATTATGTACTTCTGAGTATTGTTAAAAAGCAAATTGTAGAATTTAAAATATTTTAACATAGAAACAAAACTTTAAAGATTTTATGAGGTAATCAGTTAGTATTATTAAAAGCGGTGATGGACTTGCAACTGGTCGCATACGGAATGCTTAGTACTGCTAGTATAGTATTATGTTATCTGTGGTACTGCTAAATGTAGGCATATGTTTGGACGTACCTCTGAATACCCCCTGAGACACTTTCTGGGATCTGAGCGCTTGGCGATCAGAGAGAATCTCTACTATGTTTGGGGATAATAGTGGTAAGCAAAGTTAGCAATCAACGGGTACAATGTGTTCTATTGGTTTGCCTAAGTACCTGTCATACCACAAATTTTCATCATTTTTGAATACATTTTTTCAAACAATTTCCGCCCACAGGGTGACAGCGGTGGTCCGCTCATGTACCAGATGTCCAGCGGCAGATGGGCATCCATCGGCGTGGTGTCATGGGGTGTTCGCTGCGGAGAGCCGAACCACCCGGGAATGTACACTCGTGTCGACAAGTACCTGCAGTGGATTGTTGAGAACGCACTGTTCTAATTCCAGGACTTTATTTGCCGAGCTTAATTTATAAGACCTATCGATTCTAGCTACCAAATCAATGAGCTATGAATCAAATATTGAATTGAAATACAGTCACCAAATTTAAGAAAAAGCATGACAAATTATTTTACGTGGATTATTTATTAGAAAGTATAGTAGATATATAATATAGTAGACATGAAGATAAAAATTGAAATAAATGATATGATGAATAAATGTGTAGGGTTTTACAGTTATAAAAGTATCAGTAGAGGGAAAGTTAAAGTACGAAACAAACCCACGAGTGCTCGTTTAACACTGATTTAATTTCGATAAAATTACAATAAATAAGTTAGCATAGTGCAGCAAAAATGTGTACCTATCAGTAGGTATTTTTGCTTAGTAGGCTTGACCTAGTTCAATGACTTTACCTATCGTGCGGTAAACCGTACATTCTCCCGGCCAAAAGGTAACAAACAGATATCTACATTTATCATAACGTTAAGTTACAAAAATAAGAGAAAGTATAGCAGTAAGAAGCAATAAGAACATGTAAGCGAATTAAGTTAATAAAAGTAAGATAATGTATAAAATGTAAATATAAAATTAAGTAAATTGAATAAGTAGGTAGGTATAATAATTCTTAATTATTTCACACTACACTTAAATGTTTCACACTACACTGCACTATTAGTTGTCGAAGGAATGTCTAATCGTAACGATGGCAATCGTGGTCGGCCCACCGGAGCTAAGTCGTTGAGCTCGATGTTTGTGGCTGTCACCGCCGCTGGCGCAACTGGCGCCGCCGCTGGCGCCGCCCGCGCCGCAGTCGTCGTTGAATGAGTCGCAAGTGTAGTGGATGGCATCTTGCGAGCCTTGTTTCTGCGCCAACGTCTGAATAAGTATATACTTATTCCAACTACGCTCAGTCCGAGTAATGTGTAGAGTACTGCGTACTGATGCATGTCGTGTATGGTGAGTGGCGCGTTTTCTTGTTCTTTTAGGGTTTTGATTTGAGTATCCATACTGCGCCACTCGTCATCATGATTCTCAGGTGAAAATGTGATGCCCGAGGAGTTGATAAGAATGTTAAGAACCGATGTTTCTGGACTTATAAACATGTCATCCTGGACTTTAGTATGACTCAGATAATTGTTGTGCTCAAGTATTGAGAATGTATCACTCTTTATCGTACAGCCTTGACTTATATCTAGAAGTCCGTTTCCAGTTAATGTTTTAATTGTCATACCGGTAGTAGTGCAGAATATGCGCACCGTGCACTTCCCACAACACGAGAATAGCCACCTGTTATCGTAGTGCAACTTGATCCACCGCTCGTGGCATGGTACCATCTTGGTGTAACACATTGTTTTGTTTTGAATGCTCAAGTTACAAATTGACTGAGTTATGCTTATCATGTAAATGGGTTTATCTATATGGCAAAGTAATTTGTTTGTCTGTACAGTAATACAATTTTGGATATCTGCTTCAGTGAAAGTGATGAGCAGGTCCTTTTGCAGGTTGTAAGCAATGTAAGGTGTTATAAATTCCATGACATACGACTGCTGAGGTAGGCTTAATATCTTGTCCAGTTCGAAGGTTTCTTTGCTTACGAGTGGTAATCTGACTTCGATGATCATGTAGGAGCCGCTGATACGTCCTTTTACTTTCATCAATTTGTACATCTGCTTAAAATCTTGTTTGTCTGCAGGTAAAGTCAGGTCGGATGGTAGGTGACCGTTTATAGTTGTCAATTGTTCTTCTAATTGTTCTGGCGGTAATAAATGTGTATCCATATGGCCCTGATTAAGGTCAGTTATGGTGCTTATTATATGTTCTTGTATATTTCTAATATGAGAAATGACTATTATCGCCGAGATAGAAGCTGACAGGATGTGAAGCTCGTTGTTGTTTAGTATTTGTTGCCGATTTGTAGATGTTGTAACATTCTGTAAATACTTTTGTACAATGTCGAACTGTTGGTTCATGATAGCTTCGTTTCTCTGCATGATGTTGGCCTGAGCTTCAATAACGCTTGTTTGGTTTTTCAGTAGAAGTTTCAGGTGATTTTCATTCAGAGAAATTTTAGTAATATCCTTTTCATATTTTCTTGCGAAACGATCATCCAGTACTCCAAATAATGAGTTCGCTAAATTGCCCACGCCGTTTATCAGGCCTCTTTTGGGTCTTTTAGTAGGTTGGCTAGTAATTATCTGGTTGTAGTGGTTGATTTCCGATAATTCGTGTTGAAGTTGGTATATTATGCTCTTATATTGCATCGGTAACTCGGTATCCTTAGTGTGTAGGTATCCTTTCAAGTGGTTGACATAATTTTGCATGTGTTCTAAACCTGACCAGTAGGTACTCATGTTATAGTAAACAATCAGTTTCCATTCGTCTCTTATGATATTCATGTCATACATCTTATCGAAGTAAATGGTTTTGTCGTCGCTGAATGTTGAAATCTTGTAGGAGCACTGTCCTGGGGCTAGTAGAGCTAGGAATAGTAAAATTGTCGCAGAAAGGAAAGTTCTCAAAGGCCTCCGTGTCGCGTGTATTGGTCGTCCGTTTATCGGCGAGTTGTTCGGTGCCGGTTTGACGTCATTCCTTGTTGGTTGGGCGTCATTGATATGAGCGAATGGGCGTGACTTTCCGCCAGCTTTCAGCAATCCATCGTTTGAGTCTATGTAGGGGTTGAGACTGGACAACTTGCTCCCCTTCTTCAATTTTAAATGTTTCTCAAGTTCATGTTGGTCGTCTTGATGATGATGATGATGTTTTAGTGCATGTTGCAGCTCTTTCTGTTGAGGCGTTTGCTTATTTCGCAACCACTTTGTGAAACGCGATAGCCAGCAGATTGTTGTTGTTATGCGCCTTGTCGAGCTACATTCATTTAGCAATTTAATTATTAAATCATTTGTATAAGTTAAGGCTGCGCTCACAATGTGTTTCTTGATTTCTTTAGTCGGTTGCTGGTATGTGTTGTGTTGTATGGGTTCGTTGTTAAATGTAGTCAGCCACTGTGGGCCTTGCCACCACAAAAGATGTCCTGACAATTGTAGCGATGCCAATTCTCTTGTAGCGCAGTCCGCTGCATTTTCTTTAGAACGAACATGATGCAATGATGCTGGTGTTAGGCTGTCGAGTATTGTACGAACCTTGTTAGTCGCATTCAAAGGTGCTAACTTCGTTTTGGCGGTCACAAGCGTCGATGTGAACTGGCCTTTAGATTTTTGTGCTACGACGTAGATAGTGCAGCCGTACGCCTTCTCTGAATCGTCGTAAAGCCCATGAATTGTATAGTGATAAGGAGCCGCCTTGGTTCCGTGGGTAACATTCGTCGGCTGGAACTCCTTCAAAGGCTCTCCTGGTGTGCTTCTCCATACAATACATTGTAGATGCTGGTCGGACTCACGAACGAATAATTGTCTCAACGTTTTCTCAATGTCAGCAGGGATGACGTACTTGTACTGACGCCACGCCAGTGTAAGATGTTGCAGATCCTTTTGTAGAGAAGGACTGCGTTCCATCAGGTTGTTGAGACTATATCCTCCTGTTGTCTTCGATGACGAATTGAAAACGGTTCGTTGTTTAGTAGTAGTCGTATCCAATTCCAAAACACCGTGGTGAGGGAGATAACTAGACGTCGCGTTTTGTTTGGTAACAGGACTCATGTGTCCTTGTAGATCGGTGTCCTTGTGTTCTAAGTTGTAGGATTGTGCAATCGCTCTAGATTTTGACTGACTCAGATTTTGTTCGAAATTTGGTTTCATTGTGGTAGCAACTTCGTATCTGCCTGTTGCTAAGCGCCTCGTGGTAGTTCGGTAATGATTTTCGCAATACTGTTCATCTTGTGTCAATTCATCGGCGACGACGCTGACGTGACAATTGAATGTTTTGACACTTCCTGAAAGTATCCACCCCAGTCTAGTTTGCTGGGCGATGGGAGCCGTATTCGGACCCTTAATGAGACCAGTCATAATTATATCAGAATAAATGCTCGCATCTAGGAGTAGGTCGATGGTTTTGGAAACATTGTATTCCGGATCAGCTAGCTGGATGTGTTTCAGGTGTGGCCATGATTGTTTTTTGAAAGACATATTGGGTATGTTGTTTACGACGTGCCTAATTACCAATGCTTGCGTTGTGAAATCGTAATTTTCATAAATAGATTGGCATTCAAGGGTCATGACTGCTTTCCCAAGCTTCGTCCCATTTCCAATGCCGGAAACCGATGCGTGGTACCGTTGTTGAGGCAAGCCTAACATCTGAGAAGCGTGTTCGGATATCAAAGATATTTGGGAGCCTTGGTCAAGAAGGGCTCTTAGAGTAACGTAGGTCCCGTCTGCGGCCTTGACCTTGATAGATAAAGTTGGAAGCAAAATCTCTTCATCATCCGTAGCGACGTGATTAACGCTATGTTGTTTGTTACGTTGTTGTTGCGCTGGCGATTGAGATTCTTTGATTACAGCTGTAGGTATGGGTTCAGTGGTCTCACTCGACCCATTGGACTTTGATTCAACAAGGTTGGCATTAGTGTATGCGTCATGCAATATCGTGTGGTGATGTTCATTGCAAACTCTGCACCTTTTCGTCGATGTACAAGTATTGTCGTTGTGTGAGAATAGGCAATTCTTGCAAATATTCAATTTTATTACGGTCATTAGCCTTTCGTCCGCTGCTGATTTCATGAATTTCATGCACTTATACAGATAGTGATTGCTGTTACACAAAGGACAATTTATTGAGCACGCCACACTAGCTTGATGTTCCCTGTACGGAAATTTTCCATGGCGATATCCTCCCTGCTGCTGGAAGGGCTTGTTAGCTTTTTGTTGATTAGGTTTGCCAGATGTCTGCTCTCTTTCTGTCGTATGAATAGGCTCCAGTGCTGTAAATTTACCCTCCATAAAATCCATCAATTCTGAAAGTGAAGGTAAATCACGTGGCGACTTTCGCGATTCTTTGTAGTTACCGTAGGTCTCAGGATCTAGTTTCTTTGAAATGAGGTGGACTAACATCGGATCCCAGGTACTTGTATCTATACCGAGATTCTGTATGGCATAAATGCACTCCCTAGAGGTGTCGTATAGTCGTCTGATCTCATAGGCTGACTGTTTGTGAGCTACAGGTTGATTTAAAAATATCTCTACCTGCTTAGTAAATAGAAGCTGCGGGTTATTGTATCTATGGGTTAGTAATTCCCATGCAGTGTCGTAGTTATCCGCAGCGATATGTAGATGCTGAATAAGTCTTTCAGCTTCTCCACGAAGTTTTCCCTTTAAATGTTGCATTTTCTGGGACTTGGTAAGTATATTATTGTTATGGATGCTTTCCACGTAGAGGTCGTAAAAAGTAGGCCATTGTGTATAGTTCCCAGTAAATGTTGGAATTTCGATATGTGGTGTCGACTGTTGAAGATGCAATGTAGACGCTAGCTTATGATTCAAAGCCCGTTTGATCTTCTTGTATGTATCTTCATAAGCTTCGAACTCATCATCATATCGAGGATCCGTTCCCTGTAGAATATTATCAATCCGTAGATGTAAAGAGTCGATTGCGTTCCATCGCTGTTGTATGCTACGAAGTTCATCTTCTATCTCCCATTTGTCGCGAATCTCCTCAACTTGTAGCTTGTTAACTTGACGGTTAAACGCTCTAAAGTTAGTACGCTGTTGTGACAGCAATTCGTCTACCTGCCCAGACGTAGACATAGTTTGCTCAGTCGACGGAGCCGTTAACATGGATCTAGGTGGTCGAGTAGGTAAAGTGTCTGATGTCGAAGCCTTCGGTAAAGGCGATGGTTTTAGAAGAATATCCTCAACCGCAGGTGTACAAGATGATACCTTGGTACGAACAGATTCGAAGTATTCTCTCATTTGCGTGAATTGATCTTCAACAAAGTAAGGGCTGTCATTGACGTATGCAGACAGCTTGTCGTTGTTGGATTGGAACTCTGCCCACACCTTGTCGAGGGCAATCAGTCGCTCATCCAGGTATTTGCGAGTTTTGCGACTCGCCGAATCCTTGCTAAAGTTACGTTCTAACTTCTTGATAGCTTCAACAATGTCGTGTTGGCGCTGAAGTAGTTCCTCCATGTTGCAGATAGAACGTAGTCGTAGTAAGCAAGTAGCTAGAGAAGATGTGCAGTACTTACCTGTAGTCGGTTTACCTGTAGTTGGCAAGCACTCAGTGTCGTCGTGAAATTAGCACAACCTTATGCGCCTTCTCAATGACTGGTGAGACCCGCTGGTGGGAGGCCAGTCAACCGATTCGCAGTTGCACGTAATTCACCAAAACACAAAGCACTATTAGCGTAGGTAATCACTATAAGGTAACTGTTTCACTGTTAATATCAAACGTCGATGACACTTCACAGGATAGTAGACCGTATACCGGGTCGTAGACCGTATCTCCCGAACGTCGACAGGAGAGGGCTACCACACTGGTTGTTACTGTTAGGTTACGAAGGACCAAAAACTGTAGGGTTTTACAGTTATAAAAGTATCAGTAGAGGGAAAGTTAAAGTACGAAACAAACCCACGAGTGCTCGTTTAACACTGATTTAATTTCGATAAAATTACAATAAATAAGTTAGCATAGTGCAGCAAAAATGTGTACCTATCAGTAGGTATTTTTGCTTAGTAGGCTTGACCTAGTTCAATGACTTTACCTATCGTGCGGTAAACCGTACAAAATGATTCATATTCTTTTTAATACAATATGATTTTGAATTCAATAAAAAATGATGTATGTAAGTTTATATATTATGTAAATACTTATATTGCACTGCATGGTATAATCTAAAAAGCTAGATAAACATGTTCCTCCGCTCAACGAACTCAAAATAAACTACCATTTTAAAACTGGGTTACTAAAGTATGCTGTTATTATTCATAAATTCGTAGCGTAAAGGATGAACACAGGCCTTGTAAGCTGCTGGAGCATTTTCAAAACCAATATTCATTTAAAATAATCGAAATTAACAGGAGCGTGAATGTGGTGTGGTGTGAGTGGTATCATAATACAGCTAAAGTGACCTGTTCCCCACACTCCTCGATGGCTCCCAGCATGTCCAGAACCTGCTTCTCATCCATGACTGGGTGGAAGGTGAATGCTAGACGGAAGAAGTTCTTGTGGTTTCGTAGGGGACAGTATGCTACCATCAAACGGGAGCTCAACGTGAGAAGCTCTTTAATTTTAGGTGTGACCTGAAAAATAAGGCAGATATAATAAAAATGATTCAACAAATCCTGTGTCAATCAAATTCAAACTTCAATCTGTTTTTAATTATTGAAATCACAAGGATAATTCTAAATCGTCTCAAATCTATAGAAAGTGTGATCTCTAATGCCCCATCCATACTCTCCACGAGGCTATACGAGGGAACGCGAGTGTGACAGTGAGGACAGTGCTCTTCTTGCCTCGCTGTCGCTCCGCTTCGTGTCGGTTTTTCGCGCGCGAGTCAAAGGACGCGATATAAAAGACGTAGAGAAAGACGTAGCGGATAGAGAAAGACGTAGCGGACAACTGAATAAATCGAGAGTGTGGATGGCTAACACTCCTGCCGCCACCACTCGCCAAGACTCGTGCCGAGAGCCTCTATGAGGCGCCTCGCGAGAGTCTCGATGGGACATAAGAAATCACGGGTGATGCTGATATGATGTTGATTTTGTAGGAGTTGGTAAATAAAAATCACTTATACGAAATACTTTATTCTTGACAATTATTTAAATACAAGAAGCAGACCTTTAAGTTTGTTTAGCATAAAATATTATCTAACTGAAAAAGCAATGATGATATTGGTAGAACGTAGCCTAGACCTAATATATCAAGAGCATCCCTCTCGCCAGGCTTGGTTGTAACCTGGGACTGCCTAGATTCTAGACAGTCTAGTGCTGAGACTTCCTAGCCTCTAGGCAGTCCCAGGCTCCCAGCATACAGCCGAAGTTAGAATGCAATGCAGTGTAGAGTTTAACTAGTTTCTTTAACTACTGATGACTTATAATGAGTTTCTAACTGTAACGACCCCCCCTAAAGATATAATATATTGCCTATCCTAACAGCATTGTATTAAGTATAATATTGTCATGATAGTAGTATGGCCAAGTGATCGTCTAGTTGTAGTGGTAGGATCCTAAGATGTGAACTAATGTAGTAACTCAAAATCCTTTAAAGACCTTATAGACAATTCAACGTAACTAACTAACCTACATCTAAATTCTTAACCCTTTCCGAATCTAACTTATATTTAACTTTGACTCATTCTGACTCTAAATTTAATATATGAGATTAATAATTCTAAACTCTATTTCTAATCTGGTACTGTAGAATGGCATGAGAGGACATATGGTTGGGAATCAATATAATTATTTCATATTAGGAAATACTTCAATCTAAAGGTTATACTGAATTTAAGTAGCAAAGGGATTATAACGCCAAAGGTCCGGGCCCCTCCTCCGCACGCGGACTGTAAGAAACATCACAATACTTGGACTTCTTTCCAGCGTTGTAATAAGTGATTATTTAATTCACTTATAGGGAATGCTGTTCTTTACATTTACTAGATTTTATATCTGTATGTTTGTCAGTCCTTGTTCATCAAAAGATTATGAGGAAGCTAAGTAGTTAGTATTTGTATGTTCGTCCATTGTCAAACCATTCAAGGAATCTCTACTTTACTTTTCTTTGCAAAGCAAAACTTTCATACTCATCCATCATATCTAGTTATCATGCGGAACTCCAAGCTACCGAATACTTCGGTACCCAAGAATCCCTAACTTCCACTGCGGACCGCTACCTAAGAAAACCTAATAGTTCCTAAAGTAGCTATTGTCATTATTAGTAGTTTAATTTATTATAATTCTGTGAACATCCTCTTCCCCTGGATTTGCGTGAAGGAAAACATAGCTCATACGGCCATCAATCTGACTATTATAATCAGTATTATGGAGAGTATATTAACTCTATATTATGCAATTAGCATATTCACCTGATTTCGCGTGAATGAATACTTAACATAGCTCTCATAGCCATAGATCAGTCTATTTTGATCAGTATTCTAAAGAGTATATTAACTCCATATTAAGCAATGATGATGGTGATGATGATACTTTACATAGCTCTCATAGCCATAGATCAGTCTATTTTGATCAGTATTCTGAAGAGTATATTAACTCTGCTAGCATCTTAGCTAAAGGTACAATTTAGTACAATTCCTTTGAAATTCTATTTAAAGCTTTATTTCCAAGCTACATGGACTACTCCCAAGTAAATTGATATCTCCAACCAATTAGTGAAGAAGTTATTCCACCTGCATTTATTTTGCATGAAACAACTGTTATAGGCACATTCGGCCAAAGGTTGTGATTAAAGATTTCAATCTTTCAAGTATAAATTACTTAGGTAACAAACATGATTTGCATAGTCTTAATTCTGTAGATAGCCTCTCTGTTCACAGTTATTTACAGAGGATGAAGCTTAGGGCACTTTCGGCCCACTCTGACTTTTCTTTTACAGTTCAGGGGAAAGCTTAGGACCCTTATAGTCCTCTCTGTGATTTCCGTTACAGAGGTAGCTAAGGACCCTACCGGTCCTGAATCAGACTAAGTAAATCAGTATAGACCTTTGCTCGATTAATGTTTAGTCTCAATAAAGCCATAAATAAAACTCTTAATTTATTCAAGTAAATATTCAATATTGTATGAATGCCAGCAGAGTTTATAACCCAATTGCGTACTTTACTGTATTATAAATTGCTATTTTATAGTTTTGTCTCTTTTGTAATATATTTGGTTAGGTTAGGAATAACTGATGATAATAACTCAACCTTCCAACCAGATATTAATGAAATTAATGTTATTCCTCAATTACATAGCCACTCCTACGATGAATTGATTTAGATTAAACTAAGTTTCTTGTTTATTTAGTTTTTGAGTTTTAATTATAGTAGTTTAGTATCCTTTCCTTCATCAGCCTTTAGAACCCAGCATCCTATTTGAAACTAATTGAATGTATGAGTACCTAAGAGGCCCTATTCTAGCTAGATTCTACCATCCAAACTAGGAGACCGACTCCACATTTACTTGTAATTGTGTGAGTAGACTGACGGAGTGCCATGTCAGTCACCTAACTAGCTAATTGAATGAGTGCGGGTGGTAAATCCCGACTTTGTCCTACCCTATAACCGTGTGCTTGCCAAGATCTGCTATTGGACTGGGGGGCAGATCTCAGCCTAACAGGGGATAAACTTGTGTACAAATAAATATATAAATAAGACTGGACAAGCGGACTAAGAATCCTAAGCTCAGGTGCCCATACAGGCGCGGGCTCCACTTCTACGGTGCCCTCCTGTTTAGAGTTCAAAGGACGCACTTTCCAGGTAGCATATCGACGCCAAGTTAATGGCCAAAATCGATTGGTGGTCCGCTACAAAGATTATCACCTTCCTAGCTAATATGAGGACACAAGCTGGGTATAACACCGCAAGGTAGCAACTCCGCTTGCGACCAGTGTCCGGACTGGGTTTAGTTACGGGAATGCCCTAGCTCCTAATAATTTCCTTCAGACGGCGATCACTCAAACAATACTACACACAATACAATCCCATCCAAAAGTACTAATAAGAACTTAGAAAATTCCAACCCCAAAGTTACGTTCTGAAATCAAACCGGCAGAGCTTCGCCCTCTGAAAGGAAATCTCGAAATCGAATGACCATGATCTTAATCCTGCCGAGGCTTATATAGCCTGATTGTTCTAGAAATTTCTATGAATTCAGGCTAGTTCAAAATCCTTTCCTATTTTCTATGATGTAAATCTTCTTCTCCCTTGGCATTCTTGACTCATTCCAAATTCAAATTCTGGATTCAAAAGATCCTACTTGGAAGACTGAAGGAATGTTGAGGAATAAAATATTTGCTCAGTTTACAACCTTATTCCATTGACATAATGTGTTTTTCCCTTTAGCACAAGTACAGTGTGAGAAACGCAGAATTTGATTGAAATTTGACGAGATCTTGATGAATTTGAATTATTTGCTCGAATTCAAACCTTATTCCTATGACGTAATTTATTTTCCCACTGCGCATGCGCGAAGTGTTTGAGCATTTTAGCACAGATAATAAATATTTTCTTAATTCACCTTAGTTTTTGCCGCCAACCTGCTATTGTTCTACTAGCAGCGCCATCTACCTTCCCACGCAAATATGTGGCTCCTAATACTACAACGTTAAAGTTCATTTTGATAAAACATTTAAGTACTATTATTTCCAGCAATTATTTGATTGAATGAATCAACATTGATGTTCAATAAATATACTTAATTTTACTATTCTTATTAATGGAGTTTATTTTAATAGTTATACGATTTGATATTACACGACATATTTTAATTGAGGTTTCATATTACTTGTTCTAAAGTTTAATCGATATATTTCTATTGTGTTGACTAATTTAGTCAATGTCTTGAACGGATCTAGATGTTCAATCAATAATTGTGCTAAATTCAAAATGCGATGCTTCTCGATTAATTACTAGTTTCTAATGCGAATCTTATTAGTAAAATCGATTATTAGTAATCTTTATTTGTGAATGTAAGGAGACACGAAGGTGGACCGTTACAGCCGCCCCCTAGACTTTACGCAAATGTAGTTATTTTAACGTAGTTGGAGTAAAGGCTATATTCTTATTTTTTTTAATCATTTCAAATAAAGATTTTATTTTTATTACCATTACTTATTTTTCTATGTACATTACTTCTAATTTGATAACGTTTGATTCAGATAACTCATTAATGTTTGAATGTGGATGTATGTACCTATATGTGGTGTATTTTTAAACCAAATTTAAAATAAATACCATTTTGTACCAGTATTTAAGTTTCCAATGAACCAAACATGAACAGCTATCCTCCCAATCAGAATCATCAAACCAGAGTGAAGGAACTCGGGCGTGACTCCAAGTCTTTCCTGTGAAATAGTATAATATGTTTCATTGTTAACCAATCTTAGGTTTCAAATGAACTAAATTACACAACCTTGCGCCGATAAGATAACTCCTTATAACCAAGAACATAGCCCCCCATGCCTAGTTCATCCCACGAAAACCCGATCTCAAAACTATAGTTTATTTATAATTTGGCGAATGTATTGTGTGGGGAAAATTTCCAAGGCTTCATGTGTAGTAAGAACCTTTATGAAATCAGCGTTCGCTGATGATTGTCAGCTGACTCAACCTAACTCCAAACTCCATCATAACAAGTTCTTTGTTTTGTGTTGTGGAATATCTGAATTCAACCATCATCAAATCGTCTCAAATTCTGAATTTTGTTGAATCATAAGGCCCTCCAATTCCCTAAATCACTAACACATATTTTTCATTCGGTCCCTTACTTTCATCTCCCTTTCTTTCTGAAAATTAATCCATATTTTCACTTCCAAAGAATTTCTTTCGGTTCTGTTCTCGCCACCCAACAACCCAACAAAACACTTAAAATTCGAGAACACGAAAACCAATGCACAAAAATGACTGTATGTGGAACTCCCTTTACCTCTATTAAATTTATTCTAAATGTACCTATCTACAAAATACATTTTTTTTTTAAATTATGAATCACATATTATTTTATCGTGTTGTTATTGTTTTTTTTTTATCGAATTTAAATACCTTTAATTATTTATGTTTTTCTTTTTCACCCTGTATTTATATATTTATTTTTTATTAAAAATTTTAAAATTAAAATGGCAGAATTATATATAAGTACCTACTGAGTAGTAGTAGTAATAATTGTATTTACACGTAGATATCTAGGATTATAACTTACATCAAACATTCCTCCTATTCCTAGATAGGTACTTCAATGGGCGTGCTATCTACATTTTTTCGTTAGAGGATAAAACTCAATTTGACTGTTACAAAATCCATGAGAATGTTTGAAAGGTACTATACAACTAGAGAGTGATATTTGTGATTAATGTGGAAGTAGGTACCTACCATCACTAATGTTACCTACCTCCTAAGGCTCAACAACATCAATCTGTATTCCAAAACTGATATCCCTAAGTTTGTGGCGCATCCACAAAATAGGTATGACCTATACCTAGACTACACTTTCTCTTAAACAACATGTGAGGGTGCATCTACGATACTTTTTCTATGAAATTTGGATAGTAGATACGTCAAGTACCTACGTCGTATCTGTATTTCAACTAAACCAACTAATATCCCATCGTCATAATATCCTACCCTCTACCATCACACCAATACCACTACCGCGAAAATCTACTAGGTTATCCGGACGTTCAAATGTTTAGATGTTTGGACATCCGCGACTCAACCACGACACAACGGCCCAACCGACCCCGACGAAATCCGGAACAGACAGAACTCAGATCACCCCTCAGTGTCTGGGACACCACGCAAGTGAAGCCGCGGGAGTAGGCTACCAGATAGATATTCTTTAAATTCAATCAACATGTCGTCAGTACTGCAGACAGAGACCATGCTACGGTGGTGATAACCATCTTATTCCCTGTCTAACTACAGTTCATACTCAACTTTATTTGCAAAACGTAAAAATATTTTTTCTGACCTATTTTTTTTCTTTTTATCCTACTCTTCAATTTTATCTTTAGGTGTCAAAATATTTTTTTTTTGTGCTAAGTCGTCGACAGGTAATTCTTGCTAAGTACACTGATCGTAGTGTTCCATTCCATTTTATGCTGATAATGATTCATTGTCACTCTCTAACTAGACCTTTTTAAATAAGTGTGAATGAGAAGCAATGATGAAAATGTTACACTGCCGGACTTCGACCGTTATCGAAACACCATTACAACATTACGACTGACCTTGGATATCTCTTTCTAACCCATAAAAGAGAATAGGATAGCAAAACGGTTTGCTCACGAGTTTTTGCTTGATTGATGGAATGGGGAACTGAATATGAACAAACAAAACAAAACTTAGATTCAAAACTCAAATGGTTTTGATTTTATTTATTGTGCGCATGCACTTTCCTTGTTTACAACTAGGTTTTACTATAGCTAATAGTGCTCAGATCAGTGTAAGTTTAGTCTAACGAGTTTTTTTTCCATCGATACACTTTGATAGCTACTGTTTGATATCTACCAGCTATGTCTTCCAGTGATTTTCTTTAACTAATTTACATTACAACTGAGTGCTACATACAACTTGCAGTGGCTATTGCATTTCGGAGACCTTGCTTTCCTTCTGAGGAATACGTGGATGTAATTAAGTAAGTACATTTTATATTCCTAACCTGTAATTGTTTTTGTAAGTTAGCTGCAATTTCTAACACTCATTTTATACCTTGATTCATATTTTTAAACAAGCTGAGAGGTAATACAACTTAGTAAAGTAGACTAGCAGTGTCCAGATGCCAGAACTATATCAGAGTCCCTATACACTTGTTTTCTTTTCGAAACCAACGCAACCCAATGTTTTTGATGTTCGTATCTTTTGTTTGTTTTGCTTTACAGCATAATGATCCAGTCAACCAATTTGTCCTTCCTAACTTGCCTCTTAATTTAGCATTACGAGCAATGTGCAAAAGAATCTAAATTCTTAGAAGTAAGACTAATATTTTATGTTTTCTTCCAGGTCACCATGACTGAGAATATGGTATTCAACTGGACACTAAATATAAGATCTATCAACAAGCATACTATCATGATTTAGTTTAGAGTACTACTCATGACCCCAGCGATCTGATTAGATTGCCGATGGCATCATTCCTAACCCTACGGTGAGTGTTATTTTACACTATTTTATTTTATTTATTGCTCTGCTTATACCAGTGTAGCCTAATATATGCAAACTTAGTGTCTTCCCTCGCCCCCTAGCTGAAATATAATCCTAGTATAATACCTATGTTTTAAATTACTTCCTATTCATTCTGCTCATAGGTATTAAGGTATTTCCTGAACTGAAACTTAATATAATATTTCAGAATAATTCCTAACCTAGCTCGTTGAACAGTAAACTAAACTACTGGCGTGATCACGGTGGCAAAGCAAGTAAGCGTCCGCAAATAGCAAAAAGCAAAGAAGCAAATAGGCGCGGGTTCGATTCCCGCTGCTAGACAATTGCCTACACTATAGGCGAACTCCCAGTCCGATTCCTATGGCACCACAGAAGTTAGCCACCACAGCTAGGAACCCGAATCGAATTGAACCAACGCCCCCTATTTGCTAAAACGATTTTATTACTTGTAACTCTAACTATGTTTTATGGCATTTCCAGACTGAAACATAGTAAATAGTTCGCCCCCATTCTCCAGTCATCCCTACTACCCTACTCCATAATAAACAAGTGAATAATTACTTCGAGTCTACGTACATCGCGAAACTGTGCTGACTACTTCAAGAATATGCAAGACTCAAGACCTAACCTAAGCAAATAGTTAGTTAGTCCTAGTTTAAGCTTTAGTTGTTAAGTCTAGGCACTAGGTCAATTAGGAATTCTCACTAATCTGACTAACTACTATAACTTGCAGATATTTCTTCTCATCTATTAAGCGAACCTATAGCGCCCCCATCCTAACAAGCCCTAATATTTAATAATCCTCTATGAATTTGTCTATAAAGTCCCTCCTATTTTACGGCAACAAATTGTGCGATAAAATCGCACTTACTCATGACAAAACCATACCTTGTACCAATTACACACTAATTTTAATATTTGATTTGAGGTACGCATCCTGGTCACGGCACCAAATTGTAACGACCCCCCCTAAAGATATAATATATTGCCTATCCTAACAGCATTGTATTAAGTATAATATTGTCATGATAGTAGTATGGCCAAGTGATCGTCTAGTTGTAGTGGTAGGATCCTAAGATGTGAACTAATGTAGTAACTCAAAATCCTTTAAAGACCTTATAGACAATTCAACGTAACTAACTAACCTACATCTAAATTCTTAACCCTTTCCGAATCTAACTTATATTTAACTTTGACTCATTCTGACTCTAAATTTAATATATGAGATTAATAATTCTAAACTCTATTTCTAATCTGGTACTGTAGAATGGCATGAGAGGACATATGGTTGGGAATCAATATAATTATTTCATATTAGGAAATACTTCAATCTAAAGGTTATACTGAATTTAAGTAGCAAAGGGATTATAACGCCAAAGGTCCGGGCCCCTCCTCCGCACGCGGACTGTAAGAAACATCACAATACTTGGACTTCTTTCCAGCGTTGTAATAAGTGATTATTTAATTCACTTATAGGGAATGCTGTTCTTTACATTTACTAGATTTTATATCTGTATGTTTGTCAGTCCTTGTTCATCAAAAGATTATGAGGAAGCTAAGTAGTTAGTATTTGTATGTTCGTCCATTGTCAAACCATTCAAGGAATCTCTACTTTACTTTTCTTTGCAAAGCAAAACTTTCATACTCATCCATCATATCTAGTTATCATGCGGAACTCCAAGCTACCGAATACTTCGGTACCCAAGAATCCCTAACTTCCACTGCGGACCGCTACCTAAGAAAACCTAATAGTTCCTAAAGTAGCTATTGTCATTATTAGTAGTTTAATTTATTATAATTCTGTGAACATCCTCTTCCCCTGGATTTGCGTGAAGGAAAACATAGCTCATACGGCCATCAATCTGACTATTATAATCAGTATTATGGAGAGTATATTAACTCTATATTATGCAATTAGCATATTCACCTGATTTCGCGTGAATGAATACTTAACATAGCTCTCATAGCCATAGATCAGTCTATTTTGATCAGTATTCTAAAGAGTATATTAACTCCATATTAAGCAATGATGATGGTGATGATGATACTTTACATAGCTCTCATAGCCATAGATCAGTCTATTTTGATCAGTATTCTGAAGAGTATATTAACTCTGCTAGCATCTTAGCTAAAGGTACAATTTAGTACAATTCCTTTGAAATTCTATTTAAAGCTTTATTTCCAAGCTACATGGACTACTCCCAAGTAAATTGATATCTCCAACCAATTAGTGAAGAAGTTATTCCACCTGCATTTATTTTGCATGAAACAACTGTTATAGGCACATTCGGCCAAAGGTTGTGATTAAAGATTTCAATCTTTCAAGTATAAATTACTTAGGTAACAAACATGATTTGCATAGTCTTAATTCTGTAGATAGCCTCTCTGTTCACAGTTATTTACAGAGGATGAAGCTTAGGGCACTTTCGGCCCACTCTGACTTTTCTTTTACAGTTCAGGGGAAAGCTTAGGACCCTTATAGTCCTCTCTGTGATTTCCGTTACAGAGGTAGCTAAGGACCCTACCGGTCCTGAATCAGACTAAGTAAATCAGTATAGACCTTTGCTCGATTAATGTTTAGTCTCAATAAAGCCATAAATAAAACTCTTAATTTATTCAAGTAAATATTCAATATTGTATGAATGCCAGCAGAGTTTATAACCCAATTGCGTACTTTACTGTATTATAAATTGCTATTTTATAGTTTTGTCTCTTTTGTAATATATTTGGTTAGGTTAGGAATAACTGATGATAATAACTCAACCTTCCAACCAGATATTAATGAAATTAATGTTATTCCTCAATTACATAGCCACTCCTACGATGAATTGATTTAGATTAAACTAAGTTTCTTGTTTATTTAGTTTTTGAGTTTTAATTATAGTAGTTTAGTATCCTTTCCTTCATCAGCCTTTAGAACCCAGCATCCTATTTGAAACTAATTGAATGTATGAGTACCTAAGAGGCCCTATTCTAGCTAGATTCTACCATCCAAACTAGGAGACCGACTCCACATTTACTTGTAATTGTGTGAGTAGACTGACGGAGTGCCATGTCAGTCACCTAACTAGCTAATTGAATGAGTGCGGGTGGTAAATCCCGACTTTGTCCTACCCTATAACCGTGTGCTTGCCAAGATCTGCTATTGGACTGGGGGGCAGATCTCAGCCTAACAGGGGATAAACTTGTGTACAAATAAATATATAAATAAGACTGGACAAGCGGACTAAGAATCCTAAGCTCAGGTGCCCATACAGGCGCGGGCTCCACTTCTACGGTGCCCTCCTGTTTAGAGTTCAAAGGACGCACTTTCCAGGTAGCATATCGACGCCAAGTTAATGGCCAAAATCGATTGGTGGTCCGCTACAAAGATTATCACCTTCCTAGCTAATATGAGGACACAAGCTGGGTATAACACCGCAAGGTAGCAACTCCGCTTGCGACCAGTGTCCGGACTGGGTTTAGTTACGGGAATGCCCTAGCTCCTAATAATTTCCTTCAGACGGCGATCACTCAAACAATACTACACACAATACAATCCCATCCAAAAGTACTAATAAGAACTTAGAAAATTCCAACCCCAAAGTTACGTTCTGAAATCAAACCGGCAGAGCTTCGCCCTCTGAAAGGAAATCTCGAAATCGAATGACCATGATCTTAATCCTGCCGAGGCTTATATAGCCTGATTGTTCTAGAAATTTCTATGAATTCAGGCTAGTTCAAAATCCTTTCCTATTTTCTATGATGTAAATCTTCTTCTCCCTTGGCATTCTTGACTCATTCCAAATTCAAATTCTGGATTCAAAAGATCCTACTTGGAAGACTGAAGGAATGTTGAGGAATAAAATATTTGCTCAGTTTACAACCTTATTCCATTGACATAATGTGTTTTTCCCTTTAGCACAAGTACAGTGTGAGAAACGCAGAATTTGATTGAAATTTGACGAGATCTTGATGAATTTGAATTATTTGCTCGAATTCAAACCTTATTCCTATGACGTAATTTATTTTCCCACTGCGCATGCGCGAAGTGTTTGAGCATTTTAGCACAGATAATAAATATTTTCTTAATTCACCTTAGTTTTTGCCGCCAACCTGCTATTGTTCTACTAGCAGCGCCATCTACCTTCCCACGCAAATATGTGGCTCCTAATACTACAACGTTAAAGTTCATTTTGATAAAACATTTAAGTACTATTATTTCCAGCAATTATTTGATTGAATGAATCAACATTGATGTTCAATAAATATACTTAATTTTACTATTCTTATTAATGGAGTTTATTTTAATAGTTATACGATTTGATATTACACGACATATTTTAATTGAGGTTTCATATTACTTGTTCTAAAGTTTAATCGATATATTTCTATTGTGTTGACTAATTTAGTCAATGTCTTGAACGGATCTAGATGTTCAATCAATAATTGTGCTAAATTCAAAATGCGATGCTTCTCGATTAATTACTAGTTTCTAATGCGAATCTTATTAGTAAAATCGATTATTAGTAATCTTTATTTGTGAATGTAAGGAGACACGAAGGTGGACCGTTACATAACTCTGCCTCGTAACTCTGCCTTCTGCGCTAGAGGCCGCGGGCTCGATTCCCGCACTGGACAAACATTTGTGTGATTAACACAGATGTTTGTTCTGTGTTTAATATATATCTATTAAGTATATATAGGTACATATACATATATCAGTCTCTGGTACCCATAGTACAGGCTATGCCTAGTTTGGGATCAACTGACCGTGTGTGATATGTCCGGAATATTTATTTATTTTAATAATGAGTTTCTCACTTTATGCATCATCTCCCACCATTCCTCGTTCTCCTCCATGCCCCTCATAAACTTCGGGATGTACCAGAAGCAGACATTCGGGCACTGCAGCGGGGATGTGACCAGCCTGAACCCAGGTCTTGAAGCCACAGTGCTGAGGCAGAACTCTGCTAGTTCCATTATATGGTCAGCTAGGATGTTGAGGCCGCGGTCGCCTCGGGCCTTCCACATCACCCAGAGTTTGAACGCGTCGATCTGAAAATAACATTAAAAGAGACGTTTCATCAATATATGGAGCCTGGGCCTGCACTGTGTACACTACTCTAAAATATGGCTAAGTAATAAAGTAAACGTTTTAATTGGTTATTTTATTTAAATTGACTTCGTTCTAAGGTACACTATGATTTTCTTCGAAAAAGAGAGCAACATACAGCGCTACAAAAATATGGCGGATGGACGTGCGTGAAATGTAATTTTGACAACCTACATTTATCTGACAAAACAAAAACATCAAATCAAACAACATGACATGAAAAATATGTCAATGTCATGTCAAACGCCAACTATAAACCAACATGGCGGCCTTCAAATAATGTTCACATAGTAAAAAACTTATTGTATTTTTCTTGTAATCTCCTATTTTTTCCTAATTTTTCTATGTAGTGTATATGGACCAGGCCCAGAATGAAATGGCTCCAAATTACAATAGTTTGATTACTATCCGACTAATTTTCGAATTAAAATTTCTATTATAAAGCACTCAATGGCATAGTTTTTTTTCGTAACTGTTGTGTTTTTGTTTTTTTTTATTTCTTTACTTAAATGTGGCCTTTTCTCAAGATTCTCACTTTTATGATGATACCCTACGAGGTATATTATTTTTATGTATTATAACATACTCACTTAAACTCTGTATTATTAGGTATATTTATGTATTTATTCTCCCTCTGTTTATTTTTGTAGAACTCTTTGTATATTGTCTTATTATTATAGTCGCATGTTTATTTTAGTTACCAGATCGTACGTCACTGCAGCCCTGAACTGAAAATTAGCAGCACATGCTGAGCTCAGGGCTTTTCATACTTACTGTACATGGCAGCGCTTTCCACGCACATACCTACACTTGTTTTCTCTCTTTCTGTCCACCTCTATGGTTTTTGTATTTGTGTGTGTCATACTTTTGTTCTTGTTGTTGGTACAGTTTGTGTGAATAAATGATTTTCTTTTCTACTATTTTAAAGAAAAAAGTCGAAGCCATGGGTTTGAACCCGGTCGCGCACATTGGTGCACGATTCTAGGTCATTCTAGGTCATTCTAGGTCACGAGGTCTAACAGTATAACCTAACTCATTGGAGTTGGAGGGGCCTATTCTTCAGCCGGGGCCACCACGATTGCTGATTATGAGGCTTAAATTAACCGCTATTTACATAATTACCCATACGAACCAAGGGCAGGTCAACTTGTACCTATTAATCGAGAAGGTAACCTCCTAAGGTAACCTTGGCCCCGGCTGAGGAATAGGCCCCTCCATATCTACCTATCCGCGGATGTCGTAAGAGGCGACTAAGGGAAAAAAGCTGGAGGATGGGCAGCAGCGTCCCTCATTTTAACAACGATAGCTCTAACTGCGCTCGCCAACCCGCATGCCCAGCGTGGTGAGTATGGGCAAATCCCCCCACATGATAAGGAATTTGCTCTGTCTGTGGGGGAGGCCATGTTCAGCAGTGGATGTCGAACGGCTGGATGATGATGAACCTCCTACCTTTCTCCCACACTGCAAACTCTTGTCCCCAGTATCGTAGCGAATGTCATAGAACTTGTCCTGTTGAAACAGATACTTGGCCGCGGCCGAGTTGGCCTCATGCAGCAGCCCTTTCTCCCGGACGAGGAATGCGGAGCATTGCATCGGAGCGCCAGCCATCTTGTGTGGGTTCCATGATATTGAATTTGCTCTGAAAGATTAGTTATCGTTTAAGTATTAGCTTCTCCAGACACAGGGAAGAGAAGAAGAGGCAGACCACAAGAAAGATGGCAGGATGAAATAACAGAGATAGCAGGCCAGCCGTGGATTAGGAAAGCGAAGGATAGAAAGATTTGGAAATTTTGGAGGAGGCCTATACCCGCCGAGGGGTCCTTAATTAACTTTTTAGATATATAAAATTAAATAGGAAATACATTGTTTATGTTAGTTAGGAATAATAAAGGCTTTTTTATTTTTATTTATTTATTTTATTAGCTTCTTCCCTCAGCTTCGCTCGCGTGGTCCCCTATAAAAAGAAGCCTATTTATCTCGGTCTCTTTCATAGATCTTATCTATTAGGGATTATTATTAAATTATTTTTCTTTTGAGCCTCACCTAGTAAGATCGGCACCACACGCTCTAAATTCTATTTTGTGAAAAAACAATTCAAAATAAACTATAGTTAAAAAAAAAGATCATCGAAAAAAATTACAGGCCCCAAGCCGTGTTTGTTGCTTGATTCTTCTAGGCTTGGTCGCGAGGAACAGGCGTAGCTTCACCTAGTTTCTAAGTCGTTTCAAAGTGATCCTAGTGATTTTATTGAAATAAAAACCTTTTGAGTTTGAGTTTTGCTTCCTATACCAGTATTATATAGGCTTTGCCTATATCTATGACAATCGCGGTGGCGCAGGGGGTGCGAGTTTGATTCCGCGGACAAATGGTTGCATGATCTGCAAATATTTGTTCCAAGTCTGGGTCGTTCCCTTTCGTTTATTGTGGAATAAATAAAGCCGTGTTAAAACAGCGTGCCATAGACCATTTAAAATTAAAACTAATACAAGTTATCTAAAGACCGTTACAAACGATCTATAGATAGCTCAATTGATCCAGATCACTACCAAAAATGACTTTATAATATATTTGAAAATGATCCTTACGTCTACAGATTCAGCAGTTAAATATTTTAAATGTACACTTACCTTTCTATTCCTTTCAAGCGCTTCTTATATTTCTGTGATAGTATTAAACTTCCACCCCAGCAAGCCTGAAAAAATATCCCGATTGGACTTATTTACATATAGAAAAGTTGGGAACATTGCAAAAATAGCTCTCTCCGGCGGGGAATCGAACCCCGGTCTCCCGCGTGACAGGCGGGAGACCACTATACTACCGAAGACTTGATGTTATTCGTCGAAATTATACAATATTTTCAAATGATACTGTGCCGTTACTCCTTATTTTGAAATTTAGAACCCCTTCAAGATTATTTTTGAGATAAAAGATAGCCTATGTCCTTCTTTTTTGGTTTAAAGACATTAATCTCAAAAATACAAACATGTCACTTACATGAGAATATTTAAACATTATGAAATAGTAAAGTTGTTAGTAGGTCGTTCTGTAGGTAGGTAGGTAATAAGTATGTATAGGAAGTACGTATGCCCTTCTCAAGGATATGGGTAATCTATCTCCTGCCAAATTTCATTACGATCAGTTCAGGCGTTTAGTCGTGATAATCAATGAACTAACAAATAATCAGAGTTAATAATAATCACTCTTGTCTGTGGGGGAGGCCACGTTCAGCAGTGGACGTCGAACGGCTGAAATGATGATGATGAGTTTCGAATTTATAATATTAGTATGGTAGCAAATTCTTGTTCATGTAACTAATTCTTGGTCATCCTCTTCCTCGTTTTCCTTCTACCATTCCTTCAATGATGTGCTTCAAGAAGCTGTCATGCCAGCTAAAAGAGAAGAATGTCAAGACATGTCGTTTAGGGAAGTAAAGGAGCTCGCATTGGAAAGATCAGAATGGAGGAAATTGCATCATTACACCGACAAAAGCTGTATACAATTATGTACTTACATCAACATGCAGCCAAACGCCTTCCCTCCCACACACATCAGCCAATTCATCCAACTCATCAATAGCCCCTAGGACTGTGGTCCCAGCTGTTCCGTTCACTAGTAAAGGGTATCTGCCAGCACTTCTCTCCTTGCGAATCGACTTGGCGAGTTCGCTTGTGATCATCTGACCGCGGGCGTTGGTTTGCACGAAGCGAATGCTCTCGGTGCCGAAGCCGAGCCAATGAGATGCTTTGCGGATTGAGTAGTGGCTCTGGAATTAATATGAATGAATGAATGAAAATTCTTTATTGTACACACACCTTAATAACTAATTACAATTGATTATAGACTAAATAAATTTAAATGTACAATGGGCGGTCTTATCGCTAAGAAAGCGATCTCTTCCAGACAACCTTTGGATGGAGAGGAGTCTGAATTGTACGGAAGATTGGTCGGGGTGCACTACAAAGTAAACGTAATATGTACTTAAATTATTTAAGAGAAGATAAGAATAATATAATTACATAAGATAATAAAATACACATATACACATCTATATATAATAAAAGTATATATATTCATATTTATAAATTTACATTAACAGTATAGGTACAAAAATAATTTATATGAATAAGTAAATAGATATAGGTACATACATACAAATATACAAAACACTTAACTTAATAATTCACGATTTAATAGAGCTTTGATGAGACAAAGATTACCTAGATGGTGCCACTAGAACCGTATTACAAGTTATATGGTTCTATATTCTTTTTTTTATTTATTTTTATGGGCTTTGTCGCTGAGCGACCATGTCGCCCCACCTAAAATTATTTTCATGAAAATACTTTTAAAACAACATGAATTAGCTTTTACATCTAAACCTACTTTTGCAAATCTGAATAGCGTTCTGGCCTCGTCCGACCAACAGCTTTCCTACCGGTATAATAATTTACTCTCAAAACGGTCAATCCTTTTGATATCTATGCTACGCATGGAGGATACTTGGACTTGGAAGCGCAGCTTCTCCCATAAATATGCATAATACATATCTTTTAAAATTGTGTTTTTTTGTGCATATGGACTAGCCTGAAATAATTAATTATTATTATGTATGTATAGGTACTTTCAAAGGTTAAATAAATCTTACGTCTTCTGAAGTAAACAGCACCAGTTCAGGCAGTGCCCTCATTCCTTTAGTCTTGACTTCGGGAAACGCTTTGTACCTCGCAGCCACGATGCCGTACAGCAAAGACATGCTTCCTCCAGGACTGAAGATCCCATCTCCGTTTGGGATTCCGAACAGATTGAGCATGTGGTTCAAGAGTTTTAGTTCTATGAGTGTGAACGCTGGAGCCACTTCAAATGTGTATCTGGAACGAAATCGATGCAAACTATTGCAAACCTATGCAAACACAATCCTACTAATATTATAAGTGCGAAATTTTGTGAGGATGTTTGGATGATTGTTGTTCAGTCACGACTCACGCCATCATCATTTCAGCCGTACGACGTCCACTTCTGTACATGGCCTCCCCCACAGACAGAGAGCAAATTCCTTATCATGTGGGGGGATTTGCCCATACTCACCACGCTGGGCATGCGGGTTGGCGAGCGCAGTTAGAGCTATCGTTGTTAAAATGAGGGACGCTGCTGCCCATCCCCTAGCTTTTTTCCCTTAGTCGCCTCTTACGACATCCGCGGATAGGTAGATATGGAGGGGCCTATTCTTCAGCCGGGGCCACCACGGCCACTCACGCCATAACGGCGTGAAACTTGAAATGTATTGAGTTCTTTACCTAGAATAGCATATAGGCTACTTTTTATGTAGGTACCACGCGAGCAAAGCCACGGGAAGCTATTTTTTTATCATTGCAGGTAGGAAGTGGTGACTAAGTCGAGAGAAACTGTGGAATGGTTTTCCGGATATCACGCGTCGTAGACGTCAGGATGAGTAAGTTATTGGGATCAAAATGAAGCTTTGTGATAAATAGTATACCCCTGAGTAAGTCCTGAGCAAGTGGTGACCTGAGTGGTCTAGCTATGCATAGATACAATAATGATGAATACGCATCTATCTTGTTTCCTAGTACTTGCTTGTTTTCTTGTCGTGACACTGATTCTTTCTTGGCCATCCTGTAGTGGACAGTCACCAGATTGAGGTATGCTGGCCCTGAAAATGGCCTGTGACCGTCGTCGGTGAAAGAATCTACGAGATTCCTTTCGTGTACGAATTGTGAGGTTCCAGGACATACCGGTTTCCTCACGATGTTTTCCTGCACTGTTTGAGAGCACAAGTACATCGCACATACATTTTCCCATAGAAAATCCATTGATGTATGATAGGGATCCGTACCACCAGAGCTCTAGTTTCCTAGTTATAGACAAGATAGATAGGTATACTTACTGGCTTGTATTAAAAGCTTCCGATATCCACGCCCCGGAAAGGCCATAGGGATCAGTACCTCCAAATAGCTGGTTTCTGAATATGGCCTTATTGGTGTGGACGCTGTACTGCAAGACTTTGCGAACACATTTCTCTAGTTCAACATCGTTGACTCCTTCAGTTATGCTCAGATCTAGGATTTTCTGGAAAGTAACAAAGGCAAATCGTAAATCTGTGTTACCTTTCCGCAATTCATGTTAGTATATTGTATGGTAAGGATTGTATGACAAATTTGGCGCATAACATACTACATTTTTATCCGTAACTATACCTACCATCCTGAAAGAAAACTTCGAAGACATCGATTGTGTACGAAAGGAGTCTCTATGAGGCGCACTTTAATCCTTTCACTACACTGATTCCTTCACCGCTGTCAAAGGCCCTTTTCAGGGCCACAATAGCCCAACCAGGTCACTAACCTATTAGAGACCATTTCAGATGACCAAGAAAGAATCAGTGACGCGACAAGCAAGCAATGGAAGTTTTGAAGTGATTTCCTTATCAAATAAGTACACCGAGTATTGAACTCTGATAAATGTCATCCATGAAGCAGTAGAATGTAATTAACGTTATGTTTACTCGCAATATAATAAATGTACTGTAAAAGAATAATAAATTTAATAAAAAAAATGAATAATTGCATTGCGGAAGCGTAGTAAATTAATATAGTAGGTAAATAACTAGTCAGTAATAATATAGGTAGATACTTATCCAATATGGGTCAAGCTACATTCATCATTCATCAGCCTGTAGAAGTCCACTGCTGGACATAGGCCTCCCCGACAATGTGCCATGACGAACGGTCTTGAGCCTTTTCCATTCACCGACTTCTCGCAACCTTCGCAATAGTGTGATAATATATAATTTAAAGCCAAAGAAGCTAGCTGATAGCAAGCAATAGTTATCAACCTACTGCACTTTGGCAGACAGTACATACCGAGGACACAATCAAACACTGATTGTGCCTGTCTACTACTAGATAAGTACTAAGTATACTACACTAGTAGGTCACTACTACTACTACACTAGTAGGTAGTACACTTGTAGGTCATAGGTAACATGAAATATGTCAATCAACAAATACCTCTAGATTAATGAATTACAAGTGTATTAAATTATTTTTCTTCACTTGATTTTAAAGTGTGGACTTATTTACCTAATTTAAATGATACTCAAAATGTTCGTACCTGCAGGATTCGAACCCTCATCTTCGCCTAGAATCGGCAATGCGATACTAACTACGTCATGGAACCAATGACGCTGGCGCCGAAAATCTTGGAAAATTATCTGCCTAAATCATTTAAATTTAATTATTACTAGTGGTTTGTCCCGAACTGAGTTCTTGCGAGTTCAGGTAAAAGTTGGTGCTTCTATGATAGTTGACACAAAAATCTCATTTTTAGCATGTTCTAAATAACACCTAATCTTATCTGAGCTACGAAGTCATTAAAACTTTATAAAATTGGATTTCACGTTACATTGGTTTTTAAATATTAATATTTACGTTGTAAATCAAAAATAATGAAAAGACTAGGCCGACTCCTCGCATGAGAATCGTTGTTTAGCTTTTATATAAGTAACTACACTACATTGGCATATTCTGATCCTAAAGCCTCCAATGTTTTCGGAAGAAAGTTCTTCTGTAGGTAGGTAAACAAGGTAACCGTAAAAAAAGTTCATCATCGACCATCGTTATCGTTTACCTATGCATAAACTAGTTTTACCGTCAAAATGTCATGTCACTGAGGCACATCAAATATTATGCCCGTTACCGAGACTCATTTTACCAAATATTTGTCGTGTGTTCGCAATTTTTTCACACACACTTGCAATGTCTATATTTTTATCAGAGTAAGTTGTTGGCTGTGGATGCCGGGGCCGTGGTGGCCCCGGCTGAAGAATAGGCCCCTCCACGTCTACCTACTCGTGGATGGCGTAAGAGGCGACAAAAGCTAGAGGATGAGCAGCAGCGTTCGCTATTTTAAAAACGATTGCTCTAACTGCGCTCGCCAACCCGCATGCCCAGCGTGGTGAGTACCTATGGGCTAAATTGATACACATGATAGGAAGCCCCTCTGGAAATCTGTAAGTGAGGAGGCCTATGTTCAGCAGTGGATTCCTAGCTATCGTTACTAGCGCATCTGCGTGCGACTTATTTAGCGACTTTCGGTTCTTCAAAAGTCAGTTAATTTTATAAAGTTTCCTTGACTTGGAAATTGTTGGTGAATTAAACCAACTTTCATCATTGACATACCTCCAATTCCTTAGGATGTTTGAACTGTATCAGCGGTAGATTATCAGATGTCTCCTCTTTAATAATCCTCGGCACCTTGTCCAGAAATGAATGTCCATTGTTGTCCATCACGGCTCTGTCCAATCATAGGAAGTGTTATCAAGTCAATGGTAAAACGCAGACTGCGTTGGACCGACGACTGTTTTACACTTTAATGTTACTTACATAATTAACTCACTGTGCGTGTATTGTGTACTTATTGAACTGCGCGTAGAGGATATAGGTACTTATTCAATTCGATTCAATCGTTTATCAGCCGATTTAGTAAAAGGTAATTTTTCAACAGTTTTTGCTTCACTGATGCAATGCTTGTAGGACTCTTACTCGTACGTAGGTATAAGTGTTCTGTGTTGTATGTAGGTAGGTAAGCTTTTTGTTGAAGAATGGATGTGTAGTACTCAAACATTGAAGGGTTACTGAACGCATAATTTTATTTTATAATATTGGCAACATATTTTTCTCAACCTTACTTTAGTTTCTTGTCTGCGTTGCACGCGGTTTTGTACAATTATGTTTTTTGCTAAATAGAAAGATTCAATGCTAAGTCATGGTTTTATTCAACGCGTAGCAAAATATCAACAGGTTATGTGTCCAGCTATTTCCACTGCGTGACATCGCACGTGATTACCTCAGTGAAAAGAGATTTGTCTAAAATGACTACACGCCCTATTTCGCTTGATGGTGAGTGCACCGTGCCACCGGCGCCGGATTCCATGGCATGTGCTGGCCAGTCCAGTGTGGTCCCTGTGCCAGAGACGAATATTGTGCACAGCAATGCTCAGCATAACATCTCAAAATTGGAGGGAGCCAAGAATTATGCCACGTGGGCTTTTCAAATGAAACTGTTGCTCATAGATAGTGGCCTTTGGCAATGTTTGGAGAGCAAAGATGGACCTGCTCCATTAGATCAAAGAGCATACGCTAAAATCTGCCTTAATGTTAGCACTTGCTGCTACCCTCATGTAAAGCTATGTAAAACAGCAGCAGAAGCATGGAAGAACTTAGAGGATGCATACAAAAACTGTGGTATAAGTAGAAGACTCTCACTGAAGAGACAGTTGGCCAAGGTTGCATACAATGAATTTGGTGACATGGAAAAGTATCTTACAGAAATTAAAAGTCTTACACAAGAACTATCAGAACTCGGAGAAGTATTGGAAGATAGAGAAGTGGCTGAAATAATGCTTATTGGCTTACCAGATAACTATGACCCTTTGGTGATGGCTATAGAGGGCCTGCAATGTAATTTAACTACAGAGTTAGTGAAAGGCAGGTTAATGCAAGGGTCAAGAAGACATGATCTAGTAAGTGAAACTGCACTGGTATCAAGGATGAAACCTAAAAGGAAAGTAATATGTTATAAATGCAAAAAGGAAGGTCATATAAGACCAAAGTGCCCGGACCTCAAGTCGCCTACTGAGAGACCAGCGAGTGGACCTGCTGTAGCTGCATGGAGATCGGATGTGAATGATACTGCTTTGGCTTCATCAAGACCCGCAAGTGATACTGCTTTAGCTTCAGTTTTTGCTAATGGAGGTGGTTCTGACTGGTTAGTTGATTCTGGCTGTACTACGCACATGACTATGAGAAGGGACTGGATAAATGACTATACTGACTCTAATAGGACCTGCATAACAGTAGCTAACAATGATGAGATTCATAGTCATGGGTCTGGTAATGTTAATGTAACTCTTCTAGGCAATGAATCAAAAACCATTTCCAATGTTGCCTATGTGCCAGACATTGCAGCAAATTTACTATCTGTGAATAAAATCACTGAAAAAGGTTATGTAGTAATATTTGATAATAGAGAATGTAAAGCATATTGTCAGAATAATGTCTCTACTAATGGTGAATGTATATTTTCAGCATCTAATGTTGGTGGTGTGTACAAACTCAATCAGCATCAGGAATCCTCAGTTTATGCATGTGCCGATACTGCTGCCAGCCAATGTGGTGATCATCAATCACTGTTCTGCACGACGAATGAAGCTGAACTATGGCATAAGAGATTGGGTCATCTGAGCTACAAAGGTATGTTACTATTGCGTGACGGTCTGGCAGAAGGTATTTCATTTGATAATTCGTCCTTGAAGCCTTGCATTCCTTGCATAGAGGGTAGACAAGCTAGCAAAGCATTCCCTAAAGGTAAATCAAAGAGGTCAACTGAAAAATTAGGTCTTATCCATTCTGACTTATGTGGACCAATGCCTGTCCCAACTTGGAAAAATGCAAGATATGTATTAACATTGACAGATGATTACACCCGAAAAAGTTTTGTTTACTTCTTAAAGACTAAAAGTCAAACAGAGGTTCACAAAGTTTTTTCGGATTTCAAAATGTTAGTTGAGAATCAGACAGGATTAAAAATCAAAGTAGTCAGAACGGATAATGGAACAGAGTATTGTAATGAATTGATGCAAAGTTTCTTCACATCTAACGGAATAGTACATGAAACAACAATACCATATTCCCCTCAGCAAAATGGTGTTTCTGAAAGATTAAATCGTACCATTATAGAAAAGGCGCGTACAATGTTACAGGATTCAGGCCTAGACAAACGTTATTGGGGTGAAGCTGTATCGACAGCGGTGTATTTAAAAAATGTTAGTCCGACTAATGCTTTGCAAAATGCTACACCAGAAGAATTGTGGTCTGGAACAAAGGTTAATTTGAGCAATCTAAAGGTTTTTGGTTGCAAAGTATATGCATTGATACCAGACCAGCAGCGGAAAAAGTTAGATGCGAAATCAAAGCCTTACATCATGTTAGGATATTGTGAATCATCAAAGGGATACAGACTAGCTGATCCAATGCAACCCGGAAAAATGATTAAAGCAAGAAATGTGATATTCCTTGAGCAAATACCTGGTATCTCTTGTAATGATAGTGGCTCTCATCAGAATAGTAAGCACTCTGATCACACAATACAACTAAGTGGCAACCAGATTGGCAATAACTCAAATGCAAATATTTCACAACCTGCTATAGACAGTGTTAGTATTGGAAATGACATCAGTCTAGATTATGTCTCAGCAGGGGAAGATGATGCAGATAATACAATCATTGACACTAGTGCTAATTGTTCAGCTTATAACAGTGATGGGAATGATAAAGACATGAATGTTGAAAACAATGATAATGTCTCGTCAAATAGTAATACTTCATGTGAGGATGATATATCAACCATTCCTATAGCCTCAAGTCAAAGACCTGTTCGCCAGCGCCAAACACCTGCTTGGTTGAATGATTATGTTTTGAATACTGATGATAATGATGATTGTGCCATGTTGACAATGGAGCCTAAGACCTATGCTGAAGCAGTTTCAAGCAATAACTCTAAAGATTGGAAAATTGCCATGGATAATGAATATAATTCACTGATTTCAAAAAATGTTTGGGAACTGGTTGATCGGCCAAAGTATACTAATGTTGTAAAATGTAAATGGGTATTCAAAGAAAAGGTAGATGCTAGTGGTAACTTTGAAAGGTTCAAGGCAAGATTAGTAGCCCGGGGATTTACACAAAGGCAAGGTATTGACTATGACAGAACTTTTTCGCCAGTGGTTCGACATTCCACATTGAGACTTCTTTTTTCAATAGCTGTTGAAAAAGACATGGATATACACCACATTGATGTTAGCACAGCATTTTTAAATGGAACATTAGAAGAAACCATATATATGGAACAACCACCGGGATATAATATTAACAATGATCAAGTGTGTTTGTTAAAGAAAGGTATATATGGGTTAAAACAAGCCAGTCGATCATGGAACCTAAAAGTCAATGAGGTGTTAAATGATATTGGTTACACTCAATCAAAATGTGAACCTTGTGTATATTCTAAGAGGGTGGATAATCAGATTGTAATTGTAGCTTTGTATGTAGATGATTTTTTCATATTTAGCGAAAATAACAAAGAAAAAGAGAATTTAATTTGCGCACTAAAAGGCCAATTTGATATAAAAGATCTAGGCGAGGTAAAAAATTGTCTTGGCATGAAAGTTGACAGAGATAGGACAAATGGAACTTTGAAACTTTCACAGGCAGAATATACAAAGAATCTCCTACTTAAATTTGGAATGCAAGAATGTAAGTCTGTTTCTACCCCTATGCAAGTGAATGTACCGCTTCAAAAATCTGATAAAAAGGACACAAGATATCCTTACCAAGAGTTAATTGGTGGACTCATGTACCTATCTGTTTGCTCCAGACCAGACATATCTTATGCCTGTAGTAAGCTAGGTCAATACAATAATTGTTTTGAGGAATCACATTGGCAGGCAGCAAAAAGAGTTTTAAGGTATCTTTCAGGAACCTTGCATCATGGATTAAATTTTAAGAAAGGTAAAACTGGTATTGAAATTCACACTGATGCTGATTGGGCTAATGATCTGAATGACAGAAAATCCTATACAGGCTTTGTGGTAAAATATGGGGACTGCATTATTAACTGGGAGGCCCGAAAGCAACAATCGGTTGCTTATTCTAGTACTGAAGCTGAATACTATAGCATAGGTGAAGCAGTTAAAGAGGCCAAATATCTTCAAAACTTCTTCCAAGATTTATTTCATTGTAATGTGTGTCCAATTACAATTTATAATGATAATTTAAGTGCTCATAGAATAGTAGAAAATGATCAGTGTCATAGAAGAACAAAGCATATAGACATACGGCATCACTTTGTTAGAGATTGTCTTATTAATAAAATCATTCAAATTAAGTATTTGCCAACTGAAGATATGGTGGCGGATATACTTACTAAGCCTCTTGCAAAAATTAAACATGCCAAATTTGTTCAATGTCTTGGTCTATAGTTACAATTTGTAATACCTACATTTGTTATATAGACATTTTTGTTATGTATGTAGATATCTTACTTATGTTTTTTAGCTGTGTGATGTTATAGTGTAAAAAATTATGATTCATTAGTAAAGTTTAATTGTAGGAATTACATAATTATGAGTAGGTATTATAGCAAATTACATAAGTGGTCAAATCTATGTTTAAATCAGTGGCATAACTTCTTTGTAAGGGTAGGTTTGTATAATATTTTAAAAGCAGTCTCAAACTATAATGAATGTTATGTAGTAAGTGTACTCATTGTACTAAAAAGTTTCCATTAATTCATTCTTGTTTTGAAATAGATAATTTTATTGATATATTGAATAATACAGGATGTTTAGTTTTATTGATATATTGAATAATACAGGATGTTGAATAATTATTTGTACCAGTTTAGTATACAGGGTGGTAATTTTTTTTGTAGGTGTCGTTTTAGTATACAGGGTGTTAAAAAATTATAGGGATAAAAATTGTGTTACATTGTTTAGCTATTGATTATTTAATTCTGTCAATGTTTGAGTAAGGGGAAGTGTTGAAGAATGGATGTGTAGTACTCAAACATTGAAGGGTTACTGAACGCATAATTTTATTTTATAATATTGGCAACATATTTTTCTCAACCTTACTTTAGTTTCTTGTCTGCGTTGCACGCGGTTTTGTACAATTATGTTTTTTGCTAAATAGAAAGATTCAATGCTAAGTCATGGTTTTATTCAACGCGTAGCAAAATATCAACACTTTTAAGACGATGGTAAAAGTGACAAGGATTCCAAACCGTAATTTTTAGGTACCTACCTTACCATTTTTCATACTAATCTCTTTCATAGGACAAACTATTTTGGAGCGTAGCGGCTCCTACTATCCGTGTCAAATTGGCCATAATGTCAAAGTAGCTTTCACAAGTTGCCTACCTACCTATTAATTCGTTATTAATCCGAAAATAATAAAATACCTTATGTATAGTGCGTGACCCAATAGATTTATAAGATTTAACGATGAGTATAAGTTCAAAATGATTACCAAAATTTTAGTAAAACCGTTTAAATATAACATAAAATGAATTTCGGAAAAGGGCGCTCTCGCTCCAGAAGGAACTCTATGAGCATAGTGAACTCTGAGAAATGGCGAACTTACGGCAAACGGACATCAAGAAAGGAAACTGAAATTATCAAAGATGATTCTGACGATGACGAACCAAAATACAACGAAATGAAGACCTGGGTGCAAGATTTCTTTGAAAAGAAAAATGAGTCTGAGGACAGGACTGATCAAGATGTAGAAGTTCAGTTGACGCAGCGGCAGACACTGATACTTTCAACATTGGTTCCTAACGAGATATTGCTGCTTGATAAGTAAGTTTCAGATTTTTTAAGTAGGTAGGTAGATGTAGGGTTTGTCAGAAATCGGATCCCTAAAATGGCAAAATTAAATTGCAGGTTTGACCAATCAGAACCTAATCGCTTCGTTGGCGTTCTCCTCTTGGCAGACGTATCCGGATACACAGCACTATCCGAGCGATACAACAGCACTGGGAAAGGTGGGACTTACCGACTCACTGTTACCCTCAACACCTATCTCGGATCGCTAATAGAACTTATTTATACTCATGGCGGGGACATACTGAAGTTTGCTGGAGACGCATTTTTGGCTCTATGGAAAACAGATAAACGAACATTTCTATGCCATACGATTCACAAAGTTATTGCATGCGCTTTGTTGATACAACACTCTTACTCATCATACGAAACAGATGTGAAAGTAAGTCTCCGAGTGAAACTTGCTATCGCTGCCGGAAATCTCATATTTGCTCCTATTGGTAGTGGAATAGACATGAACTACATCATGATTGGACTTCCCGTACTCGAAGCTAAAGCTGCAGAAAGCGTTTGCTCTTCAGGAGAAGTTATATTATCCAAAACAGCTTGGGCTCATTGCTATTCTAGAAATTATGATCATTTTATTCATGACGATGGCCATGTCACGATCAAATCCATCCTCTACGATCCGCACGAAAGTGACGTGACTAAACCATTCCTCGGTTTCAATGCAATGGTCAAACAAATAAAACGACCACTCAATGCAATAGAAAATCTTCCGGATTTCATTTTGGAGCCCAATAAAAGCTTAAGTCCTGCAGAGGTTTTAAAAAAACATGATATATTTCATCTTCGTAAAACAATATTTACAGCAGGAGAAAAGAATACTGGATCAGAGATACGCAAGTTTATGATAAGACCTGTGTTGACGCAAATTGATGCCCATCAACCGCTTGAATATCTCACGGAAATGAGACAAGTCTCTATCGTGTTTATAACACTCAAACCGAGAGACTGTCCATTTTTGCAACTGATCACAATCGTAAATAATGCATATCAAATATCTTGTGAGATCGTATACAAATCTATGGGATGCGTTAATAAAATCATACTATTTGATAAGGACGTTATGATTCTGGTTGTTTTTGGACTGCGTGGATTCAAACACGAATCCGAGGCGCAAGCTGCCTTGAAATGTGGGTACAGTATAAGAAAGTCTGTGGCTGCCCTCGATGGTGTTATGGAGGCTTCCGTTGGCGTAACAACAGGCCAAGTCTACTGCGGTGTCGTCGGCCATCCTCTCAGAAGAGAATTTACTGTAATTGGTGCGATTGTCAACAAAGCTGCCAGACTCATGTGTGGATTCCGAAATAAAATAACATGCGATGAAGCTACTTTCATAAAAAGTAAAATGTCAACAAATGGTTTCACTCTGCAACCCAAAACCGAACTGAAAGGTATTGGACAATCTGGGAAAATATATGAATATACAGAGGATATGCGAGTGAAGGAGTTATATGATATACCAATGATGCCACCCCTTCTCAACAGACATGATGAAATGGAGTACTATCAAAACTGGCTCAGTGATAGTAGTGAAACGTTCAGAGACTTCGATGCATTGCTAGTAGTTGGTGAATCACGTATCGGCAAAACAAGACTGTTAGAATGGATGGCTAGATATGCTAAAAACTCTGGCCATCACGTGTGCACCGTTACGCTATCATCCATACATTCTGCGACTCCGTATTTAGCATTAAATCAAATATTTAACCAGATATTACAAATTAAAGAACCTGTTATAGGATTTGCTAAAGAAGAAAGAATTGTACAACTGATGAAGGTGTACTCCGAAGATTTGTGTTACCTGAATAACATTTTAAAAGTAAAGTTCGCTTTTCATGAACGTATTCACTCTTTTGATGAGAATAAACGTAAAGAAAAGGCTAAAGAAGTTTTTGGGAAACTGTTTAAGGCTCTCCTGGAAAAACATGTTGTGCTTTTGGATGACTTACAAAATTTAGATGCTTTTTCTTGGGAATTCATTACACTCATGTTTAGTTCTATGAAAATATTTACCGTCTTATCAGTAACTCGAGGAAAGTTCAGCTCTGTCCAGAATTGGCTTTACAGCGTCTTTATAAACAATAGTGTAAGAAAAATGGTGCTTGGGTCTCTTTCCTCTTGCTTGATTCCAGCTTTGGCTTGTCAAATATTAGACGTTAATGCAGTACCAAAAGATCTTTGCGATGCGCTGATATCGAAATGTAATGGAATGCCTGGTCTTGTGGAAAGCTTTATAATTCACTTATTTTCAAACGGTGCTCTGGAACTGAAAAAAATACAAGAAAATGAAATAGAAGACTGGACTGAAATTCAATTACAGTTTCCTGATTCCGATTTATTACACCCACAGGCACTGGATGTAAAAGATCAAAAAGTGCTAGATGGATTTATAGAGAAAGATTACACAGGCGAAATCGGAATTTGTATCGTTACTCGAAAGGAAGAATTAACAGTAAACATTGATGTGCAAAACTTAGATGCCCTAATAATGATACAAATAGATTCTCTGACTCCATATCAACAGTTATTGCTAAAAATTGCATCTGTTATTGGAAATGTGGTGTCAAGGGATCTATTAGAAAGCATAATGTATGAGAATAATTCTTTGACCACAGCAAAAGCAATCAAAAGGTTATTTGCAATGCGAATTCTTACATGTGCAACTGCGAATAAAGCAAAATATAGTCGTAAGTCTACAGCAGAAGCTCCTGTATCAAACTTAAACATGAATTTAAAATGTGACTGCTCTTTTGAATACGATCCTGAGATAAGTGAAACCCTACCCAAATATGCTTTTTGTAAAGTCATTCAATTTAAAAATAAGAACTCTAGGAAGACTTGTTATGAATTACTGCCAATGAATCAAAAAAAAGAATTTCATTCTAGAGTAGTAAACTGTTTAGAGAATAATAAACTTAAATGTCCAAGCTGTGGAGGAACTGTTATGATTGCGCAGTCTCTGCTTAGTATTGCACCCAATAATTCTTTTAGTAGCAACAGCGCCAAGTCACTAACAGAAGACATCGTTTCTAGTGATGTGGAAGATGGTAATGACATCACAAGCCGTTCTTGTACATCAGAAAACATAGTGAGAGAACCATTTCAGACATTGGAATCCGAAAATAATACTAAAGAAATATTTAAATCCACCAGTGAAGAATTTTTCACTAGAAGTAATTCAACTGAAAGTAAATTAAGCATGATCAAAACACAATATAACTCTATTTTAAAATCCAGAATTAGTGAAGTTGATGATGTCTTCAGTACGAGTAGAAGATCAAGTAAACAAGTAACAATGACTAGCTTTATTTCCAAAAAACCTTCAGATGAATTTTCTAGCTACAAAATTTTCGATATGCTCCGGGAAGTAACAGAAGCTGACAATCTGAATGATTGGCAAAATTTGGGCATTATAGATAGTACGGATGATCTAGCAGCAGGAAGGCACGGGAAGCCGTTGAGTGTAAAACTAGAGAAAGGTATTTCGCAAACAAATTTTATTAAATGCACCTGTGCTGATTTGCGCATTTCTATCTATGAACAACTCATTCAACATGCATTGCTAGCTGAGCTAAAAAGTAAAGCTATACAATTTCTAATAACGTTCAGTTATTTAAATCTAATATCTAATAATGTGGACATTGTATATCCAAAGCTCGAGGAAGCTGAAAAGATTTGTTCTGATGAGCAAGGAATATTAGACGTATTTGAAAAAAAAAGGTTTTTAGGTAAAATACACTCGTTGCGAGCAGCTGCTAGTATGATGAGTGGAAGACTCGCAGCAGCTAAATTAGCCATGGATCGTGCGCTAAAAGTTTACAGAATAAATCTTGATAAGGTGACAGGTTTCTTGAAAGTGAGAGATGTGATCGATTCTATTAAAATGAAAAGAAAAAGATATCGCTCATACAAAATGGCTATGAAATCTGATTCTGTTTTCTGTCTCAATGTTGCAACATTATTATACTCAATGATAGGGGAAGAACGCACTTCGAAGCTTTCAGCGACCCGGGCTCTGCAAATCATCCGAGATGTAGAATGTCCCGTAGTAGATATTTGTGAAGTATACAGTAATGCTATTGTAGTCGAGCTAGACCGTGGGACACCTGAAGCCACAGCAGATATAGAAAAAATGGCAAGCCAGTCATTAAAGCAATTAGCGCGTCCTATTCAAGCAGATGAAATCTATGCGATTGGGAAACTATTCATGGAGTCCTTCCGAGCACGACTAGCCAGAGCTAAGCCAGCTGCCGCAGTCAGATCAGGCTTTCGCGCTTTAACAGTCAGCCGCTTCCTTCACGCAAACAATGTTTCCCTAGAAATCATACCCGACTTGTTTTACGTTTTACTTTCCCGAAGACGAATAGAAGAGGCTATAGATATTGTGCAACTAGCACTTAGAATGGATGATAGTCTAATTTCACAAGAAAGCGAGACCTGGTACTACGCTCTTTGCATAGACATGGTGTTAGATGCTGGTTTCCAGTTAGAAAGCCCGATCGAAATTAGTCGCTTTGCCGAATTTGCACTAAGCAGAGGAAAATCTGCAGGGCGTGGTCGACGACGGTTGGTGGTTGGTCTGTGGACCTACTGGCTAAGAGCGGATGCCGAGAAGAAAGCAAGACGTTTCGAAGCTGAAGCGTTGAGCTGGGCTTCAAGTGAGGAAGATGACGGATCATTGACCACTCTAATAAGTGCAATGAGGCTAGCTGACGGAATGTTGGAGAGCTTGGCCAGAAAAGTAGATGACTTGAAGAAGGTAAAAATCTTATTTTCTTGAACCAGTGTACAAGCGATTGAAGTTACGTTAGCTATTATATCATAATTTGTTCATTACAGGTTGTAGATCTAATGGAATTGCGATCCATAGCCGACCGCGAGCTAACCAGGTTGGAGAGGGATGCTCGCTTGATGCGAATTCTATACCCTCGCTGGATGCTTCTGAGAGCAAACACCCTGATGCTGTCTATTCGGAAAACAGCAGCAACAGCTTTGTTCAATCAAGTTGGTACTACCCATAGATTTACTCCACATACAGTTAGTATAGCCAGATAGCTATCGATCTCCTCATTCCCGTAAGTAAGCCAGAAATACGTTACTTTACAAAAAAATAGCATACCTTTTTGGTGTCTCCCTAGAAAATGTACAGCAGAGCACAACATATGCCGGTAAGTACTTATTCATAGAATAGAATACCATTTATTGATCGTTCCTCAACCATTTGAATAGACTGTACTGTAGGTACAACTCACATGGCTTTTTCTGAGCCCACATTATGATTAGGCAAGTACTAGATCTATGTTTCCGTGGTAGCCCCGGCTGAAGAATAGGCCCCCCAATTACTACCTGTGGATGACGTCAGAGGCGACTATGGGGAAAAAAGCTATGGGATAGCGTTCCCTACTTACAATAATAGCTTTATCTGCGCTCGCTAACGCGCATATCCAGCGTAGCGAGTATGGGGAAATCCCCAAAATGATTGTTTCTGGAAATCTATGGATGAGGCTGAACATAGTGAGCAGTGGACGTCCTACGGCTGATGATGATGATGAGGTCTGTGTTTTACCTACTATAATAGATCGGTATAAGGCAGGGCTACCACAACTTAGCCACATCCGAAACAAATATTCTTTCTTTGCACTTCTTTTGTTGCACCGCTGGAATCGAACCTAGGGTTTATCGAGACTAGTCTCCCACCGCGCCATAGAGGTCGTCAAAGAAGCAGATCTAAAGTTTTTGCTGCAATTTGCATATCGCAATGCTCTTTTAACTTTTACAGGCGTTGGAAGAATCGCGTCGCATCAACAATCGCCTGGAAGAAGCTTTGGCCCGCGCCGCCATCTCCAAATCAGTGTTCTGGATACAAAATGCAAGGTCTAGCTGCTTCATCAACTGGCAGGCAGGCGCGGAGCACGCACGCTCATCGTGGTACCAAATCATGTACCGGATTACAACTACGAGACAATGAATCGTTTGTACGCAAGCTGTTGATCTCTTCTGCCGGCTCCTTCATAACTACATAGTGCTGCGACCATCGTACCTAAACACGAACAATGCTCATGATTTTAAGAATACATAGGTACCTACTCTGCTCAGTCACTACATTATTAACTTCTCTATTAATTGTCTACGTACCTATAAATAAGTAGTTCATAGTTATTTATTAGGAGGAGGTAGGGCACAGCGATATTTTCTCGTTCTGAATTAGAGCAGTCCTCCTGGGGAGGTACCTCCGCCTTACAGAAGATCGCAGCCAAATAACATTATTTGTTTCAAATAGTGTTGTGTTCCTGCGATGAGTAAGGTTACCAGAGCTCTTTAGGGGGGGGGGGGTTCGGTGTCGGCAACGCGTGCGTGATGCCTCTGGTATTGCAATCGCTCATAGGCTACGGTAACCGCTTACCAACAGGTGGACCGTATGATTGTTCTCCAACTCAGTTGTATAAAAAAAATAAAAATATTCCATAAAACAAGTCATTGTATGTGGAAATTATAAAATACACAACATATACAAAACAAAATAACAAAATATTCCTAACTAATTTAACCACAATTACATATTCATAAAATAAAACAAACAAAAGTCTTTATGATTTAAAAGTCCCTACATACAAAGTTATTATATAAAAGTCAAAGTTGTGAAAAAGATAAAAGATGGTACACCGATCATTAAACTATTCAAGGAGGCCTTTGTACATACCTTTCTTTTTAATTGCTGTAATCTGTGTTTTCTTGTGTACAATAAAGAATAAAGAAGGATTATTAGCTTCCGCCCGCGGCTTTGCTCACGTGGTTAAGAACGTTCAACGTATTCAAAGTACCTAAGGCCTTACTTGCAAGTTTTAGTGTATATTTTGTAGTTCTTTTTATGTATGTAATAACCTTATTTATTAATTTCATTTTACAGTCAAGGTCAAGTCACCTTTAGTAATATTTGATGGTGGATAATGATCGAAAACTTCAAGGGACTTCTTGGCGCCCGCCAACTTGAAAAATCACGGTACTACAATATTTTTTTTTCACTTCACTTGTTTGCTTTACTCAAACAATATTACGTAAATAACCACCATAATAATAACAATTTAACATTAGTTTTGTAAAATAAATTGAGAGCACAACATCACTTCGCAAGTTCCCGCCAAAAAGTCTTTAGGATCAAGAAAGAAGAAAAAATGACTCACTGCGTGACTATACTACCAACTGACAGTTTCTGTTGTGTCAATGTCAGTTTTCTTAGTAGTTTGATTTGCTGTCATCATTCTGCGCATCGAGTGTTTTGATAACATCGGCCGGCAGCTAAAAACAAACACCGGTTTAAGTCGGTTGAGTTGATTAAAGTAGGTAATACCTATTCATAAACATCAAAGATTATCGTATTTGTGACGTGGTCATAAAGATATTTATCTCCACTTGAGAGTATTCGTGCGATCAATGCTTTCAGACTTGACCAAGTACTATTCCACTAGCTCAGAAGTGACTTAAATCCTCATTGTATCTCAGTTTGGTAGCTCAGTACGAAACTGACCTACCTACAGCGGTAAAATGACGAATAAGAAATTCGTTTTTGTAGGAACAATCGCTTCTTCTACTACTCTGAAGGGCCTGAATATCTATAACGGATATCTAAGCGTAGAAAATGGAAAAGTAAGTACCTGCTAACATTTTACTGTTTCGCTAAGCAAAAAGCATTTGGTTTCTGACTTAAAAACATCCTTTAAACTTTTCAGATTACTAAAACAGGAACAATACATGAATTTAAACAGCTACAGAATGCTGGAGCTTTTGCCAACTTCAGTGTAACCCAGTTAGAACAGGACCAGTTTCTCATGCCGGGGTTTGTGGACTGCCACACTCATGCTCCGCAGTTCCCTAACCTGGGTCTGGGTTTGGATAGACCGTTGCTCGAATGGCTGGCAAAGTACACATTCCCTTTGGAGAAGAAGTATTGCGATGTTGAGTTTGCCACTCAGGTTTATGATAAAGTTGTGGTAATAAATTTTCTTACCTAGTTTTACAACAAGTTATCATATTTATTTAAAGCTGACATCATTGTAATCAGCCGGTAGAAGTCCACTGCTTGGCATAGGCCTTCCCCAAAGAGAGAGAGAATGGAATTAAATGGCATATTTTTCTATCTATAACGGATGTGTAGAAACATGTGTGTGCAGTGAGATAGGCCGACAACATAGTGAAAAGTGTGGGCTATAGACTAGTAGCAAAAATAAAGGGAGGCCTATGCCTAGCAGTGGGTAACAGCTGGCTGTGGATGATGATTATTTAGAATGGTAATGTACTACACTGGCCCCAATATTGCCTCTGATTTGCAGGGAAGTGTGTTAACTACACAAGTTTCACAACCTAAACATCATCATCATCCTGCCTGTATCCCATATTTTAATTGGGTCAGCACAACATGTATTCTTCTTCCATTTCCCTCCATCAGTTGTCATCTCAGCACTCACTCCTTTCTTACACATTTTCACTTTCACATAATCCATTTTTTTCTTTGGCCTACCTCTTCTCCTTCCTACATCCACCCACTTTCATATCTAACATTTGTCCTTTCAAATGACATGCCCATACCACGCTAACCTGTTACTCCTCAGCTTTTCCGTCAGTGGCGCCACTTTCAAACATGATTTAAAAATAAGTAAATATTTGTTTCAGCAAAGATTATTGAAAAATGGCACTACAACAGCATGCTACTTTGGCACCATACATTTGGAAGGGACATTGCAGCTTGTGGATAGTGCTATTAAACACAAGCAGAGGGCGTTGGTGGGCAAAGTCAGCATGAATGAGAAAAATGATGAAGGCTACTACAATGATACTCAGAAGGAACTGGTTGAGGTTGAGGAATTTGTGAAGAAAGTACAGGAACTAAAGGTATTTACATTTTAAATCCCAGGAAACACTGTAATTCAACTGTGCCAGCATGATGTGACTTGCTCCTAGCCGATCTGTGCCTATCTGTCGCCATATTTAAGTCCCTTAACTCATTGTCTTTTGAAGCACATATCTGGACGAGACCGAATAGTTTTCTATTGTGTCTGTATCTGTAATCCTCGCAGTCTTGTATATAAAGTTGTCTACTATGTCTAGATTTAGTTTCCCATGGAGCTCCAGCTTGTTGGTAAGGTTCACTACCATGACTTTCGTCTTTGTTTTGTTGTTAAAAAGACCCAGGTTATCTGTTCCATTTTGTGAAGAAGTGCTGCCATTTCAGCTTCTGATGCGGCTAGCAGAGTCATGTCATCGGCGTAACGTAGATTTGTGATTTCGACACCTCCAATGCTCACTCCTCTTGCCCAGCCGTCGCAGGTGTGACGAATAATGTACTCTCCGTATGCATTAAACAGTATAAGGGACAGAATACATCCTTATTTAACGCCTTTCTGTAACGCGAAGGGTCTGGATACAGCAGAGTCAATCTTAGCAACGCCCCTGCTGTTGTGATAGAGGGTTTCGATAAGAGGGATAGAGGGAGGGGATTCTCGTTGGGTGTGCCAATTTGACAATACACTCCAGAGTTGAGTCCAATACACAGTTAAAGGCTTTGCTGTAGTAGACGAAACACAAGATGAGATACGGAAGTGGGAGTATCTCACAGCAACAACGACGACGCGAGTACGACCGATAGACAGTCTGAAATTATTGCACAACAATAACAAAATACGGAACAACATTGAAAAATTCTTGAAATCCTTACGCAATCTTCAATACATTTACGCAATACGCACATTAGAATAGATGATGTGGGGCCACCCGCGCCGCCATCATCACATGAGATAATACACTAGGTAGTGTAGGTAACTCTTATAATCTAAGCCAGATCCTCAAATCAAAGATTATTGTTTTATATAAATAAAACACCCAATAGTCACATCCATAGTCCTGACCCCACAGTTGGGTTCCCTGTGTATAAGAAACTACAAGTACCCATGGTACAGTCACCGCTAATATGATGTACCTATACCTTTAGTCATTTTCAAAATGATACCACCATACTCTTAAATATTATAGGTACAAGTTGACAATGGGACAAGTTGATCGTTAGGTACATTCTTTTAGAGATTTCGCTGTGTATACATCCTCCATCTTATTAGAGGTGACCACAACACCCAAACCCGGAACAGATATTTGCAGATCGTGAAAAACACTTGTCCCGTGGTGGGAATCGAACCCACCCTTGCGTCCAGCACTCGCCTGCTACGCCACCAAGACCGTCATGTTGGTACATTGGTATGAACATGTTATGTCGATTTGCAGAATGATCTGGTACAACCAGTAGTAACCCCGAGGTTCGCTGTGAGCTGTGATGAAGAGCTGATGAGTGGACTTGCCAAGATCGCCAGAAATTATAACTGCTTTATTCAAGTGAGTGAGAAAGAGATGTGCAGCTATCAAGATTGATTTGTAGGCCATTATAGAACCTTTACAAACTAAATCAATCATTGATGTGATCCCGTTTTGTTGAGACAACGTTTAAGGCCTTTTCCCACTACAACGTGCACATGAACTATCCATGAACTATCCAAATCGGCTGATGCAAAAAAATATAAACAACGTCCACTAGACCATTCCGTCACAGACCAACACCGTAGCGTGCCATAACCGGACAACTCACTACGAGAATATAATGGTGGGCGCAGTAGTTTCTGTCGTGTTATTTTAATGCCTGATACTTTCATAGTACCAGTTATGGTGCAGGTTAGTGGGCTAAGACCTTTGAACAATGAATAAATTACTGTTAATTACCTTATTGTTTCAGAGCCATATATCAGAAAACCTAAAAGAAATTGAGTATGTTCTGCTCAAGAATCCTTATTGCAAGACCTATTCCGAAGTGTACGATGAAAGCCAAATATTAAATGACAAGGTAGGTAATTAATTGATCAGTTAAACCATTAATTTTATTTTTATTCAAACATCGAAACATTCCACATGGAATTTTTTCTACAGCAATTAGTAAATGATCGCTTTCGCCTCTATTGATAACCTAGTATCTAATCACTTTGTCAATGTGGGAATTTTCCTATAGCGAGCTAATTTGAGGATGAAAGACAATGAAATTAAATAGGTTGGTACAGTCGCCTGCAATAAGATGTAAATAGATGATACCACAATACAGATGCAGATGTTAGGTACACGGTTAAGTTGAAAATGGCACAAGTTGATGGTAGGTAAACAATTTTCTAGTGTTTGCTGTAAACATCACTAAATATAATACTGTAGCATCATTTTTAAAATGATGAAGTGTATACATCTTATTGCAGGCGACTGTACATACACTTTCACTGACTTCATCCTGTCATCATCGTCATATTTTGTCCACTGCTGAACATAATCGACCGAGGATCATACCTGATGACGGTTAGGCCTGCACCCAAACGCCTCCCAGCAACCTTTATTAAGAGATATTCAAAATTGGTCTTGGTCTATAACTAATAAGGAACTTACTAATTAAATGCAAAAAGTGTGACATCAAGGTTGACTAGTAGTGGCCCCGCCTTCCGATCCACAGGTCGTGGGCTCAAAACCTGTCTTGCATCAATGGATTTTCCATTCGGAAAATTTAAACCAATACTTTTAGCATTGTTTATCTTTCGACAGGTTTGTAACTATGGACGTTAGTTCGTAACCTGAAAATATTTTTATCCAAAAGAAGATAATAATAAGGTTGTTTTCAGTGCATTATGGCCCATGCTGTGCATTTGAGCGACGAAGAAATGGCCCTGCTGTCCAAACGGGGCGTTTCCATCGCACACTGTCCAGCATCCAACACCAGGCTAAAGTCAGGATTGTGTCCGGTCCTGAAACTAATTGGAAACAATCTGACTGTGGGATTAGGAACAGGTAGGTAAAACTTGTTAATGTTTTCAATGAAAATTAAATAGGCTCCCAGCTTTTTTACCCAACAATGGTAGTCTCAGGTCTCAGGACAATGAACAGCTAAATAATTTAGTTTGAACTGATTTGACCCCAGAACAGCTGACTTTTGCATGGTGTCTTTTCAATGAAAAATTACGAATTTTCAAAAATCGTATATTTATTGCCAAATGTATGTCAAATAAACCCCTTTCGGGGTAGCATATATATTATGAATCACGTTGTTTATTGAGTAAAATTTTCTTCTTGAATTGTGATAGATGTATCCGGTGGGGACAATGCAACGATATTGGACGCTATGCGTCGCGCGATGGATGTGTCGACGTACGTAGACTGCTCAGGAGACACCATTTCGTGGTGTGACGCATTCTACTTGGCTACTTTGGGTGGCGCAAAAGGTACATTCTTTAACATACTGTAGCCCTGTTCCTATATTAAAATACGATCCGTATGTGCTACGGACGGTTTTTTTTTATGTTATACGGAGGCAAACAGGCCCTCCTGATGGTAAGTGGTTACCGTCGCCTATTGACATCAGCAACCTGGAGCATTGCTAATGCGTTGCCTGCCGAACCCCTCCCCACCTAAAGAGCTCTGGCAACCTTACTCACCGCAGGAACACAACATTATTTGAAACAAATAATGTTATTTGGCTGCGATCTTCTGTAAGGCGCCATCAGGAGGGCCGTAAGCCTGTTTGCCTCCGTATACCTCGCGGAGGTACCTCGGTAAATCTCGCTGTGCCCTACCTCATCCTTAAGGTGAGGATTAAATTATTTAATGATTTTTGAACTGTTTTTCTCAATAACCGCAAAACGCACAGTGTTGCTTCTTATGACAAAGATAACTTGAGCATTTTATTTACCTAAATCTAAGACAGAAACGCGATTGGTAAAACTTTTCTAAATAGATCCTCTGCAACAGTTTTTTCGTAAATACTCAGAAACTATCAATCATAAATAACTTTTTTTTTTAATATTGTGTTAGACAATAGTATTGGGTACCTAAATCCAAGACACTTTTTTTTTTATACTGAGTTTTTAAGATAATCGATATTTTCTTATATGTTGCTTACGTCGATTACTTTCAAGCGCCTTCTAACGCTTGCTATCTCTTTCCGCATTCAATTATAGTACATAGCGCTGTCACTTTCTTCACTCCGCCCACTCGACAGTTTATTATGATTCTCATAGCGTCTTAACGGTTACAAAAACCTCGACTTTCCGTATAACCACAGATAACATAATGCTATACTGTATAACGAAGCGATCCGGAAGGGTTCGGTATTTTACCAACGTACTAAGCCGTGTTCAAACGGCATGCGATAAGTCCTTAATCTATATATATAAAGGAGTAGTCCACTCACTCACTGACAGACTCATCACGAAAGCTCTGAAACAACTGAGCCGATGAGTCTGAAATTTGACACAGACATTCTTTAAAAGATGTTACCGTGCAATAAGAAGGGATTTTGGAAAATTCAACTCCTAAAGGGGTGAAATGGGGGTTGAACGGTTGTATGAAAGTCCTATGTTTTTGAAGTTAGAGACATCAAAATTGGTTATCAGGTAGCTAGTTCAAAATAATAAAATACCTCTAAGTTTTTTTTGAAAACCTACCCTCAGGGTGTGTAAATAGGGGATGAAAGTTTGTATGGGAATTCTTTATTTATTATGCCTATACAATTGAAATTTGGCACACAGGTTCCATAAAGAGAGTTAACATTTGTAAAGAAATAATTTAACAAAAATACAGGTGACCGATGAAAGAGGGGTTGAAAGATTCTTTGAACGTCCTATGTTTTTCAAGTTAGAGACATAAGAATCGGTATTCATGTCACAAAATAAGGCCATGACGGTGACGGTAACGGTGATGTTGATGGTAACGGTAACGGGACGGTGACCGGACGGTGACGGGACGGTGATGGTAGGTAGAAGCCTTATGAAGAAGGGAAATAGCTGCATAATAAGTACTTTGGCAAGGATAATGGAAAAAATAGTCTAGTTTGGTATAAATAAAGAAACGCGGACGAAGTCGCGAGCGGGACAACTAGTGTCACATAAAATTCGTATCCAAATGATCCTTATCTCTTCTGAACAAAGTCGAGTGAAAAATTTTGTGTTTGGCATTTGGGGTGGTGTGTGATATTATAGCTCAACGATATCGCAGTGCGATGCGGGCGATAGACTCTGACGACAGACACAGCATACTTAAACATAATTTTAATATATTTTTCACATATTCTCGACGTATGTGTAACATTCGCGATCTTGAAGTCGATCGGTTTTTGCGAAATTTGTGAGTGTGACTTCTATGTCTCACAGTTTTTATTGCACATGTTTTTGTTGGTGGGTTCGATGATCCATCGCCATTGATAAGTCAAATGTTCCACAGCATTGAAACTCGACCACAAAATCGGCAGCTTTGAAATCGGCAAAGAGTTCGACGCCCTCCTCATAGATGTGTACGCAGAGGACGGACAGGTGACGCGCTACGAAGGATTCCCGACCTTCACGCCCGGACATAAGGACTACGCAGAAAGCTTGCTGCAGAGATTCATCTATGTAGGCGATGATAGGAACATCGTACAGGTTTACGTAAAGGGTGAGAAGGTTAAAGACTTGGTCAAACACTGCAAAACATAACAATGATTTACAAATCCAATTCATAGAAAATTATTAAGAAAACACATATGTGCCTTGAAAGATAAATCACTATACAAGGTGATTCATAAGTTCATAACATATTGTATACTATCCTGAAAGGAACTTATCCTACACCCAATTGGTCTACAATAATTGTAGTGTTTAGCTCAAACAAAACAGAAGAGCTGGTTGACATAATTATATATTTTTTGATGTATAACTTTTATAGGATAATCCAATTGATTATTAATTGATTATGTATTGATTTAACGATTATTCTTTTTTTTCGAACAGCGCGTACCTCGAGGGTAGTTCCATTATATTTTTCATTGATAAATAAATTATCAGTCATTTTTTCATAAAAGTAAAAAAACTAAAATATCACTTGATTTTGCAATTGTTTGAAAAAATTATTATTATTATTATTAAAATATTGATCTTGTTGGTTGAAAATAAACATTTTTTGATTATTATTTTATTTATTATATATATTTTTAATTGTACGATATAGTATCTACTATTTAAATATCTAATAACGGACTTATATATTTTATGAATATAATCTGTTTATATTATTATCACTTTTTAATTTCATAGACTATATTGCTTTTTTTTAAAACACTTAGCATTGGCCTATTTTCAAGTTCCCAAAATTTTACCAAATCGAACCATAGGTCGTTGATACAAAGTTGATTTTGTTCTGGCCGATAGCGATGCAACTTGATGACAACATTACACCTGAGCAAACAGGGTTTCCAAATCGATTATGCGCCTTATTTACGATTAACCTTGTAAAGTTCCATCAATAGATAAGTAGGTATTTTTCCATTGTAGTCTTCTTAGTACAATTTACAGTGTGTACAGCACGATTGTGAATCAAGAATTCTAGAGCAAAAGACCACCCTTACCTGGTCGACATACCACAGTGTCGAACCAAACGTTTCTGCTCCACCTTTATTATAAGCACTGGCAAAGAGTGGAACGATCTGCCAGCGTCTGTTTTCCCGGACGAGTACAATCTAGGAGTCTTCAAATCTAGAGTGAATAAGTTCCTTCTGGTAAAGCGTGCTCCATCTTAGGCCACATCTCACTTGCAAAAGTGAGCTGGTGGTCAAACGCCTAACCATCTCCAAAAAAAAAAAAAAAAAAAAAGAGTATTTACTCTGCCAGAAACTTGTGCTCTATGCAGGTGATATAAAGTGACCCCATATAAAGTGTTTTCTGGTCAACGAAATCCCATTACATCCTATAGATTTTTTTTTAATACCTCTTCTTCTTGTCGTGTCACTGATTCATTCTTGGTCACCTGTATTAAGTCAGTGAACAGATTGAGGTATGGTGGCCCTGAAAAAAGACCGTACAAAAAGATAAAAAATTTATTAAAATAATAAAATCCCTACTAATCAAAAAATGTTATTACTCGTTTGATGACTACTTCCCAGTAAAACAATAAAAAGGTAAGTTCTGACGCCTTCATACCTATTATTTTATATCAAGTGCGTATCTTAATTTAATTTTGACATCTCTTCTAAAATTTTGACATACCTTCTAATTGACAAAATATGTTCTAGATAATTGTAATAATTTAAGTATATTTTTTTGTAAAATATATGACTTCAAGACTTGCAGCGCCCTAACAGGGTCTATGAACTTACCTACTTTAAGCTAAAAATACCATCTAAGCTGAATATGTACATGGAACATGAATAAATGAAATGAAATAGGGCCTATGACCGTTCGTGCAGATGTCTTCGAATTTTTAGGTTCTAGAACATGCCGGTTTCCTCACGATATTTTCCTTCACCGTTTTAGAGCACTAGCGTAGCGCACATAAATTTTCCGAAAATGCATTGGTGCATGACAGGTTTCAAACCCACGACCTGTGGATCGGAAGGCGGGGCCACTACCAACCCTACACCAGTGCTCTCCTCAAATCCCTAAGCATGGTAAACATCCTCTCAAATCTCTAGGCGATCAGATCCTTTGTCTAAGGGGGTAGTCAGAGGCACGCCCAAACATTTGGTACATGCCCACGCTTTTCAGTAGTGAGTATTTCAATACGTGACAGCTTATAAGCCCATCGCCGCTTTTTAGAATACTTTCTGGTTTCCTCACGATGTTTTCCTCCACCGTTTTTAAGCACGTGTTAAGGTTTAGTTGTATCAATCGGTGCCCATCATTTCTATCATAAACATCAATCTGACTTCTCATCATCATCATCATCATCAGCCCACATTAGTCCACTGCTGGACATAGGCCTCCCCCAATAAACGCCACTGAGCCCGGTGTTCGGCCCTTGTCATCCACTTACTGCCCGCCGCCTTTCGTAGGTCATCGCTCCACATAGCCGGGGGGCGCCCCACACTACGTTTGCCTAGACGTGGTCTCCACTCAAGAACTCGTTTACCCCAACGGTTGTCGGTTCTTCGGCATATATGGCCAGCCCACTGCCACTTCAGCTTGCCAATTCTCTGGGCTATGTCGATGACTTTGGTTCTCTGTCGGATAATCTCGTTGCGGATTTTATCCTTCAAAGAAACTCCAAGCATAGCCCGTTCCATAGCTCGCTGTGCGACCTTAAACTGGTGAATGAGACTTCTGACTTCTACATAGTCATAAAAAACCTGTGTGAATAATTTTGTGATTCCAAAAAAAAACAGTATTCAATTGAATTAGTTAATGATGGCCACCCCACCTCGTATTTATATTATTTTCTCGTTATCTTATCAACCCTTTTGTGATTAAAAAAAAGTTCAAAATACCAAGCTAATTACGGTACTAATGAGTAATAATAACACAGATAGTAAGCTTGTGATGAACTCAATGTTATTTATCTATTACTAGCTTGCGCCCGCGCCTTTGCACGCTTGTTACCGAGATGAAAAGTAGCCTATATGCTAGTATAGGTAAACTATGTCTATTCCCAGTTTCAACGAAATCGGTTCAGCCATTTTGGCGTGATTGAGTAACAAACATCTATCCCGCCAAACTTTCGCGTTTATAATAGTAGTAAGATGAACTATTTCTAAGTCTTATACAGGAAAGTACTAGAGCTGTTTCTTTTTAAAAAGTAAAATGGCTGTGAAATAAAAATTGTCGCGAACCTACGCCATGCGTTATCTATTTCACTAAAATTCGAGACATTTCACAATATAATCAAGTTAGAAATAGTTCGATAATGAACATAAATTATTAAAAAAAAACACATTTTTTAAGTCTTGAAACACTTTAAAAACTTTGTGTAATGATCATCAATTTCGATGTTGACTAAATCTTGTGATCTTTAGATTGAACTGCACTATACAAAGATACAAAATGAATCATTCACTACATTTGAATAGAGTGTGAATCATAATTAATGACCAATTATCTACCACGTGCTGCATAATCTTTGCATTAATATTGTCAACTTGGAAACAGTTAATATTATCTACATTAGAATTATTTAGAGGCAGTGCGTCATTAAATCTCTTTGTTAGTTTTATTAATCATCATCAGCCTGATGAAATCCACTGCTGAACATAGGCCTCCCCCAAAGAGTGCCATGACTAACGGTCTTGAGACTTCTCCATCCGCCGACTTCCCGCAACCTTTACAATGTCGTCCGTCCATCGGGTGCGGGGCCTTCCAACTCGTCCGGTTCGTGGTCGCCACTCAAATCAAGGTTTATTAATCATTATCATCGTCATCAACAACCTGTAGAAGTCCACTGCTGGACATAGGCCTCCCCCAAAGAGTTCCACGACGAACGGTCTTGAGCCCTTTCCATCCACCGACTTCCTGCAACCTTTACAATGTCATCGGTCCATCGGGCTTTCCAACACTGCGTCCCCCGGTTCGTGGTCGCCATTCGAGAACCTTTGCTCCCCAACTCCCCAACACTGCCAGTTCAACTTGCTAATTCTGAGAGCTATGTCGGTGACCTTGGTTCTTCTACGGAATCTTGTTTTTAATCATCAAGGAATAATTTCCAGCCCCAGATTTTATCTTTGACTACTGACCCGCCCGCAGCATCGTCCGCGTGTTCAAGTATGTTCCTACCTTGACTCTTGTCACTTCGTACACTTGAGATCTTGATTTTCCGACCCAGTGTTACGTGTGTACGGAAGCTTCAGGGCGCAAGCCCTACACGCACTCGACCATCTTTAATTCAAAATGGATTTTCTCCGAAAAATGAACTCTAAAACCTCAGTAAATACTATCAATTATTATGTGGTAAAGCCACGGACTGAATTAGCGCCCAGTTGTCACAGATTAGAAAATAGTTACTTAGGTTAGGGCCTAAGCCAAGCGGCGATTTTGCATCCAACTTGATTTACATATATTAAGTTATTTTTATGAGAATAGAATATGTTAGACAGGGATAGTGCTTTGTATTAGTGAAATAATTTTTAGCATCCGTTCAGTAGTTCCAGAGATTACCCCTTACAAACAAACAATACCTCTTTAAAATATTAATCTATACGAACGTACTTACGTAAGAAGTCCCGCGACAATTATCGGAACTAAAATGAAAGTTGCAACGGAGACTAAAGAACCCCACCCCCTCCTCGCCCCCCTCTTTAGGGAGTTCTTTCATGAAAATGACTCGTTACGTACTCATTTAATTTTGCCAATTGTTGCCTATTGCGCCTATTGAGGTAACGACTATCTGTTTCTAATAATAGTTACATTAAATTCAACCGGTTTGAGTCAGGCCGCGTGCCCGTGATTTTATAGGTACCTATGCACTAAGGTGTACACAGTGATTCAATCTCTAGCAAGTCGTAGTCGCGAGGACACGTGATACCGGTGCTGACTTGAAACGGACTTGAACTGCTGAAGAAATGACTAACAAAAAAGCGGTGTTTGTTGGAACTATCGCCTCTTCAGTTTCGCTGAACGAGCTGGATATTTATAGCGGATTTGTGAGCGTTGTTGGTGGAAAGGTAAGCTTGATTTATTTTACTAATTCCCTCACTAACGATCCCTAAAAGTTTTTATACTAATTTCATTCCACTCGATCCTGCGCTTGCGTGACAGAACATTCGGACGAATCTTTTGAGATGAATGCTAACTAGATGCGCATTTTTGCTACTAATTGGTATTAAGTAAGTACTTATAGCATCCAGTTTGTGGAAAACTTTATGGGTTTGCGTGTAGAATTGTTCCTGTTAAAGCATATGACGGAATTTGTTGGTGAAATGCTCAAGACTACAAGTTAATTCTTAACAATTATGCTATGCCAAAAGGGGATTATTCTATCAATAATGTAAAGAACTAGCTTGCGCCTAGATACAAAGCAGCCTACATGCTATTCTAGGTAAAGAACTCTACTATCTCTATATCTATCTTTTCCAAGTTTTATCGAAATCGGTTGAGCCGTGACGGCGTAATTTAACCACAATCATCCTCACAAACTTTCGCATTTATAATATAAGTCGGAGATAAGCGAAAAAATCAATTCATTATATTTTTTTATACCCTTGCTTTTTAAAATCAGCTGTTTTGGTCATTTTATCATCTTTATAACTAATTTTTATACTTATGTGAAGTTCAACATTAAGATTGTTCCTTGCAACAGCTGATTGATTGAGTTTGAACTGATTTTACTCCAAAAGAGCTGATTTTTGCGTAGTGTTTTTTCAGTTCAAAATTCAACCCATTGGGTGTAGAATAAGCCCCTTTCGGGGTAGTATACATATTATGTAACACCTTGTAGAAACTCTCAACGCAACACAACCCTACGGGAGCAAAACCTGATGAAATCACAAGCAATCATAGCTCATAGCTCAGTTGGTAGTAACTCTGCCTTCTGCGCTAGAGGTCGCGTGTTCGATTCCCGCACTGGACAAACATTTGTGACTAACACAGATGTTTTTTCTGTGTCTGGGTGTTAAATATATATCTAATATGTATATCAGTCTCTGGTACCCATAGTACAGGCTATGCCTAGTTTGGGATCAGTTGACCGTGTGTGATATATCCGGAATATTTATTTTATTTAATCACATTGATATTTATCATTCATTATAACATTTCCAGATCACGAATAAGGGCACAGCGCAGGAGTTCGAAAAGCTTAAAAATGCGGGAGCTTTCGACGGCTTCGCTGTGACGCAGTTAGGAATGGACCAGTTCATCATGCCAGGGTTAGTCGACTGTCACACGCACGCATCGCAGTTCCCTAACATCGGCCTTGGCTTGGACAGGCCGCTGCTAGAATGGCTACCGAAGTACACATACCCTTTGGAAAAGAAGTACAGTGACCCCGAGTTTGCCGCTCAAGTGTACGACAAAGTTGTGGTAAGAAATTGTACCTAAACTTATTTATTTGTTAATGCTATCTTTTCAAGTATCTACAACATTAATCAGTTTAGTTGAGTAATAAATAAAAATAATATTAAATAAATAACACTCAACTTGTCACTTATTCTTTCTTGGTCAATATAAGGTCAGTGACCAGTAGGGTGGCCCTGAAAAGTGCCTATGACCGTCGGTGAAATCAGTTTAGTGAAAGTTTCGAATTTTTAGGTTCTAGGACATGCCGGTTTCCTCACTATAGCACTAGTAGATATAGCGCACATAAATTTTCTGAATGGAAAACTAATATTTTTGTTGAGTACATACCTTACAGACTGTAAGGTATGTACTCAACAAAAATATTACCATAACTGTAATTGGGTCAGTTTATAGAAACTTCACACAAATGCAACTTCAACAATATCTTTGTAAGTGGATATTGAATGTCTACGGAACCCGCTGTTGTAAAAACGCTATTGATTACCAATAAACAAAAAACCCCATTATTGTACGTGGTGCGACCGCAATTAACCAGTTTTATTTATTTGCTTAAGTTATCAAACCCTATACCTTTCGGATAATTTATTTGACGACCTCGGTGGCCTCGCAGCGGGCGAGTGCCCGACTGAGACGTAAGGGGCGCGGGTTCGATTCCCGCGGTGGGACAAATATTTGCATGATCTGCAAATATACCAGTGTTGTGGTACCATGGTACTCGTAGTTTCTTATACCCACGACACAGGGAATACTAATGTGGGGTCAGGACTATGTATGTGACGGTTGGGTGCTATTATATGTTAATGTCGTATTAGGCCGTGGTGGCCCCGGCTGAAGAATAGGCCCCTCCATATCTACCTATCCGCGGATGTCGTAAGAGGCGACTAAGGGAAAAAAGCTAGGGGATGGGCAGCAGCGTCCCTCATTTTAACAACCATAGCTCTAACTGCGCTCGCCAACCCGCTTACCCAGCGTGGTGAGTATGGGCAAATCCCCCCACATGATAAGGAATTTGCTCTGTCTGTGGGGGAGGCCATGTTCAGCAGTGGACGTCGAACAGCTGAAATGATGATGATGATATGTTAATGACTGGCCCCATAGCTCAGTTGGTAGTGACTCTGCCTTTTGCGCTAGAGGTCGCGGGTTGGATTCCCGCACAGGACAAACGTTTGTTGATGAACACAGATATTTGTCCTGTGTCTGGGTATTAAATATATATCTATAATGTATATCAATCTCTGCTACCCATAGTACAGGCTATGCCTAGTTTGAGATCAGTTGATCATGTGTGATATGTCCGGAATAATTCTTCCTGTATTATTTTAGTGACCATGTTGAGGTATATAAAAAAATAATTAAAAAAATATATTTAAAATGAAATGATTATTCTCATTTTTCAGCAAACATTACTAAACAATGGCACCACCACAGCATGCTACTTCGGTACAATGCACCTCGACGGAACCCTGCAACTCGTGAACAGTGCTGTCAAACAGCGACAGAGGGCATTGGTGGGCATAGTCAGCATGAACGTGAGGAACGATGCAGGGTACTACCAGGACTCGCAGACGGCACTGGCTGAAGCTGAGGTGTTTGTGGAGAAAGTCCGAGAACTCAAGGTATGTAGTCGCCTGCCCGGGGCCCGCCTGTTTGTAGGTATGATCGGCAAATATTTGTTTACGGTCATTTTTTATGTTATACGGAAGCAAACATGGTTACGGCCCACGTGATGGTGAGCGGTTAACGTCGCCATCTGGACATCTGGAACACCTGGAGCATTTCTAATACGTTGCCTTCCGACCACGAACCCGAGAGGTTCGCTCTCCCAAAGAGCTCAACCAAGAGGCAACCTGCTGTGCCCTACCTCGCTAAAAAGCGAAGGATGGCAATGCGGGTCTGGGTGTTGTGGTACCATTGTACTTGTATTTTCTGATACCAACGACACAGGTAATCCCAATGTGGGGTCAGGGTCACGACTATGTATGTGACTGTTGGTATAAGGTGTTTTTATTGGATAGTATAAATTATATTACGGGTATTTAAACTTACACTGTAAGAACATGGCAGTAAAAGTACGCAATGTATTATCAGTCAGTGTTTCATGGTGACATTCGTTTTTTACCTAAGAAACGTATAGAAATCCATTTTTATGTATTTTTTCTGAGGTGTAGTATTTAACAGATGGCAGTGTTTATAATTGTTAAATGATAAAATAAATACTAGCGACTTCGCCCGCGCGGTGCCCGGGTACAAAATAACCTATGCCCTTCCTCACGGATTCAGCTATCTGCATACCAAAGTTAACCAAGATCGGTTCAGCCGTTTAGTCGTGAAAACATTACAAACGGACAGAGAAACAAAGTTAATTTCGCATGTTAATACTCGTCTTTACAGCGAGATCACGGTCAAACGCATATTAACATTGCAAAAACACAAAATGATATCATAAGAAGTAACCTAATCTACGACATAATTAACAAGCTAAGCAAAAAATAAAGTCTAGTCCAGTTGAATGACTCATCTGACCTTAGTCACCCTACTAAGTACCTTGTAGGTCAGCTGCGTTATAAAATGTAATGGAAAATCAGATTTGATAGACAAACAATGAGTAATACATGTTTAACTTTGCAATTTAAATATTACTAGCTTCAGCCCGCGTCCCGTGGTTCCTATGAAGATAAAAAGTAGCCTATAGGTATGCTATTCCAGACTATAATCTATGTCTGTTCCAAATTTTATCCAAATCCGTTCGGCCGTTTGGGCGTGACCACAAACATCCAAACATATAGACATCCTCACAAACTTTCACATTTATAATATTAGTAGGAGGGATACAGGCTGATTCATAATATGTATGTTATCTCGAAAGAGCTTATTCTACACACAGTTGTCAATAAAATTTGTTCTACGACTATTTAATCAGAAATGACGAAATCCATAGAAGAACCAAAGTTACCGACATAGCTATCAGAATTAGCAAGTTGAAGTGGCAGAGGGCAGGTCATATAGCTCGCAGAACCGACAACCTTGGGGCATAAAGGTTCTCGAATGGCGACCACGAACCGGACGACGCAGCTTTGGAAGGCCCCCCATCCGATGGACCGACGACATTGTGAAGGTAGCGGGAAATCGGTGGATGGAGAAGGCTCAAGACCGTTCGTCATGGCACTCTTTGGGGGAGGTCTATGTTCAGCAGTGGACTTCATTAGGCTGATGATGATGATGATGAAATGCCGAGCTATCTCCATATCTCGTTGCATGACTTTGAGCTTGTGTATGAGGCCAATAGTTAGCGAGTCTCAGTGTCATAATAATGTCATCACTGGCAACACGCACTGATTGTAGACTGTCGGCTCTGAGGCTCTGCTACCGAAGACATGACGAAGTTTCGCAAAAGCTGCCCATCCGAGTTGGATTCGTCGTTTGATCTCTTTTTCGAAGTAGGTACCTAAGTAGGCCGTGGTGGCCCCGGCTAAAGAATGGGCCCCTCCATATCTACCTATCCGCGGATGTCGTAAGAGGCGACTAAGGGAAAAAGCTAGGGGATGGGCGCTGCTGCCCATCCCCTAGCTTTTTCCTTCTCCCTCATTTTAACAACAATAGCTCTAACTGCGGTCGCCAACCCGCATACCCAGCGTGGTGAGTATGGGCAAATCCCCCCACATGATAGGAATTCGCTCTGTCTATTGGGGAGGCCATGTTCAGCAGTGGACGTCGTACGGCTGAAATGATGAAGTAGGTATAAGTTAGAAACTAAATAATTAAACTTTCTGTATTATGATAGTTTAGCCATGTTTCATCATCAACTAGCAGGAATCAAACGTTAGTTTATAAAATATTTATGTTACTTTATCTTAAATGTAGGCTTAGTTCTGCTACCTGTTATTTATCATCTTTTATTATTACCTTTTTTGTTACCCTACTCGTATTAATCGTATTATTTAGATACTGGTTTAGATACTGTTTTTCTTTAACAAACCTTAGCAATGCATGTTGTGTTTTAACCTAAATAAATAATAAGATTGCATTTTTGCAGAATGATCTGGTGCAACCGGTAGTAACGCCAAGGGGAGGCGTGAGCTGTGACCAAGAACTAATCCGCGGTCTGGCAAAGATAGCGAAGAAGCAAAACTGCTTTGTTCAAGTGAGTCCTTGAATATTCTAAATTAATCATCCTAACCAATATTGGCCGTGGTGGCCCCGGCTGAAGAATAGGCCCTTCCATATCTACCTATCCGCGGATGTCGTAAGAGGCGACTAAGGGAAAAAAGCTAGGGGATGGGCAGTAGTCGCCAACCCGCATGCCCAGCGTGGTGAGTATGGGAAAATCCCATACTCACCACGATAAGGAACATGATAAGGAATTCTGTGGGGGAGGCCATGTTCAGCAGTGGACGTCGTACGGCTGAAATGATGATGAACCAATATTATAAAAATGAGGAAGTGAGTTTGTTTGTTGGTTTGTCCTCACGCAGCAACGGAAAAATTCAAACTTGATGACCCTGATGTAATAAGGCCTTACTTTACTGCTTCAATACTGCACTAAAGTGCATATAGTGCAAAGACCTAATTATCATCATTGTATAAATACAATGATGATAATTAGGTATTTGCACTATATTCACGAGGTTATTTTCTATGATTTCAGAGCCACATTTCGGAAAACTTAGATGAAATTAAGCATGTACTGAAAAGGAATCCTGATTGCAGCAGCTTTGCTGAGTTTTATGAGAAAAACCACCTCTTAAATAATAAGGTAAGAAATAGTATTGTTACTCGTTTAAAACGAATCCTACTAATATTATAAATGCGAAAGTTTGTGAGGATGTTTGTTTTTTAATCACGCTGTAACGGCTCAACCGATTTCGTTGAAACTTGGAATCTAAAGAGTTCTTTACCTAGAATTTATTTATTTATTTAGGAACAACAAACAACTACATTATATATGTAAGATACAGTGAGTAGTAGGTACATAATTTCATATGCAACAAATTATTAATAATGTAGTCCACAACGTTATCCACAACTTAGTATATAAGACTAACAAAAAAGTCCAGCTAGAGGGCCCGTCATAAAAAAAACATTTTTATTAACTGCTGTGACAAAAGAAATAGATGACGGGAATCCTATGCTGAGAAAGCTTATAATGATAAAAGAAAAAGAAGTTATCAGGATTACTTATGAAGTGTTAAGAGAAAATAAATATGATAATTGAGTTTGCAACCAATCAGAACGTATTTAATTCATGATGATCTTCATTGCGAAGTTCATTATTGAGTAATGTCTTAAATTTATAAGTACTACAAGCGAAGATAGAATAGCATATAGGCTACTTTTTTATGTAGGTACTACGCGAGCGAAGTCGCGGGCGTAAGCTAGTATTAAGTAATATTAAATGTTTCAGTGTTTGCTGGCCCACGCAGTGCATTTGACCGACGCGGAGATGGCGCTGCTGTCCGAAAAAGGCACCTCCATCGCTCACTGTCCAGCCGCTAACACGAGAATCAATTCCGGACTGTGTCCTGTCCTGAAACTAATCCGGAACAAGCTTACTGTCGGATTGGGAACAGGTAACTTAGGCTTAGGTCGAATGGCGACCATGAACCGTGAGACGCAGTGGAAGGCGCCCCACCCGATGGACCGACAGCATTGTGAAGGTTGCAGCAAGTCGGTGGATGGAAAGGGTCAAGACCTTCATGGAACTCTTTGAGGGAGGCCTATGTCCAGCAGTGGACTTCTGCAGGCTGATGATGAACTTAGGCCTTTCGCAGATGACGGACAGTCCGCAGAGTAGATTGTATAGAGTTGTTACAGGAACACAGCGCCCCGGCCGGTGCTTAAACATTTCCGCCACTTTCTGATAGAATTCCATACACTCATCATCATCATCAGTCTGATGAAGTCCACTGCTGAACATGGCCTATGTTCCCCCAAAGAGTGCCATGACGAACAGTCTTGAGCCTTCTCCATCCACCGACTTCCCGCAACCTTCACAATGTCGTCGGTCCATCGGGGCCTTCCAATACTGCGTCGTCCGGTTCGTGGTCGCCACTCGAGAACCTTTCGACACACTTTTTTTGCGCATGTAACGAAGCGATCGAATGTGTCAACTCTATAAGAAATCTTCCAATGAGCTTGATATTCATCAAACTAGAAGTTTCAAAGCAAGTTTGTTAAAACCTAAATTAGAATTGGATTAAACCTTTTGTTACTATTACACTTTAAAAATTAGATCATGTGTAATTTTTACGTTACTAGCAACAAACGTTGTTTCTTATGAATGTCGTGTACAATTTTAGGGTTTATAGTTTTAATTTAACTTTTAATAATAATTTTGTTTTTGGCCATAACATAAAATATTCCGGACAAATATTAATATTCCGGACATATCACACACGGTCAACTGATCCCAAACTAGGCATAGCCTGTACGGTACCAGAGACTGACATACATAATAGATATATATTTAACACCCAGACACAGAACAAACACCTGTGTTAGTCACAAATGTTTGTCCAGTGCGAGAATCGAACCCGCGACCTATAGCGCAGAAGGCAGAGTTACTACCAACTAAGCTATGAGGTCAGTCGAACATGTATTAGGTTGTTACCTGTTTTTGTACCTTAAATAAATAAAATAAAATTAACCAATGACATTAGATATGTTTAAATCTTAAATTGTGATTGACTATTATTCCACACTAGCTTCAGCCCGCGGCTTCGCTCGCTAGGTACCCACATAAAAAGTAGCCTTTAAGCTATTCCAAACTTTAATCTATCTCTGTACCAAATTTCATCCAATTCGTTTCGTTTAGCCGTGATTGAACCACAAAAATCCAAACATCTAAAAATCCTCACAAACTTTCGCATTTATAATATTAGTAGGATTTGCTATCGTATCGTAAGCGTAACGCTATCGTGAATTTTTCGTGTTACGACTACTGAGCCTCTTTGCAGTACACTCAGAACATGGTCTAACAGCAATTGAACATCATAGTAAATTATGTAAACTTGTTACAGATGTGTCCGCGGGTGATACTGCGTCAATATTGGACATCATGCGTCGTGCTATGGATGTTTCGATGAGCGCAAACGGAAGCGGAGACATCATTTCCTGGCCTGAAGCATTCTACTTAGGCACCTTGGGAGGCGCGAGAGGTACCTCTAAAATATTATACTACCTAATGAGTCCAATAAGACCGACCAAGGGTGCTTAAATTAAACAGTCTCCACACGGTCGGAACAACCACTAACATCGACCAAGGCTCAATTGATAGTTTTTTTTTAATTCGTGCTGACGCAGTTTGTGTTGTGAGTTCCTCGTGTCCAAGGCTAGACAACCAACCAAAAAATTATAGGAACTAAATTTTTTGACACTAATTTGTACCCAAAAAAGTACAGGTTTTGTGTCCAATTTACAGTGTCCAAAATTGAGTTCCTACCTATAATTTGTTTTCATTAGATAGAGCTTGGTCTTTACATGGCTAATAAAATTATTCTTTACTATTTGCAGCTTTGAATCTGGAAGACAAAATCGGCAGCTTTGAAATCGGCAAAGAGTTCGACGCCCTCCTCATAGATGTGTACGCAGAGGACGGACAGGTGACGCGCTACGAAGGATTCCCGACCTTCACGCCCGGGCATAAAGACTACGCAGAAAGCTTGCTGCAGAGATTCATCTATGTAGGCGATGATAGGAACATTTTAAAAGTTTACGTGAAGGGAGAGAATGTAAAGGCTGAAAGGTGAGAACCTACTACACACGATTTAGCAAAATAACTGTTTATTTATGGTGATGTTTTGAAATAGCTGATTATGCATTTACTAGTTTAAATAGATGCACAAGTAGGAATGTTTAAACCGAATCAGATTGAAATTAAACATTTACAATTCAGATGTTGTTTTTTTTGGTCTGTAGCATGAAGAGGCTTAGGTAACTTCGTTATTCCACCACATGCATACGATCAAAGTAGGTAGGTTGGTCATGAAGATTTTGGAGGTACGCTATACCGACCTAGATCGACTACCTCGGTGGCATAGCGGTCGATTGCCTGTCTGAGACGCTAGGGTTGCGGGTTCGATTTCCACTACGGGTCAAATGCTTGCATGATCTGCAAATATTTGTTTCGGGTCTGGGTGTTGTGGTACAACGGTACTCGTAGTTTCGGACGGAATCCTAGTGTGGGGTCAGAATTTATGTATGTAGATGTGGGTTTTATTAAAATAATGTCCGTGTTAGGAAAGAGTCCCAGCAAGGTGTTTGATCAAATGAAAATAATCATAAATTGTTAAACTTTTATTTTAGTGTCATCTTTTATAATTTGTGTAGAAAATGTGCAAATAACGTGACATAATAATAAACTGAACATATGGAAATATAAATACAATAATAAGTGCTACTTACTAAATGGAATTAAATAAATTCCATGTTAAACTCACAAAATACTCTCAATAACGTGTAACTCACGGTTCTTAATAAGTTTATGTATAGGTACTTAATCTGGACATTGGAACCGCAGAGACCTAAGCATTTGCGAAAATAAACTTGAATTATATATATTTTATATCAGTTTATTTTAACAAAATAATACTCTAAAACTGGGTTTGTTGAATACTTCATCGGTGGAATGGTAATTAACCCGTGGCCCTCATAACGGGGCCACGGTGATTCTATAATGATAGTCAACTATTGTATTCGAGTGTTAGTAATAAAATAAATTACAATAATAGTATATGAACAGTCTTATAAAATCAAAAATAATATGGTCTAAATATTAGAGCAAAGGAGCCATTTCATTCTGGGCCTGGTCCATGTACACTACATAGAAAAATTAGGAAAAAATAGGAGATTACAAGAAAAATACAATTTCATTAATTTGAAGACAAATGCGATGGTACAAGAATAGTTCTTCTGGTAAGTTTTTTACTATGTGAACACTATTTGAAGGCCGCCATGTTAGTTTATAATTGGCGTTTGACATGACATTGACATATTTTTCATGTCATGTTGTTTGATTTGATGTTTTTGTTTTGTCAGATAAATGTAGGTTGTCAAAATGACATTTCACGCACGTCCATCCGCCATATTTTTGTAGCGCTGTGTGTTGCTCTCTTTGTCGAAGAAAATCTTAATGTACCTTAGAACGAAGTCAATTTAAATATAATAACCAATTAAATACGTTTACTTTATTGCTTAGCCATATTTTAGAGTAGTGTACACAGTGCAGGCCCAGGCTCCATATATTGATGAAACGTCTCTTTATACAAAATTTTAGCTTATGCTTCAAGTTCTAAATACACAAATGTTAATTTTATTATAGGACGCACTTGAACCATAAAAATATACGCTAAAAATATAATAATCTATATTCTTACAATGGGTTTGTTGATAATTGCTATCACAATTACACAGATCACTCAACTAGAAAATTCAAATTGTGATGACAAAAACAACTCTTATCTCAAACTCTGATAATAAGGTACTGATCACATGCTCAATAGAAGCATGCTTGAAACTTGTTTGGCTACAGCATGCTTAATATTAGCAATTTTACAACATACCTACATGCTACTTTTTTTTGTTATACGGAATCAAACAGGCTTACTGCCCTCCTTATGGTAAGTGGTTACCGTCGCCTATTGACATCAGCAACACCATGAGCATTGCTGATGCGTTGCCTGCCGAACCCCTCCCCCTTAAGAGCACTTGCAACCTTACTCACCGGAGGAACACAACACTTCTTCGTCTTGTCGTGTCACTGATTCTTTCTCGGTCATCCTGTATTAGGTCAGAGAGCAGTTTGAGGTATGGTGGGCCTATAACCGTCGATGAAAGAATCTGTGTAGTGAATGGATTATAGTGCGCCTCTCGGATCCTTTCGTGCACTACAACACAACACTATTTAAAAAAAATACTGTTATTTGGCTGCGATCTTCTGTAAGGCGGAGGTACCTCCCCAGGCGGGCTGCTCAAATTTAGAGGGTGGAAAATCTCGCTGTGCCCTACCTCCTCCAAAAATATACTACTTGGAAGCTATTGCTCGAAGTAGCGAATATGGGATTGGTATTCTTTCTTGCTACTTACGAGCACGTGTATCAATACCTTTAAACCAATAACGATACGTAACCTACAACTACGGCTACGGCCGATTGAACACAGGAACTTGGACAAGCCGATCGAAGCAAAAATTAAAACTAGCATCTGCGATTCAACTTCAAAATACTCCTTGTTCAATTAACTAAATGGGATATTTATCTATCCCATAATCGAATAAAATACTTCTATGAACACACTTCTTCAACTAAAATTATCCTTTCATTTTGGGCTTTAGATGCAGAAAGGGTGGTTTTAGAAATAAGGTACTTCAAATATGGCCACAGAACAGCCAAGCCTCAGCTTTACGGTCATTTACTGCTTAGTTTAAAACAACATTAATTTTTGAGCTGCCTCTTCACAATATCCACAACGCTAACATTACCTTACTATACGACAAATGTATTCTATATAAAAAAAACGGATCACACTATTAATATTTCCTAACACACGATCATGTTTGAAAACATGACTTGCATTGAAATTTTAAACCTAAAACAGTCTTAAAAATATTTGCTTACGAACTTACATTTTATAATAATTATGTGCGAAATGCTGTGCAAACAAACGAATAAACTTTTGAAATAAATGACTTCAAACAATTTACAACAAACATAACCCTGTCACACAATGGAAGAACTTATCAATATATATAAAAAAAATGTATGTCAACTGTAACTTAATAAGATTCATAAACATATTTTCAGAATAAAGTAGCACCTAATTATAATCAATCAATAAAATGTGTCTTAATTATATACATCATTAAATTATCCAAAATGAATGATGGGATTTTTGTACTATTTTTATAATAGACATTTGGTTTCAGATCTTGAATTTGAGTGTTATAAAATAATTCCGAAAATCCAAAAAGTTTAGGAAAACATTGAATTCAGTCTTACAGTTTTGGCTCTTTATGATTGTAGAGCCAAGATATCTTAAATTTGGCATAATTTGGGGATAAAAATCTAATAATTGCAATTTGAAGAATCGAATAATGGAACCTTTAACTGACGTAGAAAGAAATGCAGGACAAGTGGAAAAAAATTGTGGAACAAACAATAATAATAATAATAATCTTGTTCCATGGAACAAGATTCTGTCGAAAAACTGGAAGTGGTCCGAGATGAAGACCTATCTAAATGTTAGTATGAATGAATTTCTCTAATATATTTATATATTTAACTGATTAACAGTTTATTTACAGGAATGTTTTAGTAACAATAACTGTAGGACATTGGGGGCGATTCGCTTGGCTCCATAAACTTAAAAAAATAACTTAAATACTAATTCCGTTTAAAATTCATAATCTCCGAAGAGTTAAGATACTATTTTAAAACCACTAAGTTCAACTTTTTTTTGAGCGTGAACAGAATTAAGGCTGACGCTGCTCTCATCACTCCAGCACCCGATCGGCATCGCCTCGCCCCGAAAACAAAAACACCAACTGCTAACATGTCACGAGGCGATGCCTATACGATGCTGATAAGTATGCGTGGCAGTATGGAGTTTCGAGGCGATGCCGATCTGGTGCCGAGTGATATGTGTGATAAACTTAAGAAAGTTCGTTTTTTAGTTAACTTATGTAAGTATGGCGCCAAGTGAAGTGGCACCAATGACAATAGTTCTAATACACAAATCATAAGAATTTAGATTTGAGTAAAGCTTTGTTTGCGTGTCGTTGATGTATTAAATGATGTCGTCTATTGACTTGATCTGTATTTTATTATTTAAGTTTATTTGTAATTGTTTACTGCTATATTTTTATTTTATATTCACATTTAATATTTAATACTATAGAAATACCTGTAGTATTCGAATATATACGCAGATATTCATACTCTGTGATTATTTATAATATTTTTTAAAGAAAACACAATATGAGAGTAAATCGGCTCATAATTTTAGCAGATTAAGGAATACCTTATTCATTTAAACATTAATATATTATAGTAAAGAGGCTTACGGCTTTCATAAAAATGTAAGAAAATGCAAATCTTAAAAACAATTAATTAGAGAGCATATTTTTTGGAATTTTGATAGCTTTGTTTCACCTTGTAATCTGCCTTGCTTATCTAGTTTTGCCAATTTAATATTACGAAATACTTTTGACTTGCTTTTATCGGTTTATTAATCGATTCGTAACAATTTAGCGCGCTTCTTTTCTTTAGATAGTATTCGATATTAACCGCACGCGACATTACCGCGCTGCAGTTTTAACTGCACATTCTGATTTATAGCCACCTTCGTGTAGTTTGCATTCTTACAAAGGGTTTTAACGTTGGAGTGTACGATACGATAAGAACGTATCAAACTTGATTCCTATCGTATAGCATTTACAGATTCAGCGCGTTTTATCTAACGCAAAAACAGTAACTGCGCAAGTTAAAACGCGGTACAGTTTTAACCGCACATCGTTTAGATTGCTACCTCCTGGTGCGGGGTGTATACATGCAGGGGGTATGCGCATTCGAGATGTGCAGGCAACGGACAGCTTGACGAGGTTCTAGCGTCCGAGTGTACGATACGATAAGAACGTATCAAACTTGATTCCTATCGTATATTCAGCGCGTTTTATCTAACGCAAAAACAGTAACTGCGCAAGTTAAAATGCGGTACAGTTTTAACCGCACATCGTTTAGATTGCTACCTCCTGGTGCGGGGTGTATACTTGCAGGGGGTATGCGCAGTCGAGATGCGCGGCGGGCAGCCGTCAGGCGGTCACTTGACGAGGCTGGATAGCGAGCGGGATTTCAGTGTCGGAGTGCGCGATACGACACGCGGCGCTGCCGCCGCACACGCGCGCGCGCCGGGACCGACGCCGCGAGCTGCGACGCTCGTTACCTGTACAGTCACAGTCTGTTATACATTTTGTTCAACTGAAATTTACTACAGTTCCGTTACATTTAGGCGCTGCCACGCTAGGAAACTGTTTCTGTCTTGAGTTAACGGAAAATCAATTGGGACTTTTCTGCAAACTATTTGCCTAGCATAACCGCGCAAAGTAACTACAGACAGGTGCTTTTAAAATAACAACAATTCGGCAATGCCTTTGTGTTTTCTTGGTAAAATTACCCCTGTCCAAAGTTACTTGCTAACGTAACGTTACTGTGTTTTTTTTTTGGATATTTTGTGCTACATCGTGCTAAGTCAAGTGAACGAATAATAGAAGAGGGAATAAACGGCTATTTAAAATTGTCAATTTTTTATGCTCCAAGTCTATATTAAGACGAATCGCGGTATAACACAAATCATCCTTTCTAATGAATAAAAAACTGAAAGAATCCGCGTGATTACATTCGTGAGCTTACAGGCGAATGCGTTCAGATACATCTACATAAACCGGCCACGTGAAGGAAGGAGACTTTGGGCTGTATTCTAATTTAGTGCTCCAGTGTGAATCGCGTACGCGTAAAGTACTGTAAACCAGCCATCTTGCGTTGACCTAGGTTAGCATTTTAACTTTACGTTGCCGACGGGCCGACAGATCTTAGAGACCGTGAATTTAGCTATTTAAGGTGAGGGTTAAATTGTTTTATGATTTTTGAATTGTTTTTTCTCAATAACCGCAAAACGCATAGTTTTGATTTTTATGACAAAGATAACTTGAGCATTGTATTTACCTAAATCAGAAACGCGATTGGTTAAACTTTTCTCGATAGATTTATTTTTTAAAGTTGGGTCGTCTGCAACAGTTTTTTCGAAAATACTCTGAGACTATCTAACAAAATAACTTTTTTTTAAATATTGTGTTAGACAATAGCATTGGGTACCTAAATCCAAGACACTTATTTAAAAAAATACATAGTTTTTAAGATAATCGATATTTTCTTATATGTCGCTTACGTCGATTACTTTCGAGCGCCTTCTAACGCTTGCTATCTCTTTCTGCATTCAATTATAGTACATAGCGCTGTCACTTTCTTCACTCCGCCCACTCGACAATTTATTATGATTCTCATAGCGTCTTAACGGTTACAAAGACAAAAAGTCTGCGGGTCGATAGTTCCTAACAACTCTACTGCACGTCCAAAAGGCTAACTTCACGTCCGTCTAGCTAGATCCACGAGCCGTATTGTACGTTGGTTCATATTTTGATTGAAGCAGACTATTTAGCATTACTTATATTACCTTCCTTCACTCGGCGAGTCCATACAAATGACAAAAGTTTCTTAAAGGATTTTTCTTTAAATTAAAATGATTATTAAACAAAAAAACATTTGTCATTTCTATTAGTTTATAAGCAATTAAATTATCACGCTTCCTCTTTTTATAAATTCTTTTATACATTTTGTATAAAAATCAAACAAAATTAAACCGGAAATGTGATAATTCCAGTAACAAATTTATCTCAGTACTATATTAGAGAGCAAAATATTAAACAAACTCTAGCCATAAATAAAAACTAAGCTTCATATTACCATTGCTCACCAATATTTTATAACTAGAATAACTATATTATTGGATTATAGGGTCAACCAGGGTAACTGAACATGGGCCATCGTAAGAATACAACATATACCGGAACTAGTATACTCTCCCAAAAAGAGTTTATTCTATTAAAAAAATAAAGATAACATTTCAAACATTTTCCAGATTTTTTTCACGAATTTTATCAAAACACCTGTTTTTAGTACTTCTTATTATCAAACGTAGGAGAAGTTTGACATCAAGATACTTAAAACATTTGAAGAAAAGTTTATTTCATTCTTTAATTGTACACAGAAAACATATAAATAACTTAACAATACATGTTTGTGTACAAGCAGATTTTTGCATATCAATGAAAAATTACGACCTTCCAAAAGTAGAACAAACTGTATTGCCAATTCGGTGTAGAATAAGCCCCTTTCTGGATAGTAAACATAATTGCATAGCTTCACCTAGTTACTAAGACGTTTCAAAGTGATCCTAGTGATTTTATTTAAATAAAAACCTTTGACTTTGACTTTTAATTATTATGAATCACCTTGAATATCACAATTGCTCCTAGCACCTTGCGCTAGACCCTACGCTACGCTACCCTTGTTCAAAATTACCCTAAGATGACTATAACTTGAAAATGCAACATAAACACAATGGCATATGATATCTGAAATGTTTGTTGAATGCAATTAACAAGAATCAAGTGGCGATTGAACTTATGAAGTGCCTGATGAGAGTAATATTCAATCTTATCACTGTTAATATGCACTTAATTTTTTCGAATACTAAACCCATTGGTGCACTACCGATATTCGAACCTACGACCTTTGAATCGAAATTCGAGGTACGTAACACTAGGCTAGAACAGTTTATTTTAAGCCCGAAATTTTTATTGTTATTAAACAGACTGAATTTATTAATTTAAAGAATTATACATCAAAACATTGTAGTTACTGTATTAAGAAATTTTGTAAGTTTCAGTTACTGTGAAGATGGTAGGTAAGTGTTAGGATCTACCGTTGCCAACCTGGCTTTTATTTATTCAATTGTGTTAACTTTACAGACATTCATACAGTCTTCTACTATGTAATATCTATCTATTCTAAGCTTATTTGATCATATCCGTCAGAGTTCTCATCTTTAAATATCTTTAAATCCAACAAATATAATGATGATACTAATAAAATTATAAATAAAACATTCTAATAACATAATTAAAAGGAAAAAAAACCTAAATAAAATATGAAGCAGCTATCACTGTTACACCACTACGTCCTTAATTCTAGATCTAAAAGGAAATTTTAATAACATAAATAAGTAGGTACACATATTAATTGAAAATTTACTACCAAAGATCGAAATAATTACTATGAAAGATGAATGCAAGAACGAGCTAAACAGGCATGCTACGAAACGTGCTATGATTTGATAGGTACTCAACGAAGGACCATGCTACACCAATAAGCGTGAAGCGAGCCCCATAAATACCGTGGTGTGAGTATAAGCTTCGCCGACTTTGCTCTCTGAACTCCATATTCCTCAGGCAAATAGCTCAATATTAAAATTTAAACAATCTTTACATAATAAAAATGAGTAACTTCTTGGAATTTTGGATTGTTACTTAGCTACAACAAGAAATATGTTTTTTTTTTGATAGACCTCTTGGGATGGCATACATGTTATGAATAACCTTGTATAGGTAGCACGGGGAGGGATACAGATATTTTACTTAAAAAGCAGAGAGCAAAGCCACCGAACGGCGCCGGTTAGTCCTCCGCACCGAGGCGAATCCACACAGTCACAGTACCATCGCGCGTCAAAACAAAAACTCTAGGCAGGCCACAAGCACGTAGAGCGCCGTGCTCTCGCGCTCCGGCCCGCAAGTGAGGGGGGGAGGCTGGTGCGGGGCGCGGCGGCGCGGGGGCGGGGCCGGGCCCGGGGGGCGGGGCGTACCGGCGCGCGCGCGGGCCGCGTCCAGCGACGCCGCGGGCTGCAGGAACCACTCGGAGCGCGTTCGCATGCGCGCGCGCTGCCGCTCGTGCACCTACGCACGCCTCATGTCACGCGGTGTCTTCCCCTAATGCGCTGTCGGCTAGCTATGCTTTCCGGGAGGCCGCGGACTTTTATTTGAAATACATGGTGGTCCGTAACTAGTATACTACACCGAAAGGATTCTACACACAAAAAGATAAAATATCAGCTTAAAAAAATCTTTTTTTTCTTCAGATTTTTAACCAAACTTTTTATGTTCATCTGTTTTTTGGTCTTTTTGAAGAAAGAAAGAAAATAATTTATTTATCACCACATAATGCAGAAAATTAAAAAATTACCATCTTTATAACTAATTAGCTTCCGCCCGCGGCTTCGCTCACGTGTCACATACATAAAAAGTAGCCTATATGCAATTCTAGGTAAAGAACTCTATCTTTTCCATGTTTCACCGAAATCGGTTGAGTCTATACGGCGTGATTGAACAACAAACATCTGAATATCATCACAAACTTTCGCATTTATAATTATAACTATTAAACTTACAAGAAGTTAGAGTACGACATCAACATTGGTATCTAAAACAACAAATTTCACATGACTGCCTCTACACAAGGAGACTTCCCGGTGACCTTCAAGCTGTGCGTTCACACATGATGGATTTCAATTTTAAATAGTCTGGTAGACAAGATTAATTTTAAGAGGACGTATCCCTTGCTATATCTTCTTGTCACTGTGTCACTGACATAAAAGTTTACAGTGATGCCTACAGTTTTCAAATTGCAACAAAGCAGTAACCGGAAACAGTGTATTCGAGCCTCCCGAAAAGAAAACCTTACTTATGTTTATTACTAACTTCTTAATCTGATTGACATTAATGTATGCTAAGAAAATTCCTGAGGAAGTTATAATCTTACGAAATGATGAACTTGTTAAAACTACCCACCATTGTTATTAAAAACAGTTAACATGAAACAAGAATGTTAGTTCATTAGTAACTACTTTTAACTATCGTTAGTTACTAGAACATCGGAATGTCTACTGCATACTATTATTAAATACATAATATTATATTATATAAAATATATTCATAAGATACATACAACTATTTATTGCTGAAACATTCATCTGGAAATTTTGTCTTTACTACCGACCTACTCCTATTTAAACATTTATGTTGAACAATTCATAAAGATTCTCATAATATATACTAGGATCGATAATCCTGTTTTTACCTAAAGATATACATCATATACTGCACCCAACTGTGCCACTAAAAGCTTTAGGTGGGATCAAATCAAACACAATATGACACAGGGGACCTTTCCTACGAAGTTCCTTTGAGTTGCAATCAGCCTTACCCTTAGAAGTTTGCCACAAAGGCTCAACTGAAGTAAAGCTACATGACAGGCGTTAGTAAGAAAGGCCCCAACTCATATTGCCTTCAACAACTGTAATGACATCTCTTAAGTCCCAGTAAGAGACTGGAGTAAGACAGATTTCGAGAGGAAAGACTAAACTAACAGAAAAGCCACAGGGATGACCTATACTTTGAAGGGACGTTGCGAAACGTTGGCCATGCAGTTGTCAAATACGGGCCACTGGCAAAAATTACGATAATTTTGATTTACATAAAAAAAAAACAAAGATCCTGTAGGGTCATAGTTAAGACGCGCTCATTTTTTCGCGTACACATTTACGTACACACCCATGCAATAATACATGCGTGATTTGTCAATGGCTCGCGTTTTATTACAAAGGGATATTGTGTGTTTTCTACAGGTGATTTAAGGATCGTGTTCACCATTTCGTGAAAAATCCTTTTTTTGAGCGCTAGAATTTGAAAAGTACATTTATTTATAGACGATGTATATAATGTGCCCGTTCACTAATAAATTTACTGTGGGCGTTCATTCTTTTGGGATGGTAGAAAGATTTTACCAATGATCTGTTGTACATCTACCCGAACCCAATATCCACAGTTAGAAGAGATGGAAAGATAATTTTGACTAAAACCCGATCGCAATTTACGGCCAATTGTGGAGGAGAATAAGATATATATCTATATGATAGTATAGGATAATCAAAACCAATGATCTGTTTTGAGTAGGAACACATACAATCAAAATAACTGTACGTTTTATTAATAAGATTGTTCTGTTTCATTATATTACCACGCAAAAGAATGCGATAGAGCGATCTTATTAAAGTTAATACTGACAGTCGCTGATCGTGTGTGCTCTGAATTAAAAGCTACCTTGAACCCAATACTCAGATCCTGCTTTATAAAAATCTTACAGAAATTCTAAAATGACACGACTACGGTTTAGTTTTATTATAAAAGCGGTCTCATTCCAAATATTGGTTGTAATTCTCGGTAAGTTAAGAGCCTTATTCATAATAACTGTAATCTTATCAAAGCTTTATAAAATATACTTGTCTCTGTCACTTTTATATCAAAGAAAAGAGATGGCAAAATATTTATCGGACATTTGACCTATCCGAGGTTTATGAGACAATTTAAATAAGGCAGTAAGAGTCAGATTAGACAGACGAGTGAAGGCGAAGCGTCAGATTCGCTAAGCAATTCATACTATACCTTATTTACTTTAAGATAGCTGATCTTTTAAGAAAGACTAGGCAAGTTACGCCACGAGCGCTTCAGAACGGTGACCAACAGATTCATCGAGGCATTTGAAACAGTTCACAAAAATCTAACAAACTGTCGTGTAATTTTACAACTGGCGTAAGATTTCATTAAATTTAAGTAAGGATTTACAGAAATTAGAGGCTACACAGTTCAGAGAAGATAGATTGAACGTCAAACGTGAAGTGGGAGGCGTTACCTGGGGTAGGTAGGAGAGGCTCTTGGTGCTCTCAGCGTATTTGTTGATGGCTCGAAGCTCTTCCAAGGTCATGTGGGGGCTGGAGTTACTGCGAGATGACTGCGAAGACGAGCTGACTGACACCTGTAAAGTGTTATAAAATATTGGAATAAAAAATATATTCAGATCAAAGTACACAGGGAAACAGGTTACAGATTGAACGATGAGACTGCAAAAGTTATAAAAACTGAGTAGCAGCCTCAACGCCCCCTCATTGGAATTTATCGATATCGTTTTCTTGTTTTACCTACAAAGTGATTCATAATATGTATTATGTCCCCAAAGGGGATTATTGTACACCCAATTGGCAATAAAGTTTGTACTACTACTTTTGGGGATTCGTAATTATTATTGAAAATCCGCTGGGCAAAACAACTGGGAGCTAATTTGAGCCTAATCCGGCTGGGTTTAGGCTCAAATTAGTTCAGACTCAATTATTTAGGTGTTTCGGATAGCAATCTCGATTTCGAAGTTCTCGTACTTTTAATAGTTAGTTATAAAGATGATAAAAATATCAAAAAAAGCTAATTTCTGTAAAGGCCTGTGCCTCATGGCTCAGTTAGTAGTAACTCTGCCTTCTGCGCTAGAGGTCGCGGGTTCGATTCCCGCACTGGACAAACATTTGTGGATAACACAGATGTTTGTTCTGTGCCTGGGTGTTAAATATTTTTCTATTATGTATATCAGTCTCTGGTACCCATAGTACAGGCTATGCCTAGTTTGGGATCAGTTGACCGTGTGTGATATGTCCGGAATATTTATTATTATTAATTTGAAAAAGTTCGGGAATGAAAATATGGGTAAATGTCGTGGCACTCTATTAAGGGGGGTCTACGTTCAGCAGTAGACTTCTTCAGGTTGATGATGATGAAAGTACCTTGAACACGCTTTCCTCCAGCGATATGGAGAGACGAGTGCACGAGTCCAGCAGGCTGTGCTCGGGAATAATGCCCAGACCAAGCACGCTGCCCACTCCGCCGCTGCCCACTACGCCCATCAGGGCAGGCATGGATTGACATTCTTCTGATTTGGATAGGCCTGGAAAACAATACAATTCGCTTTTATCAAATTCAGAAGGTGTTAATATCAATAAAATCACAAGGATCACTTTGAAATGTCTGAGAAATGTTCCTCGCGACCAAGCCTAGAAGAATCAGGCAACAAACACGGCAACAGTAATCAACTTTTACCGCAGCATCCTACTAATATCCTACCAGTTACGGCGGGGGCATAGGTACGCCATCTTACAGGATCTCCTAGTTTGGGTACCTATGTTTTCCAACCAGGTCCAACGATCACATTTTATACAAAACCTGATATACATTAGCATAAGTGAAGTTTGTTACCAAAATAATTTATCTTTATCTTCCTATTAAAGAACATTACTGGGGATGGAATTATTTTCAAAATACCTGCAAATTAAGTTCAAATAACAAATGAGTTGGTGAGGGATGATTTTTTCTTGACCCCTAGCCCATATTAGTGAATGTTGCATTAATTTTCTGTAAAACTGATGCGCAATACGAGTTTGAGTGTGTTTTACTTTAGTCCGACTAACAACAGTGCCACCGCAGACCAAATTAAATCGTAACTATTATTCCACTCATCAATAGTTTTATCAAATCAAATGTTACATGATACCACATTAAGGACTTACCAAATATTGATACATTTGTCTAATAATATTGCAACTTGATTATTAACAACTTAAACGATTTTCTTTTTGAAGACCTGTGGAAAAAACTCTTGTTTGTATCCTATAAGGGTTCAAGTTCAAACGGCGCGCAATGTGCCAACTAAAATTAATTTAAAATAATCCTTATGTCTTCTGAATAAAGTAAATTTTGGGTTTGACTTTTAGGAGCTTGCGATATCGTTGAGCTGTATCGCCGAACTATCAAACACAAAAAAGACAGTTGTGCAGTAGTTTTGAAACGAATTTTGTATGACATATCACGGACATATCGTATGCCGTTTGAACACGGCTTTAGAGATGAGTGTTCAAAGTGATTTGGTAAATTGTTTGACGTACCTTCAAGAGCGAATTTGTTTCCCCAGCGGTCGCATTCGCATTGCAGCCATGTCTTTTCTGCTTCCAAAGATAGCTGCCCTGTAACATAAAAATAATATTGAGTTTGTCTTCGTAGAAGAACCAGGTCACCGCAGACAAAGCTCTTAGATTTAGCAAATTTAAGCGGCAGCGGGCTGGCCTTATACCGCGCAGAACCGACAACTTTTTGGAATAAAGTTTAGAACGACATACGATACAATTTGCTAATTCACACACCGGAAATCGGTGGATGGTGGCTCAAGACCATTCCTCGTTGCACTATTTGGGAGAGGCCTATGTTGAACAGTGCACTTATTCACCCTGATGATGATGATGAGATAAAATTAAGAGTAGATAACACTATTTCACAATGAATAATTTCAAAGTCAAATTAATCCGTTTCAATTGCCACAATAAATATTAGATAAAGAAGCACCTATACTCTACCAATGTGTATGGATTGGATTACATCCAATTGAACACGATGCTTTTTATCAAACAGCAAAAAGATTCTAAAACAATGCGCGGTTGTGACTCAGTTTTCTCATAACAAAAGATACTCAAATTCCTTGTTTGATATAACAAGAGACACGCAGACGGAGGCAAAGATATTACAGATTTCACATAGGATTATCGCTTTAATTGGGCTTAATTTGTAGTTGCAGCAATGTGGATGACCTAATAAATATAGCGTTTCAACTAGAATGGGCGAGAACCAATTAAATGGTCATGGTAAATGACCTGATACCACTACTATTGTATATGCGAAAGTTTGTTAAGATGGGAGTATATCAGGATGTGAATGTTTGTTGCTCTTTCAACAACATCTGAACGGATTGTGAAATTAGGCAAGATTGATTTTTAACGACCTCGGTGGCGAAGCGGGTTTGATTTCTGCTGCAGGACAAATGTTTGCATGATCTTGACGGCCTGGACCCAAACGATAGTTTGGGGGGATTTGCCCATACTCGCCACGCTGGGCATGCGGGTTGGCGAGCGCAAATAAAGCTATTGTGGATAGTGGACGCTGCTGTCAATCCCCTAGCTTTTTTCCCTTTGTCACCTCTTACGACATCCACGGCATTGCAGCTTAGGGCAGTTACTGCTTACCATCAGGGCGGCCATCTGTCAGTCTGTTAATAGCATAAAATAACCTAAAAATCCCATTGAACTTACTAGCATAAGCTTCCTGGTCACGGTGATGCCTCGGGGGAGGCGGGTCGCGGAACGAGCATATCCACTCATCCCTTACGCGCAGAATTCGGCCCGTCACCCGCGCGTAGTACTCATAGTTATCTCGCCCGAAGAGGTCCCCCGCGCTGAACTGTTCGATCATCTGGCGCATGATGCGCGTCGCCACCTAGTGACAGAGACTCTGTTATGACCTGAATTCGTCTCTGGACCTTTATCTATCAGCAATGATGGAATAAATTTGTCGTCCGCGATGTCACAACAACTTTAGGAAACTTGGTAGGTAAATTCGGACCGAGAATATTATGTTTTGTATTGTTTTTAAAAGGAATTTAAAGACTAAGACAATACAAGGTGATTCATAATATGTATGCTACACCTTAGTGGGTTAATTCTATCAACAAAAAGAATAGTTATAAGCGAAAAAAAACATAATTTTCAATTTAAAAAATATTTTTTCCTAAGTTATTAAAATCCGATTTTTTTATCTTTTGATCATCTCTTATAACAACTAATTGAACTTACGAGAAGTTCGACTTACAAATTGCTACTTAAAACATCTGAATAGTAGAGTTTGAACTGATTATACCGCAGAGCATCAGATTTTTTAATATTGTTATTTCAATGAACAATTTTCACGAATTTCCAGTCCAGCAGCCGTAGAACAAAATGTATTGCCAATTGGGAGCAGAATAAGCCCCATTCGGGATAGTATACATATAATGAGTCACCTTGTATACAAAAACGGTATGCTATTCACTTTACACATCTCACGGGCCTCTGTTCGCTTGAATACACTTTAGTGTGAACGTTATCACCAAACAGTTTCGGCATTCATAATAGAATTAAGCTTATATTAGTCAGCAAGCGGATGTGAGTAACCAAATAAATTCATGAATCAAGCTCTTATCAGCAAGTCTCAAGTACCGAAACATTGGGTCACAAATTGTCACCGTCAGCCTTGCGTTACAACCAACGAATCTTACTACTATTTATAAATGCAAAAGTACTGATGGATGTTTGTTACTCAATTAAGCCAGAACGGCTGAACGGATCTTGACGAAATTTGGCACAGAGGTATATTATAGTCTGTAATAGCATATAGGCTACTTTTACTCTGGATACCAAGCGTGCGTAGCTAGTTAGCTACGCACACTTGGTATCCTAGCGCTAACTAGTATTGTTAATACATAATAGTTTGTGAGGATATTTTGATGTTTGTGGTTCAATCCCACCATAACGGCTCCACCGATTTCGATGAAACTTAGAACAGATAGAGTTATTTTCCTAGAAAAGCATATATGCTACTTTTTATCTAGGTATAACGCGAGCGAAGCCGCGGGCACAAGCTAGTATTAAATAAACGAGGCATGAGATAAGCAAGAGAGATATTTCTATGAAGGATTTTCTCAGCAAGAGATAGGCTATTTCTAAGAAGGATTTATTAGACTTTGTAAAGGTTCTATGTGCTTAGTGATAATTTCTACAGTGTAATAAAATAATTAAGGTTGGAAATGAGTCATATACATATGATACATACAACCGAAGCCGGGTATAGAAAAGAATAGGTGGTACTGACAGTTGTGCGAGTAATACATCCTCAGCATGAAGCAGATTAGAGGTGTAAGAATAAAAGGTATTCACGAAAGGATGTTTCGCTACACTACGCACTATGATCAAAACTAAAACTAGAAATAAACACAATTTTCACGGTCTAAAACTGAGAATTCACTGATTTCGCAGACTGCAATGTCTACGAAACCGGGCAGATTGCAATCAGTAGGTACTAAAATATACTAAGAACACTTCTACTGCAATTCCTAATTTAGACAAGGCTAAACAAATTGAGGTTAAGCAACAATTCTCACCATTTAAACAGACAATAACTTGAAGGTTTGATAAAATACAAGGCTGAATTTTAGTCTACTAAAAACAAAAGTTAACAATCTACTACTGGGATTCGAAACTAGCAACCTCAGGTTTCACTATTAGTACCTAGTAGTAGGCAATCGTTAAGAAATGTAAGCCTAATTTCGGAAAGCAGGGAAGCAAATCTAGATATCTACTGTAAAAATAGTGTTAGGGTGTTACCACACCAATCGATCGATGAATGAATGAAACAACGTCAATCGTCAGGTGCTACTACAATCGATCGTCGATCGATCGATAGTAGAATGGAACAGTCGACGTCGACTCCCACACCAGTCCATCGATCGACGATTTGGTGTGGTAACACTCATTGACCAGTACCCGTCGATTGGTGTGGTAGCACCCTAAGGTTGAGCTACATGATTTAAAATTGCCTTTCTGCTGTAGTCCCATATGTTTAGGAGCGTATTACGGGATGACATCAGTATGAGCGCGATTTTAAAACCCGCAATCATTAAATCATACGTAGCTTAACCCTTGATACATAAGGTTGTAAAAATAGGTTATAAAAGCTGAAAAACCGCTACAGTTGTATATGAGTTGTAAAGTATCACTCTTTTCAATACTTACGCTGACTTCAGCCTTTTGCCGCATGTTTTAGACAATTATAGTGAACATAATTTTTATAAAGCTATTTACAAACTAAGGCAGTGTTTCTTATAAATAGAGGTGGCGTAATCACATGATATTAAGAGCCTTGATACAATCATAATCATGGATTGAGGCGAATAGTTATTTTCAACATAGGCCTCCCGATATATTTCCTACAACCTTCGTTACAGTCTAACAAATAATTAGATTACGGCCTACCTAAAATAAAGCGATGAACATAGCGCGTATACTGAAGAGTATACTGTAGACAGTGTAGACTCTACACTCGTGACTCGCCACGATTAGTGAACGAATGAACTGATTCAATAATTTTGATTCATTAGATCAGCTGTTTATTTTATTACTTCATTATTAAATTTTCAAATAGTGATGACTCTGGGTCTTGGGTTATGTGATTTTAGTTTGTATAAGAATATCCTAATTTCTGATTTGATCTCGTAGAGAAACACCAAGCACAGTCCCAAAGATATGCTACTTTTTATCCCGCAAAAATGCACGGATCCTATGTGATAGCATAACAGTTCGCACATCCTACTATCATACTAATAAATGCGAAAGTTTGTGAGGATGTTTGTGGTTCAATCACGCCGTTACGGCTCAACCGATTTCGATGAAACTTGGAATAGATAGAGTAATTTACCTAGAACAGCATAGTGGCAACTTTTTATCTTGGTACCACGCGAGCGAAGCCGCGGGCTCAAGCTAATAAACTATTATATTTCTTCTTTTTCAAACATATTATAGAAACGTAAGTATAGCTCAGGCGTGTACCATGAATTCGTTTATCTGATAATGTAGAACTATTAGAAATCTCACTTACAGTGAACTGATAACAACTGCGTTTATTGACTTTTGACGATAAGGAGCAATCTTTGTAATCACATTACAATAATGAAATCTAGAAAGATAATCTTTTATTTTTAACTTATAAATAAAAATACCAAAAAGGCCCACGACTTTTGTCCCCAAGAATGGTAGACATTCTCTCAGAACTCCAGCCGCTAAGAAACTTCTAGATGTCTAAGGGGGGTTGTCAGAGATATGTCCAAACATTGGGACAGGTTGCAAGCCCATCGCCGCTTTAAGAATACTTACTAGTTTCCTCACGATGTTTCCTTCACAGTTTTAAGCGTATATGCGCTCAAATTTTATGAATACGAATATTGTGAAAAGTATATGCGAATGTTCGTGGTTTAATCATTTTGGTGGAATTCAGCAGAGATATTAATCTAGATTAACTTTGACTTTTTATGCTGGTACCACGCGAGCGAAGCCGCGGCCGGAAGCTTGTAACACGTTATGCACCACAGTATAGGGCATGTACGGTGGTACAAATCTAATTGAAGGAAATGGCAATAAATCTTTATAGGTCTTAGTGGTCGAGTGGACCGAACGTATTAAATAAAGTACATCCTACGTGGACGTGAAGCAACGTTCAGCACATTGACATTTATCACTGAGAGCTTCCGTGGCGGTTTTTACCATAGGCATTCACGATTGCCGTTTTTGTATGGAGTCACAAAAAGGGCGCCTACAAAAACCAGTAATCTATACACTTTTCACGGCTAAGCCACGATAACTGGGTACGAGGAACGAGGTACGCTGTACATGGTGATACATAATAAGAATACCATTCCATAAGGCGCTTATTCTATCAACAAAAAAAGAAAATGAGCGGGGAAAAAACAAACTGATATGACGCCAAAGCAAATTGTATATGGTTTTTTAAAATTAAAAATGTTGCATTTCCAAAAGTTGTAGAACAAACTTTATCGCCAATTATGTTTAGATTAAGCCTCATTCGGGATAGCATACATATTATGAATCACCTTGTATAAGGGTTTCCCTCGAAATACTAACGATGCATGTACTGAAAAATGTTAGAGCTATCGTTAAAATAGGGGACACTGCTGCCCATCCCTCGCTTTAGTCGCGTTACGCATCCACGGGTAGAAAGATATGGAGGGGCCTATTCTTCAGCCGGGGCTACCACGGACAGCTTCCTAATCAGAATTGAGTATTTCAATTATGTTTATCAAATAGCAGCAAAATGTAACAAAATACACACACCAGGTGATAACGCCAAAACACAATAGTCTGACATCATTAGTGCAACCACAATGCATGTTATCTGTGAAACTGATATTTCAGCTTGCAAACATTTTTTCAAATAAATTTACATAGGATAGGAACTGAGGGTCAAACCTGCTGTGACGACAGCAGACCTTTTTATGGCGAGACTGAAAAGCAGCGCAGCTGATTCCTCGACCATTTCACTTGTCTACATACATACCAAAATTATTTAGTGAATGTATACCCACCGGTAGGTAGGTACCTACTTACCTAAATCGTGTTTCCACTTCGATTCACAAACAATTTAAATTGTAAAAAGCTCACGGAATCGAACAAATGTTTTATCTATTCCGCGTAAAAAAACAAATCGGTTAGTTAAGCATTGAACTTTGAAATCAATGACCGTAACGATTTTGGGTCAACAGTTGGAAATAATCGATTAGATATTGAACACACTTCAGAGAGTAATTTAAAAGTTTAGTAAATCTATAATGCATTCAAGAATTTTAATGGAATTGACAATCACATCACAATAATAATGGCGATCGATTGATCACCTGGAGGTAATTAAAATTCTCATCGCACACGCACATGTCATAAAACGCATAATTTTGCGTTCCATTGTTATAATGAGTCAAACCTATGGTACCTATAAAGTTAAGTGTATTTACCTATCCGTCAAAGGTATATATCAATACCCACACGCTTACATGTTGTTGAGCAACTCAGGTGTCCAAAAACAGCTGCGCACTCTAATTTATATCGCCAATTTTCGAACACCTCTAAGCACCCAGCGCGTCAAAAGCACCTTACCATTCATACAACTTTGAAATCAATCAAGTTAGTAATAAAAAAAAAATGTAAGTACCTATAACACTTAGAAAACTTGTCAAAGAGTTACAAGTTGGCGTTGAACATTTCAATGCGCCTGCATGTTTAGAAAGTAATGTAACTTTTAACAGCGAATTCAAAACATCACCCATCATAAACATAGATACAAAACAAACGTTACCTACATTCGTACGGGTGCATAACGTAGTTTCTAGTGCATGAAATCAAAGTGGAATCGTGTCGCTTTACTCGCCCGACCGATGCACGCCTCATTAATTCATACCTAGCCTATTAGACCGGGAGACAGTCGTGATTTTATACCTTCAGACAGTTTCAGGTAGATAGCAATCGAAATAAAACTCATGATTTTTAGTTTAGTTGAATACATTATTTCTCAATGCGTACGTTAGTTACCGCGCCAATCAACCCTGTAATCATTGATCCTGAAACGCTAACACTTTGAACCCATTCAGTAGTTTTTTATATCGGTTCCACCCCAAACTGTGCAAGTCTATTAGACCGTGAGACCGTCATGATTTTATAATGTAATAATAAATAAATGTAAATACCTCAGAGAGTTTGAGTTGTATAGCAATCGAAATAAAACACTTGATTTGTTAAGTTGAATGTGTTCAACTTGTCAATGCGTACGTCAGTTACCATTCAACCCTGCAAATCCTAAAATGCTTAGAACCCATTAGCCAATTCAGTTGTTTTTACATCAGTTCCACCCCAAACTGAGCTACCAGCACTATGACAGCAAACCACCACCAGCTCTCGCCAAAAGCCTACGAACAGATGTGTTGTTACAGACCTTGAATCTCTGCACGTCCTCCATTGTGGCAGTTTTGCCATCCGACACGCAAGAGTGGAAGAAAGATGGAGCAACTGATACGCCCAGGGCTTCAGATGTCATTCCTGTACCTGGAAGTACAGACATTGAATTGGGTAAATAGAGGAATAGTTAAAATGACGATATAATCCATATCACAGAAAGGTCCAAAACATAAGAATTCGTAATGCGACAAAATTACTCTTTCGTAAATCATTCGTTATTCTAGCCTCAATATTTAATTTAACATGCATGTTATCAATGTAATCCATATTATTATCACAGAAAGATCCAAAACATAAGAATTCATAATGCAAGAAAAATACTCTTCTTTTTCGTAAATTATTATTCTAGCCTCAATATTTAACGTAGCATGCTGATGTACGTAATATAATTGAGCGACGAGTCTAATTTTGGTGTCCTAAAAAAACGAATTACCAACCTTGATTATAACCAGTTTTAATTAACTATCAGTCGTTTTCCTTCAGACTGAAAGTGAAATACAAAAAAAGAACTTCTGTTTTCTCCACGCGATTTACAATTTACATCAAGTATGCGGTAGCAAAATTAGCAATCGATGAATTCATTCAATAATTGTTCGTAAGTGCAAATATGAAATTACATAATTTCATTATTAGTGCCAAGTTTGGCATGATTTTAAATAGGTACTTGTATTTCTAGTCTGAATTCATTCTCTCAAAAGATTGAAAATAAGTCAATGGTTTTGCTTCTTAAGACATTTGTGTATGTTCAGAAAGGCAAGGTTGATAAGATCATTATGAACGGGAATAAAATGATATCAGTCAATATACTCTCTGTTACCTCAGAAAAGAAGTAGGTAGGTATGTTTATATTCAGAACTAAGACATTTGTAGGTCAGTGTTTCCGAAATCCCTTACGTTTGTTATCAAGTTCCAAATCGGGACGAAAAGCACCTAAGTACGTTCCACAAGAGCATATGGCATTGTCGTCATAGTCTGTACATTAAGTCTCGACAATGAATGACGTGCACACACGCTCGAAAAACATAAGAATACTGTGCACTGGCGACCCTTTTACGTCCCACAATCGCAACGCTACTTATTCGTCGTCTTCGGCGAGTCGGTATCCCTACATAGTGAACGGAAGTGTCGACATGCCTGTTTACCAAGCTCAAGCTGAGGCGAATCGAAACGTTCAATCGACTGGCTAATGTGACGAGAGGGCTCTTTGATAATACACCGCTAAGTGAAGTATGTTGCATAATATCGAACCTCATTTATTTAAGCCTGGGAACTTGTCTTAAACGAATTATGATTGTCTTATGATGTAGTTTTGTGTTGTTTTATTCCGGCCTGGTTTAAATAATGATAGGTTTTAACAAGCTATAGAAGTTGAACGCCCGTCAGGCAGGTACTTCTAAACCTTCCTTTCGTCAGCATGTACAAAGTTGATTAATCTAGAAGTTAATAGCACTGCACATTACGAAGTTGAAAGCTCCGACCAACCAAGATCAAGAGCAATTTAGTAATGACAGGATACAATCCTTATCCTAATCCGGTTAGCCAGTGCAAAAACACTCTCCATAAGTCAACTTTTACGATACCAATCGGAATTTAAAACATGTCTAGTGCGTCGATTACTCGATCTAGATCAACGCCAATTGCAGCTTTATTTTATTGCACTAAAGGCTTTTATTTCTTTACAACTTTGGAAGCTATCTGTCGCGTCTATCGGTCTAGTAGGAGTAGTAGGGTACTTGAAAGTTATAAAAACTATTACTGGTCGTGGCCGGTTTCGATAACGAATGAACTGATCACTGCTGAAGTATCTTTGGCTAGGTTATCTAATGCCATTTGATTTGTACAAATGTCCTGAAAACATATATTTAAAGCAAGGCAGGAAGTTTTATGAAGTTGTAATGAAGAATGGCAAAAATGTATTTACTTCAGTAACGAGAAGTTTATGTTCGATGCTTTTTCACAAAGTCAAAACAAACATAAATATCATCAACCAAACAAGGAAACTAAATAAACTATCATACACTTGACTTTAAAGTAACATTCGACAATATCTAACCGATAATAATTAGTAAGATTACGAGAATGACACGCAAGCTCGCGTGGGCGACGCTGCTGATGCAATGTGTTACATTAATCGTGCGATTACTAATCTGCAGGCTTCTTTGTTTTTTATTGAGTTTTAAAACGCGTACAGTTTGTATACTATTGACTTGACTTCCTTATTTACCCTTATTTAGTATTATATATCATTGAATTCAATAGTCATCCCAGTTTAGCAGAATGAACACTTTATCTCTGGAGATATGTCATAACTTCATAGGTATTCCCAAAGGAATGTGATGTTCTCAGTATAGATGGGCTGGACACAACAATGTCAGGAAGCGCTCATTACATACAATACACAGTGACGGTTTATAAACAAATTATTGCAGTGACTGGTTTTAGTGGACATAACAAGCCATAAAGCCGTGCTCAAACGACTTGCGATATGCTACTTTAATCATTGGACGTAAAGTTCAATCTGAAATACAATTTAAACATATTTTGGCTGTCATATCGCAAACCCTTTGAACACGGCCTAAGACTGAAGATATACACAATGGTGTATCGATAGTGTATTTTGTTTTACACACAAATGCGATAAAGAACATCGTTTCACCCATTATCACTTGCATGTAAAATGAACTCGTTAATGACATTAGACTTAAAGCTAAAGGAGGCATGTGTGCATCAGATATGATAACCAGTAGCACATGTTCAAAGACAAATAGAGCTAACCCTTTAAGAAATGTGGGAAATTAAATGACGTCATACCACATCCGCTGACTTGTAAGAATGTTTAGTAAGTCATTAACTTGATCTACGAATACATACTTGTATTATGATCATCTACTTATAACGGTGAGATAAAGCAAGAATTCGAACGTGTTTAGCGCTGTGTATGCTGTATGACGGTAGGTATCTGTAAACACTGTGCGGAAACCGGCATTTCCTGAAATTCAAAGACCATTCGATACGCACTGAAAGCTGTATTGTGGTCTGCGATATTTATTGATGCTAGTATTTCCTGAATGTCCTAGAAGACTGGCGATGGAACTTATTACATTATAAACTGCTGATTTGAGAAAATCAATCAATGGACTCTTTCTGTTTCCAACGTAATCTGTCAGGTTCGAGGACTCACCTGCTTTGTCAGCATTTGACGCCATTACTCTAAAAGTACCGAACAGTAACACCAGTAGCCGCTGTGTGCAGACCGGCAACGCCATCAAGATTCTGTAGACAAAAACGATTTTTTAAGACGAGTGGACAATGACCATACATTACCTAGCCGATTACAGTTTCTTTATAAACAATGAACTCGCTTTTTAACTTTTACTAAAGCCCATAATAAGAATAATATCCTATCAATCAAAAACGTCAAAAACGTGAGAGCACTGTTGGGAGTGGTGGTAGTGGCCCCGCCTTCCGATCCACAGGTCGTGGGTTCGAATCCCGGTCGTGCCCTTTTCAGGGATAACATACCTCAAGCTGGTCACTGACCAGATCAGCCAGAAAGAGTCAGAAGAAGAGTGACGCGATGAATAACAACGTCTAAGAACTAATAACATTTTGAGTGTACAGGTACTTTTGCGTCACAAAATGTTTATGGACTTAGGTTGTATAGGTTCTTATGCTCATTTAAATTTGAGTGTAAATCTTTATTTAGTTTCTTGGGATTTGTATAGCTAATTCTGCTCGCGACTTGCAGTGTTATTCGCAAACAGTAAAGTTATTAGAGCATGATTTAATGATGTAATAGAGATGTTTATCGACAGCCATGTTGGTTTATTTCAGTTATTAAAATGTATTCAAAAATATGCTTCAAAAATAATAATATCGCATCAATGTAATTTTGAAAGTAAAATTGGCCAAGCGCGTGTCGAACACGCAACAGTTAAGGTCTTCCAAAGTCAGTAGGTAGGTACTTATAGCTAAGTTAGGTTAGGTTATGAAATTTTCTTTAGCCATATGCCGTGTTGGCCTAGTAGAAGGTACCTCGACTTTCGATCGTCGTAGGTTCAAATCCCGGTACGTCACCCGGTTTTGTACAAAATCTCAATGGTGCACGAACTGGATCCGAAACCACGCTCTTCGGATGAAAAGTAAGGGTACCTCACACCAGGTCAACACGGTTCATACCAATGGAATACCACAAGGAAGCTCTACATTCCATTTTGTGAACAAGGAACATCGACAAAAATGATAGGCACCACCTTTGTTGCCTGATTCTTCTAGGCTTGGTCGCGAGTCTCGCGAGGAAGGCGTACCTTTACTTAGTTTCTATGACGTTTCAAAGAATTGATTTGTTTTGAATAATCAAAACATAACTATTTTTTTTAATATATTTTTTTAAATGTCTCCAGCCTTTTGGGCACTCTGCCTGTGGTTGGTGATCTGAACTCTGTTTTCTACTTGAAGTCGTAGTCGTAGAAAAAAAGAGTTCATTCCCAGAATTAATTTAGCTTAATTTTCAATTGTTATTATTATTATTTTTCTATTAAGTAATGTGTTTGATAATGTCCACTTGCAGTTAGATAATGAATCAATAATGATTTTTTATTTTTAAAACATATATTGGTATGAATCCAATTAAGATAATTATATACAACACAAATGGTATCAATACATAATCCGCTCTGTACAGGAAAATTTACATAACGTGAGAGCACAGGTTGTTGACTCGCTGCTGAATGCAACACCTGCTTGATAACACGATGATTGAGCGCACATTGTGCAATTGTATTCAGGGAAATTTAACATTACAACGTGTTCCGTAACTATCCTGACAGGAGCTAATACAAAAAAATATATAAGGGACAAAAAAACTGTTACCGTACCGTATCGTACTTTTTCAAATTAGTTTTTGCTATTTTTATCATATTTATATGTGAATCAGAAACTTATTTACAAAAAAAATATATAATACAAGTAAATATTTACAACGATTTTACAAAATACACAAAACGGTTGCAAACGATCTATGGATAGCTCAAATCAGAGCCGTAGCAGAGTCCTTTACGTGTCTGAAACGTTCATTACACAAGGTTATGGTGATACGTTGTAGATGGTAAAAGATTAGACATATTCATATTCTTTTTTGTTTCACTTATTATGGTACTAGCTTCTACCGCGACTTCGCTTGCGTGGTACCTACTAGCCTATAGGTAAAGAACTATATATCTATCCATGTATTGAAACACACTATTCCAGAAAACTCTATTTATTCGATGCTCTTGAACTGGCGACTAATTAAAACAAAAACGCAACGATAGCGCGTTCTACTTTTTCTAGTGGCGCCATCTAGTTTTGCCATCTATAACAATTTTTGCTTATAATCTAAACATTCCGCCCTCTCAAAGTGTGCCAGCACTTTAAACAAAATTTAACAAAACAAAACTATGCATATTATTAAACAATAATACTGTGAACAACAACTGCTTGTTCGTAGAAAATTAAATTATTTGTTAACAATAGTAAAACTACTAAAAGAGGACTAAGTTTAGGAATGTACTAGGTTTTTATAAGTGGACTGTAACACTGATAACTAATTATACTAACTAACATTTTAAATCTAATTAACATTGGGTTCATTTTCAGTGGGCAGTAAACACAATTTATGAACTGGTCGTTTCAAAATTGAATTTTTACATTGTAAACTGACCACCCGAACTAAGCCATCTGAACCGGGATGAACTTCTATTATTTTTCCCATTAACCATTTGGTGGGTCAATCTATTGTCTTTTATTAAAACTATATTACCTACTTTAAGATTGTGTTCAATACTAGTCCATTTTTGACGTTTCTGTAAATCAACTAGGTATTCTTGACTCCACTGTCTCCAAAATGATTGCAATTTCTTTTGTAAATAGATCCATCGTTTACTATAAGGTATGTAAGTTTCTTCAAGATTTTCATCCGGAACTACTGTTGGATTTTCTCCAATAAGGAAGTGACCCGGGGTCAAAGCTACGGTGGTACCTTCTTTATCGTTATCTAGAGAAGTCAATGGACGAGAATTGAGACAGCTTTCTATTTGACATAACAATGTTGAATATTCTTCATAAGTTAATTTGTCATCTCCTATGACACGGTTTAAGTGTCGTTTTATTGATTTTATATTAGCTTCCCATAAGCCACCCATATGAGGCGCTCCAGCAGGGTTAAATTGCCATTCTGTACCATCTTGTGCTACTAATTCTACTATTTCAGTTGGTATGTTTATCTTACTTTTGTTAGCCATTATTTCTAGTTCTTTGGAGGCCCCTACAAAATTAGTTCCGCAGTCACTGAGTAATTTTAAGCAATGTCCTCTACGTGCCGTGAAGCGGCGAAATGCAGCTATAAAACATTCTGTACTTAAACTAGTTACTAACTCAATATGTACAGCTTTGGTAACTGCACAAATGAATAACGCAATGTACGCCTTTTGGGTTTTGTTACATCTGCGTCCATTGAATAGTTTCAGGGTTATTGGGCCAGCAAAGTCAATCCCACTTATCAGAAATGGCCTTTGCGGTGTGACTCTACATTTGGGTAAGTTTCCCATTAACTGACTAACAGGTTTGCTTGAGTGTCTACAGCAAGGTATACATTGTCGTATCACCTTTTTTATGATGTGTTTTACACCTATAATGTGAAATTTGTTTCTAACATGATTTAACATCAATTGAACTCCACCATGTAAAGTTTTGAGGTGCGCTTCCCTTACAATCAGGTAAGCCAATTTACTATGTTTAGCTAATATTACAGGATGTTTTGTTTCTACATTGCATTGAGCGTTTTGAAGACGACCTCCTACTTTAAGAATTTTGTCATCATCAATAAATGGATTTAGATTTTTTATATTATTTTTTTCTATGCTTTCAGAATCTTGAGATAATCGCACCAAACGGCTCATTGCAAAGTTCAGTTCCCTAGACTTTAGGTATGGAGTGTAGACAGGTGAGGTTTCTTTCTTTACTTTACATTTGCATTTGTTATAGAACCTTAAACAGTAGCTTACTACTCTTACTAGTTTGTTTAGGGTTGAAAATCTGTCCATAATGTCTATTTCACTATTTGAGTATTTTTCTGTAACTAAACTACACTGCACTTTCACTTTAGAACACTTTTCATGCTCAGTAGGATTCACTATTTCACTTATGTCTTTCACAGGTATTTCACGGAGCTCACGCAGCCAAGGCGGACCGTTCCACCACAGCTCGTGCGACTGTAGCTCGAGTGGGCAGATGCCACGGGAAGCCACATCTGCCGGGTTGTCCTGCGACGCGACGTGATGCCATCTGCTTGGGTCTACTATGTTGGTGATTTCAGTCACTCTATTTGCCACGAAGGTGTTATCTGTAATGTCTATCCATCTATCTAGTTCTATCGTGGGCATGTTGCACAAGTTTTTTCTAAACGTTATCCATTCCGTTTCTATTGTTTCAGGAATTGGTTTGTCCCAATCGAGACTCTCTGCTATGCTAATTTGTCTATTTATTTGGCGAATATCTCCCACTAGAACCGTCGCGTCTTCTCCATCTAAGTGTTGTATCTCTCAAGTCACTTTCAAGTGTAGGTCCAATAAGGATGTTGTCATTAAGAGATTTTCCATTACTAGTTTTGACCAATGCGTCAAAGACAACACGGAGCTTAGTAGTGAGATGCTGCTCATTGATCACGGCGTGATGAGGTAAGTAGCAGATGCTATTGCTAGGTTTGTTTTCTGCTGAAACAGGTTCCATGTGATTTTGATCTATGTAGTCTTGCATGAATTCTAAATATCTATTGTGTAGATCTTGGTTTGTTTTAAACTTTCGTTCAACAGCAGCTAGTCTTTTCATTGCTATGGATGTCGATTCACCAGGATCAGGAGGATTCACATCAAAAGGTATTTGTACTTCATATCTTCCTTCTGTTGTTTTTCTAAGTGTTGTTTTGTAATGCTTTTCACATTTCTTCTCATCATTTGTCATTATTTTGTGTTCTGTTGCAGGTTCTTCTAGTTCCCAGAATCTACGGAGTACTGTGTCTATTTCTATTTTTGCATGATGAGCAAGAACTGTTGTTTGTTGGCTCTCAGTTTTGTTGCTATTTCCGGAGATGAGCCAACCTAGTGAAGTTTCTTGAGCCACAAGTGAGTTTAACTCATTTCGTTGTACCAATACACCCTGTTGTATGATGTCTGCAAAGATTTCAGCTCCCAAAAGAAGATCTATGCGACCTGGTTGTGTGAATGTATGGTCAGCTAGTTGTAGACTATGAAGTTGTGGCCAATCTACTATATTTGCTTGCTGTGGAATGTATGAGGTTAACGTTCTCAGTACATACGCATTGACCTTGATTTTTTCTTTTCTATTGTGTCTTGACATTATTTCAAACTCCACAAGTGCTTTGGTGACTGTGTTGTTTGCACTAACGCCTACTATGTTTCCTTGAATAGGAGATTTCTTCAAACCCAATTCTTGGCATGCACCTTCGGTAATCAATGATGCTTGTGATCCTTGATCGACAAGGGCACGCAGAATGTGGATGCTATTGTTTCTATGTGATTTTACTGCGACGAGAGCAGTTGCTAGTATTACCGGTGAGGTATCTATGGATGCTTTCATTGCGATCCTATCTATGTTTTCTATGCTATCTATGTTTTCTTTGCTATTTTTGATATCTTGTTCTACGGAGGTTTTCTGGTTGACTTCGTTTCTATTTGTGTGTTCCAATGTTGCCATGTTTACTATCTGGTTGGATTGCGAGCTTTGTGATGTTGAAGTGGTTGCACTGGGACCAGCGGGTATGTTGTATCCATGGAGAAGAGTATGGTGTTTGCGACCACATTTTCTACAGCTTGATTGTGTATTACATGCCTTGACTGAGTGACCTTTTTTCAAGCAATTGAAGCACATGTTGTTTTTCTGAATGTACTGTTGTTTATCATTGGCTTCCAGCTGATTGAACTTCTGGCATGAATAGATTCTATGATCTTCACTACAGTATACACATTTAGTAGGTGAAGTTGCAGAAGTGCTTGTTGCGAAGCTTTTGATTGTTGTTGCATTCTTGGAGTGTGGTTGGTTGTCTTTGCATTTGACTGCTTCTAGTGTTCTAAATCGTAACTCCAAGAACTCTGACAAGTCTTTCCATGTTGGAAGTCTATCTAGTGTTTCTATGCGTTGCTCGAATTGTCGGTGTGATTCAGTGTCCAGTTTCTGTATGACTATGTAGACTATGATATCATCCCATTGGTCTGTGGGAATATTTATGGCTTTCAGTGAGGTTATGCACTCGGATGTGATGTCTAATACTTCTCTAATGGCTTTAGGCGTTTCGTTGGCTATTTTTCTTTGATTAAGTACTCTTCCTATGTATGAATTTACTATGTGTCTGCGGTTGTTGTATCTTTTGTTCAGCGTCTCCCACATTATTTCATAGCTTGCGTCGGTGACTGGAATTTGTCTGACTAGGCTTTCAGCTTCACCTTGCAAACTAGACTTTAGGTATTGGCATTTGTTGACATTGCTAAGCATCTCGTTGTCGTTGATCAGAGATTTGAACAGGTCGTGAAAGGAAATCCAGTCTTTGTACTCTCCCGAAAACTTAGGAATTTGAATTGAAGGAAGTTTCACTTTGCACGCTGGGCTATGTGTACGGTTGTTACTCGGCATTTCTATTGAGACTGGTTTTACTATGACATCTAGCGCATTTAATTTTTCTTTGATGCTTGTTTTCAGGTCTAGGTAGGTATCTAAGCAGTTGTCGCTAATATTGTCCGTGAAGTAGCATAATTGCAGTTTTTTCTCAGCAGAAGCCGCCGCCAACTCGTCATGTCTGGTTTGGAATTTCAGCCAATAAGTTTCTAATAAATCTAGTCTTGTTTCTAAATGTGCTTTTGTTAGACGTTCTTTTGGAGACTTTTTGAAGTTTTCTAATAGTTTTCTAATGAGGTTGCATGTTTCTAGTTGTCTATTTTGAAGTTCTTCCATTTTGAAGTCTAAAGGCACTTTGTTTGATCAATGGTTTGAATTTTACTAAATTTGAATAGGTTATGAGATTTTAGTTCTATTTTTTGCTAAGTCTAAATGTTCACTAATTTTTCAAAGTATCTGACACTATTTGCAATTTTCAAAGTTTTTGGCACTAATTAATAAGTCTTTGACACTATTTGGAATTTTTATAAGTATTTGACACTAAATTTGCAATTTTTACAAGTCTTTAGCACTAATTGGAATTTTTATTAAGTATTTGGCACTATTTATGCAATTTTTACAAGTCTTTGGCACTATTTTTATTTTTTTTGCAAGTATTTGACACTAATTTCACTTCACTTTTACTATGTCTATTACTCACGGTACCGCCAAGTCCAACACTGTGATCCATAAACACTGTAATCCGTTTGAGGCACAACGCTAGCACTATTTTTGGCACAACACTAGGCACTAAACACTTTCCTATTTAAACACTCGCGAAACTATTTTATCCGACCGAATGGACAAATGTCCATGTATTGAAACACACTATTCCAGAAAACTCTCTATTTATTCGATGCTCTTGAACTGGCGACTAATTAAAACAAAAACGCAACGATAGCGCGTTCTACTTTTTCTAGTGGCGCCATCTAGTTTTGCCATCTATAACAATTTTTGCTTATAATCTAAACAATATCTATTTGAAGTTTCAACGAAATTGGTTGAGCAGTTACGGCGTGATTGAACAACATCCATCCAAACATCCTCACAAACTTTCGCATTTGTAATATTAGTAGGATAGGATAGTAGGATTTCTATTCCTGGATGAGGCTGCTACTTCGGAGGAGGTAGGGCACAGTGAGATTTTCTCGCTCTAAATTGGAGCAGCCCGCCTGGGGAAGTACCTCAGCCTTACAGAAGATCGCAGCCAAATAACATTATTAGTGTTGTGTTCCTGCGGTGAGTAAGGTTGCCAGAGCTCTTTAGGGGGGGGGAGGGGTTCAGCAGGCATAGGCGACGGTAACAACTTACCATCAGGAGGGCCGTAAGCCTGTTTGCCTCCGTATAACATAAAAAAAAACAATAGGAGTCTGCCTAATAGCTAGCTATCAGCCAGGTTCGTAGCTGCATAGTTGGACGATTAACGTTATGTGGTTTGCGGTATTATAAGGAAAATCAAGGAAATTATAAGGTCATTTATCATATTTCATACCAAGGCCTTCATAATAGAGACCCATAAACATTCCATACGATTTAAAACATAAAATGGTAACGCTTCATTTTTTTACTCAGAACTAAAGTTACCACACAGCCATTTGTAGGATTTTTTTTCTATAATATATGTTTTTTAAAGTATTTCCCGCCAGGACGTACATCAAATCTCATTAAAAACTTTGAAGATATCAGAATAGAGTGCAAGACCAGATCTTATTTTAAACTAGCTTCCGCACGCGGCACAACTCGCGTCGCACCTAAATTTTTTTTTTTTTTTTTAGTTATTCCTAGTTTACAATATTTATTGTATCCTACATAATATTACAATCTAGCCAAGTAGGCTAATGAGTAATTTGACTTTGACATAGTTTTATAAAGTAAATTATAACTAAGAATGTGTCCAATAGCACTTTTCTTACAGTTTCTATTTAAGGGGAAGACACTTTGTTATTGTTCTTCTGTGTTCTTTATAAGTAAATAAGTAAAAGCGCCTAAATAAAAATAAAAACAGTATAGGTACTGTACGAAAATCAAACATTTCAAGTAGCATGCAAAGAACTAGTAAACAACTAAGACGAATCCGCTTGTAAAGTAGGTAAACGCTTGGGCGAACACGGTTGCCTGACACGGTTCAATGCTACGCCTATTGTACAATAGGCTTCTTGTGACGGCCGTATGATTTGTGTGACCTAAGACCCTTTTGCTAGTAGGTTTGTATGACAATCCTACTTCCTACTAATGCTAGTAATATTATAAATGCGAAAGTTTGTGATGATGTCTGGACGTTTGTTGTTCAATCACGCCGTAAAGGCTCAACCGATTTCGTTGAAACTTGGAATAGATAAAAGTAAACCTAGAATAACTTATAGGCTTCTTTTTATGTATGTAAGACGCGAGCGAAGCCTCGGGCGGAAGCTGGTAGGTTATAATGAGCAATATTGACCATAGGTTGAAATAAGCCCCGCGTGTTTTACTATGCCGTTAATTCGGGAAAATAGCAGGCCTACCAAGGCTTGATTAAGATGTCAACAGGACGCTAACCCCCTTATTCATAGAATTTCGGCACAGTATGACATCTTATCACAGGATCTATTGCACACTCAACTGCCTCCAGGGCGGGTGGCCTAGTTATATCAGCATACTACTCCGAAACTCTCAAGCAAACGTGAATTCGTGACGTAGTAAGCATGTTTTACCTGGAATACTAAAAACGCAAATACACGTGCACTTCGAAATATGGGTTAATGATCTTTTACGCTTTGAGAGAGCACATTTTTGGAACCAGAGGTGACGAAAGTGACCTAAACATAATAATACTTGCTTGTCGTGTCACTGATTCTTTCTTGGTAATTCTGTATTAGGTCCGTGACCGACCAGGTTGAGGTATGGTGGCACGGAAAAGGGCCATAATAAATAATAATTATTCTGCATTAGGTCAGTGATCAGGATGAGGTATGGTAACACCCAATAGTGACGACCCAATAGCGGATGGTGCGAGAGACACACACTCTTTAGAATTTAGACCCATTTAGAATTTATTAGTTTCCTAAATTATGCATGTAATTTTTATTTTTGTATGTTTTTTTGTTTTTTAGTTTTGTCAGTGTATTTTTTTGTAGTGAATTTTTGTTTTTTCAATTTCTTTTAATTTTATTTTTTACTGTCTGTGTGTCGCTTTGTTCTGTCCCAATGTGCCGTTACAAATAAAAACTTTTTCTTTCTTTCTTTCAATACATAGTTGTGATCCCACACTAGGATTCACTGTGTCGTGGGTATCAGAAACTACGAGTACCATGGTACCACAACTCGGAACATAATTATATTTGCAGATCATGCAAACATTCGTCCCGCAGCGGGAATCGAAACAAATTTTTGAAGATAATGCAAACATTTGCCTATTGGAGGACCTACGGGGACCGGGCCTGCAGTGATACGCAGCTGTTCCAAGCATGTTTTACTATTCAGATAGCATAAAATACAGACAAAAGGCTTCGTAATTAGAGTACCCCATAATTCGAAGGTGCCGTTACGATGCGCCGACGCGACGAATCAAAATTCAGGTCCAACTATAAACAAGCATTGTTTCCGACTGTACTATACGATGGAGGTATAATATAGTACAGTCAGCCATCCATCACAAAAATATTTCAACCTCTACAATGTGAGTGACCAAATACACTGCACCATTAATGTAAAAGTATACAGAGTGATCCATCAGGAAGGGTCAGCAGAAGTCTGAAACTGTGAGTGATAGAGAAATTTGTTGTTGATTTTAGAAAAAATGGATTTATGTATTTTCAGTAAAAGTCTCGTATAGTTCAGTCTTCCCTATACTGACCCTTCTTAATGGATCACCCTGCATACATAGTATTACATTATAGTAGTAGGTTTATAAAGTTTGATAATAAATAAATATTGCCGTTTTGTTTGTGAAGGTGCTTTAGAAATGTAAAAATTTTAGTTAAATCTCGAATGTATAGATATTTTTTGATCAGCCAAGTTACTGAACTACTTCTGATTGTAAAATACTATTACGAATTCTGTGGTATAATACCGCGGTATTGTGAAAGTCTGATGCCTGACATTATGGCGAACAATCACAATGGCGGCATGATACAATAATGAGCCAATTGGATATAATTCGCTAAATAAAATAAAAATAAAAATAAAATAATTCACTTTTTCTGAGCTGAAATGTGAGAAGCGAACTTACGACGTAGATTACTGTATAATGTTGTACTGAACATTTCATAAAAAACAATCAAACTATTCAAAAAAAATTAAGATATAAAATGCTGAATTTTGATGAATTTTGCCATGGAGATAGATTAAACCCTGAGGAAGGACATATGCTACTTTTTGTCAAGCAAAGCCGTAGGCAGCTGGTAGTATTGTAATAATCGTATCAAGCCATTGTTACTTTCAGAGCTGCTATATTTTATGTTTTTAATTTATTGTGAACATTAATTAATGCCAAGTATCCATGATTCATGACCCATAAATAGAACAATTAACTGATTGTTTAATATAACTGTGCTTGTGATAGAATTCAGTTAGTACCATCAATATTTTTTTTCAAAAGATACTCTCACATTCTCGCTTTGTTCGCACAATTACTACATGGTCAAACAGGATATGTCTCAGCATAATGCTATACCATAGCAAGTCTTGCGCTAGTTTTATCAATTACATGTAACAGCCAAATCCAACCAAATTACATGTAACAGCTGATAACAAAAATCATCATCAGCCATGCTTGGTTGTGTGGAACAGCTTCACCTAGTTTTTAAGACGTTTCACAGTGATCCTAGTGATTTTATTGAAATAAGCCTTTTGACTTGACTATAAGGGCTTACCTTCGTATCTCATCAATTTGTTCTTCATCAGGCAATTCCACTGCTGCAAACAAGTGCATCTCTCCATTTCTACCAAACACTCCGCCTGGTATTTTCCTGTTGGAAAACAATGATAGTTGATGAGATTTTGGCTGTCATTTGCATCTAACATTTCAGAGTAGTCATAGTGGACCTGATGAGTCACTGGTTTTGTCATGGTCCCTGCTAAAGCAGGCAAAATGGATTGCCTGATAAGGGAGGTATGTTTTTACACACAGAGATACCAATAGTCTTTACAAATCATTATTTCTGATAATCAATCCACACTTTATTGTGAAAATATAGTATATATATATATACTCTTTTTATGAGTGTAACTTTTTTGCAACTGAACATCTGAACCAATTTTAATGAAATTTGGTATGTAGATAGGCTTAACCCAGAGGATGGAAAAATGCTATGTTTATGCAGGTACTGCGCAAACGAAGATGCAGCAGCCTCAAATTACTGTAAGTTAGGTATTACCAATTATTTATGTTCAACAGATTAAGAAAACAAAAGAGACAATCTTACCTGAGAAACTTTTTGAGGACACTAGCAATAGTATATACCGAGTAGTTGTCAACATTGACTAGCCGGCCAGTCTGCAGAAAGTGAATGAGCTTCTTCATGGCCCCCTGGTGACCGGGAGCACGGAACACATCTCGACGCAAGGGTGCCTCCTTGTTTAGCTTCAAAATCAGCACCTGCACAGCACAATGGATTTGATACATCACCAATAACTCTCAAAGCACACTTAAGCAATGCAATGAGGTGTGTTTTCTGAAGTGACTTGAGTTGACTTGGCCACTAACTTTATATTTTATTTAGGGACTTTGAGTGGCTTAGCAACTAAGTTGGTATAATATAATATTATATCCTGCAGCAACATGGAGTTTAACCAACTCAAGTAAGTGGCCCAGCCAGTTGGCTGAGTCTGAGTTGGTTAAACTCCATGCCTGTGAAGCGTCTTTAGTGATGAGTTGATTAAAGTTTGATAGTGGAATGGAGCCCCATTGACCGTTCGCGTTGCGGGATCGAGTAACTAACTCAACTCGCGCATCAGTAACAAACTATATGAAAGACAGGGTAATTCTACCAAAACACGATCAAGCGGCTAATAACTAACATGGCATAATACTAACAAGCAGAGGACCCGGAATATCGTCCTTGCAGACTTCTAGCAGAGGGGCACCGAACTTCACTTTTTCCAGCCTTCTCGGGTATGGCAGCGAATTAGGATGCCCGCAAGACGTGACCACATTGCTCAATGTAGCTGCTCGCCGATGCATTCTTCTAGCCCAGCCACTCATTTTGCTAAATTCACCAATAAAAACGATTTCACTTTTCAATCCGATGAGAGTTTTCAGTTATTTGGAATGAACAGCCAGACGCATCTTGAATGGTGCTTCAGTAATCTGGTAATCTATAGATATTGATGGATTGCTTTCAACAAATCTAAACGAAAAATTGTTGTAGGACTAGTAATGGGTCTCAGTTTGTCTAGTATTTTTGAAGATATTAATAACGAATATTTTAATTTTCCTGATTGATTTCGACGATCGAACGAGGAGCGCAAACGCGACCGCCCACCCCCGCGTCGTAGTTTACCACAGACTAAAAAAATAACAAACAAACTAAACAAAGCACCGCAGACAGACTCTGGTAACGCAAGGAACAGAAAAAAAATACAGCAAAGCCATAGCATAGACAAATAAAGCTAAGCGTCAACTAGCCCGAGGCAGACTTGAGACAGTACCGCCGCCGAGTTGCTAAGGAGCTTTTCCATCTACCTCACAACCTTTTCAGGGCCAACACACCTCAACCACTGGTACTGACCTATTACAGGTTGATCAAGAAAGAATCAGTGACACGACAAGCAAGAAATCATCATATATCTGCGGATATCAAATAAAAACCTGCCGTATAGCGTAGGCAATAATTATGTAGGTTCATAGTTTATTAAAGTATCACCAATGCCCGGTATGGAATCCCAATTTGTTTTGTTCATTCATGGATTTGTGGGCCCAGCTGCGGGGCGAAGCTAATGCCCAACAAGGTAGAACGAGGTATTTGTAAAAACAATACACTCCTCAGTCAATCAAACAGTCACCGTCAACGAGGACTGTCATCGAAATAAATGTAAACGTCAACAGCAAGGCAACAATCATACGCACGGCGGCGTAGACCGACTCTGTTTACGACGCACGGACAAGGACAACGCGTACCTTCCTAGGTGGACTACCTAGTACACGTAGCCCCTTCGTCCATGACGCTACGCAAAAGTGACGGAATTCATTAGAAACTAGAGTTGCGGACTGATTGGAAACTCTGACTCGTCCACGACGCTACTGGAATTTCCTGAAACTCAGTCACTCAGTACACGATTTTATGTAAACAAAGTTTTGAAAACGAAAATAATTAACACGACTAGTTATAATTCGAGCGAGGATAAGGAATTATTACTTCTCCAGTCATATAGACGTCAGAATCACATATAATTACTTTTTATTCGTTAATTTTTCAACAGTTTCTCGAAACCAGTCGCCTGGCGACCAGCATGTCGAGTCGCCAGGAGACTAGTTACAAACGCGTTCCTTTTGAGTAGCGTCGTGGACGGACGCGCATTGAAATACTAGTGCTATCGCAGTCAGGCTACTCATAAGTGACTACAGTTTCAGTCGCGTTCCTTTTGAGTCGCGCCGTGGACGAAGGGGCTTAGTGTAATTTTAGCCCCCTGAGTTTCAGGAAATTCCAGTAGCGTCGTGGACGAGTCAGAGTTTCCAATCAGTCCGCAACTCTAGTTTCTAATGAGTTCCGTCACTTTTGCGTAGCGTCATGGACGAAGGGGCTTAAAGTCTTCTTTGCTGTTTACTAGTCTGTCTGTGCAACGCGTGCGCTACGCACCACCTCGGGAGAATAGTGTTCTGTGCGTACCACAGAGTACTTTTGCTACGTACGTTCCTTTTCGGTCTTTTCGGTTTTTCTTGGTCTACGGTTTTTCTCCGCCCGCACATTTTGCAGTTGCATGCATGCAGTGTTCAATTGATTGCAAGAAATTATGCAAGACTACGATGATGATTGGGAAAGTGATTCAGGCACAGGGCCGACTACTGTCCATCCGTCAGTACCGGCTCCAAGATTGAATTACAATGCCCGAGTGTTTCGTCCAACTGCTGCAGGTGCGGCAGGCGGAACCAGAGGACGCAGCAATGAATCCAACTGGAGGGCACGTGGGGGGCCCCCTAGTGACTCCAACCGCCGCGACAACAATCGCGATAATCGTGATAATAACCGTGATTCTCGTAGCCACCGCGGCGACAACAACAGACCAGGCTTTCGCGACCAAAATGGTCCTCAGAAAACTATGTCCGTTCCTTCCCAGAAAGTTGGACGTATCATCGGCAAAGGAGGCTCTAAAATACGTGATCTGGAGTACGAGTCGGATGCGAAAATCAAAATCGGCGATTCCAGTGGAGTTGAAACTGAACTTACTTTGATTGGATCTGAGGAAGCGATTGCCAAGGTTGAGGACTTGATAAATGACCTCATTGTCGATAGAGCTCCGCATGCGCCGAAGGAAGACCTAAACACAAGCAATGGCAGTAATGGATCTACTGAATTCTTCAAGAAAAACGAAGCTGGAGTGCAAGTCATTGATTGGAGTAAACTAAACGCTCATCATGAAAACCATCAACAAGAACGGTGGAACAACTTGCCTCCTATCATCAAAGATTTCTACACGGAAGATCCAGAGGTTGCCAATATGGATCCTGCTGAAGTAGCCCGCTGGCGTAAAGCTAATAATGATATCCAAGTCAAGAGGACCTTTGATGAAAAACCTGGAATGAGACCAGTTCCAAACCCGGTATTGACATTTGAACAAGCTTTCCAGCACTACCCTGAGATACTCCAAGAAATCTACAAACAAGACTTCAAGACACCCTCACCAATTCAAAGTCAGGCTTGGCCTATCCTTTTGAGAGGTGATGACTTGATTGGCATTGCTCAGACAGGAACTGGTAAAACTCTAGCCTTCCTTCTTCCAGCACTTATTCACATTGAAGGCCAGACAATACCTCGGGAGCAACGTGATGGCCCCACAGTTCTGATTATGGCACCCACAAGAGAACTTGCACTGCAGATTGACAAAGAGGTGTCTAAATACCAGTACAAAGGCATCAAGTCTGTCTGCCTGTACGGAGGTGGAGACCGTAGAGAACAGATCAAAGTGGTGTCTAAAGGAGTTGACATAGTCATTGCTACACCAGGCCGTCTCAATGATCTTGTCATGGCTAGGCATCTGAACATCATCAATTTCTCATACATTGTCTTAGATGAAGCAGACAGGATGTTGGACATGGGTTTTGAGCCACAGATTCGCAAGTCACTATATGATGTTAGGCCTGACCGCCAAACGGTGATGACCTCTGCCACATGGCCAAGTGGTGTACGCAGACTTGCCGAATCATACATGAAGGACCCCATCCAGGTCAATGTGGGATCATTAGATTTGGCCGCTGTGCACACGGTTACACAAAGAATTCAATTTGTGGATGAAGACGACAAAGAAGATGCTTTGTTTGAATTCATAAACAACATGGAACCCAATGACAAAGTTATTATATTCTGTGGTAAAAAAGCAACCGCTACTCACATCAGCACAGAGCTGGCTATGAAAGGAATAGAATGCCAATCTTTGCATGGAGATCGAGACCAAAGTGATAGAGAGGCAGCTTTAGAAGAAATGGTTGATGGCACGGTCAACATTTTAGTTGCAACAGATGTTGCATCCAGAGGCATAGATATTAAAGACCTGACTCATGTTATCAACTTGGACTTCCCGCGACACATTGAGGAGTACGTTCACAGGGTAGGCAGGACAGGACGTGCAGGGAGAACTGGTGTGTCCTTGTCATTTGTCTCAAGAAAAGATTGGGCTCATGCTAGAGACTTGATTAAAATTCTTGAAGAAGCCAACCAGTATATTCCTGATGAATTGGAGGATATGGCTGAGAGGTTTGAAGCTATGAAGGTACGCCGGGACAAAGAAGGCGGCGGCGGCGGCCGAGGGGGCCGGGGCGGAGGCCGCGGCGGGGGACGCAGGGACAGGTGGTAGATTCTATCCTTAAGAGTAACTTCCTCACTACCCACCTATTGATTATTCAACTTAGTAAACTAAGATTTTTGGTTGTGTGTTAGTATGGGCTGAAAAGCCAATTCCAATCAGCCTATAGATTTAATTTATATTTGAGAACCTGTAACTAAACAATATAGAAACAGTGTTCCATCCAGCTGTTCCCAGTATTCTTAAAAAAGATTATGCCAGTAAGAATTCTGAGAATTTCTCATCCCATTATTCTTACCTTGTAAAGTTATAACTTCTAGTAAGAATTATGAAAAATTCATTTCATTATTTTTATTAGCAATTCCTAGAACCATGTTAAAACATCCACTCATAATGAACATTTCTTTATTATTATTAGGTTTAAAAATTAACCTTTGGCTTGGTACAAAAAATTCAAAAACCTCGAATTTTAGTCGAAATGAAACTTGAGTGTTTTTTTGTACATACCTACATGGATATGGTAGAAATATTGGAACCATGAATCCCAGTAGTGGTACCTACTGGGAAGAAAATTTATTTGGTAAGAATACTGGGAACAGCTGCAATCTTGTGATAAGCTGGACTTATCACTAATAAAAGGTACCTGCCTAAATTACTAAAGGGAAAAATGTGTTGCGAATGAATATTAAAAGTTTATAGTAGTAAAAATAATACGAAACTTCGTATTCTTTTCTACATACCTCGTCGACACGACATTAATTGCACTAGCTAAACATTTGCCCCCTCACAATAAAACTTTGTGCTAAGGCTGTGATTATTTTGCATAAGCCAATTAACCTTCTCTTAGTTATAACTTTATTTTAGTATCTACCTAATTGTGTAGAAGTAGGAGTTTTTCAGGGAGAGATCTGGATTATTTTTATATTCAGGAAGTATTGTATGAGCGCGTAAACTGTATACTTTTGTAGTTTGGTAATGTTAAAGTAACTTTCAAAAGGTTTATCGTCGATTAAATGTTAATAAAACCATTTTCTGTTTTTTGACGCATGTATTTTCAAATTTCACATAGTTTTATGACAGCCATTTTATTGAAATACGACAAAGCGTAACGAGACAAAGGGTCAAAAGTCCAATTACTTAATAATATAGAAACTGGAAATTTGATCATAGATAGGAGTAACACTTATACTTTAATATTACATATTAAATAGGAGTTACTTATAATTCTACAAGCGTGCACTGCTAACAATTTAGTGCGAATTATTAATTTTTTCAACACTTACTTCAAATGGTTAAATTTATAGGACATTTTTATATAAATAGATCCCTAATAGTGTACCAGTGTCACGAAATTCGTCTTCCTTCCCTGAAATAATAAAAAATAACGACGTACGAGTCGCACTGTACATCGACAGAAACAACAGTTAAAAATAAATAATAGCAATATAATCACTAAAAGAACTATACAGAGTAGACATTTATATAATTTGTATACGTTTTGTAAAAGCGGAGCTTAGACGATCTCTAATCTTTTCATTTCTTTGTGTAGTTCGATACCCATTTTAGCTGGCGAGCGAGTTACTATGACGTTAGCTTTTTCCAAAGCCTTGATTTTGTCCATGGCACCTCCCTTGCCTCCTGAGATGATGGCTCCGGCGTGACCCATTCGCCTGCCGGGGGGAGCGGTCAGACCGGCAATGAACGAGACTACGGGCTTGCCCTGCCTTCCCTAGAAACAAATAACCCAGATTTAAAAACAGTAAATACTTAAATCAAAAATACAGTCAAAATTCTTTACACGCCTCAAACAGACAAGTCACCAAAAAGATAGACTTGGTCAATACTTGATGAGCTGAGTAAGCCGCCGAGCCGATGTTTTCCTGCATCGTTTTGAGTACGAGTTGAAGCGCAAATATATTTTCCGAATTCAAAAATCCATTGGTTCCGGAAGCGGGATTAGAACCTACTACTTTCGAATTGGAAGTTGAATAACTTACACCAGCACGGCTCACAATAATGATAAAGTCGTAGATATGTTCTCTTATATCCCGAAAGGAGGTTATTCTATATATACGTATGTATTTTGATGTTAGGCACGTCTACTTGAATTCAAACTATACCAACACCTACTCGTATGTGCATTGAAATAAATTATATAGGGTTATTTTTTTAAACGCGCAAATCCTTGAAATACTTTGTTCTGATTTGATAGGAAAATTGAATTAAACCAAAGTTTGCAATAATCTGTATAAAGCTCTGCCTCCTAAACTAGCGTTACCTGTGTATGTCGAGTCAGTTCCTTCCCATTTAAAATGATAAAAGTAATTACAATTAGGTATCGTAAATAAAAATAACAACGTAAAAGTTACTTTTTTTTTATAAAATGACCCCACCGCAGAATTTAGCATTTTACGCATCTCGTTGCGCAAAGTATACAAAAGCAACAAAATTTTGGCAAAGACTTAGCGTTTTTACTACATTTGCGGCTGAAATTGATGCCTTACTTCCATAATCTACTAATATTATAAATGCAAAAGTTTGTGAGGATGTTTGGATGTTTGTGGTTCAATCACGGCTAAACGGCCGAACGGATTTGGATGAAATTTGGTACAGAGATAGATTATAGTCTGGAATAGCATATAGGCTTGTAGGTACCACGCGAGCGAAACCGCGGGCGGAAGCTAGTATTTCATAAGTTGATTGATGAAAAATTTGTCTCAAATCAATTAATTGCAATTTAAATCAGCAGAGGTTTAATTTGCGCTTTTTACAATAACCCTGTATACTACAAAATGAAAAAAAATATGAAAGTGTAGGTAGATACATAGTGCATTCCAATAAATATGTAAAGAGTAAAGCGTCGACGGGAAAGAAAACTAATGCAATTTTGCTAAGACTAACAAATGAAGTAGGTACCTAAACTAGTAATAAAAACAAAAAATAAACTTATATTCATTCCGTGGTTTACCTTTTTACTCTGTTCAAGGACAAAAGAAAATCAGTATTAGTTAAAAGCAACAAAAAAAACAAAAGATTCGCGCTAGCTTACTTCCTAATGCTGAGGTCACATTATCAGTATTCGGTGAAGGAACGCATTGTGTTCGGTCTACAAATTGCACGTGAAATAGTTCGCCGTAGCCCGATAATGTGGCCCCAGCTTAATGCATGCAAAAAAAAACCCCTTTCTTTCTTAAATAAATTAGGTCCTTATCATTTTCGCACAAGACCCTTTGGAGTTAGAATGTACCAGAATAGAATTGAAAACATTTTTCTATCTATCCGCGGATGTCGTAAGAGGCGACTAAGGGAAAAAGCTAGGGATGGGCAGCGGCGTCCCTCATTTTAACAACGATAGCTCTAACTGCGCTCGCCAACCCGCATGCCCAGCGTGGTGAATATGGGCAAGTCCTCCCACATGATAGGAAGTCGCTCTGTTTGTGGGGGAAGCAGTGGACGTCGTCGTACGGCTGAAATGATGATGATGATGATCTTCGTAGATAGCTTCAACTTTGGGGAAGAACATTAGCTACCTTTTATCTGGGTACCAAGCGAGCGAATCAGCGGGCGGGAATAGTAGGTTTTTTTTTTTTTTACAACTAAGGTGGCAAACAAGCATACGGCCCACCTATTGATAAGTGGTTACCGTAGCCTGTGTATGCTTGCAATACCAGAGGCATCACGCACGCGTTGATACACTTACCGAATTGTGTTGGATCAGGTATTCAGAGGCGAGCTCCTCGGCGTTGCCTCCGATCTCTCCGATGAGAATGATGCCCTTCGTTTCAGGGTCTTTGAGGAACACCTCCAAGCAGTCGATGAAGTCGGTGCCGTTGAACGGATCACCTCCGATGCCCACGCAGAGGGACTGGCCCAGACCCGCCTGAAAATCATACAAAGCATCATCAGTGAGGTATCATCATTATTAGCTTGATGAAGTCAGTTGGCAGAGTGGGAGGTTTCAGTAAATTTTCTTCAAAAAGCGGCGGTGGGCTTGCAACCTGTCACGAGAATAAGTCCCCCTTATACGTTCTTCGAGGATCTAATCGTTTTCCTGACGACACTTCAAACCTACTATCTTAGAATATAATAGTAGATATTGTAAATGCGAAAGTTTGTGAGGATGTTTAGATGTTCGTTGTACAATCACGCTGAAACGGCTCTACCGATTTCATGAAACTTGAAACAGATAGAGTTCTTTACCTAGAATAGCATATAGGCTACTGTTTATCCCGAGCGAAGCCGCGGGCGCAAGCTAGTTACCTAATATAGACAAGATTGTCGAGGGCTGCGTCACAGAAGAGTTAGAGCATATTACGCAGAGATACGATTTGTTGATAAGACCTGACGTAACAGTGTGATCGATAAGGTAATGTTGTCAGTCATACACATTTCAATCAGCGATCAGATGCGCGATCCATAAATAAACAGAACCCAAGGTCAATTGAATCAGTGGAATGACGATCAAGACCGTCGCATAATACGTAAATCATGTTAATTTTTCTTGTCGGTCATCAATACGTAACATCTTATTTGAAGTTCGTGAAGCTATAATCTGTATCACAGTAAATAAAGCACAGTAAACTTTCTGATAAGAATATTTATGTGAGTTACAGTGAGAGTGAGTTTAGTCAAAATAGTGTTGATGAAACCTCGATATATTTGAAAGACCTATCCAACGTTACTTCACATGTAAGAGAGGTAACCACAAAAAACTTTTTCTCCAAGTTTTTATAATACAAGGCATATGTTTTTATTGCAAAATTCAGCGCGGTAGCAATAATAGTCTGAAAGCAAAACTGCTGAATAGGTCGTTCGGACGGACATGGCGTAACTATAAGGGTTCCTAGTCGGACTTCGGAACCCTAAAAAGAAACAACATCATCAGCATCACATAACGAAAAATAAAATAATTAAAATTAAAAAACTTACCGCGGTTGTCTGATGGCAGGCTTCATAAGTCAGGGTGCCAGACCGGGACACGACACCGATCATTCCCTTCTTGTGGACGGCAGCCGGCATGATTCCAATCTTGCACTTGTCCGGGGCGATGATACCGGGGCAGTTGGGGCCGACGAGGCGGGACTTGTTCTGCCTAGTGAGGGCGTGTTTGACACGCACCATGTCCTGGAATATCGAGGTTTTGATAATGCAATTACCAACTGACTCTCAGACTCAATCAACCGTCACTGATCCACAGTCATCATAGATCGAGATGCGTGGGAAAGGGGAGGGAGACTTTTGCCTGGGACATACATAGGTACATACATAAAATAATTAATTCATACAAACTGTACACAAGAACAAAAGTAAGACACACACTAATACAAAAATCATAGCAGTGGACAAAAAATTACGCCCATTTCCCGGAGGGGTAGGCAGAGACCACGGCTTTCCACTTGCTACGATCCTGACATACCTCTTTTACTTCATTCACTCTCATCACATTCCTCCTAAATGCTCTTCAGTTTAGGGTACTCTTGACCTGGCTTTTTTCCGTCTACGATTTGGTCATTAAGTGTATTATGAAATTTATCCTGAGAAAATACTTTACTGCTAACAATAAGGTAACCAATTTCTGTATTAAGAGAGTCCAATGATATAATTTATCTGATCATTCCCGACTGCAGAAGGCATTGTCTGCTATCAATAAAAACAAGGTCAACCACTAATTTGAAAATGGGTGACATACAAATAATGTATCTCATTGTTACATAACACTTACATGCTGAGGCACACCTTCAGTGATGCACACAATGAGTGGTACTTCAGCCTCAATAGCCTCCAAGACCGCAGCAGCAGCCGCAGGAGGTGGCACGTAGATCACCGACGCATCAGCCTTTGTCTTTTCTCTTGCTTCCCTCACTGTTTTGAACACTGGCTGGCCAAGATGCTGTGATCCTGCCTTCTTGGGTGATATACCACCAACAATCTTGGTGCCATAGTCAATTGCTTGCTGGCTGTGGAAAGTTCCCTGCTTGCCGGTGAAACCCTGGACAATTACTTTTGTCTCTTTGGTCAGCACTAGGTTTTTTCGGGTCTGATCATAAGGGGATGAGCCGCCACCGCATACATATCTAACATTACTGAACTTGAGATCTAGAGAGAGAATACAGAAATTTTAAGTCATCAACAGAAAAAAGGTAGGATAAGAACATCACAGTCTTCAGTGAACACAGTATTTTTGTGTAAACATCACAAAAAAAAACTTATTACAAAAAAATAAAAAATTATCAATGGGCTGAAACCAAGTTTTCAATAAAAAAAATCTATAAGCTATTGCTTTCATGTGCCCAATATCATATGTTATTTACAGAATTATCTTAGCAACATAGGTTGAACTTTGGTCATAATCTACAAATGTTATCTTTTGATTGGCAAGCTAAATTGTTTTGTTTTGCTGTTTCAAAGCTTTAACATGCTACTTATGCCTTCTATTCACAGAAACTCAGGCATGAAACATTTATGCAATGAGTGCATCATGATAGCCAGGATCTTTCAAGCTTCAACCAATTGGAAGGGAGTTACTGAGGTACCAAAGGTCAACCATATTGATCTATGGGGCATTCAACTTGCAATGCCCTGCCCTTCAGTCAGTATTTTAATTTGTATAATCTAGTTTTAACAGCTGGTTTACGGTGCGAGTGGACAAGTTATCAAACTGGGATAAAATAGAAAAGTATTTATAGCTGAAGGTCTCGGTTACTCTGGACTTAATGGATACGACTTGGCACTGCTTAACGAGTCTATTTGAACATATTTTCATTCATCAAGAGAAGCATGTCTTCGTGGTAGCAATATTCGGAGAATCTATGTATCTTGAGCAAGGCGAAAATCCAATTACAAGGTTAACTTTGGGTTACATGAATAATTTCTACCAAAACCAAAATTTGGTCGGCAATTTTATAGATCGATAAATTACGCTTAAACATAAGTATTTACCTTTGAAACGAGAGAAAATCCGTACTGAAACTGCCATTGTAATCTACAAATTTTAATTTTACAAAAGGGAAGAATCGAAATAATTTAGTGACACTGACAGCGTTTTCTGCCAGCCATTACGTAACTGAAGGAAACTGACTGACGATTGACTGACAGTGATCAAATCAATCAATCAATAATGCCAACAGACAGTCTTAGAAAAAAAAATATAGTGATGTACCTAAAAATATACGTCGATTAAAAATCGGTACATATCGGTTATCGCATCCTGCAAATGTATCTGTGTCTAGCGGGAACTTGCGAAGTGAAATGTTGTGCTCTCGATTTATTATAAGAAACTAATTAGTGTTCAAATTGAATCTTATTGTGTAATAATGGTGGTATTTTACGTAATATGGTTTGAGTACAGCGCAAATTGAAGTGAAATCAAATGATTGCATGTATCGTGACTTTTCGAGTCTACGGACGCCCGAAAGGTCCCTCAAATCTAATTTCAGAGATGGCAGCACTGATCTGTCTGTGGTATTATACTCTGTTTACGGTCTGTGGTGTTATACTCTGTTTACGGTCTGTGGCGTAGACCGCTGTTTAAGGTCTGTGGGTGGTCTTTGTAAAAAAAAAGTTGTGTTTGTGATGTGACGTGTTTCGTTCGCTAGCTAGTGTTTTGAAGAGCCGTAAATTCTTTACAAACTTGAGTGCTCTAATGCTATTAATTTCATCGAATACAATACCGCCACGTATTTTGCTACAAATACTTTAGCTACAATTTTACACAAAACGTCATTTGCTCAGCCTAGGTGACGCGATCCGGCAGCATTCCTCTTGCATTTACTGATAGCCGATTTTGTGAGGAAAATGTGTGGAACGGATAAGAAACTGGGAGAAATAAGGGCGCTGATCCTAGTCGGTGGTTACGGGACTCGGTTGCGGCCCTTGACCTTGAGTAGGCCAAAGCCGCTTGTAGAGTTTGCAAACAAACCTATCTTAATGCATCAGATCGAAGCTTTGGTTGAAGCCGGGGTAACACAGGTACATAAACTTAATGAGTTAACTCTTTGTTACATCTGCTCGCACTTTGACGTGGGAGATCCGTAATCAAATGATACTGCTTGCTTGCTTGTCGTGTCACTGATTCTTTCTTGGTCATACTGTATTAGGTCAGTGACCAGGTTGAGGTATGGTGGCTCTGAAAAAAAAATTTACATATATATACAGTGGTGGTCATCTAATTAGAAACACCTACCTGGGTTTCTATTTTTATTGCAAATTCCCTTTCGAACTAATTTTTAACGTATCATTGAGTGTTCCTACGTATTAAAATCGATGTATCGGATATTATATTGCATTGTTATACCATTTTAATAACAGAAAACAACGGTTGTTTTTCTAAAACTGAAAGTTATATTAATAACAAAATAAAAAACGAGATACAAACCGGACAACTAATTAGAAACACCAAAAAAATCATTACTTAAATCATTTTTAATTTGAACAAAACCCCAATAGTTTTGAAAAATACTAAAATACTACATCCTTAGACAATTAGTATTTGGTAGGGTAGCCTTTATTATCAATAACAGCTTTGCAGCGACGCGGCATTGATTCAATCAATTTATAACAAGTTTCTACAGGAATACTTCTCCAAGCGTCTTCAAATGCACTGTTAAGTCCATGAATATTAGTAACGTGTTTCTGCGACAGGTTGGTCTTTATAGTGTGCCACAAATTTTCTATGGGATTTAAATCCGGACTATTGGCAGGCCACTCTAATACTGTCACGGATTGTTCTGTAAGAAACGCTTTAACGCTGCGTGCTGTGTGCTTTGGGTCGTTGTCATGCTGAAATATCCAAGTTACTGGCAAATTTTCCTCGGAATATGGAATCATTGTCTCTTCCAAGATCTTTTTGTATTGATATTGATCCATTTGCCCTTCAATCTTTCTCACGGGACCAATCCCGTACCCTGAGAAACATCCCCACACCATTACATTTCCACCACCGTGCTTAACTGTTTTTTTGTGTACTTGTTATTCAAAGCCTCGTTTATTGGTCGTCGTACATATCGTTTTCCATCGGAATTAATCAAATTAATTCTAGTTTCATCTGAAAACAAAACTTTTTTCCATTGATGAATAGTCCAACTGCCATATTTGCGAGCGAATGCTAGACGATTTTCTCTATGTTGCCTGGTTAGTAGTGGTACTTTTCTAGCGATCGTTCCTAACAATTTTCCTTCAACCAACCGTCTACGAACTAGTTTAGTGGACACGTGTCGAGGATCGTCTTCTGAAAATACCTCTTTTCTTATAACATTGGATCCTTTAAAGGGGTCCGCCTTAGCTAATCGAAGCATAAGCCTGTCTTCTTGAACTGTAGTCTTCCTGGGCCGAAGTTTTCTTGGCACGTTATCTGATGTTCCGTGTAGTTTGAAATGTGCGAGGGCGTTAAATATCATCTTCACGGAACATTCCAAATAATCGGCGATCTTTCTGTAACTCCATTTTTGTTTTAAATGAAAATTCACTATAATTTTTCTCGTTGCTGCATCACAGCTCTTATTTTTACCCATTTTTAATAAAACAACAATAAATAGTAACTTTTCGTAATGAGTTAGAAATGGCGGCAATATTTACAATGTGATTGACAATTGTGAGAACTGTATTTCAGTTTAAAAAATGAAATTTCGAACCAAGTCATACAATGTTTCTAATTAGTTGTCCATTCTGCCAGTCCTAACGATATTGATACTTTTTGTTTCACTGATATTTATTTTTATTGTCGTCTTGGTTGTCAAATATTATTGCTTGTAATTAAACTAGAGATATTAAAGTACATTGTAAAGTAGTGAAAAAAAAATGACCTCCTATTAAATGCTATAATAATGTTAGTTACTTTATAAAAATGTCAGGTGACTAGGTGTTTCTAATTAGATGACCACCACTGTATATGTAAATTTTTTTTTATACAACTAATTTGGCAAACAAGCATACGGCCCACCTGTTGGTAAGCAGTTACCGTAGCCTATGAGCGATTGCAATACCAGAGAACCCCCCCCCCCCTTGCTAGTACATTATCATAAATCATATCATCATCTGTGAACCCAACAAGATTCCAGTAAGTTTTTTTTATTGTAGGTGATACTGGCAGTTTCGTACCGAGCTGAAGATATGGAAAAAGAATTGGCCCAACAAGTATCAAAGCTGGGAGTGTCCCTGACATTTTCACATGAGACTGAGCCTCTTGGCACTGCCGGTCCTTTGGCATTAGCAAGGGAACTGTTGAGCACAAGCCCAGAGCCATTCTTTGTTCTGAATTCTGATGTGATCTGTGACTTCCCGTTCAAAGAGCTTGCTAAATACCACAGGAGTCATGGAAAGGTAAGATAGTATTCAGTTCAAGTTGGTTAGAAATCATCTCAGATCTCTCCAGGCATTCAGATCCTAGATGTCTAAGGGGAGTAGTCAGAGGCACGCCCAAAAATGTCATTAGGTACATGCCCCTATTTTGCAGTAATTGTAAGTTCTAGTTGGCAAAATTCAACAGGTTTCTGTTATCATATCAGTCAAGTTAAAAGATAGTAAGGATGCCTGTTCTGTAACAAAAGTTAGATTCCTACAAATACTATGCCTCTTATTCATAATCAGTTGCTAACTTTATTGGCCCCTATAATTCTCTGTCTTTTTCTAAAAGAAAACAAAAGTAAGAGGTGTGCATACTTTTATCAAGTAGATTAAGTTAGTGAGCGATTATGATTGAGTGGGGAAGTAAAAAAAACATACTACTGTACCTAGTTATGTACATTGTGTAAGAGGCCTCTCCCACACCTTTTTATATTGCGATGATTAGCGGGGAAAAAATATAGCTGTCCTTTTTTTTGTAGTCCATCAGAATAGGAAGTCTATAATTTTAGCGCGCAAATAATTTAGAAAAGTCATCGAGAAAACAAAGAAAATAATCTTACATGACTTTGAACAAGTTGTGAATTGACAATATTGTTGAAAATTAATTCATAAATCTCTGAGTACCTACAGATTAATGACGATGACAAAACGATTATTTCAACTGGATAAATACAACTTATTTTGTTCATCTATGTACCTACCTACTTGTTTTTTTTTTTTCTTAAAATGACGATATAATTTAATAATGGGACAGGGATTGTAATGGGATTCAATCAAATAAAGTTACTCTACATAAGCAATAAGTGATTTTTAAAGAATTGATGTTATTTTATTTTTTCATAATAACTGCATTCAATTCACTGATGTTTGAAAACCATATTGATTCATTCAGTTTATCGATAATTTTAAGTAGGTCACCTCACTATGAAGCTAAGACTGACAGACATCAAATGTGGCTTTTTAATGTGGCCTTACTGTAATATTTTTTGTTGCAGGAAGGCACAATAGTGGTCACTAAAGTTGAAGAACCATCAAAGTATGGTGTAGTGGTTTACAAAGAAGATGGACAAATTGAAAGCTTTGTGGAAAAACCACAAGAGTTCATTTCAAACAAAATCAATGCAGGTATTTGTTTTATTTATTTTAATTATTTGAGCCTCTTTTCAGATTCTTTCAGTTAGGTTTATAATGTATATTATGTTTGGTTTTCTATGTTTCGCAATCTGTGTGTCCTCTGGCAAAGGCCTCCTCCAACCCCTTCCAAATATTTATATTTTGTGCTGTCCTCATCCATGCTCTCCCAGCAGTCTCTATCTCGTCATCCCATCTTCGGAATGGCCTTCCTTGCTCTATCTTCCCAGTTCGTGGGTACCATGTGGTTATAGTTTTGCTCCATTTTTCTTCTCCTTGAATAGTGTGGCCTGCCTCCATTTAAGTTGTTTTATTTTCAATGTTACATCTTGTACTTTTGTTTCTTTCCTGATGGTACTGTGTCGGATTTTGTCTATTTTCCTTTTGTTTGTCATGCTTCTCTCCATACTGCGTTGGGTTGTTTGCAGATTGCGTTGGTGAGCTTTAGTGAGTGCCCATGTTTGGCAGCCATAGGTTAGGTATTTGTTACAATACTTTAAAAAAGATACAGCATGATGACAGACAATGCACTGCCTTAACCGTTGGTCCTAGAGGGTATGTTACATATAGTGTGTATGAGTGTACTAAGAAGAGAATTCCCTAAATTTTACCACTAAGGGGGTGCTGGTGTTGAAGTGTGTATTCAAAAAGACACATGAACTTAGTTGCACAAATATTCTCTCTGATATCTATATCTGATATGAATAAATGTTGCATACTCTTTGTGGGTATAATAAAAATCAATAAAAATAATTCACACATTTAGTATTAATTTCATTTATTCATTGAAAACCACTAAGGTCCACGCTCAGGTGTCCAACCAGTTCCATTATTTATATAGACTTTTATTAACAGTTCTATAGTTGAACAAATGTCTTTAGTAATATGTTCATGATTTCAGGAATGTACATTCTGAACCCTTCAGTGCTAAACAGAATAGAACTCAGACCAATGTCAATTGAAAAGGAAGTATTCCCATTCATGGCAAAAGATGGTCAACTCAATGCCATGGAACTACAAGGATTCTGGATGGATGTGGGACAGCCCAAGGATTTCTTAACTGGTAAAAACACTCAGATTTTTTATAATATCTCAACACGATTCAGGCGGGAGTCGCACCAGCGATCCTGCCCTACGCGGATGCGCTAACTGCTGCACCACCGAGCCTCTTCGCGCCCGGACGAAATTCTATGGCTTAGTTAAAGCAAACAATAGTTATTTTATTACCCTCCAAATGTACTATCCAAGATTTTTATGGTAATGTTCTGGGAAACTATACCAAAATAAACTAAATGATGAATTGCTAGTTACTTTCAAGAGCTCTTTAGGGGGGGTTCGGGGTCGGCAACGCGTGCGTGATGCTTCTCGTATTGCAAACGCTCATAGGCTACGGTAACCGCTTACCAACAGGTGGGCCGTATGCTTGATTGCCATATCAGTTGAATAAAAAAAAAAGTTTTTAAGACTTCAGGTTAAGTTTGGGCGGTTTGTTCATAAAAACTTTCATTTCTAATTTAGCTGAGCCAAACTGCCCATATGCCAACCAAACGGCTCATTTAGGCAATATTTTCTTATTTTCTCAGGAATGTGCCTATACCTAACCAGCTTACGACAAAAAAACTCTGACAAGCTATACGAAGGCGCGTGTGTGGTCGGCAACGTGATCGTAGACCCCACTGCCACGATCGGAACAGGGTGCCGGATAGGACCAAACGTTACTATCGGACCAGATGTTGTTATTGAAGATGGTGAGTATCATTTCAAGCTGGTGGAGTAGTGGTAGTGGCTTTCCGGTCCACAGGTCGTGGGTTAGAATCCCGGTTGTATCTATGTGAAGGAAAACATCATGAGGAAACCGGCATGTCCTAGAACCTAAAAATTCGAAGTCATATGACATGTGCACGAAAGGCGCACTTTAATCCTCGCACGTCATAGGCCCTTTTCAAGGTCACTATACCTCGAACCTGGTCACTGACCTAATACAGGTGACCAAGTAAAAATAAGTGAACCGACAAGAAGAATAGTTTTTTTTCTTTGTTACTCCAGGGGCGTGCATAAAGCGCAGTACGATCCTCCGCGGCGCGGTGATCCGGCAGCACGCGTGGTTGGACGGCTGCATCGTCGGCTGGCGCTCCGTGGTGGGCCGCTGGGTGCGCATGGAGGCTTGCACCGTGCTCGGCGAAGACGTCATCGTAAAGGACGAGCTCTACGTCAACGGCGGCCAGGTGCTCCCGCACAAGTCGATCGCGCTCTCCGTCACCGAGCCGCAGATCATCATGTAGTGAAACTTCATCATCATCAGACTGTAGAAGTCCTCTGATGGACACAGGCCTCCCCGGAGTTCCTCAACGAACGGTCTCTTGACACTTTTCCATCCACTGACTTTCCGCACCGTGCTCGTGAAGGACGAGCTCTACGTGAACGGCGCCGGCGGCCAGGTGCTCCCGCACAAGTCGATCGCGCTCTCCGTCACCGAGCCGCAGATCATCATGTAGTGAAACTTCATCATCATCAGACTGTAGAAGTCCTCTGATGGACATAGGCCTCCCCGGAGTTCCACAGCGAACGGTCTTGGCACTTTTCCATCCACCGACTTCCTGCACCGGGCTCTGGGATGGCGTCATCGTTAAGGACGAGCTCTACATGAACGGCGGCCAGGTGCTCCTGCACAAGCCCATCGCGCTCTCCGTCACCGCGCCGCAGATCATCATGTAGTGAAACTTGTGCTAAACATCATCATCACGTTTGTTTAAAACCATTGCACATTGATGTATCCTCTTCGCGTCTTTGTCTGGTCGGGTCTAGTGGTATTTTGAATAACGTGCAAAATCAGGGCGGATTATGATCCGCCATATGATGACATAGTGTCTTATGTAAACCGTTGATTTTGCGACATGCTTGCGGGTTGAGCTGTTTCTACCAAACTATAATATATTATTATAATTTATAAGATATGTCATCATAATAGTAAGACTGTGTCAGGGCATTTAAGGGAGCGACAACAGAGGCTCAAACATAGATTTTTATTAAGTTTTCCATCTATGCTATGGACGTGATTGGAGATGATTGTGAGAATGGTTGAATTGCTTAGGGTTATTCATCTCAATGGTTTATTATTAATTACTAAAATAAATAGTTGAAAAGGGCTACAACTGTAGTAGGGTTCTAACAACTTCATCTTTATTATACCGTTTGCACTATGGCGAATGAAAGTTATGGATATTGATTCAAGCAAGAATCCTTTTAAGGGTCAGCGTAAACGGACAAGTTGCGGGGAAGCGACTAATATGCTGAACAATTGAAACTCAACCCTATAGTTACGACTGAAATCATAAAACCGGTTTTATGATAGCGCATTTGCGCGCGCGTGGCGCTGTGATTTCTCAACATCACAATGTGATTTCAACCGTATCAATAAGTAAATAAAGTTGAGTTTCAGTTGTTTAGCGAATAAGTCACTACGCCGCCAATTCGTACATGTCGCTGTTTCATGTAATTTTAATGTGCATAATATCATTTTAGGAAGAGATTTTTATTTTGATGGAATTTAATTACCTACTTACGTATTCAGAAATATTATTTTTAGTTTGTAGAAAAAATATCTATGTATTTTATAGAATTTATTTTTATTTGTGGGTAAGTTGTTAATTCCTTTTATTTGTTAACAAAATTAGGTTACGATAAAGTTAAATTTTGAAATAAAACGATTACGCATCTAACTACGAAACTCTAATTTTATTATCAAAATGAACCGGACGGTTCTTAATAAATAGCGTTATAATACCGTTGCTATTTTAATAATGTTTATTTTTTCAGACATTCCTGAAGTTTCTAGTTTCGTATAGGTATATTGAAAAAAAAAAATTTTTTTTGTAATTCATTTATTTTAAAGTTGTGTTGAAATTTACAGTTCTGCCGGTAAAGCAAGACGCACATTAAGTTATACCAAATCTACATAAGCACTTACAGCCATAAGTAGGTACCTACCTACATATTATGTAGGTACATTTGGTAGGAATCAAATTTATAAGGGCGGCCTAATAATTATCTGCGGAGATGTTACTATTAAATTTTGGTAAAATATGCTATAAAAGATTATTTGTTACTGTTTATTTTTATCCTTAAAAGTAGGTACCTACCTAATACGTTAATGTTGGTTATGGACTGCCATTATAAAGACCAAATTACATTTAGGTAGGTAATGTAATGTAAGTACCTAGGTATGTACTTGAAGTAGCATTACCTACATGCCTGCATTAAGGTGAACTATTGAAAAAAATATAAAAATACAATAAATTAATTACGTACAAATCTACTGTGTAAAAAGTTATTTACTATAGTACCCAAGCGCCATACATCCTAAATTAGTTAAAGTATTTATCGGCGCAAGTATGTCATCACAGGCTTCGGAATGCCTCGCCAGTTACTAAAATCATTTCAGGATTTTAGACACTGGTTTAATCACTTGCGGGTAGATTTTGCTTTGTCGCAAACAATGCCTGCGTTCGTCTGAGTTTTGCATAAATACGGGCGACGGCCGAAGCACAGGTCCAGGGGTCCAGGTCATTCCCGGTCGAGCCGTCGCACCGTCTGGACCTACTCAAGAACCAATGTATAACGATTACGCCGGAAAGGTTAAAGAAGAGGAACATCAACAGAGTTCTTCTTCAGACACCGACGGGCGATCGTCATCATCACCATAATGATGATGATGATGATGATGGTGGTAACGGCAGCTAAGCTGACGTTACCCTTTTTAAAAAACAAAATCTGGAGCTGGTCCTCCGTTATATTTTAGTAAGGAGTTCTATTAAAATAAAAAAAATAATCACACTTGGCGATTCTATTCTGATAGATTCTCTTTTCTTAATATTATTGCACCACTGAACTCTAATTCCATAGCACTATTCGATTTTTAGGGTTCAGCACCTCATAAAAAAATAACCCATATTGTCTAGTCATATTAACCTCCATTAACTAAAATAGCCTAATATTATGAAAGTGACAGTGACTAGAATGTTATAATCTCATAATTTAATGACAGAATTATATTCATTATGGTATGGCCCATAAGGGATAGCTTTATTGTATTTTCACATTATATCAGCGATCTGTTCACACGTAATAGTGTTCTGTGGTTCACACGCATCAGTGTAGCGACGACGACGTACACAAGGAGGAGGACAATATACGAGGGTCACCAATTAGTGGAGTTCTCAACTTCGTGAAGCAAAATGATATAAGTACCTGCTATTGTAACTTTGTTCACAGACTAATAAGGAATACTACGTAACTTCTGGTGTGGTGCCCATTCCCGTTGTTCGCCTTCGCTCGCTTGATCTGACATACGTCCTTCTGTACCTCCATCAGCTGTCAGTGTCAGTCATTTCAATTATTGTCAATCAATAATCAATTGTCAAAAAGTGCGCCGAAAGCTGCCTCCATTGCGCGGGGGTTTGTTTTTAATATTTTTGTTTTGTGGGTTTTCCTGTGAAGTAACGATAAAATGTCAAAGCGCAACAGTACAGGCTCGACGAACACCCTGTTCAATTACTTCACTAAAACTCCTCCGACCAACAAGAAGCTAAAGAATGGCGGCGACGCAAAAAACAGTCCTAAGGCGGATTCGCCGATGAGTGTTGAAAAGGAGCTGAAAGTTGAGAGTAAGTATGCAATCTTTGCCCACTAGTAAGTTATCCTGTGCAAGCTCTATCATTACTCATCCTTTTCACCTAATTCTGTTACGTAAAATCTACAAAAAAGTATGATATTCAGGTAGGTAAGATTACACAGAGAAGTATGATTTCAGCTAGGTACTTTCTATGCTTCCCGTATGTTCCAAGCCCTCCAACTCAATAAATAGATTATGAAAATACCTTACTTCATAATCCAGTTGATAATGTTCCAGGCAGTTTAAGGTACCTAACTATAGTGGCCCTATAGGGCCAATCACTGTTGGTGGAAGAACCATTGTGGTGGATTAAAGTGCGCCTACTAGGTCCTTTCTTGCACATGTTGCGTGTCTTATAATTTTTAGGTTCTAGGACATGATGGTTTCCTCACAATGTTTTCGTTCACCAAGTGTCCAAAGTGCACAAATTTCCTGAATGGAAAATCCATTTGCACAATTAGGATTCTAACTGATAACCTTTGGATCGGATGGTAGGGGTTACTACCACTCCACAAGCCTTGAAAGTACCTTTGGCTACTAGTAAGCTATTTTATGAAACATCTGTCATTACATGACCCTGAGTCTGTTCAATAAAATCCATGGAAACATGCCTACAATTATCTACAGGAACTTGTTGTTGATAGCTGATGCCCCAAATTGACTGTGGCTAGAATTTGTAGTTAGCCAAAAGCAAGACAAAGTAGAACAACCCTTTTATGATTAGGTAAGCACTACTTATATTTACTAGAAAATTGATTTAACTTTACCAATATTTTATTAGAAAAAAAGAGAGAGAGACATTCACCTTCAACAGAACACGAAGATGACAGCAATGAAGATGAACCAATTTTTCCCTCAAAAAAACGGAAGAGAATTCGTCTCAATCCAATTGATTCTGAAGACTCTGATGCAGAAAATAAAGGTATGTGTTTTATAGACTTACTTTAGGTTCTTGCTTGTATAAGTTAAATTCTATAGCTATCTGTAATTGCAACACAATGATGTTCTCAGAAGGTGAAATAATATAAACTTTGGTTGACGCCGCCGGTGATAAGAGAGCTGGCTCATTCCTTGCACAAAGAATTTCTTTGGCAATTCAATGCGGGAATGCAGCCAGTGCTCTTGGCACCTTGCCGCATGACCAAAATTATTTGTTTATTTAGTTTCTATTTTATTTTGTAATTATTCTCAGAAGTAAATATGGTAGGTATACCATATTTACTTTATTAATTATTTGTTTTCTATTCAAGCAACCCAACCCCCATACATTTTATTTTACAGCGTGGTTGAGTAACAAATATAATATGATAAGGAATTTGCTCTGTCTGTGGGGGAGGCCATGTTCAGCAGGGACGTCGTAACGGCTGAAATGATGATGATGATGAGTAACAAATATATGTTTTCACAGACATCTTTACAAACTTTCACATTTATATTATTTCAGTTAATTAATTATAGGCTTTAAAAATTTTTCCACCTTCTCAGCAGACAACAAGGTGGAAACACCAAAGGGAAAACAAAAACTTTCGGTAGAGAAGAAGCTGCAGGACAGTTTCAAATACGAAGCTAACCAGTCCCCAAAGAGTAGCAAGCCAGCTAAAAGTTCTATTAGCAATGGGTAAGTGAAATCATATAATGCTTGCTTGCTTTGTTACGACTTGTTCTTTGATCAGGTTGAGACCCTGAAAAAGGCATAAACACCCTATGTAATTTTTGATTTCTCTTCCATAGGCAAAAAATTGTCTATGGTGCCACAAAGAAAAAAATATCCATGCTATATTAGCTAGGACCATAATAAGTATAACACCATATTATACTATAGTAGTGTATAGGTATACATATTGCAACCATACTATTACTAGGCCTGCTGGAAAATGTTCCTTTCTACTCAAATTCAAAGGTGCGGCTGCTGAAAATAGTCTAGTTTCTAGATCTGTGAACAGTCTACACAGATTGATTTTTGCCAAACTAAACATATGCATGGGTAATTTTCACACAGAACACCCCGGCCCGCACCTTCAAAAGATATGCCCTCAGAGGAACCAAAAGTCACGGCAGATGAAGGAAACTGGACACATTGTAAACTTGAGTGGCTGAAGGCGGACAAAATAAGAGACGCCCAGAAGAGGAGACCTGATCATCCGGACTACGATCCTAGAACTGTTTTTGTGCCAGCCGAGTTTTTCAAGGCACAAACTCCTGTGAGTTTAATTTAATGGATAAGGTATAAATGACTGGCTTACACCTGCAGCTTCGCTCAAGTAGTATTAGAATAATATGTAGCCTTTGTCTATCGTCAGCTCTTTATACTATATGTATTCATGCAAAAAAATCACATCGATCCATTGCTCCTTTGCTGCATATTAGAAGGACAAACCAATAACAAACAAACATACTTTTGCATTTTATAATATAAGTTACGACTAGTGGTAACCCCCATGACTTTGTTTGTGTGAACTTATTTACATTCTTCCAACCCCTGATGCGGTCCTTGAGGCTTTCTGAATGCGCCCCTACATTTTAGCAGGAGGCGGAAAATATTTTAAAAGTAGACAGTTTCATAGAAATTTTGAGTTTTTCTTTTCAGGCACATCGCCAATGGTGGGAAATGAAGTCATCCCACTTTGACTGTGTCTTGTTCTTCAAAGTTGGCAAATTCTACGAGCTTTACCACATGGACGCGGCTGTAGGCGTTAACGAACTCGGATTTTCCTATATGAAGGTATTTATACATTAACATTGAGTTATTCAATTATCAACATTATTCGGTTACAAATAGAGATGAATTTCCAACATGGATCCACCATGGATCACTCATACATGAATGACACAATGATAATTATGGTTTTTAATTCTGATTTGTTGCTTTCGTATTATGAAGTTACTGCCACGCTAATAGGGCTGCTTTTTCAGGGTGAATTTGCGCATTCCGGGTTCCCTGAAAGTGCGTATGGAAGAATGGCGGCGACTTTAGTGGCGAAAGGCTATAAAGTGGCGAGAGTAGAGCAGACTGAAACGCCCGATATGATGCAGGAGAGGTGTAGAATAAGTAAGTTTTGTTTGCTAGTTTTTACTGCTTCTATCTTGGTTGGCGTCAGGTCAGTTAAAATTGCAGATTTTTGCAGTGTTATTTCTATGAAAAATGACGAATTTCCGGAATATTTATTATCTGCTCATATGATCGGTAGTGGTACGTCGTTCCCGCCCACTGAAACATTAAAGCGGTGTGTTACGTCACAATGATAATCATCATCATCACCTTTTCAGCCGTACGACGTCCACTGCCGAACATGGCCTCCCCCACAGACAGAGCTAAATTCCTTTTCATGTGGGGGGATTTGCCCATTCTCCACTACCACGCTGGGCATGCGGGTTGGCGAGCGCAGTTAGAGCTGTCGTTGTGTGAGGGACGCTGCTGCCCATCCTCAGCTTTTTTCCTTTAGTCGCCTCTTACGACATCCGCGGATAGGTAGATACGGAGGGGCCTATCCTTCAGCCGGGGCCACCACGGCACACACACACACACAATAAAGTAAAGTAAAGTAAAAAGTTGCTTATTGCTGTAACCAAATTTTACAAATATTTAAATCTAGGTTGAGACCTTCTTTTAAGTAAATATATACTTGTGTTAGAAGGCCCCGCTCTTCCATATCCATATTATTAGGTCACATAAAGGTACTTAATAAGTAACGTACAGCTAAAGGTGAGTATTTGTGGGTGGATGTGTATGCGGGTGTGTGCGCGCGCGCGCGCGTGTGTGTGTGTGTGTGCAGACGTGTGTGGGTGGGTGTGTATGTGAGAATATGTGTAATAATATGTATTTTAAATTCTGATTGTTACTTTCGTATTTTGAACTTATTGCCATGCTAATAGGGTTGATTAATGACTACATTGACGTGTATTTTTTGCAGCAAATAAAAACAGCAAATTCGATAAAGTGGTGCGGCGGGAGATATGCCAGGTTACACTGAAGGGTACTCAAGTATGCGGCCTGCAGGACCCCGGCCCCGGCGAGACCAACGCGGCCTACATGATGGCTGTCGCTGAAGAGGTGAGAGGCTCCAGAGATGTACTAATGCTTGCAGAATTGTGTTATTGTTTGAAGGGTGGTTCCCGGTATTACAGGTGCATGAGACCTACCAACGCATCTTAGGGTCGGCAACGCGTGCGTAGTGCCTCGTTTATGAAACGTTTATAGGCTGTGGTAACCCCACTTACCAACATGTGGGCCGTATGCCTACACGTTATTATAGGTGCATGAGACCTACCAACGCATCTTAGGGTCGGCAACGCGTGCGTAGTGCCTCGTATAGGAAACATTCATAGGCTGTGGTAACCCACTTACCAACTTATGGGCCTATACCTGTTTTGTAACTCGGTGGCGTGGCGGGCTGGTGCCCGTCTGGGACGCAAGGGGTGCAGGTTCGAGGTTCGGGTCTTGTGTTATCATGGCATGGTACTAGTAGTTTCTGATACCCACGACAGGGAGTCCTAGTGTGGGGTCAGGACTACGTATGCGACTGTTGGGTATTAAAAAAAAACCGGTATGATTTTGTGTGTAATTTTATGTATTTAGCTTTAGTCATGAAAACTCCATTTTTTACCTTATTCTGTATTGATCAAAGTATCAATTTCAGGAGCTAAATGGCTGCAGTACATACGGCGTTTGCTTTGTGGATACGTCCATAGGGTTGTTTCATCTCGGCCAGTTCCAAGACGACAAGCACTCGTCCAGGCTTCTCACCACACTTGCACATTACCCACCTGCTCTGGTAAGTTTCAATCATTCGCCCATACACGCCCGGCCAACATTGCGTGCGCTCAGATGTAGTCTTAAATCATACTTAATGTATTTAACCCCCACTAAGGGAATACTATGATTTTTTATAATATCCCAAAAATTTCGAGTACAACGGGATTTGAACCCGCAAACGTCCCCTAGATACAGGGATGCTCTAATCAACTAAGTAACGGAGACACTCCCCGTCGGAACGAAAATATTTCATCAGCCTCAAATCGCCGTAAGCGCCACCCACAGAAGAAACAATATTATTTTTTTAAATCTGTTCAATGATTAAAGCTACTTTTAGTTCATTGACCATATTTACTGACCGAGTTTTTTTTCGTATAAATCTCGAGCGGCTTCAATAAAGATGAAAAAAATCACAAAAAATAATTTTGTGTTAAAAATAATATAGAGTCTTATTCTTCTTCCTGCACTTGTCCCACATTATGTGGGGTCGGCACAACATGTTTTCTTCTTCCACTCTCTTCTGTTAGCCGTCATCTCCGCACTCACATCTTTCAAAGTCAAAGTCAAAGTCAAAAGGCATTTATTTCAATAAAATCACTAGGATCACTTTGAAACGTCTTAGAAACTAGGTGAAGCTATGCCTGTTCCTCGCGACCAAGCCTAGAAGAATCAGGCAACAAACACGGCTTGGTGCCTATCATTTTTTTCGATGATCCTTTTTCACAAAATGGAATTTAAAGCTTCAGTGTGGTGCCGATCGAACTAGGTGAGGCTCAAGAGAAAAGTAATCTAATTATAATCCTTAATAAATAAGAGCTTATAAAAATGTGAAAAAAATGAAGACAAATGTGAGCTTCAACAAATGATCTAAGGGCAGCACACGCTACACTTGATGAAATATGTACCTAATGCTTATATAATTAAATAATACTTAAAATATGATGCAAGCAAAAACTGTAAAGACACTGCAAAATTTCTTACTCATGTCATCTTTAATACAATCCATCCATCTTTTCTTCGGCTTCCTCTAGTCTTATATCCATGCCCATTCATACCTAACGCTCTTCTCGTTACATGACTTTCATCCCTCCTCATGACATGACCATACCATGCTAACCTATTACTTCTCAACTTTTCCGTCACTGGCGCAACAGATAGACAAAAAAAAATCATACTATAATGTGATTCATAACTGGGTGTAGAATAAGCACCTTTCGCGGGATAGCATACATATTATGAATACTATACAGGTATAGATTAACAATTTTTTTTTTCACATTCCAGGTGGTATACGACCGTAAAAGCACATCACTTCGAACCAGCAAGCTAGTCAGCACGCACTGCCACAACGCGCGCCGCGAACTCATCACCATGTGGACGCCGGAGAAGACGCTCAAGACCTTAGCGGAGAACTATTACAGAACTAACGCGGAGGGTGAATGGCCTGAAGGGATCAAAGGCTTTCTGCATGACGGTATGTGACCTTTGGAATAGGCGACGGTAACCGCTTACCATCAGTTGGGCCGTAAGCCCGTATAAAATAAATTAAATAAAAGATATGAACCGGACGACCGATGCAGTGTTGGAAGGCCCACCCGATGGACCGATGACATTGTGAAGGTTGCGGGAAGTCGGTGGATGGAGAAGGCTCAAGACCGTTCGTCATGCCACTCTTTGGGGGAGGCCTAAGTTCAGCAGTCGACTTCATCTGGCTGATGCTGAATGAATGAATGAATGAAATAAAAGATTAATTAAATTGTGCTACCACCTTTTTGGGATAGAGAGGTACGAAGTTTGTATGAAAAAACGCATTTATAATACTAGCTTCCGCCCGCGGCTTCGCTCGCGTGGTACCTAGGTACATCAAAATTTACCTATATGCTATTCCAGACTATAATTATCTATGTCTGTACCACATTTCATCCAAATCCGTGAACAACAAACATCCAAACATCTTCACAAACTTTCGCATTTTTTTTTATACAACTGAGGTGGCAAACAAGCATACAGCCCAACTGTTGGTATGCGGTTACCGTAGCCTATGAGCGCTTGCAATACCAGAGGCATCACGCACGCGTTGCCGACCTCCCCCCCCACCCCCTAAAGAGCTCTGCTTTTATAATATTCGTGAGATAAGTGTGAATTTCTTTACAGGTGACGCATTAGGGTTAACGCCGGCTGGCCACAGTCACCTCGCAGTAAAAGCGCTAAGCGGCTGCGGACCTCCCCCCCCCCCCCCTACCCCCCTAAAGAGCTCTGCGTTATAATATTAGTAGGATAAGTGGGATAAGTGTGATTTTCTTTACAGGTGACGCATTAGGGTTAACGCCGGCCGTCCACAGTCACCTCGCAGTAAAAGCGCTAGGCGGCTGTGGACCAAACCCCCCCCCCCCTACCCCCCTAAAGAGCTCTGCGTTAAAATATTAGTTGGATAAGTGTGATTTTCTTTACAGGTGACGCATTAGGGTTAACGCCGGCCGTCCACAGTCACCTCGCAGTAAAAGCGCTAGGCGGCTACGGACCTCCCCCCCCTACCCCCCTACCCCCCTACCCCCCTAAAGAGCTCTGCGTTATAATATTAGTTGGATAAGTGTGATTTTCTTTACAGGTGACGCATTAGGGCTAACGCCGGCCGCCCACAGTCACCTCACAGTAAAAGCGTTAGGCGGCTGTGTATCCTACCTCACCGACTGCCTCCTCGACGTACAAACCCTAGGCATGTCCCAGTTCACATCCTACGCGCCACCCGACGTGCTAAACCGGACTCTATCCCAGGAGGATAAGGCGGAAAGTCGCTGGGCAGGCGGCGGTACTATGGTGCTCGATGCCATCACGCTGAAGAATCTTAGGATTGTGCAGGATGAGGGGTGCTTGTACGACAGGCTGAATTACTGCTCGACCGCTTTTGGGAAAAGGTGAGTTAAGAAAAATAACTAAACGATTAAAATGTTAATCTTTTTGTTTTTTTATACAACTGAGGTGGCAAACAAGCATACGGCCCACCTGTTGGTAAGCAGTTACCGTAGCCTATGAGCGCTTGCAATACCAGAGGCATCTCGCACGCGTTGCCGACCCCGAACCCCCCTCCCCCTAAAGAGCTCTGGCAACCTTACCGCAGGAACACAACACTATTTGAAACAAATAATGTTATTTGGCTGCGATCTTCTGTAAGGCGGAGGTACCTCCCAGGCAGGCTGCTCCAATTTATAACGAGAAAATCTCGCTGTGCCCTACCTCCTCCAAAAAGAAAATTCTAAATCTCTTATCTGCTAAAGATTTTCGGCGTTACTCAATACGAAATATATTTATTGCTTTCACATGGTTGGTTACAGGTAGTATACAATAGTTATGTGGTTTCTCATGTGGACCCTGTATTAGGGTCCACATACCCGTTACTCATTCCATGGCGTAGTTGGGTGAATCTACTCAAGATTATTCTTCACATAGAAAAAAAAATCTTATAAAATATCCCGAGAATAGCCTTTATTTTAAGCTTAGTCTATAAATACATCAAACATATGCTGTGTTATAATAAAGTTAGGCTAGAAAACACAATATTTTCGAAAATATTAGCAAATATAAAAATGTTGGTGTTGGTAATAATGACGATCTATGAGGATAATGACGTTGTTGCTGATTATAATGACGGACTGTTGCCGACAGTGACGAATGTATTAAATGTATTATGAAGTTCAATTATTTTGATGTTAATAATGAAAGAAAATGCAAGAATAATAAACACTATTTATTTCTTTAATTATATTATCACAATTATTTCTTAAATTAGGTAAGCATATACATATTATAGTAGATATTAGTAAACTTAATATTATTATCTGACAAACATTTAACAAATTATAAACAAAAACAAAACAGCAAGCTTCTCAATTGAGTTTAACCTGATTAAAATATAACTAGTAAGAAATAAGTAAGAATAATAACTACTTTTTCAAAAATTGAAATTCAATGCAAATTTGTAGCAAGACATAATTTTTGTGCTTATTAAAAGACATAGAAATAAGTTACTAACTATTAAATAAGTATAATATTCCGTAATTTCTGTTATTTAGTTTTTTACTTTAGATAAGTCACAAAAAATCATCTTTTGCTACTCACCATAAAGTGCGCCATAATATTTTCATAATAACAATAAAATCAACAAACCTAAGCTACCTTCATCCTAATAATCAGTCTTCTTAGTTTCATTAGTTAACTATTAATCAAATAATCATTTGGAAAAGACATTTGGTATATAAATCAACAACGTAGTAGACTTCACATAATAGATTCTTGAGTATCCTATGTCAAATATTTAAAAAATAAATCATAATTATCAAACTAAAACTACACACAAACTACAACACCCCCACAAATATTTTCATTGAATCATTCTTCCTACCGAGCATATTTACTGACCGTTCTTTATTCCTAATATCACTTTTTAAAATCAATCAAAACTGCTTAATTAGAGCAATTAAAAATAGAAAAAAAAAAAGAAAAAGATTTAAGAAAAAACGTTAACATTTTAATATGTTTTTGAGGTAGAAGGCTTACATAATATGTTCCCTTGATTATTTAAGTTTTTGAGTGTTATATCGGATAAAATTCTAACTTTTTGTAGCTGTGGCGGATTTATTACATAATATGCCAAATGTTTTCCGTGCATGCATATGTCTAAAAAAGAACATTCGGTACAACTCATCTTTCTCAAAGTTATTCGAGTTTTGTTTGATTTATCCCACAAAACTTGATGCACTAAAAGTGTGCCCTTAAAAGGTTTAAGACTTTTGGGAATTGAGTTGGATTTGGCTACTATATCTTCTTCTTCTACTTTCTCTACGATAATATTCAACTGTTCATTTTCGATCTGGTTTTTAATTAGATCATAGAATTGATTATATGTTCCTACGTCCCTGCCAAAAAGAACCGTCCTATCTGCTGTTCGTTTTAGCGTTGCGCCAACACCGTCTGGGGCACCCTTACCGTGCCCTGCTTCTGAATAATTCCAAGTAATTTTACTTAACTGCGAAAAATCTGTATATAATTGTGTGATTATAAAAAACATGGTCTTGTTTCTATACTGAGACGACGGCGAGTCCGATACAAAGTGTATCGTATCAATTAATGGGTTCAGTTTGATAACTTGTTTTAACAACGGGACTAGATGAGCCCATACGGCTGACGCATCGTGACGCAAACAATTACTTATTGTACACATGGATGTTGGGGTTACTAGACCAGTATCAAAGTTGTGCGTATATACAACTGCAGTGTGTAAGCAGACTTGTTGTCTGCTACCTCCGAAGTGATAGGATTGCACTTCTTCTGCGTATTTTAGGGAGTAATTTTCCGAGAAATCTATGTGTACCAAAGCTTCTTGAATGGTTATATTATTCTTTATATTTTTGATAGTATGATACTGTCCGACCATTTTGTATGTGTGCTCTAGAAATGGTATTATTTCTTTTTCTATTTTAACAATAGCTTCCTTACAGTTGATATTAATGTTCTTCTTCACGGTTATTTTTTGTTTTTTCTGAATACCATTTTTGGTTATGTTTTTAGATATTTTGACCCATTGAAAATATGTAAAAGTGTTGCTATCATCGTTCTTAAGATTGTATTCTAGACGATTTGATCTGCAGGCATTACAAATTCTTTGTAAGCAATCAATATTTCTCGAATCACAACATAATTTGGAGATGACCTGTTCACTGTTTTTCTCTTTTAATATTGATTGCTTATTCATCGCAGATATTAATAATTCCATATTAGTATGAATACTGCACTGACATGTTTCCCTGTTGATACTTTTCGGAAAAAGAACCCAAAATGGCCGGTGCTTGCAAAAAAATGAATAATGTACTAGTGAATTAGTCTGTGAACAAAATTTTTTGTGTAAGTCTTTTAAAGGTAAACATAAATACCTTTTCTGCATGCGGACTTTATCGCGGGTAATAAATTCTTTTTTACCAGCGCTTATTACGCTATGTACATCTTCTGTATAAAAGTTCTGTATGTGTTCGATTAACGATAATCCCGTTTTCTCATTTGTGTTAATTTGTATTGCACTCTCTTCAATATTTGGTTCCTGTCGTAAGTTTTTTATTTCTTTTATTTTTTTCTCTAATCTCTTAATTTGTTTACGTTGGCTCCTGTCTCTTTTTTGGTAATCCGCTATGATGCGCAATAATCTTTTCCGTTTTTTCAACTCAACATAGCGAACTTGTTTAACTTTTGCATAAGCTTGTGAAATCTCACACAATGGGTCAACTTCTTTGGTATATGGGACTTCAGTATCTGTATGGTTTTCATTGTTCTGATGTTCTACAACAGCTTCAATATTAACTTTCTCTAATAAGGGATCAACTCTTTCTTCAATAGCTTCTTCCTTTTTCTTTTGACGATATCTTTTAGAATTTTCTTTCCATCTTTTCCTTTGTTCCTTTATTTCACGAAAAGATTTTTCTTTTTTTGCTTCTTTTTGTTTTAGATATCTTTCTCTTCTCTTTTGTTTTTCTATTTCTAATAACTCCGGATCATTTTTAATTTCGTTATACTTTCGTTTTTTGCAAATTCTCTGAGCCAGTCTTCTATTCTCTACATATTTTTTATTTTTGGGAGGCATATTTGGAGGGCCATTTACGGGGCTCAGTCTTAGTTTTTACGATCTGCAAAAGGCATAGTAAATTAATATGTAATATCAAACAAACAATTTCAACATGCGCACTATATATACAAGCTCTATTGTTACGTTTCCCATATCCAAAATGACCACTACACATAGAACCGAACACATAGGTACATAAATTAAAATTTTAAATGGTCAAATGAACAAACTCTAACATAATGCTCCTCTATCCTCTACTTCTCCAGTTACATGTATATTCTAATCAAACAACATAAAACTACGTAATTTTTTAGATACTGCCTAAATGTTATAACTACTCATGAAAAAAGTTATTATTACATAATTATAACAAATCTCTTTTATTCCATTCATCAACAATTGTCGCTCCGTCATCATTTACAAATTGGTACATATCTAATAAGTGCTCTGGATTACTAGAGTGCATTATCATGTGTACGGATTCATATCGATCATGGTTAAATTCTCTGTATAGTTTCCAATTCTCTTGATCTTCGCAAAGTGCTTTACAGCGACCATCTTGGTGTGTGGCAAATATTACATCAAACTCTTCTAATATATAAGTAAAGCGGTTAGGGTTTACACTATGTCTATTAGTGTCTATTATTAACACGTAATACGTTAGCTTCATCTTAGTAAAGTTAAGTTAGTTAATATAAAAATAACCTAAAAAAAAACACATCGAAAATGTGAATTATAAAATGCAAATACCTACAAAATGAAATGTGAGTTGAAATAAATGAATTTAAATTTATAGTGTAATCAAAATTTTTTAGAAGAGCCACTTGTTTTTTTTATTATACTGACTTATATATTATAAATGTGAAAGTTAGTTTATTTGTTTGTTAGGTACGCTTTCACACATAAAATTACTGAACCAAACATCTTAAAATGTTTCATACATATATATTGTCTGTACGTACAGAAAAAGACAACAACACGTCATGGTTTTATCTACAATAAAAATATATTGTTACCGATGAATAGAAACGTAATCTATAACGCGAGCAAAGCAGCAGGCAAAAGCTAGTTATGTATGTATATTATATGTATAAACATACACAGAATATAATTTATATTCAAAATCGTACAATAAAATCATTATTGGCAACAATCGTCATTGCTCTCAATACAAATTATCATTATTAGCAACAGACGTCATTGTCGTCTCTTGCAATGTTGCTAATAATGATGTTGCCGACAGTGACGAATTCTGGAAAGATCGCCGCCACGACCGAAATACGTTAATAGTTACAAAAAACAATCACTGCATGTCATTTGTTTCAAGAATACTTCACCATCGTTAATAAATAAGGGTTAACCATGCACACATAATTAAGATAAAGCTATATATAAGAATGACGTTTGGGATGCTAAACTTTGGAGAATGATATTCAATAACTTACCGCTCGAAAAATAAACGTCCTTTCGCTCTGATGAGTGGCGATCGACTGAGGCACGAGGGGGGCTCGTCTCTTGAACGAAATGCGACGCTTCGGGCGCGTTCCGTTTTCTCAGAATTTAGCAAAACAATCGTGTTGCCGATAATGACGGATTTTTTTTGAACATTTTTTGATTCAATTTCTAATTGATTTACGACTTAATTTTTAAATATATTTTGTATGAAATACCTTGAGTATTTAATAATAAGTAATATAAATACACAGACGGGTCTACTTTACTGATCATTTTTGATTCATAGCATAAAATATCCAAAACCTAGCAATTGGGACATCTGAAATATTGCCGTTTTTGAGAGTTTTTTTCTAATAGTTCTTATTTTTGATTTATAATCACGGAATGGCTTTGATTGCTTCTGCTTCATTTATTTAGGTAGCAGATTAAGAAGTAAAACTCCTGAATTTGTTTCATAAAGAGGAGTATTAAGGCAAGACATAAATTTTGAGCCTCTTGAAGATCCACCCAGTTGGTATCGCATTGCCGATTCTAGGCGAAGATGCGAGTTCGAATCCTGCCGGTTCCACCAAAATTGGGACATCGTTTCAATTTCATGTTATTCATAAGTAAAGTTCACTGTAAAACAATGAAATTTTTTTTTATAAAAATATAGCAAGAGCGCCTCTCATCATTAATATACTGACTGAGTCGTAGACATTGAACAGGAACGTTTCTGATTAAAAATCAAGCTCCTCTAGGTGGCGTTATTCGTTTCATGTCGTAGTTGGTATCGCATTGCCGATTCTAGGCGGAAATGTAGATTCGAATCAAAAATTTTGGGCAGCCTATAAATTCAAAGTAGTAGTTCTTAATAAATATATTTCAGACTAGCTATTCCCCGCGGCTTCACACGCGTGATTTTTCATACAAACGTTTAACCCATTTTCACTCTCTTAGGGGTTGATATTTAAAAAATCCCTCCTTAGTGTATGTTATTGTCATATAGGGCATCTACTGTCCAAATTTCAGCTTTATAGCTTCATTATATAGGTTGGGGCTGTGGGTTGATTCCACGTCGAGGACTTGTAGTTTTGTATATTTCAGATTACTATACCAATGGGTTTGTGCGCCGAGTTGCAGCATAACAGTGATAAAGGAAAGGCAGGAGGCGGTGCGCACTCTGTTCGAAGACCAGGAGCTCTGCCAGAATGCTAAGAGCATCCTCACTACTCTGCCAGACTTGGAGAGATTGCTAGCTAAGTATGTAGACTTGAGATATTGTCAGCTAAGTATGTAGATTTGAAAAGATTGATAGCTAAGTATATAGACTTGAAGATATTACTAGTACTATCACCATAATACAATACAATACAATAACTTTATTTCAGGCAACAATAGAATAAAAAACAGATGGAATTTTTCTTATACTACGGCCCATATAGAACCATATACCATAACCATATAATTACCGCCTTACCAATTTTGAAACTGTTTCGCTTGTACACGGATACGTAAGCCCATTTCTTTGTTCACCATTCATTTTATTATAATAATAATATACATTTTAAGAACATAAGAATAGTACAGATGGTAAAAACTAAATTCTAGGACCCATAGAAATATATAGTTACCTTAACCTAAAATATATAAAATACCTATTAATTAATTATTTAATTATTGTACACGTATAGTCGACGACGTGTGACGTAACTGCCCGGTGGCGGCGCCTCCGGTGTCTCGTGGCAGGCGTCCAACGAACCTCCTGAATTTGACACCTTTAGGTCACATCTCCCCACTCTTGAACATCGACAAGCGATCAGTAGGTACTCTCACCATATAGGAATTAAAATTCACATTATAGCGAGACTCCAACTTCTCGACCCTCATTCTCTCGATTTTATGTCTTGATTACCCTGTATGTTGTACAGTTGCAACCAAAACAATACGAACATATTGCTATAAAAAAGGTAGGTACCTACTTTTTTAAGATTACGCATTTACGCAAGCAAGGCACAACAGATCAGTGCACGCAAAATACACTCTTAGGGTGGTAAAGCGGAATTTTTGGTGATAGTACATAGACTTGGACAGATGACCTTGCTATGTAGGTAGACCTTGAGAGATTACTAGCTAAGTATGTAGACTTTAATAGATTACTATGTATTTCGGCAAATTCTAACCGCTTAAAATAAGGTAGACCAGTCCATTATCTTAAACATAAAAAAACCTTTCAGAATACACGCACTTGGGAACCTGAAACGTTCGGAAACGCATCCAGATGCCCGCGCCATATTCTACGAAGAGAAAACTTACTCCAAGCGTAAAGTCCTTGACTTCATATCTGTGATAAATGGGTTTGATGCTGCGCTGAAACTGATGGAGCTCTTCAGCGGGATAGACTCTGTTTTGCTGAAGAGGATAATGCAGTTCAGGCCGGATGGGAGATACCCTGATTATAGAGATACGCTGAAGTTTTTCAAGGTCAGTAACAATTAAAACATTTCATTAATATTGACTCATGTCTCAACTCGGGAAACTTTGCCTCAACGGCCGTCTGGGTTCCGAGTTATATTCCGCCGGTGCACGGTGGCTTTGCTCTTACCCAGATAAAAAGTATTGTATATCACTCTGGTAGCTTTCAGATGAATAGTGTATAATTATCAAGATTTCAGGGACCGTAATGCCCCAGGATTACCTTAATACTAACATTACCTCTTTGTTACTTACTAGCTTCCACCCGCGGCTTCGCTCGCGTGGTACCTACATTGCTTGCTTGTCGTGTCACGGATTATTTCTTAGTCACCATTAGGTCAGTGACCAGGTTGAGGTATGACCGTCTGTGAATGAATAAGTGTAGTGAAAGGATTAAAAAAGTAGCCTATATGCTATTCTAGGTAAAGAACTTTATCTATTCCAAGTTACGAAATCGGTTGAGCTATTACGACGTGATTGAACATCTAAACATCCTCACATTTATAATAATAGTAGGATGTAGATAATATGGACATACTTACTATTACTAATTTATTTAATCTAATTCTGGATCCTTCTGTTAGTTACTTTTGCATTATTATTTGACTTTGCACGCAAGAGCAACGACGCCCTGCCGTCATACAGTGAAAACTAGTACGGAGGGCAGTCACTTGAATGCAGCTTTATCATAGTTTGCAAATTTGCCTCGCGATAGGAGACTTGTTTGAATAAAAAAAAAAAAAAAAGACTAGTGTTCAGGCGCACACACACACACACACACACACACACACACACTACACATAAAAACTATGTTAACGTATTCCTAAATCCTAATCCTTCTTTACTTACTTAATTCTAATAACTATGTACTACGGAAGAGCGAGACTCTCTAGACACAGGTATATCTATACTAAAAAGAGGGTCCCAAACCCATGAAATGTAACTTAGATTAAGTTTACTGAGAAATAAATAAAATAAAAAAATACTATATCTTTATTGACGTAAATATAAAGGTCATAATAACCATTTTCCGTTTAACTCTACTAACTTCCATGTGTCAATTTACAGCTGTTTTATTGTGTTTTTCGATGTGTTTGGGCAATATTTTTCTTGTTGATATTAGGAAGCGTTCAACATGAAGGAGGCTGAGAAAGAAGGCCGCATTCTGCCCGGTAAAGGCGTGGACCAAGAGTACGATAACACTCTGCAAGCCATCAAAGAGATTGAAGATGATTTACAGGACTATTTGAAGGAACAGGAGAAATACTTTAAATGTCGGGTGAGTTTTAATTATCAGCCATAATTACTATATTTATAAAAAATTCACAAAATATAAACAATGCATAAAGTATTGCTATCTCTTATTATTACCAAGGCCAATGGAATAGATAATCAGAAACAGTGACAAAGATAATTTTAAACCATGCTTTCTAACTAACGTCCCGCGTTGGGGTGTATTGTGCATTGTTCCTCTGCTGGCATCACCCCAGCCAGCCCAAATCCAAATTAACGGAGAAGGTCTTTGATTTGGTGGCAACAGTGCCCAGGAATCCCTGTTGATGTCGTGGATGAATGACTTTCATCAGACCTTCACTTAAATAAGCTACGCTGTAGGTTTATTCTTTAAAAAATTGTATAGTGGGTTTTCAATGAAAAATTAAATATTTCCAAAAGTTGGGGAACATAGTTAATTGCCAATTGGATGCAGAATTGATTGCAGGGTAGAATACATAATATTAATCACCAACAAAAGCAACACTTTAGCATAGTTGCCACTTTTTGCTCAGTTTATTTTAATTATGTGTTTAAGGTAAACTACGTAGGCTCAGACAAGAAACGTTACCAACTGGAGGTATCACAGACGGCGGCGGCTAAAGCCGGCTCTGATTATCAGCTCGAAGGCGCCCGAAAAGGATACAAGCGATTTTCTACAGCTGAGACCAAGGTATGATAAATTATAGCAATAAAAAATTAGAAAATAGAAAAGCTTATTTCTTACCACAACAGAAACACAAATTCTGCTAAGGCTTGAGTTAGAAGTTAGGTTAGGTACACACTTACTGGTATAGGTACTTACTGAAAAGATTTGCCAGCTGAAGTATAGGCTCTTCCATATCTACCTACCTGCGGTTGTCGTAAGAGGCGACTAAGGGAAAATAGCTAGAAGATGGGCAGCGACGTCCCCTATTTTAACAATGATAGCTCTTAATACGCTCGGTAACCCGCGTGCCCAGGAAATGGAAGGGCCATTTCGTCGTGGCTACAAACTGGGATATGACTCAGCATAATAAGTAAATTAAGTTTGCCCCCATGTCACTCGCTGTCTATCTGCTCAATATCTTGTCTGCGAACAGCGTCGATATTTTTTTCAATCACCTACCGAAACTCCTACAACTTGCACAGGTAGTGATAGAAACTAAATGTTTTGATTAGTACCTATCTAATTGTACCTATTTATTATAATGTACCTACTAATAAATAACATATGGCATCGCCTTAGGAATTAAAAAAAAACCTGTTATGATGTTAGACTGTATTCCAAATAAATAAATAAATAATGCGCCGCGGACTTGTAGCGCCGTATATGATTCCGTCATCGATTCAACGATCTTATAATTCCAGGAGCTCCTAGCCCGAATGATAGCAGCGGAAGAGCAAAAGACCAGTGTGCTGAAAGACATAAACCGGCGAATATTCGAGAAGTTCTCCGCCGCGTACAGCCAGTGGGAGGGCGGCGTGGGCTGCCTGGCCACACTGGACATACTGCTGGCTTTCGCGGAGTTTGCGCGACAACAGAGCGGCGATGTTTGCTTACCGGTGGTTACCTACGATGCTGCTAGAAAGGTAATAAATTCTGCCCTCTGTTAATATATATGTCACTAGCTTCCGCTCGCGTGGTACCTACATTAAAAGTAGCCTATATGCTATTCTAGGTAAAGAACTTTATATATTTCAACGAAATCGTTTCAGCCGTTACGGCGCGATTGAACAACAAACATCTAAACATCCACGAAAATCCTCACAAACTTTCGCATTTATAATGTTAGTAAGATTCGTATAAAATCAATCGGGGAGGGAGAAAGGGGTTCCAAATGACACCGTTCAGACCCATGGCAAGCTCACCGGCACGTGGTACACCCTACCGATCAACTAACGAGTCTCTGGCGTGGGTTATGCCCCCCCCCCCCCCCACTTCTATCATAGGTAAAAATCATGGAAATGTGAAATAGTTAAAATATTGGACTTCTACAGGCTGATGATAAAATCAATCTGTGAAAAACTGTTGATTTTGCTAATGTAGACATGTGCCCAATGTAAATTTTGGACGTCCCTCTGACTACCCCCCTTAGACATCTAAGATCTAATAGCCTGCATTTATGTCCACAGCCATACATCAACATAGTGGAGGGCCGTCACCCTTGCATACCGATTGCCAACGACTTCATTCCCAACGACACCAAACTTGAGGAAGACAGAACACTGCTCTTGCTGACGGGTCCAAACATGGGCGGGAAATCCACCCTTATGCGGCAGTCCGGGCTACTTGCTGTGTTGTCACATTTGGTGAGTCAAAAAAGTATGACGCGTCCAAACGGCGTACGATAGTCATCTAAAATTCGTTTGAAACTGATAAAATAAAACACTAAATCCAAAAATTCTGTACAGATGTGTTTTTTTCTTTAAATACGTGTTAAGGATATATAATTATAGAATAATATGTTGCAAAAGATTTTTTTTGAATCGGATGACTTTGTCTGTTTATTTGACCAGGCTAATCTCAAAAACTATGGACAGATCTTTATGAAACTTTACTAAGTTATTGATTATGGTCTAAATTGTTACATAGGCTATGTTATATCGCGCTACACCACCTTGTAGGAAGGGGGGCTCTAGCTTCACCTAGTTTCTAAGACGTTTCAAAGTGATCCTAGTGATTTTATTGAAATAAACGCCTTTTGACTTTGAAGTTTTGTATGAAAAATTTTTTTAGTGATATATTGATTTGAAACTTGAAGTGAAACTAAAAGATAGGGTTGTCAGCGATTATTAAATATCCCCGTATAAAGACGTGGAAAAAATGATTGGAGATATTAATTTTTTGGACAAGATATACAAAACCTCAATGAATTATACACCTCAATCATCCTCATGAATCACTCCATCTATTGGTGAAAACCGCATTTAAATTTTAGTAGTTTTTGAGTTTATCGCGTTCAGACAGACATACGCGGTGCGGGGATTTGTTTTATAATAGTTATTGTAATACCGTAACGTTTATTTCTAGGGTAGTTACGTGCCCGCTCAAGAGTGCAGTCTATCTCTAATAGACCGGATATTCACTCGCCTCGGCGCTTCGGACGACATCCTATCAGGACAGTCGACGTTCCTCGTGGAAATGAACGAGACAGCAGCTATCGTGTCGCACGCTACTCTTCACTCGCTTGTACTACTCGACGAACTTGGTAATAAAATTGATTCATATTCAAAATTCATCAGCCTTAAGAAAGCTCAAGGTAGCTTAGCGAGCTAAGAAGAGGGCTATGCTTGGTATTTCTCTACGGGATCGAATCAGACTTGAGGGCATCCGTGACATAGCTAGGCATTTAGCTCGGATAACCAACAGCCATTGGTGCAGAAATGTTCTAGAGTTTAGACCAGGCACCGGAAAGCGCAGTAGGACTTGTCTCTACTAGATAGTGACCTAATAAATGTTGCTGGGGGCCATTGTGTGCAGGAGGCCTATGTTCAGCAGTAGAATGTGCTATATGGATGATGTTTATTTAATTTTATTTTTTTATTTTATTAATGAAACAAAATCCACAGCTCTTAGATAATATGGTACAACTCAACTAATTCACTTTACTTAAAGCCAATAAAGGATTTAATTTTTTTGATGATGATTATTGTAACCTCATTTCAACGCTATAACTCAACCAGGTTACTAATCAAACGAAAGTGGCCAAGAATGAGACATTAATACGACTGAGAAACCTCATTCCATCAAAACTCAAGGCTTGATTTTTAAGCCAAATTTATGATAATAACTTTATGAAAATAATTTAGATATCGCCAAATAACGAAGATAATAAAAATCTAAACTTTTAGTATACAGAGTAATGTGACGAAAAAAAAGGTCACCACTCAGCATTTGCTGCAACAGCCCAGTTTGAGACGTCATCGAGCGGTGGAGAGGCATTGAAAACCTAGCCTTCATATATTATAATGTATGTAATTCCAGGTCGGGGCACATCAACATACGACGGCACAGCCATAGCGTCCGGCGTCTGCGTGGAGCTAGCTGAGCGCGGCTGCAGAGTTATATTCTCGACGCACTACCACTCGCTAGTGCGACACCTGGCGGACCATCCGGGCGTTATTCTCGGACATATGGTAAGGCTCAGGCTAACGGAGTGGCGACGAAGCGCGTTCGCTTAACATAAATTCCGCCGCCAAGCAGCAATGCTGTTTAAATGTTTATTTTCAGGAGACTTACCATCGCATATCTCGGTGGGTTATGCCTCTGGTGTTGTGGGCGTCCAGTACTAGAGGGCCGTATACTTGTTTGCCATTTTGAATGTATAAAAAATGAAATCTTCATATTTTTTTTCCTTATATACTTTTTTTAGATACAACTGAAATCACACCGAGGTTCTAAGCTCCACCAAAGATAATATAGTAGAAAATATTGTCTTTGACTCCACGCAGTATTTGATTTCACCCATAACTAAAAATTATAGATCACACAATTCAATGTTCTGACTTCTGTCGAAAATTATAATTAACACAAACATGGATACCCTTATTCATAATCACATGTTCTTCCCTTTTAGGCTGGCTATGGCATCTAGGCCTTACCGCCAAGTCTTACGTGTATTTTTTCTTGTTAATTTGTTTATCTCTCTTCATTTTCTTTCCTTTATCATCGTCATGTCACTGTCAAGTCAAGTCAAGTTCAGTTTTAGTAAGATATGATGGTGGCTATTTTACTAAAACCTCAAGGAACTTCTTGGCGCCAACTCGAAAAATGACGATAAACGCAATCATTCTATTTCACTTCACTTGTGCGGTTTACTCAAACAATATTACGCAAAACACCACCATAATTACACAATATTATTCAATTTAACACTAGTTTTGTAAAATAAATTGAGAGCACAACATCACTTCGCAAGTTCCCGCCAAAAAGTCCTTCTAAAAAAGAAGAATGAATGAATGAATGGCTTTATTTGCATGAAGTATAGTTTATATAGGTTTTTAGCTTGATAAAAGTATGCCCATTTGCATATGCATCTTTCTTTAGTTTAATGTTTAAAATGGACTGGGTGAGAGTTATCAAGCCTATTAAGTTAGTGTCTGATTAAGAATTAGGTTAATCTGTTAGTATTAATGATTAACACATTCAAATCCTTTCCAAAAACAGGCGTGCATGGTCGAAACAGACGAGGCCACAGCAGACAACGACGACCACATCCCAGAAGAAACAATAACATTCCTCTACAGACTGAGCCCTGGCGCCTGTCCGAAATCCTACGGCTTCAACGCGGCCCGTTTGGCAGGAATACCTAAAGAAATCACCAAACGAGCGCACCAAATATCGATGAATATCGAAAAGGAAGCCACGTGTGTTCGCGCCTTCAAGGACATTCTGAAGCTGGAAGATGCTGGAAGTGTGAGACAAATGTTGGCCGCTTTGAGCATATAACCTTTTTAAGGCCTATCCTACTTATATTATAAATGAGGAAGATTGGATTGATGGATAGATGAATGAATGACTGTTTGTTACTCAATAACGCCAGAACGGCTGAACGGATCTGGATCAAATTTGGCACAGAGATAGATTAGCTGGAATAGCACATAGGCTACTTTACCGTCGTTATCGAAGCCGCTAATTTACAATATTTCGCACTTTAATCCTTTCACTGACGGTCATAGGCCCTTTTCAGGGCCACCATACCTCAATGACTCAACCTGGTCGCTGACATAATATATGTATAGGATGACTAAGAATCAGTGACATGACAAGCAAGCAAGGCCTATTTGTCATTTTGGCCCCGGGTGTAGAATAGGCCCCTCCATAATCTGCTTATCCGTGGATGTCGTAAACTTCGTCTAAGGGGAAAAAAAGCTATGTTAGTGCTAATGTTTTTGAAAAACTGAATTTATGTTACATTTATTTTTAAGGAACTATGTGATAGGAATCTCGTTTCGTTATGTACTCGAATGTATTGTTAGTTTTTTCGATCGTTGTTACCTTGTTTTGTTATACAAGTATGATAAGACCAAATGCGCTCGCGTTAGAAGAGATAACTCTTTAGCCGCGTTCAAGCGGCGTGCGATTATGTCATCTAAAATACTTGTTTTTTTTTTAAATTACCCTTACATTTACCAAAGCATCTTCTAAATAAAGTTAATTTCGAGTTTGTCATTTAATAGCGTGCGATATAACTCAACAAAATCTTAAGCACCTAGAAGTCGACATCAAAATTTGTTTTGTTCAGTAGTAATAAGTCCATAAATTTATATGACATATAGCCAGCCGTTTTAACTCGTCTTTAATGTGTCGACTAATATAAGTGCGCTCATACTTAATATAAAGATGATGCCAGCGCTAGCTGCCGGTTTGAGCTAGCTCGAACTTTCAGATTTTTGTATCTTATAATGCTACCTGTGATTGATCAAGATGATTTTGTATTTACCCACCAATTTATTGAATAAACGCATCTTTCGTAAATTACATTTTCTTTAAAACTTACCTATAGAATAAACATAAACATAGTATCATAGAATGAAATACAGAAATATCGAAACAATTCACAACATAACATGATTCAACATAGAATATGTAGTTGTATAAATGCTTATTTTTTTCATTTATTACACGTGCTTAAAAATTTTACTTTTTGTTCATCTACTACATCATTCACAGAATAATTAAATCAATTAGTAAGAATTATTTAAAATATCTTATTTACCTAATTATCATCATAAAACATTTTAAGTAAAAAACAATAAGTCATAAAATACGTATTGGAATGTTAAAATTATTATGTTAAAAATACTTTAAAAATTCGTTAGGATCGTACTTATTTTTGTACTAACATAATTAAGTACCTAAGTTTAACTTGAACCAATAAGACATTGAAAATTAATCTTTAAAATTTGTAACAAAATGACTAGTAATATTAAACCATGATCGTTTTTGTGATTTCATTATCCTAGCATTAAAAGATGCACGAAGAAAATTTTCTATAGCCACAATCAATTTATAGTTATTTACATAAAACATATTTTATATTGTTACATACTTCATTTGGCTGCATAAAGGCTCTATCAGACAGGCGCGTTTATAGCGACATAAAACGCGATAAATGCGCGAGGCATCTCCACACAGCTGCATTTTATCGCGCGTTGTACACTGTACCTACTCTCCTATTGGTCTCAATACGTGATCAAGAGATATTCTAATAACGTGCTAGATTTTATATTAGGAGACGTACGCCGCATAGCTCATGAGCATTCATTGAGGAATGTCCAGAAGTAAATGATGATGATGTACAGCATCTTAGCTTAGCATCTTGTGATCTTACAGCTGTGTGTAAGATCACAGGTAAAACTAATTATTGTTAAAACGCTTGCGTGTAGGTACCGCGCGATAAAACTCGTCTGTCTGATACAGCCTTTATGTACCAATAGCTCACTAGGCAAGTGCGATTTGCTAAATGCAAGTAATAATAGCACAAAAAACCACTTACATTTAACGTCAAACCCTACAAAATAATAATGTCGTGAACTAGGGTAGTGCCAACACTACGTTAGTATTTTTTTATATAAGTCTCAACCCTTAACAATTAAATTGCACCTAGTATTTAAAACTTTCTAGCGATGAATGAAGATTGATTTAATATTATACATAGATATACAGTCAGTTCTTTTTACGATAGAAATATTATATTTTACACACCATAGAATTACATTTTCATAACAGTCTTTTCAAAGCATATTTACAATGCATAAATGTAATCGAGTGATTCGGGGCTCCTTTTTCTTTCACTATCAGCAGACAAGCGTCTGGTATCCTCGTATCTTCAGCCATGGTGGAAGAGTCCCCAAAGTTGGTATGTAAATGAATTCGTTAGCAAGAAAGTGTTCGTCAATATTTAAACTGGCAGTAAGAAAGGCTATATATAACTAGGTATCTATGTACTTTCTAAAATTCTAACCTCCTTCTATATAACCACTCACTAATTTTATCGGCTTGATAAAAGTGTAACCGACTCTTTTGTTTATTGTTAGAAAAGGACAAAGCCAAAGTTATCGAACCGATAAAGAAAGTGGCTGTTTATGAATAAGAGGGTAAATCTTTATAGCTCCATTAAAAAGTTACTACGAGTTTTTTCATACAAATTGCTGACAAAATCTATTTATCTCAACATTGCTTTTCCATGTTTTCATACTCTTATAAGTACCTCCATATCTCTGAGAAGAGTTCATTTAACTACTCTTTAACACATTAATAATTGATTCTCTATAACTATTGTACTCTACCTAAGACATCGGAGTAGTCTATTTTAATATTTCAATATATAGCCTAAGATTCAGGGACAAAACTAGGAGTGAACTTACGGTTCCGTCTGTAAAAATTGGGTGCTTAGCCTATAATTTAAATGCAGATTTGCTTGTAACATGTCTCAAACTTAGCGCACGCTAATTCAAGCGTGGATATCAACTTGAGCTTGTCTCAAAGCAGAACTAACGCCCGTAATCGAAGGTTTCGTCCTAATAACATTTGGACTTAATCAAAATATAATTAAGAGAGTGCAGTCATGGCCACTGATGTGAGTTAGACCCTAACTCTATCAGAATTCAGATTCTAAAGATCGGCTTCGACGAAATTTCGCCAAGATTGGTCTTAGTAACGACTTCATGTCTCTGAATCTTAATCGTAGCGCATTTCTTTCAAATACAATTTGAATATCACAAATTCTAATCTAAATCAATGTGTCAATTGCCTTGCTGTACTTACCCATAAATTTTGTTCCAGCACCAGTATACCCATAATTTCTTGCCTAAAACTACGACAAAGCGTGCGTAACTAAATCTACACTTCACGCCAGCTAATTTATACAATGCTTTTTTATACATAAAACTAGCGACCCGAACCGGCTTCGCAAGGCTAGCAAAGCATATACGCCAGTAAAACTCCCAGTCGGCTTGGATCTCATAGCCGCTTGCAGTTTGAGTTATCAAGAGAAATAAATTTAGCTAACCTGCTTTCAATCATTTACCACGCACAATTTTCCTAAAGTTATTCTTATCTCGTTCCGATTTTGTTACATTTCCAGTTATTGCGAAAGGAACCTTGCGCGTGCAGTGCCTTCATCAAGTCTTAAAAATCCGCCAGGCTCCTCATTTTGGGGTGGGATCAAACCCGGGTCTGCATAGTTACATCCAGAAGCAGTAGGGTCACGTGTTTGTGTGCTCAAACGCGTCGTCCTTCTATCGCTGAGTAAATTGACGAAGTTTCCTGTTGTTTCGTAATGGGAATGACGTCTCACGTTTCTAGTGTTCGGTATAGCGGGTAGTTGTCGAGGTGCAGCACTGTATCTGCGTACTGCACATTTGTTTTGAGATGAAATTCGGGTGGTGGTTTTCGGCTCCGGTGGTTCATGAATCGGATCCATCGAAGTTTTCCTTCTCGATGCATCCCCTTTATTGTCCATAGATTCAAAGTTAATCCTAACTGCGTGATTGTATTTGGGTTCCGAATTCAAGGAGCGGGATTTAGCCATGTTTCTACGATAAGGTATCTCAGGTTGTGGATTTCTTGCATCTTCTTCGAGCGTCAGCAGTTTCTGTTTCCAGGTTTCTAATTCTATTGAAAAATCATCTAAAACCGATGCAGATTTCGGACGATTTCTGGATAAAGTAGTTGGACGTTCAGGTTCTGTGTGTAAGGAGAGAGCTCTAGTCTTGATTTTGCGGCTCCTTTTTTCAGGCCGCAAATAAGGAGTTGTCGCATCTCTTTCGAGTTCTCGCAGTTTATAGTTCCACGTTTTTAATTCAGTTAAAGTGTCGTCCGTCTCTGATATAGGGCGATGAGTTAATTTTGATGCTGAATCTAAGGAGCCAGCTCTAATACTGATTTTGCGATTCAGTGTTTTGGATTTCAATTGTGGGCTATCGACACTTTTCTGCAATTTGAGCAATTCTTGTTTCCACGCGGCAAGCTCAATGTCTTTGATAACCGACTCAGGTTGACAATGCGGAGCCGCAGATGTATGTTTTGGCTCATAAAGTAAATCTCCCCGCGAACTTAGTAGATTTTTGCGATTTATCGTTTCAAGACTTTTCTGAAGTTTGAGTAGTTCTAGTTTCGATTTGTTGATTTGAGCTGAAAACTTGTTTATAAACGACTCAGATTTTGGGCGATGTGTTGCTAATGTAGTTGTAACTCTGGGTTCTGCATGCAGAGAGTTGGCTCTCGCATAATTTATCCGATTCATTGCGCCACATCGCAAATCTGGGCTGTCGACGCTTTTCTGGAGTTCTTGCAATTCGTTTTTCCATGAGTCAATTTGAGTGGAGAGATCTTTATACTCAGACTCAGTAAATGAACAGCTGCGGCGGCGTTGAGTGGCTGGTTTTTGGAAGGTTTCGGAATGTAAGGACAGTGGCCTCGCCTTGTTACGATTGAGAGCTTCATACCCCACATGTGGACTCTCAGCACTTTTTTGGAGCTTTAGCAATTCATTTTTCCACACAGTAATCTGAGTGGAACCAGACTCGGTTGCAAACGAACAGCTACTACGGCGCCGGCCATGAGTAGGCAACGTTTTATGTTTAAGTTCTGAATGTAAGGAAAGCGGTCTTGCCATATTCTTGCGATACAGACTTTGCGAAGTCAAATCAGGGCTCTCAATACCTTTCTGAAATTCTTGCAGTTCATACTTCCACGCGTTCAATTGTATGGAATTTTTCCCTTTGTAAATAGATTCGGAAAACGAATGGCTGCGGCGGCGTTGAGTTCCCGGTGATTTTTGTATACGTTCGGAGTGTAAAGAAAGTGGTCTTGCTATGTTTTTACGATTCTGGGTTTCTGGTCTCAAATACGGACTTCCAACGCCATTCTTGGGATGTTGTATTTGTTGCCGTGTATTTAGAATATTATTGTCATATTCCAGGGACTCGTAATTAGATCTACGTGTAGCCGAACTAGCCTCGTATCTGAGTTTTGAATGACAAGAGCGAGATCTTCTTATGATCTTGCGATTTAAACCGCTTGTTTGAGCTGAATAACGATTTTTAAATTCCAGAATAGGAGAATCATAGTTTTCAACACGCTTGAATACAGAAAGTATGTGGCGATAATAAAGTTTCTCTCTTATATCCTTTTTAATGAATATCGAAAGACTTTTCCGGTAATTCAGAATATGAGATCTTAAATGCGGTAAATTTGCTCCCTTTTCGTAATCTATCATTTCATACGTCCACATATTCAGTATGTTAGTAACAGCATCCTCGAATTTAAGTGATGCCTCTACGCGAGCTTTTTCATTCTCGTTTTCCGTGTCTCTGAAGTTGTGGTCTTTACGATGCAGGATAGTAGGTAAAGAGCTACTTCTTGCCATGTTTTCATAATTCGCTAATTTATTCAAGAGACCATTAGGTTGGCATCTTTTATTTCCTTCTTCAAATATTTTATGAATGTTGTGTGCATTGGAGTTGTTAATTGAATCACTTAGACATCCCGTATATTCACTGTTTGATAAAAAAGCTTCGCACACGTGCGATTTCAGCCGTGAGGCACAAATAAAACCCTTTGCAGATGAATGGAAGGGCACGAACAAATGCTGTTTTTTAGGTTTTTGAGGGTCACGTAGAAAGTATTTGCAACTACCACATTGCACAGGAAAATAAGAAGCTCGACTTTTTCGTAAGATGTGTGACATTAACTTAGATCGTTGCGTAAGTTCTGCTTCAGATTTGAAGGCTTCTAGTTTTTGGGGTGGTGCTAATTCTTGACGGCAATCAGCACAGCACACCGATAGATAGAAAGAGGGACCATCCATTTTTGTTAAGGAGTTATTTTCGCTGCAGTGGGGATAGTGGAGAATCACTTGTTCTGATTCCATTTTCTTCAGAAAAGAAATAGCGTCGTAGTGTGATATTTCAGGCTTATAATAATTTAACACACATATGATGCGCACCTCATTCTTTTTCCTCTTGAACAGTGGTCTGTCGAGAATGTATACTTCAGTTTCTCGTGGTGATGGTGGTAGAACTATTTTCTCTTCTTTATCTTGTATATTTTCAGGCGAAAGCCCTGTCTTCAATGTATTACCTTGGGACGAGTAATATTTTTGCGCAACATCTTGTTTGTTTTGTGTCATACCACGAATTTTATGAAAACTGGCATCTGCGTATTCTAAATCGGGATGTTGCTGCATTATCTCTTGTAGTAGTGAGGGAAATTCTTGTTTATTATCTTCATTTAGTGAATAACCCCTTTCATATTTCAGGCCATATTTATGTCTATTACGATGTTTTATTTCGTTTTCATATTTTATTGGCGGCATGGCTTGAAGTCGTTCATCAGGCTCCTTGTGTCGTTTTAAAATTGAGCCATCATGTAAAGTACCATCTATGTGTTGTGATTCATGTATGAAAACCTCATCTTCCGTAGAAGCTGATCGATCAGCTGGCCTTAAATAGTCTGATAGAGATTTTTTTATAAGATTTTTGGATTCACTTATTTTTAAAACTCTTTCAAAATGACTAGATCTGTCTGGTGTAGGTGGTAGTAATCGTTTTGCGCCTTGTTCTCCATATTTCATGGATCTGCATATCGCTAATATAGCTGATTGAACATGACAGATGGTTTTATTGTATATCGTTACAGACAGTTTATACATTTCATTCTCATTTATGTTCTGCTGGGTACGGTGTTTAGACGAGTTACATACAGCAACGCCATTCAAATGCTCTGATTCTGAGGAAGATTGACTATGAAAACGAAAATAGTCATTGTCGCGTAACAACTTCAAGCAGCCCTTCAAATACATTTGTTTCTTCACGTGTAGTATTTGACCGAACTCCTCTGTATTGCAACTGGGTAGAGTATGGCAATGGATAAGAAAAGATAAATACGGGTTTTGATGTCTTGGATCCTCGGAATCGCGTATTGGAATCTCTTTGCTTCTAATTGCATAGTGATCTGATTCTCGGGGTATTTTAAGAGCACATTTCGACTTATCCAGAAAAGTCTCGTGTTGCTTTATTAACTCATCCAACAGCAGGTTTTCGAATTCTGCTGCCTTGTAAGGCCGGCAAGAAGAGAGTGTAGAATTAATGTTCGTAGTACAAGCAGCATGTTCGCAATTATTAGAGTGACTTTCCTCGCCTATAGAAAAAATATCTTCTAAAGTTATCCCTGTTTCTTTCAACAGAATAAGACCCTTGACCATCTCCTCAAATAACTTTAAATATTCTTCAACTAGCGTTGTAAAGACCTCACTCGTAAATGTATGAATGATTTTAAGCATTTCCTCTTCCACTAGAGCGCCTAATTTGTCCAGCCTCTCTTCAAAAGCGGGACCCTTCAGTTCTAATTGACTGGCGTATTTGAAATCGCGGTATAAAGAATTATATTGCAGCTCAGTTAAGGTTGTGGATAATGGGTTTTTAACCAAATTCTCACACTTTGATTCAAAACGGTTCGGCGACGAAAAAGCGGAAGGTGTAGGAGGCATCCAACCCCCAGAAAAAGCCAAACATGTCAAAAAACAGCAATACTGACAGCGCGTACAGTGCGGTTTGCGCTCACCTCTTAAAATCTTATCTACATCTGCATCTGTTATATGATGGTTAAATATATTACGCAGCAAATGAGCGTTAACACCATCTCTGTTTTTGGAATATTTCCAGAAGAATATACCTCTATAAAGCGAATAAACCGCTTCCATGCTCAGAAAAGCAGGACGTTCAGACCTACTTTCATCACGAGTCGGGCCTATGTAAATAAAATCATCCGCTATACGACCGATTTTTCGTCTGTTTACCGTGTCACTGGTGTTTTCATGGTCACTCTGTGTTCGGTTAAGTTGATTTAGGCATGGCCCCACAACTCTGGTATTGCTTTTAGACGGTGGATCACTATATTGCCATTCAGTTTGATCGTGAGAGTTTTCGAAGCTCGTGCGTAGTGCACCTTTGAAATTGTAATTCTCATTTTCCGTTGTAATAGCAATTTCTTTATTAATCGCGTCGCACTGAGAACGCCTATAGCCCTTACATTGGAACTTTTGACCGCAATGCTCGTCCCCGTCACCTATTCCCCATATTTCGGAAGCACTAGCATTATCGTTGATGTAATTGTTATTTTCAGACACAATAGCTTTATCGGAATCGTAATTTAGCCCGTTAGCACAAATTTTCCTACCGCGGATGTTATCTAGCCCGTCAGCACTAATATCCCCGTTGTTGCGATTGTTATTATCTGTATTACTTGGCTCATTAGTACTAGTTTCGATAAGCCCAGCACTACTACAGTTCAGCACATCACACTGAGATCCATGTAAGCAGCGCCTGTTCCCCCGGCGCTGCCGAGGGTCCTACACTCAGAGTTCGTCGAAGGATGAGCCGTCGTGCTCGTCGAAGGGCCGCGGCTGCTCGCCCCATCGCTCCCACTGCTCAGAGTTCAGCAGCGACTCGGACTCTTCCTCGGGGTTCCGCGTTGGGTACACGATGCCGTCGCCGAAACTGAACCATCGATTTTGTTAGAAGCTTGAAAGTACATGCGCAATATACAGGTGATTCATAATTAAAGAAAGGGGTTTATTCTACATAAGACTGGCCTCATAGCTCAGTTGGTAGTAACTCTGCCTTCTGCGCTAGAGGTCGCGGGTTCGATTCCCGCACTGGACAAACATTTGTGACTAACACAGATGTTTGTTCTGTGTCTGGGTGATAAATATATATCTATTATGTATATCAGTCTCTGGTACCCATAGTACAGGCTATGCCTAGTTTGGGATCAGTTGACCGTGTGTAATATGTCCGGAATATTTATTATTATTATTTATTATTATTATTATTAAGTTTGTTGGACGACGTTTGATAATGCCATTTTTCATTGAAAAGATCTGCTGATTTGGGGTTAACGATTCAAACTTAATTGTTTAGCTGTTTTGGGTAGAAATCATGATTCTACATCATGATTTCGCATGCACTTCTCGCACGTTTAATAAATAGATAGACATGATAAAAATACCAACAACCGCGAATTTGATAAAGGAGCCATTTTATTCTGGGCCTGGTCCATGTACACTACATAGAAAAATTAGGAAAAAATAGGAGATTACAAGAAAAATACAATTTCATTAATTTGAAGACAAATGCGATGGTACAACAATAGTTCTTCTGGTAAGTATTTTACTATCTGAACACTATTTGAAGGCCGCCATGTTGATTTATAATTGGCGTTTGACATGACATTGACATGTTGTTTGATTTGATGTTTTTGTGTTGTCAGCTAAATGTAGGTTGTCAAAATGACATTTCACGCACATATTTTTGTCCATCCGCCATATTTTTGTAGCGCTGTGTGTTGCTCTCTTTGTCGAAGAAAATCTTAATGTACCTTAGAACGAAGTCAATTTAAATAAAATAACCAATTAAATACGTTTACTTTATTGCTTAGCCATATTTTAGAGTAGTGTACACAGTGCAGGCCCAGGCTCCATATATTGATAAAACGTCTCTTTTCGGGTAAAATCTGAACAACAGAAAAAACTTATTTTTCGCTCATATGGTATGTTTTTGTTGATATGAATGAATGAAAGTCCTTTTTGAGATAGTAGGTATACATTTTATGTATCTATTTATCACCTTGTACAAAGCAGAGTTGTGAGCGAATAGGATAACACAAAACGACGATATAATCAGACCGCGATTTACTTGTGAATAGACTTCAATAAACCTAAGTTCATGTTCATATCTTGAAGGCTACTTCTGATTAGGAGAGGGCAGACGGACGGGCGTTAAGTTCCCAAGTCCATTGATCAACAAAAGTCGACAAAGTTATATCGGCAGAACTGTACAACACTTTGATACTTTTACGTATCGAGCTACCTTTTTAACCGACTTCAAAAAGAAGGAGTTGCCTATACCTTTGACGACCTCGTTGACGCAGCGGGCGAGTGCCCGTCTGAGACGCAAGGGGTGCGGGGTGCGATTCCCGCTGCGGGGCAAATGTTTGCATGAACTGAAAATATTTGTTCCAGGTCTGGGTGTTGTGGTACTATCGTACTCGTAGTTCCTGATACCCACGACACAGGGAATCCTAGTGTGGGGTCAGGACTATGTATGATATGTATTTATTTATATAATTTCTAAAGTATAGGTAATAAGATAGGAATTCAGTAGGTATGAATTTCCATGTAGGTACCTAGTGTTCATTAAATATTATTTAATTTAATGTTGTTCCTATGTATTATGATTATTATAAAATATATTTATTGTACTATACCTACTTAACTAGGGACTTATTATTAATTTATTATTATTATTTTTGATTTTTATTAAGACTACTATTAAGTAGTAGTGACCTGTAAACAATTTTTACCAATAAATTACTATTGACTATTTTACTGACTCGATGGTGAACTTTTGGGATGAGCGCACAGACGCAGAGTAAGCAATGTCGGTGAGTTCCTCACTTGTCACCGGCGAGTGTTGAAAAGTGAATAGCTTGCCGGTTTTTGTGCGGCCGCGTTTTACATGACAACATAAAAAACGGTAACTTATTCAATTTTCAGCACTCACCCGTGTCAAAGGAGTAACTCACGAACATTAAGGACTCGGGCCCCAAAACTCTGTTTGACAAGATTTAGATGTAAAATGCTGATGTGCAATGAGCCTTCTAAGCTATGTTCATAAAGCTCAAAAATGTTCAGAATCTATAAAACGTACAGCAGCCTAAAAATGTTCACTTTTATGTGTAGCAAAATGTGTCAAATCAATACAATAAACTTTGCCGTGACTGCGTGTATCAATTCTTTGTGTGTAGGTGACTGTGAGGCAAATAAGCACCAAATATTTGGGGCGATAGCTGGCATCATAAGGAGGAACTTATTCACAGGTGTATTTCAAAAACTGGAAACCAGTGGTGCAATTGCGTAAGCTTAATGGCAATGAAGTACGTAACTTTGAGGGCAATTTTAACAATCTTAGCCACATTAAAATCGTTCCAAACTTGACAAGAGAAAACTTCAAGACCTTAGCTTCTTCCTTTTCATGTTTGAAAAACTTCAGATGTCGCTAAAATTTATAAAATCATCCTTATAATTGCGATCTTCATTACCATTTCGCTTACGCAATAGCCTGGCTGTTCCAAGTAGGATCAGGATTGTTGTTCCATAAAAATTATAGAAACCTGTCATAAGTTACTTCCTATGGAACTGGTACTGTAGCGTAGCTCTACTGTGCATAATCTCAAGCCGAAATCATACGGCATGCCATACATCTAAAATTTTATTTTAAAATGATCCTTATATTTAACGCATATAGTTAATTTTGAGTTAGGAGTTTGAGAGGGGAGAGATATCGTTGAGCTATAAATATATTGCCCCCTAAAATTTTACTTTATGATCCTTATGTCCACTTAGACATATGGATCATTTTGAAATCAATTTAAGAAGAAGGCATATCGCTCCCCATTAGAACTCGGCTTAAAGATGCTCCTACACGAGCCATTGAATTGTTCCATTCGGGGAATCTTCGGGACATTTTGACGTCATAAATCGCTTGGTGTATGACGTCCAAACGTTATGAATTTCACATCAGGAGACTCGGTGATACGCTTCCTAATGGCTGAGTGCGCGATCGTTACACCAAAACCGTATCGAGATTGTTTCAACGGGTGTGTGGTTACCATGGTTACCGAAACTAATTTAACTAAGCGACAGACCTTCGTTTGTCCACAATCTCAACTGTTGGTAAGTGACGATGTGGCTGATGATGAGGCACGGAGGTCTAGAAGGCACCTACACTTCTCGATACGGCTTTTTTGTTACAATCATACACTCAGCCTCTGAATAAAAATGTTTTTCGCTGGATTCACTAAGTACTATCGGCCTACTTGCCTCTAAACAACAATTAGCATATTTAGCATGCAAAAGGACACCGACTTATCATTAAATATTTTGAAGAAAAAAAAAAGAAGTGAATGACCCCAATTTTGACTTCATGAATCGCCAATGAATGAAAAGCATGTTATACTTGAACACGTTTATTAATAGTTATAAATAAAATAGAGAAAATTATTAAATGCATTATTCCTTAAACTATCTGTGGGACGGTCCGGCCCTTTCTAGGACAAAGTCGCCAACTTTCAGTCTCCCGCGCCATCTCCACGCTAAAATTAATAAAAACTTAATTCTATATCAAGCCCATGTAGAGATAATACAATTTAGTTAGAAGATATAAAGAGAAGTGAAAGAGCATAGATGCAACAGATGTTAAATAGCAACCTCACAGATAATTTTTAGACTATTTTAATAGAATATATAAATGTGATGGATTTTTAAAGGTTTACAATATTGAAAGGATAAAATATGGTAAAGAACCCTAAAAAATAATAAGAAACACCCAAGACATGCATGAATAAGAGGAAAGTAATACTCAGATTAAAGATGTAGGTACGTAGTGATGATATACAGCACACAGACGATTTTTTCATTCTTACATAATATTTCTGTTCAATTCTTTAGTTGTCCATTTGCTTGCTAATTTGCACTAATTCTAATCATTCAAGCACAGCGTTGCCTCTTGGATACAAAAAAAAAACAAAGTTTATAATAAATAAAAATACAAAAATTATAAGAAGAATACATTTATTGTGCGCAAAAATACTTACAATATATAAACATTCTCTAGCTTTTATCAGTCTTGTGTGTTGTATATAGCACAGAAATAATAAATGCGTAAAAAGCTGCACAAGTTCCTTGAATATTATATCAAATTATAATTTTATTACAAACACACGTCAGCCAAAACTTTCTCACATAACTTGAGTATATTTTTATAAAAAAATAGTTCATATTTATGTACCTATATTTTATACACTGTGAATTTTTATCAATAATTGCAAGTATTTTAAAGCTTTGTCATTTAAAAGGAAGAACGTCATGTAAATTTCTAAAAATGCAGTAACATGAATCAAAAATTACCTTATTCTTAAAATAATTCATGCACAACAATTTTAATTCCTCTATTATCGAACTAAACTAATCTTACGTTTCAGATAACTTCTGTACATATAAATTATGTCCAAAAGTATCCGTTCCAGACTACTAAAATTAATACTATCTATATAGTAATAATAATTCTACATTTATATAAAATCAAACTATCTATACAAAAGGCCTCTGAATTCGATGTTTATTCTGCGGTTACATCAACAAGAATTAATCTAAAGGTCAAACTAATTGGCTTCCTATCCTAGAAAAGGCACTAAATCCTGCTTCATCTAATAATAATATTCGATTACCGTAACTACTTAATTCAAAATTAATTATTCATCTTTCATTTGGCGTATAGGTATACCTACCTACAATACATTACTAATGACCTCCCACACCAAGACTTGCTACGTGGCAGCCAGTCAAACTATCAGTTATGATGACAGATTTTGAAATCCTGTCAAAAAGCTTTAGTTAACGGACGTACACATGACAGGACCTGGCAAGAACGGCTCAAAACTAAAAACTAAAAAATTCTCAGAAATGTGGGTAGACGAAAAAATCTAACCCCTGAAGCTGAAAATGGAATAGCGAGGAATATTCTCAAGGTATGTGTCGAGAGTCGGCTGAGGGCGAATCTCTGGATTCTGATTCTGACCTGGATCGCGTGGTGCCCATAGATTCGTAGCCGTTATGGGCCTCCTGGGGGGTCGTGAATGTCTGCAGTTGGTGCTCCATACGCACTGGGTATTCGCAGCCGTCACCAAGGCTAGCAAAATTACGCATTCATAGTGAGTCAAAGAACAGCCGAACCTATTATTAGTTAGAAAGGCTAAGTGGGCGACGAGACCGATTATATGAGCAGGTGGGCATCTACCGGATAACACATATCATTACATTACGGGCATGTAAGCTTACACTGTGAAGGCAGTACAAATACGCAATGGATAACGTGTCCGTCAATGTGTCATAGTGACATTGACATAAGTGAGTGGTGGGACGAATTTAAAACCTTAAATATGACGAATTTAAAGTCTTGTTTTTGTTTAAAAAAAGATATGCCAAATAGTGAAAAGTTAGTAGTAATCTCTGTATTGGGACCTTAGTACCACAACCTGATAATTTCGAGACTTTTTTCGATAAACAAAATTGTTTCATCGAATTTATTTCAGCAGCTTCAGAAAATCTTCATGCCCATTTTCCATTACATGCATGTAACACTATTTTACTCTGAGCATCCCCATACCCAAATTCGTCCATGCCACATTATTTAAATGATAAAATTAAATATAACTAGTTTATATTAGCGTAAGGTGTTACATCGTGTAACTTGATAAATCGCGATTTGTACAAGGTGAGGCTACAGGCTAAGCTAGATTAATATGTAATGACCGATTATGTTTACTACAGTAACAATACTACTGCTGTAGATACTGTGTAAGACTATGTGGAATGATGAAGTTGTTAATATATATAAATGATATAATGAAATAGCAAAATATCGACTTATATGACAGCACTGCTTAGGATGAGGGGAAAAATAATCTTATATCTTCCTAGATAATTTGATCCCCAAAACCGGACATAACAAAATAATGAACACACACAGTCCACATCGCAAAAGGGGTTAGTCGATTTGTGCATTTTAGTATTTGGCGAAAACTCATTTTATAAATAAACTATCCAAGGTTATATTCTAACATCTATATCGAAGTCGTTATAAATTGTTAAGTCATTCACTTCGTTTTTCACACAGAAAATTACATGCACACAAACCCACACATATGTATCTATAGGTACACACATTCATGTGCTAGACTGAGGGCGGATTCTGATCAACTAATTTCTATGTATAAGAATTGGGACTTAATTGCCTAATAATGAGTATAGGTGAATAGTTTAGACCACTCCAGCAATCGTTGAAGGCGCGGGTGGGTCGCGCCTGCCACCCGTTTCCCTCGAGAGCGCTAAACACGTACGATTTTAATATTATTTTTTTATAAGTATTTTTTTATGTGAAACTTCACGTAAATGACGATTTTATAAAACACTTGTAATAATGCTAAAGCCGTGCGATATATCACTTAAAATTTATTTTAAAATGATCCTTACATATATTGAATAAGGTAAACTTTGAGTTTGAATTTTAGGAGCTATATCGGACACCATGTCAAATGTCAAACTCAAAATTGCCTTTAATTAGAAGAAGTGTCATTTTGAAATAAATTTTAATTATTTTAGATTACTTTACTTATTTCGATGATTACTTTCAAGCTTTTCAAGTATTTCAATTGTCAAAATAAACTATTCAGCAATCAGAATCTGCCCTGCTGATCAAAACATGCTACATCCCGCAAATACATAATACACAACTGGCCAGTAGTGCCAACCAGGCTAAACAATCATTTAAGACCACAACTAGGGCCTGACGAGCCGCAAACCAAGCGTTAATCACAAAAGTTGGGCAAAAGAATCATGAAACTTAACTCTCTTGTATTTTATGATTTACACAAGGATTGCAGACTGTCTAAGGCTGCCTTTCTACCAGAGATGTGCTACGTTGCTATGGATGCGTTGGGTATCCACCGATCACACTCTTTGGCATACATAGTGGAAACGGGTTCTACTAAGCAATTTTTGTTAGGTACTGTCGATGCATCGCTCGAGTTGGGCATCATCCTCGCACAGCTACCTTTCGGCGGCGCATTTTCATAGCATATCTTACTCGTTCCGCTACATAGCTTAGTCTGATAGTTTCGTAGCTAAAGGCTTTGCCAAATTTCTATTTGGCAAAGCCTGACGCCGCGCTATAGCGACGAATTGTGTTACTATGACGGTGTTAGCTGTCAAACAGAGCCGTCATAGCGTTCTATTTGGCAAAGCCTTTAGCTTTCACGCGCTGCATAGCACATCTCCGGTGGAAAAGAAACCTAACGGGGCTTGCCAGAGGTGCCATTATCGCAAAATAATTTGAAAAAATCTTACCTGGTGAATATGGGCATCAGCCACAGGTTGGGACTGTTGCCGAAAACTTCCTTGAAGTTATTGAAGCCCCCGAGTGAGAAGCCATTCTTGTCAGCGCCGCCTCGGAACATCGGCGCGCGGAATGCCTCTGAAACGAGAAATAATAAATAAATATTCCGGACATATCACACACTGTCAGTTGATCCCAAACTAGGCATAGCCTGTGCTATGGGTCAGGGACTGATATATTACATAATAGGTAAATATTTAACACCCAGACACAGAACAAAGAATAGATCAGTGTTTATCAAACAATGTTTGTCCAGTGCGGGAATCGAACCCGCGACCTCTAGCGTAGAAGGCAGAGTAACTACCAACTGAGCTATAAGGCCTGTCAGAAACAATATCACATTATCCTATACTACCTAATATTATATATGCGAAAGTTTGGATGGATGTTTGTTACTCAATCATTCTAGAACGGCTGAACGGATCTGGATGAAATTGGCACAGAGATTGATCTGAAAAAAGCACAGGCTGCTTTTTATATTCGTAGGTACCAAGCGAGCGAATCCGCGGGGGGACGCTATTTACGATATCTATGATAATGATACGTTCTACTGGGCGTAGTAGTGTTTTTCGTGCCTGATATGTTCATAGAACCGACATAGTATGGTACGGGTAAGTGGGCAAAGTTGAGTTTAGTTACGGATCATAATTTGTAATCTATCTAGATATTGTCTATTTTCTATTTGGATCGATCTACGGATAAGTGACTGCAGTTACCATTGACCAAGGTTTTAATCATAGAGTTAATTATCTGAGCGGTGGGGCTGCCCAATCGGCGGTAGGAAACAAGCATATCTGAAAACAAACTTGTTTTTATTACCACAGAAAGGACAATGTGGAGGTAGGCCGATGGTACTGCAGTCAAATCGATCATTATGAGAACAAAATCTTACCATACTCTACATCATCTTCTTAATTTCAGCCGTAAGACGTCCACTGCTAAACATCGGCCTCCACCACAGATTCCCAGAGCGAATGCCTATCATGAGGGGGGATTTGCCCATACAAGCACGCTGGGCACGCAGAGCTATCTTTGCGAAAATAGGGGACACGTCTGCCTATCCCCAAGCTTTTTTCCTATAGTCTCTTTCTACGACTTCCACGGGTAGTAATGGAGGGGCCTATTCTTCAGCCGGAGCAATTGCAGCAAGTAAGATTATTAATGGTATATAATACAAACCTAGTGTAGTCCTATTATTCAAAACTAGATAGCAGTGGTAGCCGAAAAGCGATCCGAGTGAGATAGCGAACATGAGAGAGACGAAGAATGCAAACACGATGTGGTATCGACCCACACTGGCCGCTGCGACGAAGTCGCCCTGGAATGACAGAATAGTTGTATCAGTTTACGATATCTAACCTACAGTTCAACCAATAAAACATTCACGAAATTACAGTTAACAAGTCAAAATATCGTGTGTAATGTTGTCACAAAAAATAAAATAGTCAAGTTTTTTTTAAGTTAATTCTTGCAATACAGTAAAGTACTCTTCCAAATACAAGGGGTTAGTGGGGATTCGCCATCGTAGTGATTCGTCATCGCGCAAAAAAAGTAGTGGTGATTTGCCATCGCTCAAAATATTTTAATATTCTTCATGGTGATTTGCCATCATTTTCTTTTATACCGACAAAGTGCAGTCAGCATGGCTTTTCTTGATGAAATTCGATTTCAGTGACTAAGATATATGACTGGGGTAACGTAGGTAATAAGAATAAGCCGTGGACGGACGAAATCACCACCTCTAGGGTTAAACTTTGTTTTGTGCCTGCATGATTCTATATAGTTCGATGGAGCCTTTTCCATGATACTCAACTGCGATGTGATCAACGCATCTCAAACAGTGCCACTTTTTTGTTATCTTATAAAAATAGGTTTTGTTTGTAAATTTAGTTTTTGTTAACTTAAAATATCTTGCTTAACATAATTTTTAAATTTTTTGTTTTTGCGTTTGATTGGCCAAGCCGGAGGGGCACATGCACCTTCAAGGTTATCCACACATTATGGGATACACTGTATATTATTATTTATTAAAAAAATATTGGTTGTATGTCACAATATTTACATGCTGACTGTACATGGAACTGCCGATGGCAAATAACCACGCGAAAAACAATACTTTATTTGACGATGGCGAATCAAAACTCAAAGTATGGAACTAAAAAGTAGCAGAAAAAAGGGTCCTTTGGCAAATCGCCACTAACTCAATACAAGTAAGTGCGAGTGAAAAAATTGATTCATTCTGCTCAATTTATTTTGTAAGTTATTTAAATGGACTCTTTTAAGTGAGTCATTAGTACACCAAATTAAATCATCAGTTATAATCAAATCGTGAACAATATTATTGGTTCGACTATAGGATTATATTGCTATCATAAAAACCATGTATTTTTTTTAAAAGGCTATTATCCAGTTTCATGAAAATTAATTAAAATAATGTTATAGGTACATGTAATATGAAGGCAAGACTTCATACAGATATGTGTGTTGCCAATATTTTTTTAAGGGAGCTTTACATTGTTCTTAATCGGAGTGTTCGTCGTAATTCATGTGTTGAATACGGAATATATTTGCGCTTTCCTAACCTTTATTGGGATATAAGTTTGTGAAGACAGATTGGTTCCACACTGTTTCAATTTATAAACTTTAGGCTCACTGCATAAAGTATAATAAGCAAGGTTTTAACTAAAAAGCATTTCCCACTGCGATGCCACTTAATTAAACAATGTGGAACTAAAACAATGATAAATAATTTCCGATTTTGACTAAGAATAATTTAATGCTCCTCTTATTGGGATTATAAGGTTTGGCAGTAATATGTAGTGAGTAATGGTGATTTAGCAACATTTTGGCATTTGTATGTGAATTTATCTAATCTTCAATAATGTGTTATCATTTTTTATGTAACTCACTCATGTACATTATCCGAGCAGATAGGTTCTAAATATTTATAACAGAATAGTCTGGTCACATTTTTATTTAAATTAAAGGTCGCTTTATTTTTTAAGTAGGAAACTAAAAAAAAATTGTAGAACCTTTCATCATTGGTCGCCATTTTCTATGAGATTAGCTAAAAAGAATACCTACGGATTATATTTAACCAGTGATGTTACTTCTTAATAAATAGTTCTAAATTCACTTTGATATACAAAAAAATATTGTAATCGTTTCGATTCCATGACGTATTTAACTTTGATATATTAAATAATCTTAGGCAATAAACATATTGACCTATAGCTTTAAGCTATCGTTCTCTAGAGTGAACTCTTTCAACTTATCTAAACTAATCTATTCATAAGTTAGATGTTGAAATAGAGCTTTTGGATGATCCTATATCGTAGAGTTCATTTTTCGGAGAAAAACCAGGTCTCATTGTTAGTTAGGTCTCGTTGTTCATTTGTTAGTTAAACACGTCAGATTTTTTATCAGACTTTGTGTAAACTCAGCCCGTGCTGCCATTTATATAGATTTATCTGTATCGATACATATTTTTGACTTGTATGTTTATCTAATGAAATAATATATTTACAGTTTAGGCGATTTTCGACTTCTACTTGTGTTAATCCGTAGTGGTTTCATTGTGTAGAAACAATTTAAACAACATGGTGGGCGGAAAGTATCTTGTGAATGTTACTATGCTTGCATCTGCTTGTATAGTTAGTTAGAACTAAGCTAGCTACCATAGTCTAGCTACATGATGGTAAACTATAGAAATAATATTACATTTATCAAATCCATGCATATTTTAGAGAGGTTAGAGCCTTTCGCTATTAAGCGATCGCAGTGGGCAAGCTTGTATTGCTGATACATCTGAAAATTACAATTGCTTAGTGTTTCTAAACATCAGAAAGACTTTAATTAAACTGTTTGAACATGGGCCGTAGTACCAAATACCCAATCCATCTCTTGATTTTAAATATTATTTTTTTTTGTATTCCGGTCATATCACACGTGATCAACTGATCCCAAACTAGGCATAGCCTGTAGTATGGGTGCCAGAGGCTGATATACATAATAGATATATAGATTTTAAAGTTGTACTCGCGCAGTGGGTAACTATTTATGAGTTATCTTACAAATATACTTGCTATTCCCTAAGCAGGTTTATCATCCGCAAAGGTTGATGATTTGTAAAGGATTTTCACTCCATCGAGGACAATTATGGAGAATAGCCAAGCATCAACATTTGCGGACTGTATACCTACCGACTTTTAGAATAACAGCCTGTCTAATTATTTTAATGAACATAAACACATTGCAAAACATTGTAGGTATCCTTGTAGTGTTTGACACACTTATATCACCTCTAGACATTGATGAAGTTGCTATCTGAATACACTCGTCATTGTAGTACAATATACTACACGTTATCAATGCCAGAAAGTAATATTGATTGTCCTCGTTAAATAAGTAATACCATATAATTATTCCAAACACACATGAACGTTTTGCTAAAAATAAAGGTAAAGTCCCACTACTCTTCCTTGAGGTCCACCAATTGTGTTACTCTTTTGGATATGATAAGCCATATCCTTTTCCTGTGCTATTGCTTCCATTGTTTGTATGTTAATGTAAGTATTACAAGTTGATATTCTCTGAAGTACCTAAATGCAAATTTCTGTACCCAAATATTAATAAATTTGTGATAGATACAGTATCAAATGCTTTTAAAAGTTCAAATAAAATACGAGGAATTCAAAACATACCTTCCAAAACTTAATGAAGTACGGCAGGCACGTAGACATAACAAACAGGCAGTAAACTAGTGCATATCCCAGGAAGAGCATGAAGAACTTGTAGTTATGGAAGCAGACGCAGTTATTGACCCAGGGACAGTGATGGTCCATCTTTAGGACGCATCGTTGGCAGATTGAGCAGTGGTGCGCGCGATCCGGCTTGACCACAACGCAGCGGTTGCAGTAACGGACGGAGCCGGACATGGTCCTGAAATAAATAAGATATAATTTAAAAAATATACTATCATCGTAACGGTGCCTTCACGAAAGGGTACGTAAAATTCAGATTAGAAGATGAAGCATGGATATCCTGTTAGGGCCTAAGCTTAGGGCATAAGCTGTGCTCTGCCGACGGTGAGCGCATACAAACAGCGTTAATGGCATGCGTTCAGCGCTGGTTGAAAATGCGCCTTACGCGCTTTGATAATTCATCAGTACGGGACTAATCGACCTTGCGTTTAATAGCTGGACCAACAACAGCGTTCACCGTCGACCGAGCACTGCTTGAGGCAAGAGAGAGTCAGTACAGCTCTCTGGAATAATACTTTATATGAAGATTGGTGGTCTTATACCATCCTAGGGCCTTTAAAAACTTGATAGATAGAAGTTGTATGCGCGGTTTATCCTATTACAAACGTCTTGAATTCTAAATAACAATACATTATTTAGAATTCAAGCCAAATTATAATAGGGTAAACTGTTATGAATGAATAATGAACATAATAAGGTACATACTTGGTAATTATTTAGAGTACCGCGTTACCTATCTCAATAAACAAACCACTTCAAATCTAACTGAACTAATTTAGTAAACTTGGCATGTTACTTGAAACAATGTGGGAATGAGAAATCAATATAAAGTTTGAACTAACTATGACTGTGGTACTTTACAAACGAAACAACAGGTATTATAATTACTTACTAAACACTTGGTAAACAAATATGAATCATATGTATGTAGTAATATGGATGGTTTACATTTTTTTTTCTCAATTCTAGGCTATACAACATAGAGTGCAAACCTCGTCAGAACAGGTAAAGTATCCGCGAAGTTGTCTAATATTTCTTTTTTGCTTTCCACTTTGAAAAAACGCGCGCTGTACTTTCGTAATGCAAGTCTGAGTCTAGAATTGAGTAAAATGTATTTGTAAATGTTATCAGACTTTATGTATAAAGTTCCTCCTGTCTCAGGATTAAAGCATGGTACTTTTTCTGTACTTCATTCTAACTTTTTAAAATGCAACAATGTGTTGTTAAAAAATGTTATTTTTAGGGCTGCTGAATACCTACTACCTTCTGTACAAGCTAAATTATTTACATACTAGAAGAACCTAGAACTTGCACTACAACTCAATAAAGTGCCTATAATATTATAAATACTCTTCAATTAAAATTCCTTACTTAACCACAATAAACCAGTATTGGTATTTCTGTATTGTGGCTTCAAGTACAAAAGATCAGAATAAGGTTAAATAAATAAATCTTAAATGTAATTATAAAATCAAGTACATAAGTATGCAAGTAGTAAATATAAATTCAGTAAGTTTTTTAAGGAAAAGCTGGCGAGGTATTGTCCGGAAGAAGATGATTCTATGTGTAAATCATGACCCTCAGTCATGAGGAGTATGATGCGAGGAGGAGGAAGACCAGGATACAAGATTTTATTAGGAAAATCGGATTTTACAAGATTTTACAATGTGTATGGTAGGCATGATGGTGTTCTACAATTCAGGTCATTCTAGGAATTCGCCCATGCTGTAGAACACCCTCTCTTGCAGCCATCTCCTGATTCTATGCTTAAAAATGGCGGTGGCAGATTTAGAGAGTTTAGAGAGATTTAGAGACTGGCCTCATAGCTCAGTTGGTAGTAACTCTGCCTTCTGCGCTAGCGGTCGCGGGTTCGATTCCCGCACAGGACAAACATTTGTGACTAACACAGATGTTTGTTCTGTGTCTGGGTGTTAAATATATATCTATTATGTATATCAGTCTCTGGTACCCATAGTACAGGCTATGCCTAGTTTGGGATCAGTTGACAATGTGTGATATGTCCGGAATATTTATTATTATTTATTATTTAGAGAGTTCCGTACAGCCCACCTGACTGAATACCTCTATCATGTTTGATGACAACCAGACATGCACCAATGTGTTTTTGGAAAATGTACGTGTGCATTATGAGTGCTCTCAAACAGTGAAGAAAACATGTAGTCCTACTACATGTTTTCTTCACTGTTTGAGAGAAAGTTTGGATGGATGGATGGATGTTTGTTTGTTACTCAATCACGCTAGAACGGCACAACGAATCTGGATGAAATTTAGCCCAATGACAGATTATAGTCTGGAATAGCACACGGGCTACTTTTCACCCTCGGAGATACCACGCGAGCGAAGCCGCGGGTGGAAGCAAGTAGACTATAAAGTTTTAAGACTTGATCTTCTTGACTTGAAATGTGATCTAAAGGAGCCTGTTACGAGGCGAAATGTAATCCTTTCACCACACTGTTTCTTGCACCAACGGTCATTAGTCCTTCTCCAGGACCATACCTCAAACTGGTCACTGACTTAATCCAGAATAACTAAAAAGTGCCAGTGACACGAAAAGCAAGCAAGCAAGTGCAAAATTTTATTATATCCATAACTTTTTCAGAACATACCTAGTGACTAGGGGTAAGTCTTTAGCAAATCCTTCCAGGATAGTTCGTTGTGCGTCTTCAGACTCTGCACTCAATAACTTTTCAAGTTCCGATTCTGGTAGCTTGTACTGAAACAGGAAAATATACTTAATTATACCTCTACCTGGTAAATGACCAAATGCAGGATAGCCAACTTATCCTTGTGGTTTTAGCATCCATCACATCAGTCATCAGCCCTAAGACGTCTACAAAAGTCGACACCACACCACCAAAAATATGTTTTCTTATAAAGTATCAGAACCGAAGGTCTCAGACCGTTATCTCAATCCACCAACTTTCCGCAACCTCTGTTGCGTCAATCTATCGAGTGGGGGGCCGTATTACACTTTACATTTTTACTCATAATAGGATAAGGTCAGGGATACGATGACTCTAAGAATTACTGGTTTTGTAGGCGCCCTTTTCGTGATTCAATACAAAAACGGTGAGGTATTCACTTTTCATCATCGAAAAGTGAAATGAGAGAATTCACTGATTTTGCAGACATCTGTCATCTACATTTAAATCTAACAAATACTATAAAACCCCTCAAAACAAAAGTATGACTTCATCATATTAACAAGCATCCATCATTACTAAATGTTTAGTATGAGTCACGGTGACATATTTTATAATGCTTGACATTAATTGCTAGGTACATAGAAGTGAAAAAGCAGTACAGATAGGATTGCTAGAAAGAGGACTCCTCACACACTTAACATTCAAATCTAATCTAAGTAGTCTTAATTTGTATTTTTCATTGTTCTGTTTGTTTTCCAAATAAATAAAATAAAACAGCAGATTCCCTAAGTATGTATGTATGGAATTGTCATACATATGGATGTATGAGTAATTGCAGGTCTCTTGCTGTATCACTCCTCATTAAACTGCATTTAAGTATCTTTTTTATAAGACCAAAGTTGAGGCTTGCATTGAGAAGTCCTCATGTGCCTATAATTTTACTGGCTTCCTCGCCCTCCAAATTGCAACACAGCATTGCAAGTATGGCTGCTCGGCTTAAGAATTTACAGGTCAGGTACTTCCCCAGACAGATAGCACAAAGAACCCTCCTGCTGGATTACATGACTATATATTGCTCACATAGATAGTAAATGTTAAGAATAATAATTCATTGTTATTAAATTAATTGAACTCATTAACTGCCTATTACTCCTCACTAGGGGCAGCCCATAGCTTTGCTTCTAATTCTAATTCTAATCGGGGGTGGTTAGACCTGCACTGACTTCCCGCTGTGGGGTGTTTTGTGCATTGTCCCCCTATGCTAACCCTACCCCAGCCAGCCCAGCTCCTTATGCTCTTGGTTAAAAAGAAGCCTATGTAATTCCTCAGGGTTTGAGTTTTTACTTCTCAGAAATGAATGGCCTCTGTAACATAAAACTAAGTGGATTTGTCCTAGATACCTAGGTATATCAATCAAAATAGTATGATAACTACAAAACCACATACATTGATAGAAAAGACAATAAAAAAGATATGAAATGGTAACAAACAGACAGAGAAGTCACTTTCACATTTAAATTATTAGTGTGTTAATAGTGTAGGTATAGAAAGTGTTCACTTTCTATAAAAAATAGAATTACTAGGGCTTAGTAATGGGTAAAATAACTTATAGCTTTGATAAAGTCATGTCTTTAAAACAATACATGACCTATTTTCACAAGATGTGTTAGAACTTTGGATTTTATAAGTATTATGGATCTGGTAATTGTGAGCAAAATTTATAATATTTACAAAAAATAAGTTTTTTTCGTGTATGTTGACTGAAAAAAAAATATGTTTTTACACAAATTATAAAAAAGTTTTTCATCATGCCATCTGGAGAAAGTTATAATAAGTACTTTTTTTATATATACATTTTTTATATCTGTGTAAATTTCCATCATGATCATCATCATCATTAATTAGGTCACTAATACTGGAACCAAATAAACAGAATAAGGAAATAATATACATGGCCTGATCTTAGTGTGTTGCACTTCTTTCAATGTAGTATAAAAATTATAGAAATGAGTAAGGGATAGGAAAGAGAAGAAACCAATTCGAAACAATCTTACCTTGTCTGGTATTGGCTTGATATCCGCAAAAATTGTTCTCCAATATGACCAGACAAACATGATCAAAAGAACGTGATATAACACCAAATACACGCATTGCTGGACTGTATTTTGAATCGTCACTGAAAAAAAATATCAACGAATATAAATAACTCCATAATCCTTGTAAAATTACAATAAACAGCAAAATACTCACAAATGCACAACTGGATAACGTAGGCATAGTAAGACCAGCTCATGATAGACACTATCAATAACACCGGGAGCCATTTGAACGCTCTCCAACACCAATTGTTACATGTCCTACAACAGCCACAAAATCCCGGACGCGAAACTCTACTATTTTGCACGGAGGAAGCCATAATTCGTTAGTTTGTTACGGAATTGGATTAACCATATTCACTTCTCAAAAAGGCAGACAAGACAATTCAGACAAATGATTTTTGTTTGATTGATTTATTGATTTGACGTTTCGATTTGACATTTGATTGCAACTTGCCATTATAAAAAAGCTTCAAAATGAAGGAATGTTAAATCGAACAGACTACTAATTGTATACTAGAAATCGACTACGGCATAGCAAGTCCAAAAGCCGTTTAATTTTAATCAAACTTGGCAGCCTACCATGTAGTCTTAATGTCATTCATATGCGAGCTTGTCAGCACTATTTTACACGAACTTGAAACCACTTAGCCCCTTCGTCCACGGCGCTACTCAAAAGGAACGCGTTTGTAACTAGTCTCCTGGCGACTCGACATGCTGGTCGCCAGGCGACTGGTTTCGAGAAACTGTGTGAAAAATGAACGAATAAACAGTAATTATAAGTGATTCTGACGTCTATGTGACTGGAGAAGTAATAATTCCGTGTCATCGCTCGAATTATCACTAGTCATGTTAATTATTTACGTTTTCAAAACTTTGTTTACATAAAATCGTGTACTGAGTGACTGAGTTTCAGGAAATTCCAGTAGCGTCGTGGACGAGTCAGAGTTTCCAATCAGTCCGCAACTCTAGTTTCTAATGAGTTCCGTCACTTTTGCGTAGCGTCATGGACGAAGGGGCTTACGCTACCATTATCTCCCTGCCCACCGCCATGCAGTACCTACCGCCTAAACAAAATCGCAGAGACGGTACGGGCTCTGCCTTGATCTCGAACTTGACGAAAACCGGTACTACTAGAAGACATCACTAACTTGGCGTCTCTATTCCATAGACAAAATCTACGCGGGTCGCGGGGTCGGGGAATGGGAAAAGCTACCAACTTTACAAAAACAGGTGGATGGTGGTTTTGTTTGGTTGGATCCAAACAAATGTCAAATTTTGAGTCGATTTCTCGCTTGGTGTAGCGTCAAAAATTTTGTTGTTTTTGCTAAGATTGGCACAAATTTCGTACAATTCCGTGTAGGATTAGTTTAAAATCATGGACGTAAAAGAGTGCAACGATTTGGCCGAAGAAGTAAGTATTTCCGTAGAGTTTTACATCGAAAATGGATCAGTGCGGTATGTTCATTCACCGACTGTGACGTGTTTCAGAACCAATTCATTGTGGACGATGTGAGCAAAATTATCAAGGAAGCTATTGAGAATTCCATTGGCGGCACTGCCTACCAGCACAACAAAGTGAATCAGTGGACCTCTGCTGTTGTTGAGTCTTGTTTGGGACAATTGACGAAGTTACAAAAGCCCTACAAATATATAGGTAAATATACTTTTAGTGCACAATGTTTAGCGCCGCTCTAGTAACGACGAACATACAAAATTCAATAACTGTTATTGCTAAGCAACATGCCTCTTCATGGTTTTACATATTTTTCAGTGACATGCACAATTATGCAGAAGAATGGAGCAGGATTACACACAGCATCTTCATGTTTCTGGGACAACAACACGGATGGGTCCTGCACGGTGCGTTGGGAAAACAAGACCATGTACTGCATCGTCTCTGTCTTTGGCCTTGGCATCTAACTGTAGTATTACTTGAAAATCAGAATAAGCTAAAGCGCTTACACCATCAATAATATGAATGCTTATTTATATTTTACACTTTAAATGAGTAAATTTTCTAGTTGTTATAATAAAATAAGACTACTGTTCATCAACATTGCAAGTGCTCAATAATTTTCTATTCTACTTGAGGGTACAGCAAAAAACCCTCTTTACCACTTTTCAAACTGTTTCGCTTATACAATATATAATAATGGGTCAGATAGTCTAAGTTAGCCTATCTGACCCATTTCTTTATTCACTGTGCTCTATTTAGGGAGAACCATTCATTTTATGACTTTGATTACCCAGTCTGTTGTTCAATTGCTACTAAAAATAGTAAGGACCTCACAATGTCTAACAATTATTGGACAAAAAATAGACTATTCTAAGATTACGCAAGTATGACAAGATGTAGTATCAGATCACTTCACTCAAAATACACCCTCAGAGTGGTATGGCGGAACTTTTGGTGAAGGTACGTCTTTGCAGCTAAGTTTGACAAAGTGATTATTCACTTACACTCAGATGCCTAGATGCCTAAATGTATGTGGTAGGTACATTAAATTTTACACAGCTGTATGATTGCCGTACACCTATTGCATATACAGTCAATGAATTTAAATCTCATATTAATTGTAGTTTTGATGATGTCTTCTTCCATCCCACTTACACTGTTGTTGTAATGAGTGTGTGACTTATCATTCCTTGCTTTAAGTTTCGGAAAGGATTTCTTTCAATATAAATGATAAAAAATGAAAATAAAATTGATTGAAACAATATATGAAACTCTTATTTCAGTAGTAACAAACTGTTTTCATAGTTATTATTACTTAATTTTAAGTAGGTTATATTTTTCGTACTCAATAAATAAACTGAAAACCCAGCAGTGGTTGTTTTACAAATTACACACCTTATCTTACATAGAGCCACCATACCGCAACCTAGTCACTGACCTAATACAGGATGACCAAGAAAGAATCAGTGACACAACAGGAAGAAGAAGCCTACCTAGGGCATATTAGTTTGTTTCGACTATACCTACCTACCTGTGTAAGTAGATAGGTCAGCACCGAGAGCCTTGTTGGCCTAGTGGGAGGTACCTGGACCTTCGGTCCGTAAGTCGTAGCTTCAAATCCTGGTACACCAATGGACTTTTGTAAGCTAATAATAATTGGTTCGCGACCCACCTTCACACTGAGCCTTCACACCAGTGTTAAGGTAGGTAAATTATGTGTGTGCTCAGAACGGTAGGTATTTCATCCAGGGTAGGTACCTCCCTATTTACTTCCGTCTAATACTATTATTATACAAGGCTAGGTATTTAGTCATTTATTTATTTAATTAGAACGGCGATTGCTAATTATTAATGATTAATATACATAAAATTAAACAACATCAAACAAAACTAAAAAGATGTATGTACCTACCTAAAACTTTTTTAATTAATTCTTTCGCCTTGAAGCTGTATTAAAGTGCTAACTATTGCAGCTATCTTATAAGGTAGGTAGGTACTACAAGTTCCGCAAAGGCTTTAGGACCGTAGACCGCAACCACACGCTTCGGCAGATTTTCGATACAGAGGTCAACTGACGAATCAATCTCGGATGGGCAGTGTTTGGGAAACTTCGTCATATCTTCCGTGAGGCTCGGCTCACGACGAAAGACTACAATCAGTGCGTTTTGCCAGAGATTACTTAGGGATTGGCTTCATACAAAAGCTCAAGCCGCTCAACGGGCTATGCTTGGATAAAATCCGAAACGAGGAAATCCGTAGAATAACTGTCACCGATTTAGCTCGCAGTTGACTCCAAAGACTACTATTGTATATGGCTCTCAGAATTAGCAAGTTGTATGTAGCTCGTAGAACCGACAACCGTCGGGGAATAAAGGTTGTCGAATAGCGACCACGAACTGGACGACCGACCGACGTAGAGCTGGAAGGCCCCCCGATTGGGATTGGGAACCCGATGGAACGATGAAATTGTCGAGGAAAACTACTAAAAATTATGTAGCTATATGCGTGTTAGGATAATACCTACTAAACACACGTTCGACGCCATTCTGGCAGGTTATTTATAACCCATAATAGTTTATATACCCATATAGGGGAGCCGATCTTACGCACAAACCAAATAGCACTTAATCCCAGCCTGTCCTTTTGACTCTGTTTAGTTCCGCGGGACTTCATTTAAGGAACATTCTTACGATTGTTATAATATGCATTTAAGTTGTAAATTCGTCAAATAATTTCGGATACATTCCGAGAAAATTATTGATTATAACACAATTTCATTCAACTTTGATTCAAATAGTCGCGGGTATCGTCCGAAAGCGCTACACTCGAGTCACGTGACCGTCATCGATCCAATGGTTGAACACTTCTCGGGTCCATTCAACTCGGCTCGACCGTCACCGTGCGCCTGGAGAGGGAGGATACTTCACAACACCAATTGTATTCTACATAGGAAATATTTATATAGCTGTCTCTGTTGCACGTATTGAGAAATAATTAAATGAATGGTGAGCAAGTGAAGCAGGGATATGTTCGAGTGGAAATTATTGAAAGCACCTCGCTCGCACTCTACCTACTCGCCTCTGCTGCTTGCTGCTGGCCCAGTCAGTCCATTCCATCCAGCCAGCCAGATGTCGATGTGATGTTGAGTTTTTTGATGTGGGTGTTGTGTCTTGTGTGAGACGTCAAACGATTCAATGATTGCATTGGTGGGACGAAGCCGTAATTTTTGTTGATCGTCTTTTATTTAAATTCGGTTTTAGTTGTGCTACAGTGAAATAATGGACATATTGTTTAGTGATTGTGTGCCATCTCATCTCGTGAGGGCATTATAAACTGGAGGGGGGCTGATCGGCTGATAATACTACGACTACAGGATATGTAGTAACAAACGTCGTTTTACAACTAACTACATACTCGGGAGCGGTCATAAAATTTCTCATCTCGGTGCGGGCGAGTCGGGCTTCCATTTTGTTTTATTATGTGGTTTGGTTGTTTACACAGTGCGTCACGTTCGGGACAATGGAAAGCGACGGTAAGTAGTACCTGCGCATCTACTCCTGTTGTTATTTAAATGGTTAGTTAGTAATAGTAGATGGCCAGAAGGCGTAATGTCTGCGCATCATGCGCATGTAGGCCGGACATGACAACATGCAACAATAATGGTATTCGATTTTGTGCACCGCGCGGCGCAGTCGTGGTTGCTCCTAATATTGTAGTGAAACCCTACCTACGTCCATCGATAGTCAGGCTTACATTGTTTGAGTACAACCAGTAGGCATGCGCTGATTGTGTACGGAACTCAGTTTTCACCGCCCTTATCAGCTGATAGGTACACACGGCCACCACTGCACTAGTACCTACCTAACTATCATAGTTATGTACCTTGCACAAACATATTTTTATTGCTTTAAAACAAACAGTTTACTCTCTCATTGATATATTAGCTGCAATGCTACAAAACCAGGTGAGTGGACCAACTCATGACCCATCCCATTTATTTTTATACACCCAACAGTTACATACATAGTCCTGACCCCACACTAGGATTCCCTGTATTGTGGGTATCAGAAACTGCGAGTACCATGGACCACACCATCCATACTTGGAACTAATATTTGCATATCATGCAAACATTTGGCCCGCAGCTGGAATCAAACTCTTAAATCTCAGGCACTAGCCCTCTACGCCACTGAGTTCGTCAAATGGGCAACATTGCCTAGACAAATTAAATATTTGTGCCACTCTAGCTCAGCAATAGGTTATCAGTAGCTATGTAATGGCTAACTCACATGTTTGACTCATACCTAGTTTTCTTGTTATGTACAACAATAATATTGATGAGATCTACATAAAGTTTTGAAAATATTCTTCACTATCACAGCACTACATGTATAGAAAGGTGATATAGCACATCATTTCCTTGAAAACTAAATGTTACTAATTCTACATCTATTCTACATTACATCTATTCTAAATGTTACTAATACTAGGCATGAGGTCTTAGCTTAAATCATGTAGCTGCCAGATGATTTAAGCTATAATAATAATAATATTTATTTATTTTAAAAATTGGATCATATATGTTAATGGTTTATGCTATGGTATAAGCCAGATATTTAAACCTTTTCTGAATAAAAATGTTTTAATATCATAACCAACCATGTTTCCATTTGTGCAGGTAAACTGCAACAGATTATAACTTCCTGGTACTTGTGCAAATATTTGGTAATCAGTATTAGTGTATACATTATTTGGTAGGATAATATGAATAAGACAAACCATTTTGTGGTGTGGTCGTCCAGTTTTATTTACATCTGACATTTTCCGTTCAGTGCTTAAAATCCTAATTTTAACGCTTCATAGCTTCATCCATAGTAGAGCACCTATCAATTGAAACTAGTCACCTATTCAGGTCTGTGTTTATCTCCCAAATGGTCATTTTGACGGAAGTATGCCATTTGGGATATAGACTCCACCACAGGTCAGTGGGTATTCCTATACTTTATCCAAATTATGTTTGATTTATAACACTGCCCATACTTAACCTAAAACGGCCTTGCTTGGTGTTGATTTTTGGACATCTATGTTTATTGGAGACTGACTGACTACAAAAGCAGATTGATGAAACAGGTATATAAAGTGAGTGGGAATGTTGGAAGGGGAAGACCTCGGCATACATTTATGGACCTTATTTTTAAGATGTTTTGAAAATGAATTTGATGAGGGTGAATGAAGCAAGAGAGATATGTCAGGATCAAAGCAAGTGGAAAGCTGCTGTCTCAGCCTACCCCTATATGAATCAGATGTGATTTTATGTATGTGTGTATGGAGACTAGCATGTGTTAATGCACTGTGCTAGTCTCCACACAGCAGTTAGGTCAGTGACCAGGTCGATCTGAAAATGGGCTTGTTACAGATAGTAAAAGAACCAGTGTGGTTCAGTCTGCTGTCTGAACTTAATTGACCAATAATTAGTACTTGTTCCTTTAAGTTTTCATTCACACCTGTCCAACATCTTGCTAAGCTGCAACCATGTTCGGTATATTTACAAATTCCAATTGAAAGCATTTTGTTTAAGAAATTTTTTTTTTTTTTATACAACAGAGGTTGCAAACAAGCTTACGGCCCACCCGATGGTAAGCGGTTACCGTAGCCTATGAGCGCTTGCAATACCAGAGGCATCACGCACGCGTTGCCGACCCCAAACCCCCTTCCTCCCTAAAGAGCTCTGGCAACCTTACTCACCGCAGGAACACAACACTATTTGAAACAAATAATGTTATTTGGCTGCGATCTTCTGTAAGGCGGAGGTACCTCTCCAGGCGAGCTGCTCCAATTCAGAACGAGAAAATCTCGCTGTGCCCTACCTCCTCCTCCTTGTGGTGTTAAGATCATAAATAAAATACTTATCTGTATATCAGCAATTTTTCTCAAATCTGTTTATAACAATATGCACAGATCAATTGTTTTCCTGATATGCTAATTAAAATATATTGAAAAATTTAAAAACTTGTTTGAGTGAATCTTTTTAGGTATATGATTTGTAGCATAAAGCACTGTCCGCGTCCAATTCGAATGATAATAATTATGTTAAAACATCAAAATCCCTCAATTTGGGTTATAAAGAATGTGTGTACATAAATACATAATACATAAATACATAGACTCTAAAACACAACCCTCCATAGTCGGGTAATAAATAATTTTCATCCTCTATTGGATATCAATAAAAGGCCAGGCCACCCTCATCATATGTTTCAAACAAAAACCAACCATAAACATCTCTCAATAAAACTCAATCTGCTGTTCATGTCACCCCAACAATGCATCCTACTTCAAAGGATGTGTAGGACCATAATGGCATCAAAACCTGTTACTGATTTCACACTAGTTAGAGCAGGTATGACTCATATTGTATGGGCATGTATTCTGCCACAGCATCTTATGAACTCAGCTAGTCCATAATAATATGAAGGTATGTCTTCTGTTTATTTCACAGTGTAGCCAACTGAAGATGATCAGTTTTCAAAGTGACACAACCACATTTTCTTTGCGGTTCACGCAAAGAAAATGTGATTATTTTGAAATTGCGGATTTTATTGTATACTACAATTAGTTAAATAAAAAATCAAGGTTTCCTGGAACTGAATTCAGGAATTACAAGTCTGACTGACCACCGCGTTACATATAAGTCGATACCTACTCAAAATGACCCAACTGTGTTACGAACGCCGTCCTTCACATTACAGTGGGTATAAGTAGAAAAAAAATCTAGTATATTATATTTGGTATAAAAAAGAGATGTGTTACACTTCATAGGTAGTAATCTCTTGTAGAATTTATATGAAATCACGCAGGTGTTCTCGGTATGCTGTGTTGATCATTGACACATGCAAAGAATTCTTAACTCATTCAGCCTATCTATAGTAGAGATTCATTGATATTGGACCGCAATCCAGACTTGTCTAAACTTGTTGTTTTATAATACGCACTGTGTAAAACCGTAGAAAGATAGATAAAACAGTTAGTACCAATTTCGGTAAACATTAGGTATCGATCGCAGTTCCACAAAGCTAAAGTTAGAAATTATATTAGTGCCTAGGTACTTTATTATTAAAGCAGATAAGCGCTGGCTATTCCGGGTTGTAAAAAACGAAACAAAAGGTAAAGACCTCTAGCCCTAGGTCATTGATCCGAGCTGAATCTATTTCAATGTAACTTAAAATAACTATCTCGCGAATGTGAATGCATATTGTATGCTTTAAAAGAAGTGGGATCAATAACGGCAAAAGCGCTTGCATTTTGCTTAAATTAAAAGTAGGTGCCTAGTTGCATACTATTTTTTCTTAAGTCTGACATATTTGCTTCAAACTATCTATTTTTTTATAGAATGTTATTATTAGGTTTATTTTCATGCTCTTTGTTTTCGGAAAAGCTATAAATGACACTCGTCAACATGATTGCCAGTGACTATGTGTGGCTTAATAATTATACACTAAACTAGGACATAGAAACAAAAAAACTAACTCTTATACAAAAGATGCTATAGCAACCATAGCCGTAGATGTAAAAACAAAGAACGATAAGAATCAGTCAGAAAGATTGAGAGTAGCGTAGCTAGGCCGCCGGCGCCGTTCAAATATCCGATCTGATTGAAAAGTATCTAAATCTTTGACGACTAGATAATATTGCATTCGCTTGCGGTGCTTCCTATAGTATCAGCCCTGTTCCATCGTCTCTATATAGGTAAATACCGTGTATATCACAATCCTTATAGTAAACCTGACATCCAAAAATAGAGATATCTACAGGGATGAGCATGTTTCGTCCGTGAGTGACATCATTATGGTGGTCGGTGAAGTGAACAGTGAGGTCACTGAAATCCGTCCACCTGCAGTCGCGGTTCGTTGGCTCTTGAATTCATTAGTAGACAGTTGAAAGAGTACATAATTGAACCTATAAAAGCTTCTCACTGTGATTAGAAACTTTAATTTCTGTTGGTAAAATCTCGATACCTACATTATCACATCCAGATCTTTCGTTATTTTGACTGCTTTGGATGCAAAATAAAAGAGTCTTTCGTCTTTTTACTTTTTACTTCAGCTTTTAATTAATGACTTGTCTTGTGTGGTTATTTGTTATTATTATTATTTATTTATTTCATTCAGGACAGTGAGCTCACAGTTTACACCAAAACGCTGAACTGTCTTAATTAATTATACTTAACCTATACTTATCCTAAACAAAAGTTAACTTAAATATATTCTTAGATTATTATAAATAGAATTAAGACTATCGTTAAATAAATCTACATGTTGGAACTCATATATGAATGCATTCAAAAGGTTCAAAGCCCGAATTTGTGTGTGCTTTTGTATTTGTTTGGTGGTGGTACAAAACTTGCACATCTGATTTCGATACAGTTCCCTTTGTCCGATTGTGTCGAATATCTGCCTAGTTCTGATTTACCAAAAACTTATTTGTCACAATATAGCATCATGGTTTTAATATGTTTTGTGTTTATTTATACTCAGTATTGTGTTTATTATGTAGGTACAGTTAACCCTAATTTGTACAAAAACCTCGTACACCACCTTACTGACTGCAAGATGATAATCAAATAGGTAGGTACCTATACGACGATAAGGTTTAGGTTCTATTTTATCTCATTGTATTAGAAAGGTTGATCATAAGCGATTTGAATGACTTTGAGCTTGTTTATATGGCCAATAGATTGATCTTTTGAGCTAAGTTAAGCTACGTCAACAGAAAGTCAAGATTAGCTGGAAGCAACAATATAATTTTTTTACAAGTCGGTTGTCTAGTTATTCTCTTGTATTAATCGTGGAACAGGATACTGCTTGTGGCCTGCCCCCTCGATGAAAGCAGCTAAATGATTTTTGTTTTACTTCACTTCCCTTTCGCCTCTTATCCGATATTCAGATAGCTCACGTTTTAGAACTCGCTGCAAACACGTGACTAGTAATTGCTCACCTACGTTTAGTAAAAACCGGAGTACCTATAACATGTAGGTATAATATGTATAATACTAAAATAGATGTTACCGGAGCAAGTACTCAACTCGCATGCCTACTTATACACCTGTCTGGTGTCCCAACGTCTAACCACAGAATAAATGATTAAGTTCTTGATTCTATAGTCTACCTTTAGATCGTCTCGTTAAAAATGAAACAGAATTATAATTCTTGGAGGACTCGGTAGAGCCTTTTTGTCACAGAATAGATAATTGTGGCATGCAGAAACAAAGGTGAACTTTGTAAAGCCTATCTATGCTCCTGGCGTAGCACGAATTTTTTCTAATGAAATTCAAAGGTGTGCTTGTTTGAGGGGTAATGTGTGCCCCATTATTTTTTCGCCGCACAACTTGCGTGACGTTTTCATGTGAGGTGGGCGTGGCTGATGCCATTCATTATTCTTGTGCAATTCAGCGTGTTGATTAATTTGCATTGTATGTTTATTTTTATCTTAACCCACGAGAGATCTCTGTATTTCTTATATTTTATGTATTTCAAAAGCGAGGTTCATGTCGAGGAAAATATGTTTTTAAGACCATTGTACTTTATTTTTTTATTTTATTTTTATTTCTTAGGAAAACAAACAGTCATAAAAACTTAATTAATGCTAAACTAAATCTAAAGAACATTTAAAAGATTCTGCAGATTGAAACTAATTAATGCTTGCTTGTATCAGCATGATATAAATCAAAAGAGGACATAAGGTGATTCTTAATATTTTACCATCTCAACAGGGGCTTATTCCAATTAGCAATAAAGTTTGTTGTGTACGACTACTGGAATTTCGAAATTTTTCATTGAAAAACACTGCAAAAATCTGCTATTTTGGGGTCAAATCAGTTCAAACTAGCTAAAAAAATTATTCAGCAAATGTTTTAGGTAGGTAGCATCTTGATGTCAAACTTCTCGTATAAATAAAATAAATTTTCCGGACATATCACACATTGACAACTGATCCCAAACTAGGCATAGCCTGTACTATGGGTACCAGAGAGAGACTGGTATACATAATAGATATATATTTAACACCCAGACACAGAGCAAACATCTGTGTTAGTCACAAATGTTTGTCCAGTGCGGGAATCGAACCCGCGACCTCTAGCGCAGAAGGCAGAGTTACTACCAACTGAGCTATGAGGCCTGTCTCTGTCGGCTATTACTTTTAAGGTTGATATAAATACCGAAAACAGCTGATTTGACTAAGCTTAAATTTTCGGGGAAAAATAACCCGAAAGAAAATATTTTTGTTTATGTTAGAATTCCTTGTTCCAGGTATCAGGTACCCGCAATGAGTGATCAGTGGTAGCGGGGCGGTGATGCAGCGCGGACACGCGGGCGGCGCCCCGCAGCCGCAGGCCTCCGTCGCCGCGCCCGCTCCCTCGCACTACCGCACGCACTCCATCCTAGACATCGACGATCAGGTACCGTAGATCATAAACTAGAACATCGACAAAGAAAGAAAATATTCTATTAGTAACACCAGGTAAGTAATAAATCTATAAAAAAAACAAATCTATACCAAATTTTCACTAAAAACGGGATATTTACCATGATTTGTGACTTTATTTGTTCCCCAGTATTTCGGCACAATTAAATGCGCCATGATCACGGAGTAAACAAAAATAAATCTATACCTACTAATCATTTCAGCCATAGGAACGTCCTCTGCTGAAGATGGCATGAAAGGAGCTGTAATAAATCCGTATCTGCTCCGGTATATTTCCTTTTTTCACCCACGGTACCATACCTAATTCTGGTCACTGACGACAAGCAAGCAAGCTCCGAGGACAAAATAGGCTCACTTTTACACTATTTCAGCATCTCTTCACACTAATCATATCAGATATCTATAAATTCAAAAATACACTGTCTCTCTACCTCTATCTCTCCGTTTCTCTGTATCTGTCTGTCTCATGGCTACATGACTACATGGCTCAACCAGTCTTTATAAAACTTAGTAAAGAGATAGCTTATGCTCTGTGAAAAGACTTAAGCTTTTATGCCGGTACCGCGCGCCGCGCGAGCCAATCCGCGGTCAGCTACTAGTAGTTTTATAAAAACAATGATAAAATACTGCACTCATATGCTAATAGGTAACTAGTGTTTTATTTATGGAACCTCTTATCGCTTTGCCCTGAAGGCTTGTAATTACATTCATTGTAAGAAATGAGATATGTTTACATTCAAACGTTTTCCTCAATGAACTCCATAGATGGAATTAGTATTTAGTTACCGCATAACGTATGGAATATCCGTCTTAATTTTCCTGTTGTATTTGCAGATTCCCGCTTCAGTGATAAGCAGCGTTGGCACAGTGAGCCTCTCTCAATCGTCTTCGCACCCCACTCCGAACATAACGATGGCAAATCCGACCAATCCTGGTAACGCCAGCAGTGGCAATGCGCCACAACCGCCTGCCCAGCAAACGCCAACGCAGGCTCCTGTGAGAAACCTGCCCAAGAAACGAAAATTCGACCCTTCGGTCCTTGAAGAGATGGTCCAGACAACCTGTGCAAACAACAACACAGTATCAATCCCGCCTCCCATTGAATACCATCCGACCTATCAACGCACCGTTCTCCAACCCTCCCCAATAATCCAGCATCCATCGCCCCCGCAGGACATCAAACCTTTTTCTCTGTATCCTAACATCGATATCTCTGAATGGCGCGATCACAGGGTCTTGGCCAAACACAGGGGGATCTACATCCCGGGCGTGATTCGCCAAGCGGAAGGTTGCAAAGTGATTGTGGAACTAGATGGTTATGAGAACGAGCCAGTGGAATATTGTGATGTGTTCGGCTTGAATAAGAACGATGTGATAAGTGATGCGTGCCCGCTAATGAGCCATTTGCTGACTGGCTCGGCTTGTGTAGTCAGGACTTCAGACCCCAGTAGGGAGAATGTGCAAAATGTGTTTGTGAAAGGATTTGTGGTGCACGTGATAAACTCGCCTATCAGGAGGATCACTGTCAGGGTGAGTTGATTCAGTTCAAGTCTTCAAGTATATTGGAAGGTTCCCCTAGGCCTGCTTATTCTTTATTGACAGTAACTATCTCTTAAATGAAAACCAATTTTTAGAAATTTAAACGCATCGGGTAACTTGAGAAACTGGTTTGGACATTAAAACGCCCGGTCATCTTTGATAGCAACAAGTTACCGAGCGCTGCTGGTATCATAGCATTTCAGCTGTTTAGTGGAAGGGAGGTTTAGGGAATCGAGGCTAGCGTAATGTGATTGTGGTTTTCCGTAGTAGAAGATGCTGTTTACTACATCCTGGCCTTAAAACTGACAGGATTATGCTGATTTGGGTTTGTGCTCGCCGCCTCAATAGCATTTCTTAACACGCGAGCCTAAATCTTATTTCAATAGCTACAAAATCCACAATCCAACAGATCGGCGACATGCAGTCCAACAAGGAGTCATTAGAGCTGGAAGTGAAGCGAGCTGACATCCGGCTGCTGCAGCCACCGTGGGCCGACGAGCTGGAGGACGCTGGCTCGCACTCCTCTCTTCATTCGCAGCAATTGCGGCTGCACCAGGCGCCTATGCAGGTCAGTGTCCGCCCGTAACGCCGATACTTAATTGATTCTTTTTAACAATTCACAATAATTGCAAATTCTGTTACGCCAAGCTAGAGAATTTCAGGCGGTTTGTCTCATAACTAGCTTCCGCCCACGGCTTCGCTCGCGTGGAACTTACCTATGAAGATAAAAAGTAGCCTATATTCTATTCCAGACTATAATCTATCTCTGTGCCAAATTTTATTCGAATCCGGTCGGCCGTTTGGGCTTGATTGAACCACAAACATCCAAACATCCTCACAAACTTTCGCAATTATAATATTTGTATGATAACGCATTTATAATATTAGTATGATACTTATCCCAATCTGCAGATGGGTAGCGATAACTTCTACACGTCATCGCCGATGCCGGGCGCGGGGCCAGGCGTGGTGAACGTCGGTGCGCTATCCAACGGCTCCATAGACGATCTGAGGAAACGCGCCTTCGACGACTACGGCGAAAGCGATGATGACCTTCGGAGGGAGGACATCATGTTTCCGAACGATGTTTCTCACATGGGTTAGTGGTTCATAAAACTTACAAAATATAAATATAGTAGGTATAAAACAGTCCATTATAACGACTGACTCTACGTAACAAAAAAAGCGACAATATACAAAATACTGGCGGCATTGCCGGCAATGCTTATTCGCTGACATAATTCGCCAGCATTCTTGTCACGCGTGGACTCTTTATCTCTCCATCTCCACGGCATATCGGATACATATACGGATCGTACTTTACCGCGGTGGTTTCGAATTTATTTCATGAAACCCACACTAGTTTGGCCGCGTAGAAGTTTACGACCTTACAAGACTCAAAACTTGACAATGTTGTCAAACTCAACTTTGCGATTTTGTAACAAACATCTCTTTGTTATTGTACTTGCAAAAGTAATCAGCCAAAATGAACCTTATGCCAATCTCATAAGTTCTAATTGTTCCAGACTGCAGCAACAGCAAGCGCAGCAGTCTACAAAGTCGCGGCAGCACCTCCAGCTTGCTGGAACGCTGCCTCACACCCCGATCTCAACCGCCTACTCCTAGGTAAACATGAACTTTTCACTAAAATGAGGTAAACATGAACTGTGACGTCACACTTTATACTGTGCACGCAAGGCGCCTTCGTCCAATAAAGGTCATTGGCCCTATTCAGCACCACCATACGACAGAAATTCGCCATTTTACATTGAAAACTATGCGAAAATCAGCTGGTTTGGGGTCAAATCAGTTCAAACTCAATGAATCTGCTGCTTTAGGTAGCAATCTTGATGCCGAACTTCTCGTACGTTTAATTATTAGTTATAAATATAATATTATTATTAAGTTTAAGAGCTTAGCTCTTGTCGGTGTACTGATGCAATTTCCTTCATTCTGATCTTTACAATGCGAGCTACTAAACCTCTCTATACAACATAATGGCAATCTTCTATTTTCAGAACGAAAAAAATGTGGGAAAATATGTTTTTTTTTAATAACCCCATTTCGGGATAGTGTACGAGTAATGAATCACTTGTATTTTGATGTTTCTAGATCTCAAGCGGCAACCCCGCACAAATACAAGAAGGGTGACGTTGTATCCACCCCAACGGGCATCCGTAAGAAGTTCAACGGCAAGCAATGGCGGCGGCTGTGCTCCAAAGATGGATGTACGAAGGAAAGTCAGCGGAGAGGGTTTTGTTCAAGGCATCTGTCACTGCGAGGGGTGACACGGTCTAGCAACACGCCTCTGGCTCAGGGTTCCGCCCATACTCCGCAACAAAGGTAAATTTCTAGATTTTATGTTGTAAGGCACTATTTCATCTATTCTAGATGATTTATACAGCGGCGTCATACAACAAATTTCCATTTGTTATACAGTTTGCCTATGTCCTTTCTCTTAGGCTATCTCCACACAAAATTTTATCAATATCTGTTCAGCCTATTGGTGAAAGGGCAACAAACAGACAGCCAGTGAGACGCATTTATAATATTATTAGTAGAATTGTTTTTTTGGTTTCCTTCAATACATCTGTCTCACAAGTATCCAACTAATATTATAAATGCGAAAGATTGTGGGCATGTTTGGATGTTTGTGATTCAATCGCGCCGTAACGGCTCAACCGATTTCGATAAAACAGTAAAGATATAGTTCCTTCCCTTAAATAGCATAGGCTACTTTATATCTAGGTACAACGCGAGCAAAGCCGCAGCAAACAAGCTAGTAACTAATAATACAAGAAGAATGCTTGCGCTTTGTTTAAAACTGGCTGCTATTGTACATATATTCATCTTTACCCCTTAAATATTAAGATTTTTATTTCAGAAGCAGTAGTAAATCTCTCTCGTCCAGTGGTACGGGCGTAGAAGGCGATGAGACATCGCGAGAATCAGACACAACACCGCCAAATTACCGCGTGACTGGGAGATTTGACTCTGATGAAACCGAGGCCGCTAATATGCTGGGTAAGTATTACTTTTATCTATCTATCTAGTGGTTCGCCCCGAACTGAGATCACGCTGTAAAAGTTTTAACTTCGATAATCCTTGAGGTACAATTAAGATAAACTTTGTAAATCGCATCTTTAGCATGTTTAAACTAATATCCCATCTTACCTGATCTACGAAGCCATTGAAACTTTACCAAATGGGAACTCACATTATATTGGTTTTTCAGTGTTGCTATTTTCGTTGTCTCTCAAAAACCATATGGCCTAGAATAATAATAACAATTGTTTTGGAATGTATATGAAAGCTCTTTCATATGACATCCATTTCATGTATTTTTATTACTTTTTATGAGCCTTGAGATCTTTTTTAATTGAAAATTTCTCGCATTGAAAATTAATTGATAATTGTGTGCAGTATCGCTGGGCAGCTCTCGATCGGGCAGTCCGGGCGCATCTCCCGTCGGCGGCGGCAACTCTCCCCACAGCGGGCTCAGAAGCAACGTATTCGTGCCCATCTCCTCTCCCCAGCCGCCGCACTCGCAGCCGTCTTACAACTCCCATCACCATCTCATACGGTAACTAACTCTGTGGACATTACAATAGGGTTGCATATTGCTGGGCTGTTTCCCAATCCGGCGTTCTTATCAGCTCATCTCATATAGTAAATAAAGGCTTCATTATAGTCTGACTTTTGTTTGTTATACCATGGTATAACAACATCCAGACCAATATTTGCCGATCATATAAATATGTGGGAATCGAACTCGCACCTCTTGCGTCTCAGCCGGACACTAGCCACGCTACCGAGGTCGTCAAAACATACAGTCACTTTTATGCGCGTGATTTAATTTCTAACAGGTTATAAATAAATAAATATCCCGCTTATATTCACACGGTCAACTGATCCCAAACTAGGCATAGCCTGTACTATGGTGACCAGAGACTGATATATATATATATAATAGATAAATATTTAACACCCAGACACAGAACAAACATCTGTGTTTATCACACAAATGTTTGTCCAGTGCGGCCAAGGTATGTCATTTGTCGTAAACACAAAAAATATGTATAACTCTCAGTTTTTTTTAAATCCCTCATGCGATAATCTGTTCGTCCAATTTAGCAATAATCATTCTTGGTAAAATACTCAATGAGTTTTTGGTGAGTTTGCCATGCAGAGGATTCTCTTTGATTCGCGAACTTGATTTCTTTTACTAATTGTAATGTAAGCGCCTTCGTCCACGGAGCGACTCAAAAGGAACTGTAGTCACTTATGAGTAGCCTGATTGCCATAGCACTAGTATTTCAATGGCGGCTCGTCCACGGAGCGACTCAAAAGGAACGCGTTTGTAACTAGGCACCTGGCGACTCGTTTCGAGAAACTATGAACGAATAAAAAGTAATTAGAAGTGATTCTGACGTCTATGTGACTGGAGAAGTAATAATTTCATGTCATTGCTCGAATTATCACTAGTCATGTTACTTATTTTCGTTTTCAAAACTTTGTTTACTTACATAAAATTTTGGACTGAGTTTCAGGAAATTCCAATAGCGTCGTGGACGAGTCAGAGTTTCCAATCAGTCCGCAACTCTAGTTTCTAATGAGTTCCGTCACTTTTGCGTAGCGTCATGGACGAAGGGCTTAAATCTTTTATCTCCACAGCCCAGAATTGGTGAGGCCCGGTAGAGTGAGTCCTCCAGTTAGTGGAGTTGCCACCAGCGTTATCAGGGTATCACCGGGACCCAACTATCATTATCAGGTATTTATATATATTATTTACAGAAAGAAACTTAAAACTAATACAAGTTAATATTTACAAAACAAACGATCTATAGATAGCTCAACAGGTAGGTCCTTTATACATTAGGTATTTGTTGTGTACAACATGTGGTGTCGTTGATATGTTATACTATTATAGTATAGTACATATTCTAAAGAACTAGCTGGTGCCCGCGACTTCGTCTGCGCAGGATTAGTATTTCGAGTAGCTTTTAGCGTGGCGTTACAATTCACACAATATCTTTATAAATTGTAGCCTATGTGTTCTGATGTATATAGCTAGAGCTATATTATTGTAAAGTTTCATTAAAATCCATTCAGTAGTTTTTACGTGAAAGAGTAACAAACATCCATCCATCCATACTTACAAACTTTCGCGTTTATAATATTGGTAGGATTATAGTAATTACTTGGGGTTCGGGTTCGAGCTCGAAGGACTCTAAATTAAAATATATTTACAGGTGGAACCACAAAACCGAAACGAATCTACAATACTTCAATCAAACCACATAATTAACAACGTGTCCCAATCGAACGTCATCGGCGTCCAATCAGGATTGAGCCACCCAAACCCAATCCAGACCAGTATCGCTCCAACTTCCCTCTCAAATCTCTCACTACCAACAAGCATATCGCTCAACCTCAACAACATAAACACACAAAACATACAAGCAAACATACAAACGAGCATACAAAATACGATACAGAACACAAATGACTTTCCCCACAACTTGGTTCTGAACCGAAACATTCCACTGAACAACGGGATCGAGGATCTGTATCGCCAGCCGATGCACATAAGAAACGGTATACATGAATACCGGAATTTATCGCCGTTGACAAACTTCTTTCAACGTGACTACGATGATGAGGATCATTCGGTACCGCAGTCGAATGTCCTGCGCAATATGATTGATAGACTTCCAGAGATAACTGAGAACAGAGTTTTTGAAGACAAGAGGATATTGAAGCCGGCGCCGTTGCAAGGAACGAGGCTGTTATCGGTCGTGGATGCGGACGCTAAGGATTTGATAAAGAAGTTCTATGTGATACCGAATAGTGAAAAAAAGTTTGTGGTGATCAAAAATGAACCGACTGAAACTATTCAAGTAAGTTTTATATTATAACTAGCGGCTGCCCGCGAATTTGAACGCGGGTTTCCCGGATCATAGTAGCCTAAGTTACTCCTTATAGCGTCAGCTATGTGCCAGTCAAAGTCCCGTCAACGTTTCGGATATTAGCCGGAACAGACAGACAAACAAAAATTTTAAAAAACTCTTACTTCCATATGCATTTAATAAAAAAACTGTTATTTTGAAATAACAAACATTACTAATAAATAACAACACCCAACAGTCACATACATAGTCCTGATCCCACTAGGATTCCCTGTGTCGTGGGTATCAAAAATTGCGAGTACCACAGCACTCCCCGGAACAAGTACTTGCAGATCATGCAAACATCTGTCCCGCAGGGCTCAAACCCGCACCTCTTCCGTCTCAGACGGGCACTCACCCGCTACAACGCCGAGGTCGTCAAGAAGTCCTTGAGACAGCCACCCAAGTAGATTGTGTATTCCTAGAACAATCCTTTAGATTACTATTTGGAAACAACAAAAGATGGAACCCACAATGCTTCGGTTGTGGGAATTTTACGCATCACAATAGATGAACTAACTGTGTATATTACTTCACTTTGTGAATTAGTAGTTGAAAGGCAAAAAGTATTGTATAGCTGTCTCAAGCGCCAGTGGCGTAGTTTGCGTATTCGTTCCAGCAGATAGATCTTTGCAAAAGTCAGTGCGGTTATGAATAGGTGGCCTCTAGTGGTATTTACAACTGAGCATTGCCGTGTTGCTTAGTGATAGGTACTTTCGATCGGAAGGTCGTTGGTTCGAATTTCTCCGCCTCCGCCTCACTAGTCACTGGTGAATGTTGAGAAGTGAATAGCTTGACGGTTTTTGTAGGGGCCATTTATATGACACCATACAAAAAATGTAGGATGTTCCGTTTTCACCAGTGACAAGTGAGTAACTCACGAAAATTACGGACTCGGGCCACTGAGCGCATTTAGGTCTAAAAGTTTTATTTTTTATTTTAGCTTCTGCTTCGGAAGGCACGTGAACAGTTGTATCGATTGCTAAGACATGAGTATTGGAGATAATTCATGTGGCCTACGACTGACTACAAGATTAATAAATTCTCTTCTAACTTTTCAGATAGAGCAGAAGCTGAGTCAATTCGCCCAGCACATCAACAATAACGACCCAGAGATGGATCATCGGAGCATGGATAACGGTGATCATGTCAACGTAAGTGGTGTTTTAATGTGTTTATATCTTGTAGTGGATCGCCCCGAACTTGCTTGCTTGCCGTGACACTGATTCTATCTTGGTCATCCTGTGTTGGTCAGTGACCAGGTTGAGGTAAGCAAATCCTATCTGGACGGTCATAGGACCACTATGTCCTGTGATAGATTGGATTGAATGTTCGAAAGTTATGTTCTAACAAATAAAGAAACAATCATACAACGCCGAAGTTTGAAGATTGAAGAGGTACTCATATCGCAATGTAATTAATAATGTAATTAAATATTCTTTTTTTTTTAGGTAAACAATGTGAACAGCAGTGCTGTTATAGTACACCCTAATCAGTTACTGCCAGTGCTGCCACCACCTACTCCACACACTGCCATTATTGGTAAGTTTCACAACTAACTCAAGTTCACCCGAAACAAAGAAAGATTTTAGTAACTAAAAAGTTCACCCGAAACAAAGGTAGATTTTAGTAACAAAAAATTGTGTGCTAAAAATTGTATAGAACAGAAGTGGTAAGATGATGGACGAAGGTGGATGTGAATAGAGAGTGATACTAGCGCCGACAAGAGTAGCCCTTCAATTAGAAGAAGAGTATGAAACACTAGCTTAGCAGGCGTGTTATTTTATGTTCCTAATTTACCTTGTTTTGTTCCCAGTATCAGGCAATATGTCAACCGGCGCGTTTCCCTGGCACTCGCTGTTGCCACTACTCGCCGCGCCCTCCCCTCCACCACCGATGTCGTCTCTCCCCTCCCCCCGCACGCCCAACACCCCCCACACCCCCCACACGCCGCATACGCCGCACACGCCCGCGCATATCAAGGCGGAAGATATAAAGACTGAGAATAATGGTGAGTGTACATACTTTACCCGTATTTTCTTAATTTTTGCTTGTGACTGTCGTCACACCTGATGGCTTTTTTTAATTTGACCTATATAGTCACTTCATGACGTCACTGCTTCTAGGTGCGACGTCTTTAGCCTACCTACACACATTGAAAACAATGTTTTATATTCTACTATGGACTCTACTATGGCCTAAACCAGGGTTCAATTAATTTCCATACCTTCAATCAAAATCGTTTCAGCCGTTTATTCGTGAAAAGGTACTCGAGTTACTTTCGATTTTTTTATACTACTAGCGTATGTGTGTATGTGCTTCCTCAACCCGGTCACTGACTTGATGCAGGATGATCAAGAGACAACCCGTGACACAACACGCTACAAAGGTTTTCCTTTCCAGACCCAGTGACGTCGATGTGTACGGACGAAGACGATGAGGTGTTTGAATGCGAAGAGTCGCCCGGAGCTGTCGACGATTCCAAACGTCTTACACAGGCCGCCTTGAACTCACCCGCTAGTACTAATGAAAAGGTAACATAGAATAGTTTCTGTTAGCCCATCATGAAAGGGATGAATGAATTATCAACATTATATCCAATTATTCATAATATACATACATAACGAGGAGGTCTGACCAACCGGGTTTTTAAAAATAGTGACGTCAGCTGGGCTGACGTCACCATTCCCATCGCTAGGCTCGCTCATTGCAAATAACGAAAACACGGGATCAGAACTTCACACTTTTATTCTTTTACAGTATACACCCTAAATATCTAGGTAGTATAACAGAATGGTAGGTACTCACCAGATAAATACACACACAACACTACACGACTTGCCTCTACCGAGGCTAACACAGTAATGCCGCTCCGTTGCGCTTACACAAAGCTTATATAGCGTAGCGGAGTCAATACAAGTGATAAAAACATTCTTTAAATAATTTTGATTCAATTAACTAATTTTGATTCGTAAAAACTCAACCTTAATTTTAATCTTAATTTTAGAAGAAAGTTTTAGCATTTAGCCATTTGTTTTTCAATTAAAACATTCAAACGAATGTTTCAACTGCAAAACAAGCTCAAGTTAGAAACCCTATTTATTTACCTGAAGGAACATGCCTAAAAACCTACTGATTACTATTGACAAATCAAAATATGAATTTACCATGAGTTTACACCGTAATAATCAGTCACTATAAATAATCATCTGATAATGCGAACCGATTACCCGAACCAATCCGAACAACAAACGATTACTCTACTTTTGATCTATCTAGAATTACATAATTTAACAAATCAATTCTTAAATAAAGCCAAAGGGCTTGTTCATTGATATTGCAAGTAAATAAAATCAGTTAGTAATTATAATTAGGGTTTTTGATGGTTTCGCGTCGACACGGCCATACTGCGAGACGGTGGTGCGTGCTCAGCACCAGTCGCGGTTCTGAAATTGAAAACGGTTTTTCTGAGCTAGGTATCCATTCATAGGTACACTAGCTGATAACTTTGTTATGATTTTATCTGCGACTGCCTCAGAAATACATTAGTTTTACTATCGGAACGAATAGTTCGAATAGATTTTGAATGATAATCAATAAAGTTATCAACCATGTTTCGCACCATAACAGTATTCTAAAAACACATTATGTTAGAGTAATCACAATACTTTAAAAACAGTATTGATAGGTAATTTGCTGTACATAGGGAAATGAGCAGAGTATGTTACTTATGGTGCGTATGCTCCACGCATACACGCACTGTAAGTTTTGTAATGTCAATGCAAATGCTCCACGCATTCTTGCATTATCTTGTTTCTCGTACATAGGGATGATGCTGTGGTGCTGGGCGGTCTCGTACGCCGTGGTCCACAGGGGCTCTAAAGGAATAGGGAACAAGGTTGATGCTAGGGCCTAGGCCTTATAATTATGACCGTGGTCCCTAGAGGCTCTGAAAAAATTAACAGCTGCTATCGTTTCTGTATATAGTGAGCTCATAGGTACTTGATGCTGTGGCGCTGAGCGGTCTTGTACGCCGTGGTCCACAGGGGCTCTAAAGGATCGGTGAAGGACGTTGCTGAGGCCTAGGCCTTATTTTTATGACCGTGGTCCCCAGAGGCTCTGAAAACAACATAGAAATAGGAAAGGAAGAGTAGGTTTTGTAAAAGGTTTAAACAGTCTTCATGATTTAGTAAAATTCAGTGTGTCTAACCAGACCAACACTGATATAAATATAGCACTTTACATCAGTTGTAGCGATCTCATTGGAGACATAAAATTGATGTTTTCATGTATTCGAAATCATCATCATCATCTGATGATGATTGATGACTAGTGTAATTAGTGAACTATAAGACGAACTAACCGTTTTGTTTTAGGCATCCAATAACTGGGCAGCATTGGATGTGGAAGGCAGCGGATCATTCGATAAATTATCGGTGGGTGTAGATGTCCGCTGTTGGGTGTTATCTTCGAAGGCCGTCGACACGGTTTCTTGATCACCTGGTTGTGGTGCTCTGCGTAGCTGGTCATGAGCAACCTTTCGTGGACGACCTCTGCCATTTACTCTCTTTACCGTGTAGCGGTCATTTTCCAGTATTCTGTGGATCTCGTACGGTTCGCTGTATTTGAGGTCAAGAGATGTCTGATTACGGGGATTGTTCTTAATGAGTACGTAGTCACCTCTTTGAAACGGACGCATCTTTGCCTTGTTCTTGTCAAATCGCCGTTTCTCATATTCAGCTGCAGCGGCCATTTTCTGTTGTACGTGTTGCTCAAGCACCTCAAAGTCGATACACTCATTATCAATATTGACCAACCTTAAGAGCTCCGGGGGTACGCATTGTTGACGGCGTGTCAGGAGAGTGAGTGGAGCAACTCCGGTGACTCTATGTGGTGTACAGTTAAATGAAAGCTGTAGAGCTTCCAATGCTGTCTGCCAATTTTCAGTGTCATAGTTTTTGATCATAGTGAGTGCGTTTTTCAGTGTGCTCATAATTCGCTCAACTTGCCCATTTGCTCGGCTAACTCCTGGCGCAATGGCATGTAAATTGACACCGAAACGTTCACAATAGGCTTTGAACTCACCGAGAAATTCCCGACCGCCGTCGACTACAACCTGCACTGGAGTTCCAAACAAATGTACGACACGTTTTAGTGCTGCGAGGCTGCTGCTTTGGCTCTTATCGTTGGAGTAGCTGAGTAGTGTGTACTTAGTGAATGCGTCGATAGTTACGATGACGTACTCATCCCGTCCTTCAGAGTTTCTTGTACCAAGCTTACCGGTGATATCCATATGGATTACTTGGAATGCTGCCGTGGGTTTCTGAATCGGGTGAAGTTGTGCTTGAATTGCACCAGAGGGCCCTTTAGAAGTTCTACATACGACACAATTATCGACAAACCTTCTGACGACAGTACTCATTTTGTCAAACCAATAATTTTCCTTCAGCTTTTGCAGAGTTTTCTCCCATCCAGGGTGCTGCAGCGCTGTATGGAAAGAGTTTATCAAACTCCATTGGAATGACTTGGGTACCACGATAGGTTTGTACGTACCGAGTATAAGATCCGTAAGCGTCCTCTTCAGTACGCCCTCCTCCAAGACATAGTCTACGGCTGGGCTGTCGCTAGACATGCTGTCTATCAGCGGGCGAAGCACATCGTCGCGTCGCTGCTCTATTTGTAGCCATTCGCATTCTCTGGTCATGATATTGACTGACAGGTCGCTAGATGGGTTCCGACTGAAATAATCTGCGTGCTGCAGGCGCTCACCTTTCCTATACTCTACTTCGAAGTCGTAATTCTGTAGGAAGGCCCACCACCTATGGATTCGAGGAAGTAAATCCTTTTTGTGCTTGGATGCCTTTAAAGCATTGCAATCCGTTATTACCTTGAATTTTCGGCCATAAAGGTAATGGCGGAAATGTTTGATTGCCCTTACCACCGCCAGGGTTTCGAGCTCGTACGAGTGATAACGGCTCTCAGCGTCAGTGGTGCGCTGGCTCATGTACGCGACTGGATGCTGGCGATTCCCAATGAGCTGAATCAGCACCGCTCCGTAGCCGAGGCTGCTCGCGTCCGTGTAGAGCTCAATCGGCGCGTCTTCCTGAAATAGTGTAAGGGTAGGCGCAGTAGACAAATGTTGAACAACATGGTTTAGAGCCTCATCGTGTCTTTCGTTCCATTCCCACTTCGAGTCTTTCTTTGTTAGTTCATAAAGTGGTACCATAACTGTCGAGAAATTGGGAATGAAACGTCTGAAGTACCCCGCGAGACCGTTAAATTGCCTAACTTGTTTGGGAGTTTTAGGAATCGGTGCCTTCGTTAAAGCCTCCACCTTTCTTGGGCTTGGACTGACTTGTCCATCAGAGATGATGTTGCCCAAATACTCAATGGAGCGTTTAAAGAAGGCAGTTTTGTCAACGTTTATTGAAAAGCCCGCTTCTTGTAGAGCCATGAGTATCCGCTCTATGTGGGAGAGGCCCTCTGCAAAATTTTGACATTTTGAAAGTACATCATCAACATAAACTTGGCAAACCTGATCTCCCGAACATAAGAGGGGAGCCAAAGCTTTGTTTATGCAACGCTGATATACAGAGCAGGCATTACAGAGCCCAAATGGCATGGCTAAATACTCATAGAGCCCGTCTGGCGTCACAAAAGCGGTCTTTTCAATTGAGTTTTCTGATATGGGTATCTGGTGGAACCCAGCCGCCATATCAAAAGTGGAGAAGTAGATACCCCCCGCTAGTTGGTCTATTTGATCCGAAATTATCGGTAATGGGTAGTGATCTCTCAGAGTGTTTTTGTTAAGTTCTCGGTAGTCCACGCACATGCGATCCTGGCCATTTTTCTTTTTGACTAAAATTATTGGGCTGGAAAAGGGCGATTTACTTTCGCGAATGATATTTTGCTCAAGTAGTTCGCCGACAATATCGCGCACCTTTTCCCGCTCAACCGGACTCAATCGGTATGGTCTACGCTCGACACACTTATCCGGGTCTTTTAGACGTATTTCTAGCTGACCCGTATTGACGCGAGTGTGTGGATAACCATGAATGAACAAATGTTCATATTTGTTAAGCAAAATTTGTAGTTCATTAATTTGATCATCACTAGTTAAGTCACAATCTATTTTGTCAAATTTTTCACTTTGTGATTGCATGTGGTAGACCACCGGTTGGTGCACTAATGTAGCACCCTGAGAATTCACAAGGACACTCAGATTTGTGTTTTCGATAAGGTTCATCCCTATCAGAATATCTGAACATATTTCATAGTCCGGGACAACATGAAATTGAAGTTCGACTCTTAAATTATCGATAACACAAATCGTAGTTAAAGTTGAAAGCGAAACGACCGTAAACTGTCCGATACCTTTCAAACAGTTGACGACGTCGATTCGTTTTCCAGGTAATTTGGCTGCTAGCGACTCGCGCATTACCGAACATTCCGCTCCGCTATCAAACACTGCAAGTAGTTTCAAATCGCCAAAGACTACCGGCATTGAGTTTAATTTGGGCAAGCCAACACAATTAACCTTTGAAACTACCGCACGTTCTCGTTTGTAGCAGGTTTCATAAGTATGACCTACCCTGGAGCAGAACGTACATGTCGGTTTATTCGTATTTTGGGTAGTCGCTGTGGTTTTGCTCTCCTGATGATGCGGTTGAGGATTATCAGTTTTGCCACGGTAGCGGCAATCGCGCGTATCATGGCCTGGCTTTTTGCACACTTGGCAAAATAACGAAGGCTTAGCTGAGAATCGAGGTCGTTTGGCAGGGCCCTGCTGTTCACTTGGTGTATCAGAGTGAGGCCGTTTTACTCGGCGTATAGACGATGCTACCGAAATCAACTCTGGCACAGAAGATGCCCTGGCATTCAACAATTCGATTCTCAATCGCTCGTCCCCAATGCACCCTATTACAGCCTCAACTGCGTCATCATTCGATAGTTTGTCTTTTGTGATACGTCGCCATAGTATCCAAGCCTGTGACAAAAACTGCGCAATATCTTTTGTGTTATCATAACTATGTTCTCGAAATCGAGCTACGTCGCGGGAATATCTATTCTCCGGTTCAAAAGTCGTTATCAAAACATCACGCAATTCTTGCCACGTAGTGGTAGTAACCAGCCAATTGTCAACCCATAACCTTGCACGACCTTTAAGCAAGCTGCCCGCTTTCATGCGGACCTCATAGTCGCTCAGGTTATAAGTTACCATGGCAGTGGTCACATGTTGACACCACTCTCTAACCCCAATATCAGCGTCCGGATCGTATGACGGCAAAAACACATCTTTAATAGTGACTTTGGATTCAGGCTGTGCCGTAATACGATCGGACATATGTTTCATCATTTGCATCATTTGCGAGAAAAACTCGGTTGGCACCCCGCTAACAGAAGCGTTCATATTTTCATCAGATGATCGAGCAGAAGTGGGTGGTAATCCCACTTCTGATAACGAGGAGGTCTGACCAACCGGGTTTTTAAAAATAGTGACGTCAGCTGGGCTGACGTCACCATTCCCATCGCTAGGCTCGCTCATTGCAAATAACGAAAACACGGGATCAGAACTTCACACTTTTATTCTTTTACAGTATACACCCTAAATATCTAGGTAGTATAACAGAATGGTAGGTACTCACCAGATAAATACACACACAACACTACACGACTTGCCTCTACCGAGGCTAACACAGTAATGCCGCTCCGTTGCGCTTACACAAAGCTTATATAGCGTAGCGGAGTCAATACAAGTGATAAAAACATTCTTTAAATAATTTTGATTCAATTAACTAATTTTGATTCGTAAAAACTCAACCTTAATTTTAATCTTAATTTTAGAAGAAAGTTTTAGCATTTAGCCATTTGTTTTTCAATTAAAACATTCAAACGAATGTTTCAACTGCAAAACAAGCTCAAGTTAGAAACCCTATTTATTTACCTGAAGGAACATGCCTAAAAACCTACTGATTACTATTGACAAATCAAAATATGAATTTACCATGAGTTTACACCGTAATAATCAGTCACTATAAATAATCATCTGATAATGCGAACCGATTACCCGAACCAATCCGAACAACAAACGATTACTCTACTTTTGATCTATCTAGAATTACATAATTTAACAAATCAATTCTTAAATAAAGCCAAAGGGCTTGTTCATTGATATTGCAAGTAAATAAAATCAGTTAGTAATTATAATTAGGGTTTTTGATGGTTTCGCGTCGACATACATAATATGTAGTATACTATCCCGAAAGGGGCTTATTCTACACCCAATCCTACTATCCTTCTTCTTCTTATCGTGTCACTGATTCTTTCATGGTCATTCTGTATTATGTTAGTGACCATGTTGAGGTATGGTGGCCTAAGACCGTCGATGAAAGAATCAGTGTTGTGAAAGGATTAAAGTGCGCATCTTAAGGCACCTTTCGCGCACAAAAAAAAGTGTTAAAATGAAAAAAAAAAAAAAAAAAGTGTTGTGTAATGGTTAGTAGAAGAAGATAGCCCCGCCGGCCGGCTGTCTGCTGTAGCCAGGGTTGGTCTGCGAGGAGTGTACTATCTACTATCCTATCCGACTAATATTATTAATGCGTAAGTTTTTGAGGATGTTTGGATGTTTAGATTTTAGGAAAGACGCGCGCTTAGCCGCATGCGAAAGCTAGTAGACAGTTAAGTTTGTTCTACGGCTTTGGAGGTTCGTTATTTTTAATTGAAAAAAATCATCATTATTGTTTCGATGTCAAATCAGTTCAAGCTCAATAATTCAGCTGTTTTGGTTAGTAATCCTGACGTCGATCTTTTTCTACGTTTAATAAATAGCTATAAAGATGATAAAAGGACCAAATATTTGAAAAAGATTAATATTTTTTTATTTAGATTAATTTTTTGCTACTATGCTTTCTTTTTGTTGATACAATAAGTAATACATATTACAATAAGTATACATATATTTGAATCACCTTGTAATGCCCCTGCTGGCCTGTACGCAACGGTTTGCCTGATTGTAATTATTTTAATCAATATTTTTTTTATTATTTTGCAGAAGGAGCGTAGTCGAATCCGGCGTCCCATGAACGCGTTCATGATATTCTCTAAGCGCCACCGTCAGATCGTGCACCAAATGCACCCAAACCAGGACAACCGCACCGTCAGCAAGATACTCGGGGAGTGGTGGTACTCCCTCAAGCCGGAGGAGAAGCAGAAGTACAATGAACTTGCTAGCGAGGTCAGTGTTGTTCGCAGTCAATAATAGTTATTTTATTAGAGAAAGAAGAAAGAAAATCTATTTATTTGTCCCACAGCACACAACAAGGTTTACAATATTATATTGTTTTTAAGCAGGTACCTACCAAGACAATAAAATACAAAAAGAAAAGAGTAGGTAAAAAGAACAAATCAGGCAAATATATTCCTAGGTAGGTACATACACAATTATGGTAGGTAGATAGGATGGTTAAAAATAGTAGGAAGGTACATAGGTAGGTATGTGTTGTGTGAGGCAAATAGGTCCAGGTCTCAGCATAAGCTGCACCAAACTTGGAGGTAAGGTAGATGGGTAGGTGTGCCCTATTTTTTAGTATGTCTCATTATCATCATCATCAGCCTGATGAAGTCCACTGCTGAACATAGGCCTCCCCCAAAGAGTGCCACGACGAACGGTCTTGAGCCTGCTCCATCCACCGACTTCCCGCAACCCTCACAATGTCGTCGGTCCATCGGGTGGGGGGCCTTCCAACACTGCGTCGTCCGGTTCGTGGTCGCCACTCGAGAACCTTTGTTCCCCAACGGTTATCGGTTCTGCGAGCTATATGGCTCACATCGTTTCAGCCGTACGACGTCCACTGCGGAACATGGCCTCCCCCACAGACAGCGAATTCCTTATCATGTGGGGGGATTTGCCCATACTCACCACGTTGGGCATGCGGGTTTGCGAGCGCAGTTAGAGCTATTATAGTTGTTAAAATGAGGGACGCTGCTGCCCATCCCCTAGCTATTTTCCCTTAGTCGCCTCTTACGACATCACGGGATAGGTAGATATTGAGGGGCCTATTCTTCAGCCGAGGCCACCACGGCCAATGGCCATGGCTCACTATCACGACTAAATATTTATATGTATATTTTAGGTGAAGGAAGCCCACTTCAAAGCGCACCCGGAATGGAAATGGTGTAACAAGGATCGCAGGAAATCGTCTAGCAGTCGCGACCCTACTGGTTCTATGCCTCAGGTAAACAAACTTCATCATCATCAGCTTATAGAAGTCCACTGGCTGGAAATATTCTAGCTTGGCCCCAAATAGTCGCTTTTGGGTATATATCTTTGAGCTCAAAACTCAGACCAATTATGTATCCACATAATCGTTCTGTGAGCAACCTTAGGTTGAAGTGATTTTATTATATGTATAAGTATGTAACACATAAGTGATAAATCCTGAAAGGGGCTTATTCTATCAACAAAAAAGATAGATTATTAGCGAGAAAAAAAAAATACTTATTTTTTTATCATCTTCATAACTAATTATTAAGCGTAGGAGAAATCAAGATTGTTACCTTAAACAGTTGATTTATGCACAGTGTTTTATAATTGAAAAATGATTAATATCCAAATGTCGTAGAACGAACCTTATTGCCAATTGAATAAGGTGTAGAATAAGCCCCTTTGGGATAGTACCTATACATAATATTATGAATCAGCTTGTAGAAGGTTGACGTATTCCACGAAATTCTCCAAAGCGGTTCCATGAAGAGTATTATTTATTGATGCAAATTGATTCTCTACTTGGAAGGTCAAAATTTCGATGTTTGTTTCCAGAGCCCCCGAACACCATCCGAAGTGCCGAATACCGGTGCGTTGACGATTAACACCGACGTGCCGGCCACTGTGTCTTCGTACAATCACATTGGATCGCCGCAGCTCAGCGATGATGATCAGATGGTGAGTTATTATTAATAACAGTTTGCTTAGAAATTAAATCTAACGATGTTCGTCATTATATGACATAGAAAAAGGGGTTTTTGTCGCCTTTGCCCCTTATTCTCAAAAACTACCCACTTATTCATAAATCCAAATTATATTTGTGTTGTATACCCATTATTTCATTAAGATCGAAAATATCGTCGGATACAGTGCCGATTGAAGCAGTGTGTTATAATAGGTTATATAAAATATTTAAAAAAATCATTTCAAAATGATCCTTATGTGCACTGATTAAAGTCAGTTTTGAGAGTTTGCTAATACAGCTCAACGATATCGCAAGCCCAAAAAGTCAAAGTTTGCAACGAATTTTAGATAGCAAATCGCACGCCGTTTGAGGCTTCATTCAACTTGACTCTGAGATCTCGTTCGCTTCGACTTTTCCCAAACATTTGTATTGCCACACGAATAACAAACCCGCACTTTATCCAGCCGTTACAGATAAACCAAGCGATAATCGACGACCCGCTGCCGTCGATCCAGCCTAACTTGGAGATAGACCTTAAATGCGGAGAGAAGGTCACGGACTCGGACTCGGAGGGCCTCGAAGCTCGCGATTACTTGCCCCATCACGACCATACAAGGCGACCGAAGCCGATCAAAGCCAGGTTAATTTTGACATATTTATTAGAATAGCTGTAAAAAAGCTTATTAGGTATTTTTTCCAAAGCTTTTATAAATTTAGCAAGCCGTGTCTATTCAGGTGTTTTGTAGTCCATCTCTCATCTCCATCAATAGTTCGGCTTGTATGTCATCGTAGCTAATAGAAATATGCAAAAGGGGTTGTCCACTCTTTATATGGAGCTTGTTATTTTATTCATCAATAAATCCAATCAACACAAATTGAATATATTCAGGTAGAGATCTCCAGATATTTAATTTATGAACAAAAAAAAATTTTAGAAGCCCCCAATTTTGACAAATCTATTTTTCAATTTTCGCAGAAACTCGTTCTTATGGTAGAATGTTTGCGGCCACCATAGCCACAAATTGCGTTGATTGGATTATAAAACCATTAATGGACATCGCCTTTCAACACAAAAACTTGGCATAAGGTTTTTTGTGTTTGTATATGTACAGTGGTGGTCATCTAATTAGAAACACCTACCTGGGTTTATATTTTTATTGCAAATTCCCTTTCGAACTAATTTTTAACGTATCATTGAGTGTTCCTGCGTATTAAAATCGATGTATCGGATATTATATTGCATTGTTATAGCATTTTAATAACAGAAAACAACGGTTGTTTTTCTAAAACTGAAAGTTATATTAATAACAAAATAAAAAACGAGATACAAACCGGACAACTAATTAGAAACACCAAAAAAATCATTACTTAAATCATTTTTAATTTGAACAAAACCCCAATAGTTTTGAAAAATACTAAAAATACTACATCCTTAGACAATTAGTATTTGGTAGGGTAGCCTTTATTATCAATAACAGCTTTGCAGCGACGCGGCATTGATTCAATCAATTTATAACAAGTTTCTACAGGAATACTTCTCCAAGCGTCTTCAAATGCACTGTTAAGTCCATGAATATTAGTAACGTGTTTCTGCGACAGGTTGGTCTTTATAGTGTGCCACAAATTTTCTATGGGATTTAAATCCGGACTATTGGCAGGCCACTCTAATACTGTCACGGATTGTTCTGTAAGAAACGCTTTAACGCTGCGTGCTGTGTGCTTTGGGTCGTTGTCATGCTGAAATATCCAAGTTACTGGCAAATTTTCCTCGGAATATGGAATTATTGTCTCTTCCAAGATCTTTTTGTATTGATATTGATCCATTTGCCCTTCAATCTTTCTCACGGGACCAATCCCGTACAATCCCGTACCCTGAGAAACATCCCCACACCATTACATTTCCACCACCGTGCTTAACTGTCCTTTTAGTGTACTTGTTATTCAAAGCCTCGTTTATTGGTCGTCGTACATATCGTTTTCTATCGGAATTAATCAAATTAATTTTAGTTTCATCTGAAAACAAAACTTTTTTCCATTGATGAATAGTCCAACTGCCATATTTGCGAGCGAATGCTAGACGATTTTCTCTATGTTGCCTGGTTAGTAGTGGTACTTTTCTAGCGATCCTTCCTAACAATTTTCCTTCAACCAACCGTCTACGAACTAGTTTAGTGGACACGTGTCGAGGATCGTCTTCTGAAAATACCTCTTTTCTTATAACATTGGATCCTTTAAAGGGGTCCGCCTTAGCTAATCGAAGCACAAGCCTGTCTTCTTGAACTGTAGTCTTCCTGGGCCGAAGTTTTCTTGGCACGTTATCTGATGTTCCGTGTAGTTTGAAATGTGCGAGGGCGTTAAATATCATCTTTACGGAACATTCCAAATAATCGGCGATCTTTCTGTAACTCCATTTTTGTTTTAAATGAAAATTCACTATAATTTTTCTCGTTGCTGCATCATCAGCTCTTATTTTTACCCATTTTTAATAAAACAACAATAAATAGTAACTTTTCGTAATGAGTTAGAAATGGTGGCAATATTTACAATGTGATTGACAATTGTGAGAACTGTATTTCAGTTTAAAAAATCAAATTTCGAACCAAGTCATACAATGTTTCTAATTAGTTGTCCATTCTGCCAGTCCTAACGATATTGATACTTTTTGTTTCACTGATATTTATTTTTATTGTCGTCTTGGTTGTCAAATATTATTGCTTGTAATTAAACTAGAGATATTAAAGTACATTGTAAAGTAGTGAAAAAAAAAATTACCTCCTATTAAATGCTATAATATTACCGTTTTTCCCCCGAAGGGATAAAAACGGATATTTTGAGTCCAGCCGAAGCTTGACCCACCTTGAGAATACAACCTTGTTTTTTCCCCTCACTAACTAGTCCCTTCCGGTTGTTTACCTACTAACTTCCCTAAAAGTGACAGCTTTACCGTGACGTCACAGCCGGTCGCACTAGATGCCTCGCGCCGGCAAGCTTGTGCTTCAGTACCTTTAAATAGCCGGCAAGGCATTTAAACTACGGTGGGTCAAGCTTCGGCTGGACTCAAAATATCCGTTTTTATCCCTTCGGGGGAAAAACGGTAATATTTGGAGGTCCGAGCCTTCGCTTGACCCACCTTGAGACGTGTTTGGATTCTGCCGGCATTCATATTGTGCGAGGTTTGTGTACTGTGACTATTGTTGTCAATAAAAGTCTTGGGAATCTGATTTAAGTAATTGGTATTTAAGTAATTATTATCAACAATCAACACTATTAAGTACAATGAAAATAATCTGATGGTCTCGATACATTTTTCTTAGGTAAAGAAATTTCTTTGAAGTAATGATTAAAAACAGTCTGTTTGGAGCGCCAGTTTCCTTTTTGGATAATTTCGTCCAGATCTCTGCCTTGAATTGTAAATTTATCAGTAGCTACCGCTGGTCGGACACTGCCTGGGGGGGCACCAATTCCCGCCTCTTTTAAGCAAGATTTGACCCAACCTGCTATTATCGCCCTACTGGCTTCACGGACTACACCCCTTGTTGAGATAAATAGGTTATCTAAGTTTTGCCTGGCCGATCTTCGAGGTTGTGAAGTTTCTATGAGTTTTTGGACCCAAAATACAGCATTGAGATTTTTAATTTCATTACGTTTGATGAGCCATCCTGATTGGGAGTAGGTAGCTGAATCGGTTTTAGAGCCGAAGGATGGCCAGAAGGTCATAGAATCTTCTGTGATCTGAAGCTGATCCGGCGAGATTTTTAGTAGCGTTAAGTCATGGATTCTTCTGCCAGAATGTAATAAAATAAGAAGTGCAGTATGTCTCGCAACTTGATATAGGTTGTCTTCTGCTACATTAAACCGTCTTAACCAGTCTAAAACGATATCTAGACTCCAGATGGTTTTTCTTAGTTTAGGTTTTTCCAGCGAGATAGCCTTGATGACGTGCTTCACTAATGGGTGTTGGGAGATAAGTTCAGCCCTTAAAGGGTTGGCGAATGTACAGATAACTGATTTGTGAACCAGAATAGTAGCTACGGCTAGATTTTCGTTAGAATGTAGGAAGCATAAATATCTTGCGACTTGTTCTGGTTTAGGTTCATTGACTGAACATTGATTTTCTCCTGCCTATGATTTCCACCTTCGCCAGGCTGCGTGATATGTTTTTAGGGTGCTACTTCTCCATGAATTATTAAGTAGATTTTTGTAAGAAGAGGGCCAGGTGTCTATTTCTTTGGGCCACCCCGTACCCTCCAAACTTCCAATTGTAGTTGTTTCACTGATGGCGGTGGTAAGTTCGTTCGCCGGTCTATTAGGTTCAGTTCTAGGTTTCGGATCGTGAATGGGGGTGCAGTCGCTCTGGACTTGAGATCGGGTCGCCAGTAAACCTTGTCCCACCTCGGGCATACTATCAGATATATGCCCTGGGCTTGATTCAAGTGAGATAGAATCCTTGGTATTAGACATGGTGGAGGAAAAATCCAGGCCAGCTTCCATGCCCACTTCCTTGAAAATGCATCTACATAAAGAGCCTCCGGATCTTGAGGATATTCTGTGACGTACGTGGGGACTACGGCTGAGTCTTTGGACGCAAAGAGGTCCACCTGGGGGGTGCCCCATTTTTTGAAGATCGTCTTCATAGTTTGGTTCGAGAGTGACCATTCTGGTAGACGCTGATTTCGGGATAGTTTGTCTGCCGTTGAGTTGTATCGTCCTGGTATGTATCTGGCCATAATTGTTAGATGAATTTGACTTGCTAGAGAAAATATAATTCTGACCAGTTTCAGTAGAATTAGCGACTTTGTCCCTCCTTGTTTTTGAAGGTACGCTACCACAGTCTTGTTGTCTGATTGTACTAAACATGTTGTTTGATGTAACAAAAACTTTGTTTTCTTGATAGCGACAAGTACTGTCCACAATTCTTTTTTGTTGCAATGCCATCTTTGTTGTTTTGTGTTCCAGGCGCCGCTGAGTTTTTGCCCGTTTATGGATGCGCCCCATCCGATGTCTGATGCATCTGTGGTTATGTACACAGTTACTGGTTGATTGTGGATCGAGGATACATCTGACAGATGTTGGATCCACCATTTGCAGTCTTCCAGTGTGTCTTTCGAGAGTTCGTATATCATCGATTTTGGGTGTCTTTTCATACGGTTGTTGTCTCTCTGCAGGAAGCGGCAGTGGAGTCTTCCCTGGGGTACTACAAATGATGCGAAAGTTAGTCGTCCTAGCAGACGTTTCGCTTGTAGCCATGTGCATCGACTTCTTTTTACGATGTCTAACAACTGTTTCTTTGTTTGTATCTTCTTTTTGTCGTCTATGCTTTTTGTGTTGGTCCGAGTATTCCAGATAACTCCCAGGTATTCTTGCTTTTGGGAAGGAATTATTGTTGTTTTTTCCCGATTTAAATGCCAACCTAGTTCCGTAAGAAGTTGTCTGGCTTGAATGTTCTGTTGTTGTAGTGTAGTTGGATTTTGGCATGCCAGTAAGAAGTCGTCTAAATATACTACAATTCGTATTCCCTGATTTCTTAGGACATTTGCTATCCAGTTTGTTATTCTGGCAAACGTCTGAGGAGCTGTGGCCAGGCCGAACGGTAGACAGGTCATTTGGTATAACTGACCGTTGAATTTTAGCATTAAAAACCGACGGTGTTTTTCGTGGATAGGCACATGAAAGTAGGCTTTTGAGATGTCCATTTTCATTGTAAAGTCTCTGGGTTGCAGAAAATTTGGAATTTTTTCGCAATTTATTAAGCGGAACTTCTTGGGCTTGAGGTATTTGTTGAGAGCTTTCAGGTTGAATATCTGTCTGAAGGTGCCGTTTGGCTTTTTCTTTAGGAACATAGGCGAGAGGAACCCCGATGGAACTGTTGCTAGCTCCACAGCCCCAATTGTTTGCAACTCCTGTATTTCCGATTGCATCGTGATTGTGAAATTTGTTTCCCACAGTTGTGCTGGCAAGTCGGATATGATTTTTACAGGAGGTTTTTTGATGAAGGGGATCCTGTAGCCTCCAATTATGTTTAGCAGGGACCTGTCCGCACCCATTTCTTTCCAAATTTTTATTTTGTAGCGCAACCCTCCAGCTTCGAATCCTCGCCAGTCAGTATTTTTTGCCTTGAGTGGCATCATTTTTAGGATCTCTCTTTTTGGTGAATTGTTGGCGTGGCTTTCTTGCGCCCTGCCTATTTGCCGTTTCCTGTTGATTTCGGCGCTTTGTGCGGTCGAAGTTTTTATTGAATGTAGTTTTCGGTCTATCATATTTCTTGGGTGGAAAAAACTTATAGTATCCCCCATTTTGTTTCAGACACTCCGCTAGTTTTTCTTCGTCGAAGAGATGAGTGTATGAAGGAGGAATGCTTTGAAGCAAGTTCTGCAAGCCTGTATTGGTTGGTCTATAGAGGGACCGCCTGATAGTCAGAGCTTCTGTACGGCGACCGCATGCGTATTGGAGGGCTTGGTCTGATCGCTTTCGGAAGTCACAATCTTTACTGAGCAAGTTTCGTTGAATTGATTCTGCTGCTGCTTGTGTTCCAATATCTTGGGCGACTTGTTGAATGCCTCGTTCAAAGTCTTGTCTCTGTAGCAAGAGAACGTGCTGGAGTACTGCACAAGTCTGATCAAATTTCGGGAGTATATCCGCACTGCACCATTTTGGTGTGGCGCTCATCAGTTGTGGATTGATTTTCATTGCCGTGAAAATGGGAGTGGCTTGAATGCACTTCTCCACTTCTCTGTATCTCAAGTTGTTCCAGGATGTACCTCCTAGGCGCTGGCACTCCGCACCTTTCTGAATCATTATTTCAGTTGCCAGTGGGATCGAAGGCTCGGCCTCTGTAGTGACGGCGTCGAATGTAAGAGTTATTGGTTTATTAGCATGTGTCTCAGCCGGGTCTATGTTCATATAGTTTTCATGTTCACTCTCTATTTCTAGTTCCGAGAAAGAAGAGTCAGCCTCTGCTATCTCTGTTTCAGAGGCCATTGGAGTGGGTGAGGTGACTTTTGAGTCTATTGCGTTAAATATCTTAGTGAAATTGTTTGATGAGTTTTCCATCATTTTCTGCATCATACTTTGAAACATCTCTGTTTGTTTTTGTAATACAGCCGCGAGAGCCTTGTTTCCGCTGTCTTCCTCTGGAGATTGAAGTCTCCTTGATCTTGGCAGTGTTTTGGTCGGAGTTGTGGCATTTCTGGAGGATGGAGTCTGCGTCGAGTCTTTTCTAAGTCGATCGTCAGCTTCATTGCGAGATAATAGTCTGGGCTTCATGGTCTTGACCACATTCAGCCAGTTTTCTATGTTATCTCCGTGAATTTTTGTAGCCAAGGAATAGGGCGCATAAATGAGCGTTCTTGTGAACGGCCAATTGAGCATTTTTAATTTAATGTTTTTGTATGTTGTCTCTGATAGTTCTGTCAGGGCAAAGGCGCTGGCTATAGATTCTGTCGGTATTGCATATCGAAGTTTATTAATGAGTTTCGGGTCTGGTGGTTCACCCAGCAATTGTCTTGGTTGGAGATCCTCGACCTTCCAGTCTTTCCAATCGTTCGGCATGTAAGACGATATCGCTTGGAGTACTTTTTCTATGACCTCTTTTTCGTAGTCTTCAGTGGCTGAAGAGAAGAGAAGAGTCTGTGATGGTTACCATCTGAAATGAGAGTGTCTCAGTTTAGTAACATTAAGATATTTTGTACTAACTGGCAATTTGATTTGACGGGCCAACCGATCTTATAAGATGTGATAATAAACGATTATCTGGGCCGTCGTATCAAGCTGGGCCGTCGGACCAAATTGATCAGTCGGATCGAACCGTCCGTCGGCAGGTGGTCCGTCGGCTTGCCATGGTAAGCAATGGCAATTGATGCGCATTCTTTTGAAAATATCATATACATCCTATGATGTTTAGTAGGTTTTGCACGCTACTAAACTATACCCAAGTAATTGTACATTAAGAACAAGAAATGGCTAAAACCATACTTGTCCATAATACCCAATGACTTAGAATCCTTGGATTCGAATCTTCATTGATTCGATTCTACTCTGGGTGAGGCTAGGACCGTCGACCCGAGTTAGGATTATCTTTGAAGTTTCATTTTCTTAATTAATTTGCACTAGTACTTACCTTTACGGTCTTCGGAAGGGAATATTTTATTCTGATTACGCTCGTCGAACGATCACACGACGTTACCGAGGGAAAAACAAAAGCGTACTGAAGAAGCACAAGCTTGCCGGCGCGAGGCATCTAGTGCGACCGGCTGTGACGTCACGGTAAAGCTGTCACTTTTAGGGAAGTTAGTAGGTAAACAACCGGAAGGGACTAGTTAGTGAGGGGAAAAAACAAGGTTGTATTCTCAAGGTGGGTCAAGCGAAGGCTCGGACCTCCAAATAATGTTAGTTACTTTATAAAAATGTCAGGTGACTAGGTGTTTCTAATTAGATGACCACCACTGTATGTGCGTGATTGTTATGTGTATTGTATGATTGTTACCACTCAGCTTCTCCGCCTGAACGGATTTTCATGAAAGGTATAAAAATAGCTTGAAAACTGGGAACGGAAGCTTACTTTTTATCTGGGTACCGGAAGCAGTTGCAAAAATACGATATCAAGTTTATCGATATAATATATTATTATTTTTCTTTCAGAGCTGGATCATCAGACAATCTCCTAGGTGGAATAACTGCTTCGAGTCCGGGTGGCTCGAAAGTGTTCCAGCCCACTGGAGGAGCTTTCAAATCTACGCACGCTGATACAGGTATATCAATAATTGCTATAAAATGATTTGTCCTCGAAATTCAACTAAATATTCTGTGTGATAAGTTAAGATCGGGTCGTGCGTCAATGAATTTTAGAATAGAATATAATAATTATTTATTTGCAACAAAACAGTGATAATAAAAATATATATAAAGTAAAATAGAGTAGGTAAAAACTAAAAACAGAGAATAACTTATAGTGAACTATGGTCTAAATGCTGCAAAACGGACCCTAACTCAGCATAAGTGGGTTGTAAGATTACAACCCACTTTCCACCCACAATTTTCCATTCGGAAAATGTATGTGTGCTATACAAGTGCTCTAGAGACAATTCGTAGAGATGTAACATGTGCACGAAAGGAACCTTTAAAGGAGCACAGCGCACTTTAATCCTTTCACCACACTGAGTCTTTCACCAACGGCCATAGGCCCTTTTTAGGGCCACCATACCTGCCAACTTGCTCACTGACCTAATACAGGATGACCAAGAAAGTAGCAGTGACAAGAAAAGCAAGCAATCACAAAAAATTTGTCATTTCCATAAGATGCTGTACATTACCTACCAATTTATCACTGTTTGTTCTTTATAGGCGACAACCACAGACAATGGACAGCGTTCACGTCCATCAACAAACCCCTCCCCAACCAAGTGCCCAGCTCCCCCCACCCATCATCAATGGCGTCCACCCAGAGCATCACCAGCAGCGTCCAAGGGATATCCCTTAGCGCTCCAAGTCTCTCCACCCAAGCGGCCTTAGACAGTGCAATCGCGTCTATAATAAACTCCCCGCCGTCTAGTGGTGTGCAAGTGATATCGAGCGGGGTATCGATGCCGCACTCGGTATCGATGCCGCATTCGGTATCGATGCCGCATTCGATATCGATGTCGATGCCGCAGTCGATAGTCTCGATGTCGCAGGCGGGGGGACACACTACGATGAGTAATGCGCTTGTGAAGAGCGTTACTATTGTCAAACGCGCCGGGGACACATCTTCAGGTAATTATTACACAGTCTACATTTTATCATATATTTTTTTCATGTTTTGTTGACCTCCAGTCAACAAAAAATAAATATAACACATGCATTAGTAGTACCAAGTAATTAGTAGTACCAAGTAGTACGTATCTGCCTCTGCCTACCGCTTAACAGGATATCCTGTTAAGCGGTATTTATTTAGAATACAGTATTACATCATAACAGGTTTTTTTTTATCCCTAAGGCGATGCCATATGTTATTAGTAGATACTCGATAGATAGACTGTGTGAAAGATGACATGAGTAAGAAAGGAGTGAATACTGATATGACGATGTTGTGCCGACCCCACATGAAGTGGGATAAGGGCAGGGAGATGATGAGGTACAATTAGATAGATACTAATCAAAACATTTCGTTTCTATCACTACCTGTAAATAAATCATTGACGTTTGCCAAGTCTTCCTTATTTATAGTTGCCGCTTCGATAAGGGCGAATAAATCGCTCCATTCAAGGCAATAATATCTATAGCGAGTTTATGGCATTTTTACGTCACGACCACTCCCAGCACATTTTGGCGTCAAAATGTAAAATGATATCTCTGAATTCCAATGGTGCTTACTACTGACGTTTTGTTACAGGTATGTCTGGGCCGCTAACGCTGTCCGTCGACGCGTCAGGCAATCTCATTTTGAAACCGAACGCGGGCGCGGAACCGCCGCCCGACACGCCGCTACATTACGTGCAGTTGCAACGTCTTTACGTGCCGGCGTTTAGCTCAGGTAAACTACATTACCACTACAAACTACACTATTTGCAACAACAATTTTCAATATGGCCATCACAAACAACACTATTTCCGCTACAAACTACTCTGTGTCTACACTATGTCCATTACAAACTACGATCTTGCCACGGCCAACTACACTATTGGCACTACAAACTATACCATGACCTCGACATCATCAATCATGCCACTACAGCCTACACTATTGCATTTGACTGGCCTCATAGCTCAGTTGGTAGTAACTCTGCCTTCTGCGCTAGAGGTCGCGGGTTCGATTCCCGCACTGGACAAACATTTGTGACTAACACAGATGTTTGTTCTGTGTCTGGGTGTTAAATATATATCTATTATGTATATCAGTCTCTGGTACCCATAGTACAGGTTATGCCTAGTTTGGGATCCGTTGACCGTGTGAATATGTCCGGAATATTTATTATTTATTTATTGCCAATTGGGTGTAGAATACGCCCCTTTCGGGATAGTATAGTACATACTATGAATCACCTGTTATTACTATAGCAAAATCTACCTACGGACGTCCGTTACTTTTTTATAGGAACCGGGCATCAGTTTGCGGCTTCCAATATTCAATCATGTATTTAGGAATTTATTTATACAAGCATTTTAATCTTTAATTTTTTTATTGTTACAGAAATCGAACCAAACAAGACTCCAAACCAATGCAACATGCAACAAAGCGGGCAATCTGTGATAGTATCCCAAAGCAACCATACTGTGCCTAAATCAACACCGTAAGTTCCTACATAATATTACCTCAGACAAGTGACCTGTTCTCTCTTGGTCATCCTTCGTTAAGGTATGTGTAAGGTGTGTGATGGAAAATCCAATGCTGCACGACCGGGATTCGAACCCTGCCACCTTTCGCCCAAAACTACCACTCCACTAGAGCTCATAAAAATAGACCAGGATGGTTGCTTTAAAGAGGACCTTGACCTTGAACATCGAATGACCAGATGATACTGGTTAGAAATGTTTTTTTCTCTTGTGCTAAATTAACTGTCATTTCAGGCAATGGGAAACCCCGGTGGAAGAGGCTCGTCCATTCCCGTTAGCGCCCACACCAGCCCAGCTTGGAAGGGCTCCATTGCAGAAGCGACTAAGTCGAGGTTATTATCGAATATTAGCGAGTTACATCAAATCTTTAGTGGCTACTACCATTGAGAATAACATCGAAATGAAAAGATCCGTAGAACTACAAAGGTCACCGATATTGCTCTAAGAATTAGTTGAAATAGTGGTGGACAGACCATAAAGCTCGCAGAACCACCATCTGCTGGGGAATAAAGGTTCTCGAATGGAACTTTGGAACATACCTCAACCAGGATGACCTTGTTCTTTCACCAATTGTCTTTGCTGATATCGGGGCCACGATACCTCACTCGGGTCACTGACCTAACGGAGGATGATCAAGACAGAACTAGTGGCATGACTGCAGAAAAACATCAAAATAATATTTATGTGACAGGTACATCAACCGGTTCAAATGGTAGCGACCACCATATCCCGCGGTCGGATAGCGGGCCGGCCCCCGCTACGCCGCTCCCAGTGCAATCCCAGGAGGAGCCGCCGCCCTCGCCTAAACACGCCGATCTCCCCAGCCCGGGCCATAAGAGGAGCATGTTCAAGAAAGGCAACGAGGACGGACGGGACAAGTATGTATTTATTCCTCAGGAACATTAAAGGAGCCATTTCATTCTGGGCCTGGTCCATGTACACTACTTAGAAAAATTAGGAAAAAATAGGAGATTACAAGAAAAATACATTTTCATTAATTTGAAGACAAATGCGATGGTACAAGAATAGTTGTTCTGGTAAGTGGTTTACTATGTGAACACTATTTGAAGGCCGCCATGTTGGTTAATAATTGGCGTTTGACATGACATTGACATATTTTTCATGTCATGTTGTTTGGATTTGATATTTTTGTTTTGTCAGATGAATGTAGGTTGTCAAAATGACATTTCACACACGTCCATCCGCAATATTTTTGTAGCGCTGTGTGTTGCTCTCTTTGTCGAAGAAAATCTTAATGTACCTTAGAACGAAGTCAATTTAAATAAAATAACCAATTAAATACGTTTACCTTATTGCTTAGCCATATTTTAGAGTAGTGTACACAGTGCAGGCCCAGGCCTCATATATGGATGAAACGTCTCTTTTGCGCCAATACCCTCCGGTCGTAGCACCGTAGCCAAAACACGCCGATCTCCCCAGCCCGGGCCATAAGAGGAGCATGTTCAAGAAAGGCAACGAGGACGGACGGGACAAGTATGTATTTATTCCTCAGGAACATTAAAATTTGCGCCTATTCCCTCCGGTCGTAGCACCGTAGCCCAAATATGCCGATCTCCCCAGCCCGGGCCATAAGAGGAGCATGTTCAAGAAAGGCAACGAGGACGGACGGGACAAGTATGTATTTATTCCTCAAGAAAATTTAAACTAACGTCCATACACGTAACTATACAGGGATTTTAATAAGGTAATTGATAATAGTATTCTATCCCGAAAGGGGATTATTCTACACCCAATGGGCAATAAAGTTTGTTCTACGACTTTTGACATTACGAATTTCTTTATTGAAAAAACACTATGCAGAAATCAACTGTTTTGGGATCAAATCAGTTCAAACTTCAAACTCTGCTGTTTGCAATCTTGATGTCGAACTTCTCTAACGTTTATTAATTAGATAAAAACGTCATCATCTCCCTGCCAGTTGTAAACGTGATGACGTGAAAGACCATAAAAAGCTAATTGAAAAAGTTGAGATAAAAAACTGGAAAGAAAATATGAAAATTTATATATTATTTTAACCCGTACCTTTATTTTTATTGATTGAATAACGCCCCTTATAGGGGATAGTATAATGCACCTTGTATATGATTTCAACTCAAAAATGTTCTTGTCTAAACTTTTATAATTTTATCTACAGGGTGCTAGAAACGGTGAATTTCCAGCAGAAGTTCAGTACGTTGCCGCGTTTCAAGCCTGAAGCTTGCAGTCCGAGCGGGATGGTCGTACCGAGAAGCCCTCAACTTTATAACATGAGAAAGAAACACAATATTGGAAAAGGTATGTACTTGGCCCGTTATACACTTGTGTGTATTTAGGATATCCCCCGATGCACGAAAGGAGCATCTAAGAGGCGCACTTTAAACCTTTCACTGCACTGATTCTTTCATTGATGGTCATAGGTCCTTTTCAGGTGCACCATACCTCCTTTCGCCTCTTTCCTTTTTTAAGGTGCATGCCGGTTTCCTCGCGATGTTTTCCGTAGAGCACTAGGTAGTATAGCGCACATACATTTTCCGAATGGAAAATACATCGATGCACGATCGGGATTCGAACCCACGACCTCGATCGTAAGGCCACTTCCACCACTTCATCAGTGCAGTGCTCATTTTTTCAGCTCGAGGCTCTCTCGACAAGAAAACGAGAAACGATTCTTTGTTTATTAATACTTTTTTTAACAGATGAAGAAACCACAATCCAGACGCCACTTGAAACTGAAACAACGAACGGTAACGGTATACCTACGCCGATATCGTACGGGACGCCGCATACTACGACTACCAACAAGCTCGTTGGAAACACTTTCTTCGGCCCTGACTTTAATCTGGACACTTTTAGAGGTGAGTTCATGTTTTTTCAATAATAAAGTGTATTATGAAACAATGCTTTCCTTATCTGTTTGATATTCTGTGAACATTTTAGCGGCCTGGTTGGGATAACATTACCCTGGCTTGGACTCGAGGGGCGGCTGCCCCTTGTCGCCTTTTTGGGCGGTGCAACCCAAAATTTGTTAGCTAATTATCTATTAATGCTAATTATCAATCATTACGCATGCTGTGGTATCCTATAATTAGTGGTACGGTTAGACTTAAGTCCATTGTATTAATACTTTTTACATTGTATTGTGTTATCATATCACTGTTGGATACCCTAAATAAATTGTCTTTTTTGTATTGTGCATATACTCGTAAATTTATAGAAAATAATATAATCTTGTCAATTCCTACACTTGTAAAATTGATTTTCTAACCCCGCGCAATGGTACGGTACATTCGAGTTCTCGCACATGGTAGTTTTTATATTTTGACACGAGTACATTATTGTCGACAGCTAGTGAAGGGCTCGAGGACATGTCCCCCCGCACGCCGCACTCCGCCACGAGCGGCGCGGGCGCGGGCGCGGGGGCGGGGGCGCGGGGTGAGGCGGGCCACCGCCGCGTGCTGGAGCAGAGGCGCCACCTCGTGCTCAAACTGTTCAAGGAGCACGGCATGTTCCCTACTACGCAAGCTACTACGCACTTCCAGGTATGTTCGGTTACATGAAGGAGTTTAACTATGCTCTGTTTAAGGTTTATTGCTAGATTTAAGACGCTTGATATGCTAGATTTAAGACGTTTGATGTAATATGACAATGAAGTTTGAAGTTTGGACGAACTTTAGGGTTCCCACCAAAAAAGTTAGGCCACTAAAGGTTCTGAGGCTGAAAAATAGAGGGAACCTCAAAATCGTGTTATGACGGTTTAGAGCAAAATATATCAATTCATTTGAACTGTCCATGTTGACAAAAAAAAGAAAAAAAAACTATAGTTTTTGACCATGTATTGAATTATTTTAGGCTACCCACATGGATATATTCCCGACGAAGATGTCCCTGCAGCTGAAAATACGGGAAGTTCGACAGAAACTGATGGCGCAGTCCAATCTCACGCCGCATTCAGAAGCCAGCACACCAACAAGTAAGTAATCTAATCCTTCAAAGTCCTTTGAAGCAGGGACTTGAAACGGTTGTTAAATTTCGGTATTTAACGAGCCTAAATTAGCGATATCATATTCTCAACCTTTTCATTGGGTATCTTTATTTAACCTATATCTTATTTCGGTAACGAAATCACAAGACGAGAGCGGGCGAGATGCCCCGCTTGGGGAGTGTCGTCGTTTGAATTGTAAAATTTTGTCATCGAGAGTAAAAAATAATCTTTTTCTAAAACCAAGTTCACTTAATACGCTACGGCGGGTGTGCGCCGCCGCCGTGGGGGATGCAGGAATATTTGGGTTAAATACCGGTACCGTTATTATATCAATATTTTTCGGTTAACCTGTATTTTTGGTACCCTCATATTTCGATACCATAATATAGTGATACCATAATTCAGTCAACCGATATTTTTTGGATACCGATATATTATTGATATGTCGTCATATCTGAAAATAGGGGTATCCCAGTTTTGCGGTAATTCAGTCCCTGCTTTGAAGGCCTCCGCCTTACATAAGATCGCAGCCAAATAACATTATTTGTTTCAAATAGTGTTGTGTTCCTGCGGTGAGTAAGGTTGCCAGAGCTCGTGAGGGGGGGGGGGAGGGGTTCGGCAGGCAACGCATTAGCAATGCTCCAGGTGTCAATAGGCGACGGTAACCACTTACCATCAAGAGGGCCGTAAGCCTGTTTGCCTCCGTATAACATAGAAAGGTAAACCCGTTGGCTACAGATAAGAATGTATATTTGGGGAATCATAGTGTAGCCTAAACTATGTATGTGATTGTTGGTTTTTTTACCTACGTCAAAACTAAAAGGAATGGTTAGGTGTTTTGCAGTCTATGTATGTATGTTTGTACTGACGTATGTTCCACCGTAGCGCCTAAACTACTCATCCGATTTTGAAGAATGAGGTGCTAATCGGTTCGGGCTACCCGAATACGAGGGTTATGTGTTTAAAAATCTATGTATGTATGGTCATCTGTGCCCTCGTAGCTCCTAAACTAGGGGTCGATATCATCATCATCTCACCGCTAGAATATCCACTGCTGAACACAGATATCAACCACAGATTTCCAGAACGAATCACTATAATGTGGCAGGAACTTGCCCATTCTCACGTGTCAAAGTGACGGGTTCAAATCTCATTTGTGTCCATAATTTTGGGTATTATAAAAATCAAATATAATCTAAAAAAACACTCTTTTGTTACAGATGTAAACTCGCCAGCCGTATCCGCCGCTATGCAGCCGTCCTCAACGGCTAGTTAGCGATTCAGATACACCCTCTGTGTGTTACAGAAATAGCGTTAAAAACATCACTGAGTCACTGACTTTATTCTACAAAACTTTATAATAATCATGGTAAATATCCCGTTTTTAGTGAAATGATTTGATCCCAAAAAAGCTGGTTGGAGTTTTAGCAACTAAAATATTGAATTTCTAAAAGTCGTAGAACAAACTATTGCTAACTGGGTGTCGAATAAGCTCCTTTCGGGATAGCATACATATTATGAATCATCTTGTATATCAACAGCGACTGTATAATGAAGTCAGCGACGGTTGTTTAATTATATTATCTGTCATTCGTGGGTATATAGGTAAGGACATTCACAGTGCACGGAACATTTTTGAATTTTATGTCGTCCACTGTGATGAGAACGAGCATTTATTTCGTAATAATATTCAAATCGTATACAAGTGGCATCGAAAATGGTGTATCACAATATACATACACATACTTGTGAAAATGGTGTATCACAATATGCCTACACATACTTATGGTGTATCGGAATATGCCTACACATACTTGTGAAAATGGTGTATCACAATATGCCTACACATACTTGTGAAAATGGTGTATCACAATATGTCTACACATATTAGTGAAACATTAGGCGCGTTCACGTGATATGCTGAAGCCTGTTGTGTAACAAATTACAAGGTGATTCATACCAAGTATCGTCCCGAAAGGGGCTTATTCTATCAAGAAAAAGAAAGAATATTAGCGGAATAAAATACCGAAATATTTTAACCGGTTTTTCGCAAACTTTTATATTAGCTGTTGTTGTCTCTTCATCATCTTTGTAAGTAATTATCAAACGTAAAAGTAAAACGTCAAGATTACTGCCTAAAACAGCTGAATAACTGATTAGACCCCAAAACTGATTTTGCATAAAGTTTATTCAATGAAAAGTTGGTGAATTTCCAAAAGTCGTAGAACAAACTTCATTGCCAATTGGGTGTAGAATAAGTCCGATTCGGGATAGCATAAATATTATGAATCACTTTGTATAAGGCATTTGTAAAGCAATACGCTCTTACTAGCTTGTAAATACTATTCATCTAAAAGACTCGTGCGACGCAGCTTTGCCACCAGCTCATGGGCCCTACCATGATTCTCTGCGATTCAAAGGCAAGCGTGTCAGCATTATTTTCCGCGAATTTGAACCGTAAATCTCTGAGACTGTGAACTTACGTCACAGCCTAAACTAAATCGTAAAGTTTATGGTACGGGGCATTTCATTGTTATAAATCATTTTAAATGTTATAGCTAAATGTTAAAGATGTTGTTATGTTTAGATGAATTAGCGATGGGCGACTGCAACGCAATTTGCTAGAATTCTTTCTAACATCATTTGATTTGAAGATCTAAGAGCATAGTAAATTTAAATAGTCGAAATACCTTTAACTTTTCTGCGAATTATAAAAACTACGTGGATTATCGGCCAAAAACGAATAGTTTAATTAAATTGACTACTTTGGTGGCGTGGTGGGGGATCGCCGACTAGGACCACTGAGGTGCATGTTCGATCACCGCGTTGGAGTTTTTTTGCACGATCTTCAAATAAATACATATTTGTTTCTATAACTTCTTGGAATCTTAATACTAGTAACTAATGTTGCAACTTTGATTGAGTTAGTTTGGGAGTGTAGCTGTACGAATAACATTATCTAAAGTCGCTCATTACTAATTAATGTGCAATAGTTCATGCGTAGGTAGCCAGTGAGTGGCTAAAGAAGGATATTATGTACAAATTGTTGAACCCAATAAAGACATCAAGTCACACAAGTAAATGCAACGTTTTTTTAATATAAAACGTGATTCTTAAGTGATATTTAGATAATAATAAAGTATTTTATTATTATTTATTCATATTAATTATTCATAAAACCACAAAAATCTTATAAAAAAAACTTATAGCGTTAAGTCCGTGAGCATTGGCGATGTGAGATATTGTGAATTAGAATTTATTCAGATTGAAGTTATTTATAGCTTAAATATACCCAAACAAATATTTATAATTATGCGATACACCATATTAAAAAAAACTGTTATCATCCAAAATAATAAGGTACTCTGTTCAAGTTGTCAAGTTTTGACTGTATACGCAGCTGAGGACCCTGGGAGCCATTGGGTCCGTAAGATCGATCGCCCTGGGAAATCTGTTGAAGGCCTATTTTCAGTGTACGTCCTTCAGCTGAAGTGATGATGATGTACCTGGAGTGCTATTGCGTAAGAAAAATGGTAATCAAGTTCGCAATTATAAAGATGATTTATCTATTTTAGTGACATCTGAACGTTTTCAAACATGAAAAGGAAAAAGCTAATATCTTGAAGTTTTCCCTTGTCAAGTTTGGACAGTTTATAATGTTGCTAAGATTGTTAAAATTACCCTCAAAGTACGAACTTCATTGCCGTTACGCTTACACAATTGCACCACAGGCCAATAGTCGACATGATCAGAGTACACCAAGTTATATCAACACATCGTCATTATTGTCTATCCTTTTACTTACTTTATAATACTTAAGCAAGTAATATCTACTATTTTTTGCGTAAAAGAATTCTCTTTTAAACACCACTATGCCAAAAGAGACAAGCAGTTTTGCTGTGGAATAAAACTGGTTATCTACTAAAATGTTAAAATAATAAAAATCTATTTGTAATTAATTGACTGGTAGGACGAAGTGTGGAAAACCCTTTATGAAGTTAGTGGTCGGTAGCGGCTTAAGAACGGTTGTCGTTGCATTCTACAGGGGGAGATTTCACTGCTGGACATGGGTCTCTCTCATAGGAACTAATCTATTATTATAAAAATCCAATTGCCATGCGTTAGTCTCGCTAAAACTCGAAAATGGCTCGACCGATTTGAATAGTTTTTATTTTTGTTCGCCTCAATATTGGCGTGGTAGAAAAAGACATTTGGAAAATTCAAAAACAGACGAAAAATCGAAATTGGTGGTCGGTTTTAGGTGGTACAAAGTACACCGGGTCATCTTGTTTTTAATATAAACAAAAGTATTCTCGTAAATGTATGGTAGGTATATTTCAATAAAGTCGCACAAAATAGTAAATAATACATTGAATTAAATATCCAGAAGATACGGCTTTCTAGAAATAGACTTGCAGTGTTTCATTCTACTAGTAAAATGTGTTTTTTTTTAATAATTCTGATAAGCGAGTATAATAATAATCTACATTTAAGTGGTTTTTCATTGGCACGGCTTAGATGTTAAAATTAACTTGGTAGCTTAAACGAAGTAATTGTCATTGATTGATATGTTTTTACTGATAAGTAAAAAAAGCAATCAGGATATGTGTTGCATTTATGGATGCTGCAATGTTTTACAATTTAATCACCATTTTGAGAGAAGTTTGTGTTTGTGAATATATGAGTTTCTAAGATAAACTCTGCCCTGATAATTATATACAGGGTTGACGAAACCAGTGCCCCAAGAGGGAAATAACTTTAAATATTAGTGAATTTTACTAGAGAACCCTTTATTTTATATTTAAAAGCAAGTAATACTGCACTGCAGTTTATTAAAAGTCATTCGCCTGAGTTGTGACTCGATGTTTCATCCACCCTGTATACTTAATTACCTACTCTGATAGAAGTGTTAGTTATCTGTTTCACTACGCACGCGGTTAGGTACCGTGGATGCTCTTGCATTACCTAATAATGAAAGAATTCTTGTAGATTTACGTGTAAAGGCGGAGTGAGTGTAAAAGCTTACAAAATATTGGTGCGAATGCGTTTTTAAGTCTTTAATTAATTTCGTGTCGGTTTAATATTTATGTTGTGATGTTAGTCTTCCAATGAATGATTTTTTCTTTTTTAATTATACCATTATCTACTTATTTATTTGTTGTAGCGTTTACAATGAGGTCCGGTGATTTAAGATTGTTAAATGCCATATTTGAATGACCAATATTGAGATGCGAAATAACATTAGTTCTTAATTCCTTTAGGGAAATAGTAATCTTTGATTGTAACTGCTATATTTAGCAAAGTTTTAACATTTGACAAAAATAACAGCTCAAATCATTAACGACACTAGATAAATCAATAAAAATAAAACATTTTAATCTCAATGTATATATTAGTTTTATTTCAAGTAGGTGTAAGGATTTCCGGCTCTCAAAGTAATTAAGTTTTATTTAGATAATTGCTAAATGAATAGTTAAAAAAATTAATAATTTAACGTGTTTCGGCCAATACAAATGTAATGTATATCAAAATTGTATTTTTGAATGATCTCTTCGGCGTTAATAGTAATTAGATAATTGCTTTAGGAGTCTGGAACTGATAAAGAATTTATAAAAAAGTAATGTAAGAGATATTTTCGCACTGTTTATTAATATAATATGTAGTAGGACAATGTGTACCGAAACCCGTGATGTTATTCTTTACAACTAAATATATACACAAACAAAATGTTCAAATGCGGGGTTCCGGTACGGGACTTGTAGTAATAGTCAATTTAAAAAAATGCATCTTCATTAAGTTCTGAGTGGGATCTTAGTCAATTTTCTTTGATAGTGGTCTCATGCTCAGAATAGTGAAGTCGCTCATTAATTCAATAAACATACATAAATACCGCTGTTACCAGTTAGAAATACATATTATACAAACATGTAGACAATACGTCCATAATTTGAATTAATTATATTTTTATATGTTTTAGTAGGCTCTCAATACTTCGTATTCTGAGTCCAGAGTCCAGACCTGAATTGGCCTAATGAATATAGCTTTTCTGTTTTAGATTTTGAGTAAGTAATTAATTCAAAATAGGGAAGATTAGATGAGTGTATTTTTATAATCGTTAATTATTGCACTGTCATTCTCACTTTATTTCTTGTTAATATATTTCATTGCACACAAAAATAACCAAAATACCAATAACCGAATAATCTTATTATCTACTATAAAATAAACGATGCACGTTTTTTGAAATTTTGATCGAAAATAATAATGTTTAAGTATCTAATAGTTGAATTACATACTATAGTTAGTATTTCATTTTGATGTTCGACAATTTTAACGAAATTATGTATTAAATAGAGAATGTGAGGTTCATTTTACGGAGTAGATAAATGTTATTATAATTTTATTATAGATTCAATGCATAACGAAGATTGCACATATTAGAGTATGTTTTCATATTATTTTAAGTATTCATTATATTTGTTGGTTATAAATGAAATAAGAAGTACTAATGTCATTTATTTTGTTTTTATTGGCCATTGTAGAATCTCCTCAAGGAGCTATTTTTCTAGAGCTTATTTTTATATGAAAGCATACTGTTTGTATAGATACAAGTTTGTTGCAATATTTTTATTTTCAATAATGGTTTATGATTGTGATTTTTGTAATGTTTCAATTTGTTCTACTGTCCATTGTTACATTATTTCTAGTTTTTGAATTTATTGATTTTTATGCGATTTGGTTTTTAATGACGAATAAGGTAACATTCTAAGATGTTCTGCACATTAATAGTGCCTTATTGCCTTTCAAAACTTAGCTTTCAAACAAAAACTTCCAAAACTATTAATAGTTGAGAGTAATTAATTTTATTTTTATTATTTTCTAAGATTTGTTAGCCATTGGAAATGCGCAGTTTTTATTAGACTGATTTTTTTTTCATAAATACTTACACGATGTTATAATTTAAGAGTTTCTAGTTATTATTTCAAAATAACATTTTAAATGAAGCATTTCATATTCGTTATTTATTTCTTCTACATTAGACAATAGTAGGTACCTATACTTAATTATTTAAGTCAATGTCTTCAAATGTAAATAACTTGTTTAGACGATTTATTTAGATAGATTTAAGTGGACAATTTGATGTTTATTTATACTAAATCCAAAAGGAAGTATAAGAAAGCAGATCCTGCAATAAATAAATATCGCATTTTAAGAGTTTTATAAGTATATAAAACCACAAAGACCAATAGTGGGTAACTTTCTTTTGTGTGCAGAAAAAAAAAACATTTTATGGGCAGTCTCTTCTAACATATTGGATCATTACTAGTATGAGTATGAACTTACGTTATAACAATAAAACCTCGAAAACGATTTAGATTTTTATTTCACTCTACACCTTTTCACCTTTTTTTTTATTCGAGGGACGACATTGTCAGGCTTGCGGAACGTTAGTGGCATAGAGTAATTTTGTATATACCAGGTTAGTGTTTGCCGTAGGCTCAGGACCGTCAGTCGTGAAATTCTTTGCGGTAGGCCTATAATATGTCCAGAAGTAAACATCTACTGGCTAAAGACGATGACTCTGTCCTACTGTGGTGCTACCTTTATGAAAAAGACTGTCATTTTTAAATTTGTCGTTCAAGTGTTGAACTACCTACTGGTGGCATTGGTAGCTTTATGCAAAAAAGACTGTTCATTAACAAAAAAATGTTAATTATGATAACAAGTTTATTCTTCAACAATTTAAATAAATAACGCTACAAGTTATTACACGGTTTTGATTAATAAATCAGGTTTTCCTTGTTCTAGCAAAGATAATGCTGACTGTACATTTATATTATCTCCTGGATCAGTTATTACAAGAAATTTCAAAGCCGACATTCTTGATAAAGCAAATACTCCTCCCACGCACAAATTGCACCCACCTATATCTAGGTACTCTAGAGATTTCCCATTTTGACCAGCAATTCTGTCTAGACACCACACATCAACATGTTTGGCATCCTTCAGACATAACCATTTCAGGAAGTTGAGTCCAGATAGATTTTGAAGACCTTCATACCGGATGCCGTTGTGGTGGAAATTGGTGCAGTCAACAGCTTCAACAAAGTAGCCATCCTCATAATGATCAGGCAGAGTTAGTGTACTTGCATCGCCTGCTATCCAGTCTTTTGAATCTTTTAATCTGAAAAGAAGTAATGAAAGATACATTCAGATGATTCAAGGTCAGCAACAGGTGCATGATGCCTCTGGTACTGCAAGTGTGCATAAGCTGCAGTAACTGCTTACCAACAGGTGGGCCAATGTTTGTTTGCCACATTAGTTGTATAAAAAAAAATGAAGAATAAGAGTGGATTCTGCAGATGATGAATTATTTAGACATAGGCCTCCCAAAGAGTGCCAAAATAAACCTTCTTGAGCCTTCCCCATCCTATAACTTCCTGTAACCTTCACAATGAACTGAAATAATGTCTAGTGTGATCAGTAAGTTCTATATTTGACTGATGCACATAGCGTCGTGTCAGATGCTACGCGACCCGACACAATGCTATGTGCATCAGTCAAATATAGAACTTACTGATGCATCTGAGCTGACCGATTCACAACAACAATATGATTTACTGAACAGATCATTGAATAATCCTCACCTCACAGCAGCTTGCCTGAACGTAAAGAAATGCATTGCCGCTAAATTTGAGCCCAGAGTAGCTACTCGCTCCGCAAGGAACTTCTGATTGTGTATCTCCTGAAGATCTTTCATTGACTGCCACCAGAGTTTAATTTTTTCGAAAGTTAGGTCAGGTATTTGGGACATTGCATTCATCATATCAGCGCTTGGGTTCTTTTCAATGAAAACTGATAGTTTGCTTTTCCATTCACCATCTCTTTGAATCCAGGGCTTTCTCCAATCAGGGTATAGTTGTCCGTGAACCGTACGTGGCGGAGTCCCTTCTTCTTCGCGTTGGTAAATTGATTTTTCACAGTAATTTCGAGATAGTGAGATGAAGGGCCGGCAGTAGCGGGTAGGCTTTACATTATAAGCCATATTCACGAATTAGGAAAGCAATGATTTCATTTGATCAAAAAAATAACTTTCAGGAAAATACTTTGGGAAAGGAGCCATTTCATTCTGGGCCTGGTCCATGTACACTACATAGAAAAATTAGGAAAAAATAGGAGATTACAAGAAAAATACAATTTCATTAATTTGAAGACAAATGCGATTGTACAAGAATAGTTCTTCTGATAAGTTTTTTACTATGTGAACACTATTTGAAGGCCGCCATGTTGGTTTATAATTGGCGTTTGACATGACATTGACATATTTTCATGTCATGCTTGTTTGATTTGATGTTTTTGTTTTTGTCAGTTATATGTAGGTTGTCAAAATGACATTTCACGCACGTCCATCCGCCATGTTTTTGTAGCGCTGTGTGTTGCTCTCTTTGTCGAAGAAAATCTTAATGTACCTTAGAACGAAGTCAATTTAAATAAAATAACCAATTAAATACGTTTACTTTATTGCTTAGCCATATTTTAGAGTAGTGTACACAGTGCGGGCCCAGGCTCCATATATTGATGAAACGTCTCGTTTTCACTTTGTTTACAATTTTTTTTTCATAATTTGGTTTGTTGACATTGTCTGCAGCTGTTATTTGACATTGGCAGTAGAAAGAGTCCAAATTAAAAAGAAAGATGTCCACAGAGGCATATAGAAAAGAAGAAGAAGAAAAAATTGAATGCCGATGCTCGATAATCTATGGATTTAACTAAACCCCCCCCCCCCCCCCTGTGTTTGAAGCGTTGGTTGACGTTACACTAGCGGTACAGTCCACTGTGTTACGCTTGGTTTGTTCAGTTTTAGGTAGTTTAGACGGTGATATGTAGGTATATATCGTCTAACTAATACATATCTACGTAGATAGGTAGCATGCCATTATCATCTTCCTGCCCTTATCCCACATCTTGTGGAGTCGTCTGCACAACATGTATTCTTCTTCCATTTCCCTCTATCAGTTGTCATCTCAGCACTCAATATCCACTTTCACACAGTCCATCCATCTTTTCTTTGGCCTACATATACTCCTACATCCATCCACATTCATAACTAACACTCTGCTTGTCACTAGTTGTCACATGACATTCCCTCCTCATGACATGCCCATACCAAGCTAACCGATTACTCCTCAGCTTTTTCGTCACTGGCGCCACTTACTTCCTTTTACATACTCATTCCATTCTGGTAAGCCCCTTCGTCCATGACGCTACGCAAAAGTGACGGAACTCATTAGAAACTAGAGTTGCGGACTGATTGGAAACTCTGACTCGTCCACGGCGCTACTGGAATTTCCTGAAACTCAGTCACTCAGTACACGATTTTATGTAAACAAAGTTTTGAAAACGAAAATAATTAACATGACTAGTGATAATTCGAGCGATGACACGGAATTATTACTTCTCCAGTCACATAGACGTCAGAATCACTTATAATTACTGTTTATTCGTTCATTTTTCACACAGTTTCTCGAAACCAGTCGCCTGGCGACCAGCATGTCGAGTCGCCAGGAGACTAGTTACAAACGCGTTCCTTTTGAGTAGCGCCGTGGACGGACGCGCATTGAAATACTAGTGCTATCGCAGTCAGGCTACTCATAAGTGACTACAGTTTCAGTCGCGTTCCTTTTGAGTCGCGCCGTGGACGAAGGGGCTAACTCCACACATCCATCTTAACATTCGCATCTCCGCCGCGCCTGCAATCTTTTTTCATCCGTCCCTTTAGCAGCCCAACACTCAGATCCATACCTACAATACGACAGGTCATAAGATCGTTTTGTAAATTTTCCCTTCACATGTGGTTGCTGTGACCTGTCGCCATTTCATCCATCCTGCATTTATTCTGTTCCTTCCTCATTTCCCTTTCAATCTCATCATCATTCTGTACTATTGAACCGAGGTATCTACCGAAAATCTGAGCAGACTGGGCCAATTCATCGGTGAACATCATTGAATTATGATAAATAAGGAAGTAACCGAGATACCTACATCACATGCTACGCTGGCAGTCGCCCAAAAGCCGAATAATGTTATAAATACACAGATGAAATATGCCCTAAAGACACAATAGTAGCTTAATCATGTCCATGAGTCTGGCAAATGGACCGGAACTAAGATATAACTAAGTTCATGTCTTGTCGGCCGATCGTTCTATATTTTTCACCATCCGTATCGAGCAGATGATGAAATTATATACTTACCTATTGGAGGTTCTTTGCGGTGAGCTTTTTACGTCCCTAATATCTTATTAATAACTAGCTAGCGGCTTCGCACGCGTAGGACCCAAATAAAAAATAGCCGTGCTGCCGCGCCGCCGGTCTGGCGTGACTGAGTAAGTAACAAACATACATCCATATAAACTTCCGCATTTATAATATTAGTAGTAAGATTAATATTATGTTAGGCCCGTCCGTATTTAGAAATGGCTCTCTTATTCAAATATGAGAACGATCTTGAGTGCGTTCCAATTTTAAATTTCCCATACAAAAATGAAATTTTTCCTGATCTCGCGATCGCGTTCAGATTTCTGAGCGATTTATAAATACCGGCTTTAGACAAGTGGGGATTAGGAGCGCAAAAAAAAACATTTTGTGAAATGAAAAGTTTTTTCCCGAACGCTTCCTAGATAGGTAATGTTCAAATATTGCTAGTAGCCTAGTCACAGACACAGAGTAGGTACCTACTGCATACAATGAGAAGATTAGCATATTTGCCCTTACAATAAAATTAGAATCGGAGTTAGAATCTGAGAGAAAACTGAAAAAAACTGATCTAATCTAATGGGAATTCAATAGAAAAGAGCATCAGCTGTTTTTGCTACTTTAAAAATTTGACAGTGGAAACATAGTGCAACTTTGAATAAAACCCGTCCCGATAGGCCCCGTTTTACGGTAGTTTATTTGAAAAGTTTACAAATTACAACATTTTTCCGCCGAATCGACCGTCTAGCAATTTGGTGGACAATCCTCATCCACTGTTTGTTTGTTGTTCTGATCGCAAAAAGTCAGGCGTGACGTGAATGCTGATCCACTGAAATCAGTTCACCACATTTTTCGAAACAATTTGGTCTAAACGCAGTGAGCATTCGAAATTGAGATCTCTATTGATGTTACCAGGTACATTAAGGTAGGTAAGTAGGTACAGTAGTAAAAAAAACACATCCATCCTACATAGGTACCTTAAGCTTCTTTAAATTATTGTAAGCCTTAAATATTTCTAACACAATAGGTTCCCAAGAAACTTGAATAATAAACTTTGCACAACGTTCTTGTAAACAGCTTAAAATTATAATTTAATTTGTGCTCGAACCGAAAATGATTGTTTCTCTTTAGTTGTCATTTGGGATTTAAACTTGTTCTTGTTTCTTGAACCCTTGCAAATTACTGAAGTACTTACCTACCTATTCCGCAAAGTTTTACTTCCTATTCTGATTATTTTTCATTAAGTCGTAAGTATGAAAACCAACGCGTTGTGTTGAGATGTGCCCAAAGTTTTCCTTCCGATTTCCTTTATGTCAACAGTACTGGTAGGCTTAGTTTCTTATACCTAATCCACAATTGCGGACAGACAGGCAGAAAGACATTGCAGTCTCGTCTTACCATATGGCTGGACATACATTAAGATGCAGGCGGCCCCGGCATGCCACATGCAGCGTCGCGCAGCGTACGAAAGCGTACGAAACTACAGAGGACGCAGTTATAGGTGACCGGCATGTGCTGTGACACAGGCGACGACGCCGCTTAGGTCAGTTTGTGCCGGCTTAGGCGCTTTCTTTTGCCGGAAATCCGGATGCCGCATAACAAATAAATAAAATTCGCCTCTCACTATTTCGATTACTTTCTAAGACAATGTCGCTGTCACAACAGAGCGCAGGGCAGAGCGACAAGTACCTGTGGCAATATGCCAATCCGCCGTATACATTACAAAATCTGCTCTGCGCCATCGATGCGTCTCAGCGTATGCCCATGCGTCTGGCTGTCCGCACACCAGTCAATCACCAATCAGTAAGGACCGTACGTCCTATGATTGGTTGATTTCTTTTTCTGATACACATTTTCTGATGGTATTCGGGCCGCTTTTCAGTTTTTCTTAGCTTAGCTAGTTTCTTAGGAAACCATAAAAAAAACAAAGATGAATCGACTCTACATGAGCAACTAAAAGCTTTCAACATAGTAGCTGTTATCAGTCCAATGTTCATCTTTGAAACGTTGAATTATTATGAATTCTGTACGAAATAGTGGGTGAAGAGACATTATTTATGACCAGCGGTAAATCAGAGTGCGCTTTAATGTATCGGACCACTATTCACGAGATCGTGTGACTTACTACACGACAGAAACGGGAATCGCCGGGAATTTACGACCCGGTATTTTTACAACTAGATTGTAGATGTAACTACTATCTAGAGCCGATATTTCAAGTCATCATCATCATTCATCATATCAGCCGTAGGATGTCCACTGCTGAACATAAGCTTCTCCCACTGATTTTCCAGCGCAACTTCCTATCAGTGGGGGAGCAATTTTATCCATACTCACCAAGCTGGGCACGCGGGTTGGTGAGCGCAGTTAGAGCACCCTTAGATTTTTTCCCATTATGAAAAATGATTAAATTAAATATTGAAAATAAATGATATAAAATTGTCACACTTTAAATTGGTCATTCAGAAATTCGTCGACAGTATAGTAAGCCTTAGCCGCCTCTTACGACATCCGTGGGTGGAGATGGAGGGGCCTATTCTTCAGCCGGGGCTACCACGGCTCGGTATTTTACAACTAACATGTAAATAGTGGAAGTTTATTGAAATCACTACCTAGTGATACTGTTGCGTCAATTTATAAAGAAATCAATTTATACCTACCTAAAGAAAGAAGGATTTTTTTATGTCTTTAAACTAAACATTTTTATGTACCTACTAGTTTTTCTATTGTGCGTAAAAAATGTATAGGTAAATAGGTAAGATTTCTTTGCCAAGAACTAATAATATAGGTAGTATCTGCGAATAATTTAATGAAGTTTTTAAGCTTTGACAAGAGAATTCCTAAGCTTCTGTAAATTATCTTCCTGTAGGTAATTTTAATACGAATTCTTCGAAAGGGATACCTAAACTAGAATCTGCAACTGAATGCATGATTGTAAAAACCCCCCTCAGACCACTTTTTTCGAATTCCTTTTTAAGATGGAAAAATGATCCTTATATCAAAACTAATAGGAATTTATGTTTAAAAAAATGAACACGTGGCCTCTTTTGTTTTACTTCATTTAAATACATACAAAAAAGCTGTCGCCCGTCCCCTTGGGATCCCATCCGTCTTCAACTACTGCTGTGGGAGCTCCGCTTATGACTTACCTACTAGCTGTCCCTCCCGCAACGTCGTCGTGTTCAAGTATGTTCCTACCTTGACTCTTGTCACTTGAGATCTTTATTTTACTAAGTCAAAGTCAAAAGGAGTTTATTTCAATAAAATCACTAGGATCACTTTGAAACGTCTTAGAAACCGTGTTACATTACCCCGTGTTACATGTGTACGGAAGCCTCAGGGCGCGGGACATGCGAATGACCATAATTTTAAACGTCTTAACTTTTTTTAGAGGAGGAAGGGCACAGCGAGATTTTCTCGTTCTGAATTGGAGCAGCCCGCCTGGGGAGGTACCTCCGCCTTACAGAAGATCGCAGCCAAATAACATTATTTGTTTTCAAATAGTGTTGTGTTCCTGCGATGAGTAAGGTTGCCAGAGCTCTTTAGGGGGAGGGGGGTTCGGGGTCGGCAACGCGTGCGTGATGCCTCTGGTATTGCAAGCGCTCATAAGCTACGGTAACCGCTTACCAACAGGTGGGCCGTATGCCTGTTTGCCACCTCAGTAGTATAAAAAAAAAAAAAAAAAAAAAAACTCTTTTCTCCTAAAATTAACTCTAAAACCTCGGTAAATACAATTAATTATTCTGTGGTAAAGCCACTTCTATTCACTTTTCTCGGTCGAAAAGAGAAAAGTGAGAATGCACTGACTTTGCAGACTAGACTAGATTGTCCGATCGCTCGTCGTCGTCCGTCGTCATCGTCGGACGATTATGGAACGTAATTTTTCAGGGCTGCCACGCAATCGCACCACTTTATCATACCAGATAGTACTTTCAGGGTTTCCAGTTACCATACGATACGCCAGTTGAACGGGTTGACAGGTGGAATTATTACAAATACCTACACAAAATAGATGGCAAAATCAAGATAAACCTCTCTGATTAAACGCTCAAAATAAATCCTCTGTGTAAATAGTCGGCCGAATCCGTTTTATGTAATTGGTAGCGATTTTATTTATGTCATTGCTGAAAACACCGGACAATTTTTCTTGTCACCGGACATTTCATAAAAGTACCGCAATATTTCAGTCGCTTTTTAGTCTCGTTTTAACGTTCGCTTACCGACTGTATTCCTGCCTATGACAGGTCTAGTTTGTGAGGCACCCGGCTCACAAACTACGAAAGAACTTATATAGCAAAAGGATTAATAAAAAAGAGCTTTTAATAAAAAAGAGGTAGAAGAGAGTAGGTGAGAGTGATGCAAAATAGAGGTACCTATATCCAAACAGAACATACTAAAGGTGCTATTTTCAAAGTTAATCTCATCGAAGCACCAAGTTACCAGACATCGCAAAATTCGCAAATCAATGAGTATAAATGCTAAAGTTTGAGAAGATTATGAGTATGTGAAGATGTCTGATGAAGTCTGTCACTCTGCAACCACTGAACGGATTGAAATTAAATTCGTCATGTATGTTTGTACCTACCTAGTAAATAGCCTGGAATAACATATACGCTACTTTTTATGGAAGCTGATCTTTACTAATACCCTCAAAGATATAGAAATACTGACAGCGTTTGATCACATTTACAAATGAATGTATTTTACAAAACACTTTAACCTTTTGTTAACCTTTTATCGTTATAATAAAACCACTTATTATCTATTAAAAAATAATCGAAATTCGACGCTTCAATGATAAAATTGTTAATATCGCTAAATCAGCTTTCTTTTTCGAGATGGCCAGTTTACGAAGAGCCTTGCTATATCTGACGTTGCGTTGTCTTACCTAATATTGAAGAGGCAAGATAGATCTGCTTACTTTGGTGATTTTATATCAATTTATCGCGGGCCAAACTTGAGAAGCGAAGGTAACTGACGCTGAAAAATTAACTATTGAATTTAACTAGGTGGAGGCTTTGTGTGTTATTGAAAAATTAAGCAGTTTTATTCATAAATTCGTAAAAAATGAGAAAAGATATTCGATAGAGGTAGCTATGAACCTGAGATTGAGCTTTTGTCGAACTTACAGTTTATATTTCGTCTTTTCAGAGGTGATCAGTATATTTAATAATCAGTGTGCTTACAAACGGTAGGTTAGTACGTACCTATGTATTGATAAGGTTAAAAAAAACAGATTTTCAAAGCCGATCAGAAGATCGTCGGACCTGTGGTGCAATTGCGTAAGCTTAATGGCAATGAAGTTCGTGACTTTGAGGGTAATTTTAACAATCTTAGCCACATTCAAAACGTTCTAAACTTGACAAGGGAAAACTTCAAGACCCTTTCAAGAGCTTCTTTTTCATGTTTGAAAAACTTCAGATGTCGTTAAAATTGATAAAATCATCCTTATAATTGCGATCTTCATTACCATTTCGCTTACGCAATAGCCTGGCTGCACCAATGAGTTTTGAATGAGTGCATAAATCGGTGAAGGAAAAAATCGTAAGGAAGTCAGTTCTCAGTATTCTTAAAAGCAGCGTTAGGCTTGCAATCTGTCACGTATGGAATAACACTCCACCAAGCTTGCTGGGGATTAAAGCAGTGAACCTATTTATTTATCGTCCTGAAAATATCAAATACAACTTTTTTTTTTTCCTTTTTTCATCTACTATCAGCCAGTCAGCTATAAGCAGATTTTTTGAGTGTTCTTTTGGCGTGCTGGGCTCCACTCCACTGAGTAAAACACATTTGAGACTGCTACTTTCTTTCACTCAGTTCCAGGATGTTGGCCGCTTTTGTGGGTTTGGTTCTAGTTGCTTCACAGCCACTTTTTCTAGTGGCTTTCACACACACTACTTAGTGGGAACTTATTATTATAGTTTAAAACTGTGTCTCTCTATATCAGATGGTTAACTTAAAACCGATGGTTATCAGATATAGCTCTGGATTCCGCCGAAATTGCTTTAGGATGGTTCTAACTTGGATATGAAGTAATTATTTTACTACAGATGCTGAAACTTGCGTCGTTTGCACATTTTTTGTGGCATTTTCGCAATATTTCCGGACAGGGCTTCCTTGTACGTGATCGGTATTGAAGGACTGGACAATTGTCCAGGGAATTGAGGGCGAATGCTTTCATTCCACTTTATTTACTCATACTCACTCGTATATCTTAACAGGTCAACTATGTTACAACACCAGTGGCGGATTTGCAGTCTTGGCCGCTCTAGGCCCCAGGCCATGTACCGCCCCTTTCTCAGCACCCATCTTATAGACTAGGTACATAATGAATATACTTTATATAAATCGAAATCAGAAACTACGAAATCTGTTCGAAGCTGCATGTCTACTGTAGCATATAATAAGTCTATGGAGCAGCCTTTTAAATATTTAGGTACTTTGCATTTGATTTATTAATGCTATCATCAGTGATTTTTTTGTCACGATTTGCCGCCTCTAATATCTGGCCGCCCTAGGCCCGGGCTTACTGGGCCTTAGGGCAAATCCGCCACTATACAACACTAATAATATACCTCCCAGATAAGAAAGCTCAAGTGACCCATTTTGAAGACACATTAGTAGAGGAAGATTAAAAAAATCAAACAATGATCACTATGTATTTTTGATTAAATTCTTTGATTTGGTTCAATTACAATTCCATGCATTCCACATCGCATCTTTAAAGTAGGCATCTACAAGAAAATAATGACATACCTACCTAAATATGATTTTCATAGAATAAGAAAGCTTATTAGTAAGCTTATAGTTATATATAGGCTTCTGCTCAATAAATTATAAAAAAATGGAGTCATGTTTAGGATCCGTTCAGCCGTTTAGTCGTGATGAGGTAACAAATAAACAAACAAACTGAGTTACTTTCGCATTTGTATTAGGTAAGTATATTAGTTAGTAAATGCGTGTTACAATTATAAGGTATAAATTAGTATGGATATGAAAGTATGGATGGATAAGTTGTTATTGTGTGTAGCAGTTAGTTTACGATAGGTGCAGTGTCGTAATATCAAAAAATAGGCAGGAACGTACGGGCTAAATTATTGTATCCAAAAACTGTAACAACTGGAATTTTGCCAGCGAATGGGCATAATGCCTACCGACCGCTTTTGCACAAAAAATATGTATAAATCTACATATAAATTGGTAGAGACATGTGAGGGAGCTTCAAATTGAAACTAGATTGGTTGAAGGCAGTGACGGCACGAGGTGGAGAAAGGGTCAGGTAGTTGCATAAGCAGTGATGATAGGTTAAGTACCTAAAAAAATTATTATGAGGTAGGGCATAGCGAGATTTTCTCGTTCTAAATTGGAGCAGCCCGCCTGGGAGGTACCTCCGCCTTACAGAAGATCGCAGCCTAATAACATTATTTGTTTCAAATAGTGTTGTGTTCCTGCGGTGAGTAAGGTTGCCAGAGCTCTTTAGGGGGAAGGGGGTTCGGGGTTGGCAACGCGTGCGTGATGCCTCTGGTATTGCAAGCGCTCATAGGCTACGGTAACCGCTTACCAACAGGTGGGCCGTATGCTTGTTTGCCACCTCAGTTGTATAAAAAAAAAATACATAATAAATTATGTCTGTGTGAGGAGAGTGAGCAATTTGTTATTCAATCACGCCATAACGGCTCAATCGATTTCGTTGAAACTTGGAATAGATAAAGTTCTTTGCTTAGAATAGTATATGGGCTTTTTATGTAGGTACCACGCGAGCGAAGCCGCTGGCTTGAGCTAGTTAATGAATAATTCGGTTCGTTGATGATCCCACGGTCCGGCCCTGACCGACGCAGATGTGCCAATCCATCTATCGGTCAGAGACTTGACTCGGATGGAGATGAGATTTCGTGTGTCCGATTGCATATCACTTAACGGATAGCCTAACGAACCGGAGGGATTGGATCTAACTGCCGGTTTTGTGTGACATTTCTCCAGATAGATAGATAGATAGATTAACACTTTATTGTAAACGAGGATTACATATTAAATCTACAACAAACTTGATGTATCTATATGTACAGTACAGTGGGCGGCCTTATCGCTGAAAGTGATTTCTTCCCAGAAACCTTGGGATGGAAAGTAATGGAAAAACAATAATGGATGGCGGTGCACGACGTATGACGATGATATATGAATATTATAAAACAAAAAGAAGACATTTATAAGTTATCCTTATACATAGATTACAATCATAAATAAAAAAATATAAAAAACTAACAATGATGTAAACCTCCGGTTTCACAATCAGATTGCTTCCACTGAGAACCAATCTGATCCAGTTGATATGTATCACGATTTCAAACCTGCGAATAACCAATAGGTAGCCTACAGCTCCGCTCACGTGGTACTGTAATTAATGATGACCTGCAGGGGCTGCACATTTATGTATATTCTTTTTTTAAACAACATGAGTATAAAAGACAAACACACAAAGAAAACAATGTTCCATCCAACCAGCTAAGCCAACCAGTGGTGATTTAGTTTTTTAAATTTATGTTACTTACTAATACGATGTCATGTCGTTGAAACTTAAATATGGAACAAGGCTGTAGGTATTGAATAAAAATTCAGATTCAGATACATTTATTGCGAAAATGGGTTACAAAAAGATGTCAAATTAAAATAGATCTGCCATAGTCAGCTTCAGAGCATGATTGCATATAAAATAAATTATATTAATTAACAAAATTTAGTAGAAAAAAGTCGCATAATTATTATCACAATAATTATTAATCGGTTCACAATTTGGCGAAGAACCTTCTCTTTTGTGAGTGGATTAAAAAACGGAGTCAATATGCCTCGTCTTCTTGTTTTCAAAAATATTGTCTCTTTTCAAAAAGGAATTTCCTTAATATTTTTGGCCTTGCCTTTTCACAAGTTTGAACGTCCTGAATCAATGATTTATTGCATGAATATGTATAAGTATTAAGTGAGTATCACCATATCCCAACTAAATAAAAATAAATGTAAATTTTTGAATTATAATTTTATGACATTACTTTACTCATAACTTTAGTACCAAAGAATTTATGTGATATAATACATATGTATTATGATTTTAATAAAAATAACCAACAATACAAAACAAAGGTAGGTAATTAAAGGTCAGTACCATCATTCCAGCTGTTTGAAGTCCACTGCTGAACATCGGCCTCCACCACAGATTTCCAGAACGACTTCCTATCATGTGGTGGGAATTTGCCTATACTCACCACGCGGGTGCGCGGGTTGTCGATCGCAGTTACAGCTATCGTTGTTATAATAGGGGACGCTGCTACCCATCCCCTAACTTTTTTCCCTTAGTCGCCGCTTAATACATCCACGGATAGGAGATATGGGCGGGCCTATTCTTCAGCCGGGGCCACCACGGCTAAAGGTCAGTTTAAGTCATCTTAATTGGAGTAGGTATTAGACGCACGTTGACCTCTCTTGCGATTCCAAAACTTTACCAACTTTGCAAGGGCTGTTTTGACTTTGTTTATTACTTTGGCTTGTGACTATTTATTACTTTGTGTTAGTTTTGCATTGCTACATCACCATTAAGCCTCGTTCAAACAGCGTGCGATATGTCATTTGTCATTTTCAAATTATCCTTACGCCACCACCATCCAAACATTCTCACAAACTTTCGCATTTATATATAAATAAATAAATATTCCGGACATATCACACACGGTCAACTGATCCCAAGTCCCAAACTAGGCATAGCCTGTACTACCCATAGTACAGGGACCAATCAGAGACTAATATACATAATAGATAAATATTTAACACCCAGACACAGAACAAACATCTGTGTTAATCACACAAATGTTTGTCCAGTGCGGGAATCGAAGTATGCGTCACCGCAGCAGAATGTTGTCGAATTTCGGGATTTGAAGTATGCAGGGAATTAGAGCATGTTTACGTGTTAATTGTGCATGAAATTTCAAATTTGAAAAAACCCGCGACCTCTAGCGCAGAAGGCAGAATTACTACCAACTGAGCTCTGAGGCCAGTCAATATGAGTAGGATAGTAGGATTTCGATGTCAAGGACATATCGTATGCCGTTTCAACACGGCTTCAGAACTTGAATTTGACTTATTCGGGGCATTATTGTTTGAATGCCCTTATTTTAACATTTGCGACCACAAGCCGGTCAAACATCCGAACAGCAAATATAACAGTCTGATTGGCTGTTTGTGTTGCCCCACAGAATAAATAATAGTTGTTATGCCTTACGCGCTATTTGCTAAATGTTTTGTGTCAACATACAAACTTGTGTTATTTGTTAGAAGAATTAATTAAGAATGTTTTGGAGCTTAGGCCCAGTTTCTATCTAATAATTTTGCAGCCACATAATCCGGATTCGGACATTCGCGCTTCGCGTGAAGAATGTATGGCTACACTTGTCACACAATAGTTCAGCGCATCCCGATAATGAGGCAGCATGTGCGGAGATATCACGCGATTTTATTGTTCCAGTTTTTTGTGGACCGTTTCTTTGTAGGTATCTATATTGTATGTGGTAATGGCGTCAGCAGGATCAGCTAGACTCCTTCGCTAGTGAAGCTTCTTCCGTTTTAAGCATATTTTTAAGTGCGTGTAAGCTTTTATTGGGAAGGTTTTATGACGCACTGCCGTCTGTCTTTTATGCAGTTACAGTGACAGTTGTCGCGATGATGCAAATACGAGCATAGACCGTAAACGTGCAATATGTATAGCATTTGCGCCATTTTTACATCAAAGCGATATGGGCTCAACACCTAGTATTGGTGTCAAACGGAATACACGATTAAATCATTTTTGGTCGGATTTTTGGGTTTTATTGGAACGCATGGGCTCCAATCATTAGCGGTGGATACTGGGCTTAACTCGTTTGCAGGTGAAGTTATAATGAGCTGAGAAGTTTCGTGCCATAATTAAATTGGAAAACTTGGGTCTCACTTTTCAATTACATTTTATCGAGGGCAACACTTGTTTATTTGTAAGTATTTTTGATTCGCTTGTATAATGGTATCTGATATTTATAAAAAGCTAGCATTTTTTTTAACTATCGACCCATTCACTACAATTATCGACCATCCTATTCTATCCTACTATAATATTATAAATGCGGAAGTTTGTGAGGATGTTTGGATATTTGTGGTTCAATCGCGCCGTAGCGGCTAAAGAGATTGCGTTGAAACTTGGAAAGATCGAGTTCTTTAGCTAGAATAGCATATAGGCTTTTTTATCTAGGCAAAAGCCGGTACTTATTGGCCCACGACCTGTGGATTGGAAGGAGGGTTCATTACCACCACTCCACCAGCTCTCTTGCTTAATAATAAATTCATGAATATTGACATGGAGGAAAAAGCGATAAAATATTCTCGAAGTGGACAACATAGCGAGCTTTTGAATTCAAAAACATAAACAAATTGAAAGTCCACTTTTATTTTGCACGTTTGCAACACCGTCGCTGAGTAAGCACCGCCTTTGCCAATAATAACTGCATCATAAAAAACAAACGCGTCCATTGCAAAACGCGACTATTATAACGGACACAAAAGATTTCCTAAATGTTTACGAAAGGACAATTGTCTGGGTAATTGCTTACGGGCGTGGAATGTCCCGTAGAGTTGCCATAATATTCAGATAGCCGGATAATATAGCTCGCAGATCCGACAACCGTCACCAACGCAGTGTAGGATCCCACCCGACCGACCGACGCGACGCACCAACGGCATTGTGAAGGTTAGGGGAAGGCTCAACACCATTCACCAACCATCTTTGGGGAGATTTATGCCCAGATATGGACTTATTCATGCTAGTGACGAGCCAGAAAATGTGGGAAATCTAATATAGTTTCAGATAGCCGGATACTAATTGAACCGAACGTAGTAACCATCATACCTATATAGGTGTGCCTGTGTATTGTATTAGTATATATAGTAATTGGCATATATTATTAAGTGGAAAAAAAATCTTCCGCTAGGTTTGTAAAGAGTCCGGTTCATATACATATATATTGAATACTTATTTTAGATGGCATATCGCACGCCGTTTGAACAGGGCTTAAGAACACCAGTGTTAGTCTGTTTCAGCCAGATAGCAGCAGCTCAATGTACGGAAAAACTGACGAACCGGACACTTCACAACCCTAGCTACATGGGAATGTCCGAGTGTAAATAGGGTCGCCACTTGCCCGACTTGTCCGGACATGTGTACCTACCCAATGCGCACTGGTGCATTTTATATCCTAGCTCTGCTATATATCTATACTATGTATACGAGTAGTTTTGTTATTAGGACGGAAATTTTGAAGATAATATTTTGCTTGATTAATTTGAGCCGTGTTGGCCTAGTGGGAGATTCCCAAACTTTCGATCCGATGGTTGTGGGTTCGAAAACATAAATGCACCAATGAGTTCTACGATTCAAAAATTGAAGTGCGCATTAACTAATTGATAACTAATTGTTATTTAATAAACTGCTTTTTTATATACACTCGTATTTCAGGCGTAAAAAAAGGAAATTGTTTTGACAGTTTTTTACCTTACATCCCTAATAGTATAATTATTTATTTATTTACGAAAAGTTACACTATTTTTACAGGAGCACCTAATGCAATAGTGTACCATTATCATTTAAATTATTATTATTATACATATCAAACATTTTATAAGATTAATTAACGACTAATGACACATTTTTCCATTTCCATTTGCCGTGGAAAATTAACATATTATGGCAAATAGCTTAGGCGATTCGTAGCGAAACCTACGACGCTACGCCGCACTGCTACGTATTTTCGTAGCAGGTGCTACGACCGACGAAACGCCCCATTTATCTCCATCGGAGAGGAAACCATTGAAGTTCACGGTCGTTGTGTCGTTGTGAATGAAGTGTACTTCATTTAACGTTACTGTAACAAAACGTAATGAGGTTTTTTTTAATTTGCGGCTGAATCGTAGGCAGTAACTTCACTTCTCACTTTTCGACCGTGAAAACTGAATAGATTACTGGTTCTGCATGATGTCACGAAAAGGGCGCTGTAGACGCTATTCACTTACGGTCGAAAAGTGAGAAGTGTGAACTCACTAACATCCAGAATCGGGCTGGGGCTCGATTTTACCGAGATTGATTAGAAACAAAAACTTTAAAACTTTGCAAGAAAAAATATACTTTGATGAATGAAAGAGTTATACCTATAAGGTAAGTTACTTAATTTACTTAAGTCAAAAAATTCCCAAAACGTTTAAACGGTTGCTTTATTTTTTTTTCTTTGAGCGTTTTAAGTGGAAAAAGAAGAAATTTAATTTCGTTTTATATTATTCACTTCACTCACACTGACATCTCACTGTTTTTAAATGAAAATTGTCCTTAAAATTTTTCGTTTTTACCTCATTTGCTCAAATCGACACTATACTTACGTACTCAGTGCTTGTGGAAGTTGCTCCTGGGAGTCCTAACTCTGTTTAGGTTCGAACACTGGAAGCTATGAAATATTCAAACAGCTTGCGGCAAGATGGGTGGCATATATAAGGGATGTTACTGTTTATTATGGTGAAATAGCTTCCGGCCGCGGCTCAGCTTGCGTGGTGGTATCCATAAGGCTCGTATCTTCAATAGACGTTAACGGGAATTTTTCAAAAAATAATCGAATTTCACTATGCGTGGTCCGACACGCTCTTGTTCATTTTATTTTACAGTAAATTACCGCCGCTGATTCATGGCTACCAAGAAAGAACCAGTGGCACGTAAGCTTTACTTTAAATGCAAATATTTGTCCACACAAATCGATCCCACCTTTACCGACACCCGAAAATTAATTAAAAAGTGAACGCAAAAACCTTAATAATCATTGGATCCGGTTTCCCGATCCGTAAATCGCGAGATTACCGCTGATCCAGAGTCAAACATCGCTAGGGGCTATCGGGGGATATCGGCCAATAAAATTAAAACTTTCCTGAATGCCATCGATGATATCTGGGTAATGGCGATACGGGCTTGTTTTTTGGGGCTAAGGTGACGTCTAGCATTGAATTTACTTCTTATCTGATGGAACCAATAGATTTATAGAGCCATAATTTTCAAGATCAGTGCGAATGCAAAAGTAGAAACCTAGTACTTTCCTTTCCACAAAGACAGTCCCATCATTACCCGTTGAGAAGAACAGTGGAACGCCTTTTTACTCCATTGCAATGAATGCATTCCGAAATGAAAAATACAACAAAATAAATTATTCTCCTCACAATATATCAGTTTGAAAGCCAAAAATAAAATGTCATTGATTGGGGGGTTGTCTCGGAAACATTTTTATTCATTAAGCCGGCCCCAACTAGCGAGCGCTCAGCATGTGGAATGTAATCAATTTAAATTTTTGATTGGGAATACCACATTCATCGAATACACTATTCATCTGGCTGCACAAACCCGCCACATGTGTTTCCAACCATTAAAGGCCCAATAAAGTATCCACTAAAGCAATTGCCTAAGCGACATTTAAGCTTTATATAGGAAACAAGTTTTTTATTATTTAGTGGCTGTAGTTCTTTTAATCATATCTATTTTTAAAAAAACACGCTGACCCGTTGATTCGTTGCTGCGTGAACAAGGACAAACAAACTTATTTTCGTATATATCTTTGATCAAGCGAGTGAATCGAGCGAAGATCTCTAAAATAACTTGGGCTCATGTTGCGGCGTATATTTGTATGTTCATTCGTTAGAGCATAAATTTCGAATGGTTGATCCGATCTGTATGGAATTTAGTGGGTCAACAGGCTGTAATATCAAAATTTATTGGTAAGATTAAGAGTTTATTTATTTATTTATTTGTATAAACCACTCAGAAACTAACAGCCGAGGCCAAAACGTTTAAGAGCTAGTAGACATCAATTAATTACATAACACATCACATCACATACATACTTATTTTAACATTTTACGAATTTTTATAACTAAGGAAACGTATACACAATAAAACAAATGGATGTAATTTCATGTGGAATACATCCACATCTGGTTCCTGAGCAATCAACATGTTGAGGAGTGCGAGTGCGTTCGCCGTCGGGGCATACCGCGCGGTGTCGGTGCGGAACACGGGTGGCGCAAACAGTGGTGGAGTTAAATCGGCGAAGGGTATGCTAAGATATGGGGACTCAAAGGCGAGGTAAAAAAATGTAATTGAGATAAATGAAGAGGGGTGTTATTTGAAAGAAGTTTGTTCTCCTTTTCCAAAACGATTTTTGTTTATTCAAGGCTACATGGTTTTTGAGATTCTACATAAATATTTTAAACCAATATAACGTGAGATTTGGAATGATTATGTAAAACATGCTAAAGATGCGATTTTCAAAGTAGATCTTATTTGTCCTTCAACGATCACCGAAGCACCAACTTTTATCAGACATCGCGAGGTCTCAGTTCTCAGGCAATAGGATTCTTCTATAGCTAGAAAGGTCGTGGGAAGATTATAAGGCTGCCTTTTAAAACTAAAATTCGGGTTTAGTGGACAGTGGGTTTAAAATAATGCGGTTCAATGCGTGCTGATAAATGGATCACCTATATTCTATTATTCATGATGAGCCCCCGGTAATTGTAATATCATGACAACATCCGTTTGCCAATAAAATATCCTATGTGCCAGTAAATGCCATTCCGAACAAACCATCTCTGAACCCAAGAACTACTTTTGATGTTGTTTGTCCATTGGTATGGCTATATTACATCCATTCTAGATGCTAATACAGTTTCTCTTCTTGCTTATCATCTACTCAGTCATGTTTAGATGGAGTAGGATTGCCATCACCTATACCATCATCTCAGCCTAGTCGGCCTTATCCACAGGAAAATCAAGGTCAATAATTGAGTTTGATCTGATTTGATCCTAAAACAGCGGATTTTTGAATAATGTTAAATCTATGAAAAGCGTTGAAAATGTTTGAAAGTAGCGCCAGTGACGGAAAAGTTGAGAAGTAATAGGTTAGCATGACATGAGGAGGGATGAAAGTCATGTAACGAGAAGAGAGTTAGGTATGAATGTGGATGGATATAACAGTAGAGGAAGGCCAAAGGAAAGATGGATGGGGATGATGGTTCAGTGATGACGGCTAATAAGTGGAAGAGTGAAAGAAGAAAACATATTGTGCCGACCCCACATTATGTGGGTTAAAGGCAGGAAGATAATGATGATGTTTAATCAATGAAAAATGACGAATTACCAAAAGTCGTAGAACTAACTTGATTTCTGATTGGGTGTAGAATGAGCCACTTTCGGGATAGTATACATATTATTAATCACCTTGTATGAATACACTAATATAGTCCTGCCATTGTAGAGTGAATTTAAAAAGTTGTCATTGGAAAGTGAGGCACGAATGAATACTGAAAACTTTTATATTTTCATGCAGATATCTACTCTTATAACCAGAGAAAACTTTTTTCTCGTTAGCTGTGTTTGCTCCGAAAAATATAATGAGAAAAGCTAAAAGTTTGGCACTCGTTGACGAGCTTCAAAGCTTTTACGGCCAGTGTCAGAACCGCGGGTGTACTATTCTGTTTCGAATGAAATAAATCCCGGGATTTAGTGTAACTTTGAAAATATTCTATGTGAAAAAGGTATGATGACCAAAATAAAAAAAAATAGTTTTTTGACAAAAGTGACAGTGATAAATTAATTACAAAAATGAATTGACGTCAGTAGGAACATGTTATACCATTGGTTTTAGTTAAACGTTTTGAGGATAGGTACACAGTGTTTTTTTATAGGTACTCAGTACACAGGTGAGGTACTATATCCCGGTATTTTTTTCTTTCGAATCAGAGGAGTACATCTTCGGCCCTGACGCAGGCCTTTTACGGTGATATTCGAAAACACCTACGAGTGCTTTATTACAATTTTACACAGAAAGTTTACGATTTGCTTAAAACTTTTGGCGAAGTTTGCAAAATCTGTCTGCGTTATCTAGTGATTTGCATACATGGCTATTATATACATACTCGTAGGTAGAATGTTTTGTTCTAAAGAAAGATGAGGTGCTTTTTGAAGGATAACCGCGGATAACCGCATTTTTTAATTTAAAAGGAAGTTGTAGATATCCTCAGATATTTAGGTCTAAGGTCGAGTTCCAACGGCTTACGACATGTCATCTCAAATTTATTTTAAAGTGTGTTTAAATTAATTTTGAGTTTGACTTTTAGAAGCTCGCTTTATTGTTGAGCTATACCACACACCCTCAAATGTCAAACTCAAAACTGACTTTATTAAGTAGAGATCTTTTTAAACGCATTGAATCCTACTAATATTATGAATGCGAAAATTTGTGAGGATATTTGTTGTTCAATCACACAGTAAAAACTGAACCGATTTCGCTGAAACTTGGAATAGATAAAGTTCTTTACCTAGAATAGCGTAAAGGCTTCTTTTTGTGTAGGTACCACGAGACCGAAGCCGCGGGCGGTAGCTAGTATGAAATATTAACATATCGCAAGCCGTTTGAACACGGCTTAAATCCACTCTATTTCTTACAAGGATAACTTTTCCCAAAGTATTTACATCATGGCTGAGGAAAGGACATGTTAGAATTAACAAATTCAGCCTAGTTCCACAATTTCTAGGAATCTTTTTGTAATATTAAAACAAAGGGAGGTCAATGTCAAACGTTTCCCAGTAGAACCTTGGTTTACTGAGAATCTGACGGCGTCCATCAAAGTAACCGTATTCATAGAAAACCAAAGCTAAAGCTATTTTATTTCTAAAGAGTAAATTTGAGTTATCAGTTTTTTTTTGAAAACAATTAAACTGAATACCAAATCAAACATTTTACATTTTGTCCTCAAATCTTCACGCAATCTAATATAATAAAACAGTAAATCAAAAGTTCACTACATATTTTTTTGTAATGTTTGAGAAAAACTGTGATGAATGTACCTACTACAAATAAACCTTTGTATGGATGATCGTATGATCTCTACGCGAGTGAAACCGCGCGGGTACAGCTAGTTCCTAAATAAAATGGCGATCGCGTGATTTCAATATGTAAATCGAGGTATAAACTATCGAGGAGGATTTGTCCCGTGTCAATCAAGGTACGAGTGCGCCCGGGGAAATGCGCTAAGTGCGAGTGCTTATGCCTGTATCGGGAGTGGTAGATGCTGCGTTTGCACCACTAAGCTTTGTAAAGATGGAAAAGCAATTTTTTGCTTGCAGGTATATTATGAGCTCCCAAGTTTACCTACCTTTCGCCTTAGACTAAAAGTACTTAAAATATAATGAATACCTACTGTTTTTAAAATAAGCAAAAACAGACTAGGAATTTTCGCTGAAGAATTTTATTACATTATCGTATTTCCCTACATTTTCGTGAAAGAAACATTCAGAACGTCAATGGTGTTTTAATGTTGATATTTAGGTACACATTTTCGCTCAAATATGAAATGAAATGAAATTATTCATTTTAAATGCTTAAATCTGCTGTTTTGGTGTCAAATCAGTTCAAACTCAATTGTTATAGTACAGTTACGGAACACACTGTAAAGATAAAATGTCAATAACTTACGTACATTTTTGTTGTTACTGTTAACCCATGACAACGCAGCATCACTTGATTTCACTTCCGAACTGGGTCGAACTCGATGTAATGTGACACGAGCCAGAGTTTCGCACTATTGCTCGGTTACCTACTGTTTGACAGTAAATCGAACCCACACCGGCACTATGCAATGTAAGGGCCATAGCACACTCGATACTTCTAGCATCGGCGATCAGCAATTTCTCATCGACCAGCGATTTATAGCAAATATATTTAGCCCAGCACGTGATTATACAGGGTGAGTTTTTTTCAGGGCCACTTAGGCGAAATCGGAAACCGTGAGAGTAATCGGCAGTAAAAAAAGTTGAGTTTTTTATGTAGATCTTATTTTTTTCAAAATCGAGCCCGTAACTCCTATCATCACTTTTCGATTACTCTCACAGTTTCCGATTTCGCCTAAGTGGCCCTGAAAAAAACTCGCCCTGTATACCGGACTCCAATGTACATATTGGAGGCCCAAGCTTAGGGAGTAATTTCAATCACCCTTGTAGGTTTGACATGAGATTATTCTCAAAGCATCCGTCTGTTAGATCATCTAATCATGGATCCCGCTGAATCTCACTTAATCCACAATCAATTATATCCACATCTTAATGTAGGTACTCGGGATTGTTCTAATTTTGGTAATGGAACTGTAATTTTGATGGAGGTTATACTCTCAGTTTCAGCATGAATATCAATTTATATTATAAAACATTTACTGCGTGACTGACAGACCACGCAGGGCCCTTGATCATAGAGACTGAAATGACTGATGTGCTAAGAAGTTCTTGAAATTAAACTCCTAAGATGGTGCAGCGGGGGTTAAAGTTTGTATGAAAAAACTTCAAGCGAATGAAATCGCGGGGGCTTCCTCTATTTATAATAATATCTTTATTTCAGGCAACATGACATATGTATTATACAAATATGTGTAATATGCCAATGGCAATTAATAAATACCTTACGGACTAACATAATGTAATATTAAACTTAAAAAACTACAAAACATCTAGGGTCAGGGACTTTCTTGAGCGTGTGCGCCTCCCTGTAGCGACGGTAGACAACTCAATATGCCATACACGTATTATGTATAGATTTATAAGTAGATTAATTTGGAGCTATCAGCGCAGTTTTATCCCGAAAATTTTCTATCTTTAGTGCTTTCGAAAATGAGTTTATCCTATCTCATATATTTTACATAATCCCTGTAAAACATGACGGAATAAGGTTGTCGCAGCCCAGCAGCGAGCGTCAACATTTTGAGCTGCCATCTGATTTCCCTCGGGTCACCGCGGCTTAGATTTTAATGTTCGTTCACTGTATAAATAGCTTTTGTCCCATTTTTTAGGGTTTATTTAATTTCCGGTATTCGTTGATATGGCTGCTTAAGGAGGAAAAGACCCTTACGATATTAATGCTTGTTAAAACAGACTTTTTTGTATCTTTATGATAATACGTTTTATAAGTTTGTTTGCCGTAGTGGCCCCGGCTGAAGATAGGCCCCTCCATATCCACCCATGGATGTCGTAAGAGGTGACTACGGGAAAAAAGCTAGGGGATGGGCAGCAGCGTCCCCTATTTTAACATCGATACTCGTAGCTCAAACTGCGCCTTCCAACCTACTTGCCCAGCGTGGTGAGTATGGGCAAATTCACCCCACATGTTATGAAGCACCTCTGAAAACCTGTGGGGGGCCTATGTTCATTAGTAGAAATTTTACGGCTGAAATGATAGAATATAATAGAATAGAATAGAATAATTGTATTTACCAAAAAATAAATTTTACAAGGCTTAATATAAATACGACTATACTAGAAGGTACTACATAAATACATTTTAGCATAAATACCGGCGAAGACCAAACTAAGCGCGAGGCTTGTATCTTGGGCTTCTAGATTGCAGTTACCAGGAGGGGAGTAGGTACCTATGTCTGACGAAAGAAAAACGTTGGCTTACTATGTAATATAAAAACAAAAGTAAATAAAAAGAAATTGAAAGTTAAACAGTTAATACTACAGAAGGAAATCAAACAGTGAATAATAGTAGTCAGCCTGCAAAAGAGTTGGCGTTGCGAGTTGTTTGTTTGTAGGTATGTGAGTATACGAGTGTGTAATTGTAAGGGTGTGTGTGAATCACATTATGTATTATTTAATAAAACTAAAGTAACCATGGCCTAGAATAAAATAAAAATCATGGGGATGAAAATGTGGGGGGATTTGCCCATACTTACCACGCTGGGCATGCGGGTTGGAGAGCGCAGTTAGAGGTATCGTTGTTAAAATGAGGGACGCTGCTGCCCATCCCCTAGCTTTTTTCCCTTAGTCGCCTCTTACGACATCCGCGGATAGGTAGATATGGAGGGGCCTATCCTTCGCCCGTGCCACCACGGGGGGGTTCGAAAGTTATGCTTTAACAAATAAACGTCCAAACAAACAACGCCGATTCGTCAAAGTTGTTTCAGAGATCTTCGCTTGCTCGATCAATAGAGTGCAAATGAATATTTCTATAGTTTAGTTAATTTCAGCTTCTAGGATGCTCAATGAGTTTTGTCTCACGTACATTTGAGTGTGCGTAAAACTACTCTATGCTTTAGAGTAGTTTTATGCACGCTCAATTGTACGTGAGACAGAGTATAGTTTTAGCGCAAAAACAATGTATTTGCATTACAAAAGCTCCCTGTGCATCCTAATGAACTGTAATTGTTTAAATCCACAAGGAGTACAGAGAACTTACAAACACTTAATTACATTAAATACACACGTTCTTTCGAAACGGGAAACATCGGTGCTGACCCAATTACATGTTTTCGTTGGCTAAAAGAGCCACTGTGCCACGTACGGAGATAATGAATAGTTTAAAATACGATAAAACTAATTGATACTAATGATAAAGCTGATGACGACATGAGTAAGAAAGGAGTGAATACTGATATGACGGCTGATAGAGGGGAGTGGAAGAGAAAAAAATGTTGTGCCGACCCCACGTGAAGTGGGATAAGGGCAGGGAGATGCTGATGATGATGATAAAGCTGATAAAAGTATGAATATTGCTGGCATCTTTCTAGTTATACTAGGTAGGTTCATACTGTATGAAAACGTTACGTATTTACGTTGTACGTAAATTACAAGAGTACGCACAACGTAAATATTTTCTCTTTTGTTTCACTTTTTGTTTCACATTTATCACTTTCAGTAGCAAATCTAAAAGCATACATCCAGCTCCGACTTACCACCACCACGCTACCTCTATTATTCATAATCAGTCAATAACTTTATCAGTTATCTCTCTCGCCCTATCCTTCTCTTACAGTAAAAAGAAGAAAGAGACGGATGTACTTTTATCTAGCCGATAAAGTTAGTGAGTGATTATAAATAAGTGGGTTAGAGTTTTAATTCGAATGAGGTCTGAGGCCTAGTATGTGAATAGAATGAGTTCTCACTTCTCACTTTTCGACCGTGAAAACTGTATATGTTTCCGTTTTTGTATTGAGTCCCGAAAATGGCGCCTACAAGAACCAGAAATCTATACACTTTTCACGGTCGAAAAGGTAGAACTCACTGATTTCGCAGACTAGGGCCTCTGGTAAAAAATAATTTGATACCTGGAGTATCCCGCAAACAATATTTTGGCCCTATTTTTTATTTTGACCATAGATAGGCTAAACTGTCGTTGAAAGGTCGGTTAATCTTTGGTGCATATGAGCCTCGGTCCACTTACACCTCAACGTCAGCGCGCTGCATAATGCATGCGCGAGTAACGTAACTCTTAAATAATTCGATAAATTCGCTACCGCTGTGGGTACACAAGGAACCGTGTGGTACACATCGCAAAGGTCCCAGGATGTTGCCAGAGGCGCACTAAATCTAATCATCATCAAAGACTTTAGAACGCTGAAGGAAATCTTTGTGTCGAAACCAGCATATGGTAGAACTTAAACATTATTTATCTTTTGAGCCTCACCTAGTTCGATCGGCACCACACTGAAGCTCTACATTCCATTTTGTGAAAAAGGATCATCGAAAAAAATGATAGGCACCAGGCCGTGTTTGTTGCCTGATTCTTCTAGGCTTGGTCGCGAGGAACAGGCGTAGCTTCACCTAGTTTCTAAGACGTTTCAACGATCGACGATCACGACGACGTGATCAAAGTGATTTTATTGAAATAAACGCCTTTTGACTTTGACTTGAATCGAGAATGTATGAATAAAGCTTTATCATATATTTGTTCACAAATTTCATATATTTGGACCTCTTTGTCTTATCAACCCCTTGGCCGATTTAACATATTCTTACCAGTCAATCTTGATAGTACAACCTACAAACCATGTTTATTGTTATACTCTAACAAATTAACATACAAACAATGCCGATTCGTCCAAGTAGATTGAGAAATTTTCGCTCGCTTCGCTTGCTCGATCAACAATGTAGGCGACAATGGTAGATGCGGCGATGCAGTTGCGCCGTCTCTTAGCAGCGCCGGTAGTCAAAACAACCAGCTTTGCAAATAAATGCGTGCTGCACCAAATCCCCAGTGACGGACAAAGCGAGTAATTTGTGACAGAGGTCGGGATTAGTAGTTATTAAACCTGAATATAACATCACAGGGTCTGCGGGTTACATTTGTTTCTGTGCAGATACAGTAGGACACCTTTGAATAAAACTGGCTTCCTGATGCGGACGCCGTTATAACATCAAGCCGTGTCCATACGACGAAATGTATTTCAAAATGATCCTTATCTCTACTGGATAAAGTCAATTTTGAGTTTGACTTTTAAGGGGGCTTTCGATGACATATCGCACGTTATATGAACACGGCTTTAGCCTTGGGGCCCACTGACTTTCAACCTTGTGAAGGACAAAAGCTGCGTTCAGCGCTTTATGGAAAGGGGACTGCTAGAGAGAGACTCATATTATCTTCAATAAACGTGAATGAAATTAAGAGTAAATACAAAAAAACTAATTTGACAGCTTCTCCAATGAAATTAATGTCAGGATGCTGTCAGTGTGAGAAGAATGAAAACAAAGGCAGTAACAGGCTTAAACAACCACGACGAAAAACTGCGTCACCAGATTTGGCCGTGGTGGTCTTGACGGAAGAATATGGAGGGGCCATGTCTTATTTTATAAGCTCTTATTTATTAAGGATTATAATTAGATTACTTTTCTTTTGAGCCTCACCTATGTAGTTCGATGGGCACCACACTGAAGCTTTAAATTCCATTTTGTGAAAAAGGATCATCGAAAAAAATGATAGGCACCAAGCCGTGTTTGTTGTCTGATTCTTCTAGGCTTGGTCGCGAGGAACAGGTATAGCTTCACCTAGTTTCTAAGACGTTTCAAAGTGATCCTAGTGATTTTATTGAAATAAATGCCTTTTGACTTTGACTTTTCTACTTAGTATTTAAATAGGGGATGGGCAGCAGGATAGCTCTAACTGCGCTAACCCTACCTTCTTGAGTAAAAAGTTCCACCTGACGCTCTATAAATCGTCTAAAATAGATGTAATAAGGCCCTACTTAGAACCATCCAATCTATTCAGAGGTTTACGCGTAATTATTAAACAAACATCTTCACATCTACACAAACTTTTGCATTTATAATATTAGTAGGATTAGTAGGGAGTAGAACGTATCTAGTTCCACTGTGTCTGGCGGTGTCCGGTGGTGGCCCGGTGTCCGGCCAGGCATGCAGCCGTGTCACTTGCCAAAGTGTAATTACGTTTTGTTCGCTCTGATGAAACAGTTAGAATTAGCTTTGTGTCATTGGAAACGTTCGCTGTCAGTATTGTGACCGCCAATCAGGCGTTATTTAGATTTTCATCATTATAATTATGTTTTGAAAGTATTTTGGCAATAAGGATATGTGCAATAAGCAAGCTTGATGTTCGTTTGATAATTCATTCGAATTGGTCATGAGACTAAAAACAGTTCATTAGAAAAATGTTGTAGGTACATATATCATCAATCATATATTATCATATATTACCAATTTTCCTCGTAGAATAAGCCCCTTTCGGGATAGTAAACAAGTTAAATAACACGTTTTATATATCACTGTCCTAACTTAAAATATTATAAATACGGAAGTGTGTTAGTTTGTTGGTAGGTTGGTTGCGGTGGACATACTATTAAAATTCCAAATAGAAACTCTTCCTTTTATGAACTCTCTTATCGGTTGAAATAACAGTATATCTCAGAAAGTTAGGCTCTACAATTTAATTTGCCAGCCTATTTCTCAGACTAAATCATATAATAATATGCAAATGCAAACCGAATAATCTCTATACTTCTTCGCAAACCAAGATAGCAGAGGAATATTTTCTAAATATGGCGGCTCTTTATAATATTTAAGTTTATCATGGACCGTGAGATAGGCACAATTTATACGACAATCTACAATAACGGTAACAAAAGATAATGCTCTTTTAGACAAGCTAAAATCGAATCGTTTTGAGTATCTCGTCCCAATGGGCGACAGTCGGACAAAGACCCTAATGTGCAGGTTTGACAATTTGATTGCATAATCATCAAATACTTTATTTCTTTAGGTTTTTTTTTGTTTTCAAATGTTACTATTATCTTTGTATCTCAAAAACCTTATGGCATGGAATAAAATCGTTTTGGAATGTATGAAAAAAGTTATTTCATATACTTAATACCCCACATTATGTATTAATAAACTTTCTTAAGATGCGGTTTCAAAGTTTATCTTAATTGCACCTCAACGATCATCGAAGCACCGACTTATATCGACTCATTATCAGACATCGCTAGATCTCAGTTCAGGGTCGAACATCGCGAGACCTTAGTTTATTTAAGTAGGTACTTAACGTCTCCAAGCATTTGAACACTTCGCAAGATGAAAGACTCCATGCTTAAAATGCCATAACAATTAAGTATTTTCAACCAGGCTTTTTTAATGAAGTTAGTGTCAGATTCAGGTATTAACCTTGCTGAATTGAAAAGTTGGAAGAATTAAGAGCTGGTGAATAAAAGGTTAACTTATGAGTGTGTATGCCACCTGAGTTGCTCAGGTACTTCTGGTAACTGTACTCTAAACATAATTGTAAGTTGTACTTCGAAATGAAAAGCAATTTCATAAGTGGAATGCAGTCGAAGAGCAAGTTCGAAGTGAAACTTTATATAAAATACAATATTTTGTTGGGCTCGTGCGGCTCCAAGTCTCGGCCCAACAAGACGTGGATTTTAAAGGAACCGTAAAAATACTAAACACGATTTGAGCTTGTGAAAAGATGAATCTTGGTCTCGCAAACATAGTTGCGGGTCGCCGGCGGGCCTCCTGCGTGAAATGAAAAGACGAATGATGTTTCCACGTTAAATAATGCTTATTTGCATTAAGAAGTAATTGGAATGGCCTTCTTCCTTTGGTACAAAAGCAATGTCTCCATGATCCATAACTGGCGTGATAATTTGCGTACTCGACTACACAAGCAGCTTGGGTAGTCGAGCATTAGCATTGCATATGCATTGATATGTTTCGTGCCAATACAAATTATGATCGAACTTACTGAATAAAAATTCTCGAATATTATTTTTTTATGTAAATGAAATAAAGTTTATTTCAACGAAATTCTTGTACCTACTAATTATTTGTGAGTAGGTATGATGTCCATTCCGTGGCGTTCAGTAAAAAACAAAAACGAAATAACAATATAAACAAGCAACATACTTGGTCATACAACTTTTGCGAATTACAGTTTTATAGCACTCATAATAATTTGCACTAAAGTTCATCCCAATTAGTGCAATAGTAAATTCAGTATCGTAGAATAGCCATTCGCAATTCCACGTAGGAGACCCGACCGTGGCCATGTCTCGAGGGGCGGAATCTCGTAAGTTTGATTTGATTCGAGGAATTTGGCGTTGGCATATAGAAAATATTGCAAATTCAGTTTTGGCGGAGAATGGTGCCGATGTGGCTGCCAGATCCTATATCGGCAAAGCTTTCGTTTCCTATGATACTGCGACCGTTTTAAGACAGCGGCACTATCCTACTAATATTATAAATGCGACAGTTTGTGACGATGTTTGGATGTTTGTGTTTCAATCACGGCTAAACGGCCGAACGGATTTGAATCAAATTTGGTACAGAGATAGATTATAGTCTCTCTGTACCAAGTCGAATACTACAACGCTTCTCACTTAAGGTAAGATTGGCTATTAGTTAGAACATGCTAAAGGTGCGATTTTCAAAGCTAATCAGAATTATGCCTCAACGATCATCGAAGCCGTGTTGGCCGCGGTGGCCCCGGCTGAAGAATAGGCCCATCCATATCTACCTATCCGCGGCGTCCGCGTGAGCGTCCCTCATTTTAACAACAATAGCTCTAACTGCGCTCGCCAACCCGCTTGCTCAGCGTGGTGAGTATGGGCAAATCCCCCCACATGATAAGGAATTCGCTCTGTCTGTGGGGGAGGCCGTGTTCAGCAGTAGACGTCGTACGGCTGAAATGATGATAATGATGATGATCATCAAAGCACCAAATTTTACTGGACATCGCTAGATCTCAGTCCGGAGCTCAGCAAATGCAATTTTCAAAGTTAATCTGTGTGCAGGAATTACTTCAGCTGAATACTTATTCTTCCTCTACAGCCCCCAGGGGGAAAATAACAGTAAATAACTTGGAGATAATTAAAAAGACTATCCATCGATGGGCCTTTTAATTACTGTTGTCTGAATCTGTTTGTTTGTTTGTCCCTTGGCCCTCATGAATATTTCAATGTTTGGCACGATTTAAAAACACATTTGTGCTGTAACAAATACCTCTATCTAGAAGCAAATCTGTTTTTTGTATAAAAGTCGCGTAAATCGCTAGCTCATATCATGTAAGGGTCATCGATTTAAGAAAACCTAATCCTTGATTAGTTAAACGTAAGACGAGTTTTGGTAGGAGGTAGGGCACAGCGAGATTTTCTCGTTCTGAATTGGAGCAGCCCGCCTGGGGAGGTACCTCCGCCTTACAGAAGATCGCAGCCAAATAACATTATTTGTTTCAAATAGTGTTGTGTTCCTGCGATGAGTAGGTTGCCAGAGCTCTTTTGGGGTGGGGGGTTCGGGGTCGGCAACGCGTGCGTAATGCCTCTGGTATTGCAATCGCTCATAGGCTACGGTAAACGCTTACCAACAGGTGGGCCGTATGCTTGTTTGCCACCTCAGTTGTGTAAAAAAAAAACAAACATAGTATGGGTGATTTCTATAGTTTTACGAAGTAGATGCAAAAATAGGGACTACCTCACATGCACTTGATTATTGTGCCCCCACTTCACGGATTGAAAATGATTGGGACAAAGTAGCATAGATTTCGGAAATGACAGAAAAACTTATATAAGCTACTCTTTGCACTATTACCAGGCCGCTTACTACACACCGCTTAGTGGGGATAAAAAAAGAATTTCGGTACAACGTCTTGGTACATTTATCTCTATCAAAATTAGCATCACAATTTGCCTTATAAAATGTAGCGGAGATTACCTTCAACATTTCCGCTGCTCCCGACACTTACAACTTGCGCGCATTCTGCAATGCGCCGCATTTCCATCTGACAACAACATTGCAATGTTGTTTCCATTTGTATTCTACGGAAAGTAAGGTTCCGCAGGTCAGGAAGCTCAGGATTTAAAGAAATAATTTAAAAAAAAGATACCTAATATCCGACTGAGGTCAGCGTGAGGGTATTAAATCAGTCCACTGCTGAACACAGGCGTCCTCCATAGATTTACAAAAACAAGAATTTGGGGGGATTTGTCCATACTCACCGCGCTGAACAGGCGAGTTGGCAAGCACAAATTAAGCTGTTTGTTAATAATAATAATAATAATAATAACCGGCCCGGGACCATGTTTCGTAGCTTTTTGTGGGAAAGGCTCGTGTCGTAAAACCACGCATTGCTACGAGCGAGCTACGCCGTAGAATATGCTACGCCATAGCTCTACAAAGCACAAATCTATAGACATTGGCTTTTCGTAACGTTGTTCATGGTTATCAAACAACGACACATAAACTGCCATTTTAAAACGCATGGGGATTCAAACTGGCATTCTCATTATTAAGTTCGATTTATCGCTGCTTTTGGGAACACGTGCTAACAGCGGAGCTTAATTCTGAATTCCTTGCGTCCAGTCTTGGTGAACTTCTTAACTAGTCTAGATGAGTTAACAACGCGCCCTAGTGGTCCCTGGGCCCGCATTGCATTGTACTCACATTGAATAGGGATGGAACGTGCGATGCGGATTGCAATTTATTTATTTTATTTTGGGGTTGAGAACCTGGGTCTGTGGGGCAGTAAGTCCTCCAGGTTTTCAAAACAATATCAGGACGTCTGGTCGATTTGACCCAACGCATCAGCATTGCCATCCAGCGTGGCAATTCAACCAAGTCACTAACAATTGATCTGGATTGTTTCCAACGGTCTTTAGATAGCTCAACTGTTTCTAGTGTATTTGTAAAATAGTTGTTAATATTTCCTAGTATTCGTTTTAATTTTAAAGCTTTAAATAAATTTTATATATTACATTTCTTGGTACTTTCTATCTCTATCTGACGATATGAGGTGAGGTTGCAGTTTTTTGTGGTTTGTGGTGATCATATTTTTTGATAGATAGATTGTGTGAAAGATGACATGAGTAAGAAAGGAGTGAATACTGATATGACGGCTGATAGAGGCGAGTGGAAGAGAAAAACATGTTGTGCCGACCCCACATGAAGTGGGATAAGGGCGGGGAGATGATGATGGTGATCATATTTTTTTATTTTTATGTAACTTTCTGGATCGTCAGCCCTAGTGGCCGATACGCGACGGAACCGGAACATCCTGCGACCGCGGCGGAATTAAACATACACGCCACGTGCAAGTCGCACGCAGGAAATTTAACACGTTGAGGGTTAACGTGGACGAACAACCGGGGTTAGCACCGGATCTCTTTGATATGGTAGCAAGTTTGAATTACAAATACGAGTACTGATCAGTTTAAAATAGATTTAAGACATTACTTTGACACTACTTGACAGGCCTGATAGCTCAGTTGGTAGTAACTCTGCCTTCTGCGCTAGAGGTCGCGGGTTCGATTCCCGCACTGGACAAACATGTGTGACTAACACAGATGTTTGTTCTGTGTCTGGGTGTTAAATATATATCTATTATGTATATCAGTCTCTGGTACCCATAGTACAGGCTATGCCTTGTTTGGGATCAGTTGACTATGTGTGATATGTCCGGAATATTGATTTATTTACTTTCATACCATATACATAAGATAATAAAATCAAATAAAAAAACAGAAACTATATAAACAAAGAATTTTGATTACGCGGTATTGTGCCAAGACCACTGGCTGCATTACGCCGGCGGCGTCGATTAAAGATGGTGATGGCAGGCCATATAGCCCGACGGATAGCCGTTGGGGAATAATGAAGGAAGGGACCACCCGATGGACGGACTATATTGCGAAGGTTTCCTAGAAGTGGGTGTATGGAGAAGATGCAAGATCGTTCGTCGTGGCATTCTTTGTGGGAGGCTTATGTCCAGCATTGGACTTCACAGGCTGATGATGATGACCATCGTCATCATCATCACGACTGACTGACATCACTGAACGACTGTTGGGCGTTTAGTGTTTATTATCATTCCTTTACGAAACACAGCACGGAAAGGAAGATCGTAATTGTTTATTTATTAGACAAATAGTAATAACATTCAGATTTACGGCTCGGGGGCCTTCCATTAATCATTTGAATAATTTGGCTATTACAAACGGCAGGTTGCGACTATTACTCATTCCTGGATTAGTAATTAACAATAACAAATGGTAGTGTTTGTCGCGGGGCGATGTTATAATTTGGGTGATAAAGGTGAGTACGCACCACTTTTACTACCTTCTTGCTTGCCGTGTCACTGATTCTTTCTTAGTCCTGTATTAGGTCAGTTACCAGGTTGAGGTATGGTAGCCTTGAAAGAGGCCTAATAGTCATAATAGTCATTTAATGATACAAAAAAATATAGGTCAATCAAAAAAATATAATAATAATTATTGACTACTTATAAGTAGCAAGTATTCAATCAAAATATACCAATTTAATAAAATTCAAACAAAATAATAAAATTACATACAAAATGTCACTAAACATAATTAAATTCAATTATAATAGAAAATAATAAAATTAATATTTATATGTTCATAAACTCGTCGAAGCTGTAGAAGGTTTGCTCGACAAGCCAGCGTTTCAATCTCTTTTTGAAAATATACATGTTAGAGGCCTGTGTAATGGTGACTGGAAGTTTGTTATAGACAGCCGGACCCATGACATGCTTCAGCTTGGATGACTTTGTAAGTTTCCGCGGCAAGTTCCCAAGTTTATGTCTGTTCCGAGTGTGGTACTTGTGTACGTCCTCGTGCCTCACATAAGAGCTAAGGTTGATTCGCACGTATACTGCAACTTGATATATTAATATACCAGGCAGATTAATACCTAGGCTTCTAAAATGCGGTCTCGCGGATACGTCGCTTCGGATTCGCACAATAGCGCGTACGGCCCTCTTCTGCATCCTGAACGCGCGCTCCCAGTCGGCAGCACTGATTCTATGACCGTCGGTCATAGAATCAGTGCAGTAAAAGTATCAGTGTAGAGCCTCTTAGAGGCTCCTTCCTAGGCCACATGTAATCAAATTTGTAGGTTCTAGGACATGCCGGTTTCTTCACGATGTTTTCCTTCACCGTTTGAGAGCACTAGTATTTTCCGAATGTAAATTATATTGGTGCACGACCGGGATTCGGACCCACGACCTGTGGATCGGAAGGCGGGGCCACTACCTCCACTACACTAGTGCTCTCACTGCTATCACACTTCCTTCTGAAGTACGAGTACATACCACTTCGTTCAATCAACAATAACTTCGGCGCAAAACGAAAAGTCATTTTTCCGATATCCTTTTGTTCGGCGCCAAGTAATTGAAAGCCCATTTCAGCGATACGTTTTATTTTTTCACGTGGATAATACATTTACCTATCCTACAACCCTTGGGCATAAAGGTTCTCGAATGGCGACCGCGAACCGGGCAGCGCGCGGCGCCCAGTGCCCATGCATCGATGAAATTATTAAATCTGGAAGAAATCTCTGCTTGCGATAAGACCGCCGATTGTAGGTCTTTAGTGTAAATATTATGTGGAAGTACATGTCTTACATTAATAATATAATTAATATAAATATTCCGGACATATCACACACGGTCATCTGATCCCAAACTAGGCATAGCCTGTACTATGGGTACCAGAGACTGATATACATAATAGATAAATATTTAACACCCAGACAAAGAACAAACATCTGTGTTAATCACAAATGTTTGTCCAGTGCGGGGATCGAACCCGCGACCTCTAGCGCAGAAGGCAGAGTTACTAACAACTGAGCTATGAGGCCAGTCAAACATTGTGTCCTCAATAAAGTATTATTATTATTACAGTGGCGGGAACTCGGTGGATGGAAAAGGCTCAAGACCGTTCGTCGTGGAACTCTTTGGGGGAGGCCTACGTCCAGTGAACTTCTACAGGTTGTTAATGATGATGATGATTCGTGGGCCCAAGCTTCCCATTGTTGTGGAAATGTGTTATAGATCTATATAGATAACGTCATCTATTGTCTGACCGCAGCCAACGTCGATAGATAATGATTAATGACTGTATTTGCTATCATTATCATTAAGCGCACGTAAAATGTTCGCATTATCTTAATTACAAACGCGTTGACCGAAGCGATACAGTACGCAGGAAGTCACCGCGCGTGCGAGAAAATGTTAGCGTGTGTCGCTGAATAAATAATTATTTTTTAAATAGAACTGAATCTGTAATTAAAGGATATATGCTTGAAAGTAGTATCGCGATATAACGCTACTAGCAAAAGTTACGAAAAATGTTAAAAGCTATTGTGTGGAAATCATAAATTGTTCAGCTACATATGTCGCTGACTGTACACCGTGTCGCAATGAAGATTATGTTCTCTTTAGGCTCGTAGGCGTAGCGGGCGATTGCCGGTCTGAGAAGCAAGAGGTGTGAGTTCGATTCCCGCTGCGGGACAAATGTTTTCATAATATGCAAATATTGGTTCCGTGTCTGGGTGCTGTGGTACCATGGTACTAGTTTTTGATACCCACGCCACATGGAGCCCTAGGGTGGGGTCCGGACTATGTTGTGACTGTTGGGTGCTATTAATTATTTTTAAGAGTGTTCCATATAAAGTGCATAGTTACATAGCGCGTACAGCAGCGTTACGTATATAGCGTAATGATATTTCAACGCACGCTCATCGCTCATTTCCGAATTAATAATAGTGTAAAAGCTGCGACACGACGAATTAAGCCATTGGTAATAATGGTAGAATATTATGGATATTGCAGTGATGGATTTTAAAAATAAATTATGGACTTACTGGTTTGCTTGTCACTTAATATTTTTTTGGTCAATTGTCTTCATGTAATTGGTAGAATACACACATAGTGCCACGCCTAATTTTTAGTTTAAAAAGTATGTTTCGACGTTGCGGAACTGGTAGATAGGTTTTGGAGCGAACTCAAATTATGAAAGAAGATTATAGAAATTATTTTAAGAGAAATTGAAAAGCATTATAATGACTTATTAACAATAAGTAATACACGAGTTGAAAAAAAAACTATATTTTTATCTTTCTTATCGATATTTTTGCCAACTTTATAAGTTTTTTTTTTTTTTAATTTTTTGTTATACGGAGGCAAATCGGCTTACGGCCCTCCTGATGGTAAGTGGTTACCGTCGCTTATTAACATTAGCAACACCTGGAGCATTGCTAATGCGTTGCCTGCCGAACCCCTACCCCCCCTAAAGAGCTCTGGCAACCTTACTCACCGCAGGAACAAAACACTATTTGAAACAAATAATGTTATTTGGCTGCGATCTTCTGCAAGGCGGAGGTACCTCCCCAGGCGGGCTGCTCCAATTTAGAGCGAGAAAATCTCGCTGTGCCCTACCTCCTCTAAAAAGTAGCTAATAATTAGACGTACGAGATATTCGACATCAAGATTATTACCTAATATAGCTGAATAATAGAGTTTGAAATGAGTTAACCTTAGAGCAGTTGATTTTAACATAGTGCTTTATTACCAATTGGGTGTAGAAAAACACATTTCGGGATGGTATACATATTATGAATCACCTTCTATCAATATGACTTTTCGCAAAATTATGTAATGAAATATACTTGCCTATGCAATTTCCTCTGTTTTAGTTCATAAAAATATGTCAACGAAGTAAGTCGATGAAAAAAGAATAATAAAAGATTCACAATCACTTTGCAGACAGAAGAATTTTAAAGAAAAATCCTGAATGCATTCTTTTATTTGCGAAACTTCTAATATTTGTGTATCCAAGTATACTTAGAAAACTTCTGGACTCCTTCGGTATGATTGTCATTAACACTTTATACAGTGTAGTTATGGAGTTCGTAAAAGGTTATTGTTTAGTAATACAATGCAGTTGCTATAACTACAGTAACATTACATCCACTACCCGAATTTTGCATTGAAGAACCAGCTTCACTTGACCTGCTTCATCTCCCTGAGTCCCTGAGTCAATCCGGTGTCTTCGCGGGTCTTCGGTTACTGGACGTAGTTCAGTGTATGTAGTGCAAACTCGAAGCAAAGTCGTAACCGTGAATGAAAATTAAATTGAAACTGGAAAGTTTTCGAGTGTTGCAGTAACCTAAGCATTTTGATATTCGTGTACACTCTCCAAATACAAAGGTTCTCGCATTTGAGACTACGAAACAGAAGATCGTAGAATGGCTCCCTAACCGGTGGACCGACGATTTCGTGGCGATTAAAGTAATTCGGTGGATCGTTCGTCCTGGAGATATATAGAGAGCTGGACGTCTTACTATGAAGATGGATAGAAGACAAATAATTGATCAAGCGAGCTCTCAAACAACTTGACGAATTCGCATTGTATGTTTATTTTATAGAGTATAACTTTCGAACCGTCTATCCGGTCTTAACAGAATTTATTAGGTCAACAGTTTGTACTATCAAAATTTACTGGTAAGAATATGAGTTAAATAGTTAAATCAGCCAAGGGGTTAGGATATAGGGATCCAAAAGGAGTTATAAATAAGATATTTTTTACAAAAACTGAATACCGTCTTCAAATTCCTGAATATTTACAAGATTAATACCAACCTCTTTTTTTGTTATCAACCTCTTTGCGTTTTGCTTACCTACTGAGGATGACACTGGCCACCTACACTTTCGAACAAAAAACCAAAGTACCTAAGTATAAGAATAAGAATAAGATTTTATTTATTTGACACACACATACAGTACAAAAATATTAAAGACACATAACAATAATCACATACATAACAAAAATGATCACATAAATAACAAATAAGTAGGCAGGTTAACAAAGCTAAATATTATCTTTCTTAGTGCGACTGTGCGGCCAAACTAGGTCCAAGTCTCAGCCTATGCCACTCCCGAACATAGTAGGGAAGCAGCGCTGGTTTTCCGACTGGACCTAACAGGGTGACATCACGCGGGCGAGACAACGTGGTACGGAAATGGGTGGTTCAAGGAAATAAAAAATAAAATAAAATAAAAAGTTGTAAATTACCGATAATAAATCATAAATAAGTATATTAGATTACCTACTAGAATAAACTATCATTTTATACGTTGTTAATAAGTTGTGGCGAGCAAATATGTAGTGGCTGTTAAAATCTTGCAAGCAAAAAAAAGTATGACATTCATTCATCATAAATAATAACTTTTTGGCGGGAACTTGAGAAGTGATGTTGTGCTCTCAATTTATTTTACAAAACTAGTGTTAAATTGAATAATATTGTGTAATTATGGTGGTGTTTTGCGTAATATTGTTTGAGTAAGCCGCACAAGTGAAGTGAAATAGAATGATTGCGTGTATCGTCATTTTTCGAGTAGGCGCCAAGAGGTCCCTCGAGGTCTTAGTAAAATAGCCACCATCATATCTTACTAAAACTGAACTTGACTTGACTTGACGATGACTTGACCATGAATAAGATGAAAAATAAAGACGAAAGAATAAAAATAACAAGGAAAAATAAACGTAAGGCTTGGCGGTAAGGCCTAGATGCCATAGCCAAAGGGGAAAAACATCCAAAAAAATCATATGGTACTGACTGACTGACAGACAATAAAACGTGGTGGTTTTATTCTCTTTGACAATCAACCCAGAGCCAAGAGATGATGACTTTTTTTTAAGTTTTACGGGACAAGTAGCAATCCCTCAGGAATTAAATTAATATGAGACCACCCCGGGATTATACTCTATACACCAGCGAAAGAATTATCAAAATCGGTTTAGTATTGGCGGAGATATCGAGTAACATACAAAAAAAAATACAGCTGACTTGAGAACCGCCTCCTTTTTGAAGTCGGTTAAAAAGTAATACAAATACCTACATGAAGTGGTGTGATACATGAAAAAGCTTTGTTCATTCTTGGTTTTTGAGATACAACGAAAATAGTTACATTTGTAAACAATATAACGTGAGCTCTCATTTGGTAAAGTTTCAATGACTTCGTAGTTCAGTTAAGATCGGCTATTAGTTAGAATATGCTAAAAATGTGATTTTCAAAGTTTATCATAATTATTGTGCCGCAACGGTCATCGAAGTACCAACTTACTAGACATTTCGGGGCGAACCCTAGTTTTTTGAATAAAAAATTGGATGGAATTCTAATTGGTGCGAAATTTCATATGCGGACGTGCCTGAATTAATAAAGCTTCATTAAAAACTTATGCTCCATACTCTCTATTAGAACTGATTTTGTTTCGTAAACAAATGAGCGAAAACATTACACCTTTTGGAAATCAATTGTTTAAAACAAACGTGTCGCGTTACAATCAAAGAACCGACAAACAAAGTTGTTACTGATACGATACCGCTTTTATTGAAAAAGTTCGCGTGAACGCAACCAAAGTTCTTATAACTGTTATACTTACTTATCGATTTCTAATTCCAGCTATTTGTACGTATATTTATTATCTATTCATACTACAAATAAATTAAAGTGCTTTTAACTAAATCCATATGAAAGTATACGCTAATTATAACAAAAAACTACATATTTACTAAAAATCTCTATATAATGAAAAATGACGAATTTCCAAAAGTCGTAGAACAAACTTTATTGCCAACTAGCGTACGCCCGCGGCTTTGCTCGCGTGGTATCTCGATAAAAAGGGGCAGTTTTGAAAAACCCTAAAATACGTATTTCATTATATGACTCTAAGAGTATTTGTACCAAGTTCCAGATAAATATCTCCATGCGTTATGATTCTCCCATACAAACTTTGACATCTCATTACACCCTTTTAATGTGTCGTTTTGAAAATCTAAAAATAATGTTTTTCCTTATGTACTGGAAATAAGGAAAAACATTATTTTTAGATTTTTAATAAGAAACTAACTGAAAATAATGTATACATTATTTTCAGTTAGTTTCAAATCTGTAGGTTCAAGGAATACGACTTTTCATACAAACGTTTTAAACTCTTTTCACCCACTTAGGGTTGATATTTTAAAAATCCCTTCTTAGTGGATGTGTTTGGCATATAAGGCAGCTACTGTCCAAATTTCAGCTTTATAGCTTTAGCGGTTTGGGCTGTGCGTTGATCGTGGAATCAGGCCTTGTTCTTTTATATATACAGATTGGGTGTAGAATAAGCCCCTTTCAGGATAGCATATATATTACGAATCACCTTGCAGATGGAAAGAATATTGCCGGGAGCCATTGGGTGCAAAAGATCCGTCACTCTGGGGAAGGCTGACATGAACTCTCTGAATTGGACGTTCCCCGGTCGTTGCTGAGACGGTGATAATGATTCTAAATAAAAGCGTGCTTACGGCTATAATGGTCCACCACCACGGTAACTCCCCACTAATCGACGCGGTGATTGAGGGTTATTCCACAACAATAAACCCGTTTTATAACGTAACTAATATATGAATAAAGCGGTTTTATTAGTATAGTAAAAACAGGATATTACTCGTTAGAACCGAAATAACTGGTGGCATTTCAAATTGTTAGTTCGGAAACTCAATTTTTATTCAAGTACTTTTATAGTTCCAAAAGAACTAGTTATTGGCTAACAATAAATACTGGGGAAGCTACAGCCGGTGTAATAAATAAATAGCGATTTAAAAAGCTTATACATAACACTAACATAGCTAAATAATTTAACTAATCTCCCAAAGTAAAATGTACAGGGAAAAAAAAAAAAAAAAAATTAATAAAATAAAAAACAAAACAGTTTTTTTTTATTTTCAAGCACACGATTTGCACTCTTTTTTAATATTATACTGAAATTAATTGGGGAAATTATCACATTTTACTAGTTTACGAGTAGTCTGATTTATAATCGGTTCAAAGAAACCCCATACAGAATTCAGTAATAAAATTATTTCTTAGAGTATTGTAGCTAGTCTATAAGTCCTTTAAATGTACCGTACCCGCTGTATATCTTACAGCAGATCTAAAAAAGCAAGATCTATCTATTGGAATGGCCTGGTAGCTGAGAATATGCTAATGTTATAGTTGAAACCAATTGAGTTGGGAAACTAAAGGCAAAGTGCCTAGATTTAGCTTACAAATGTAGCTTTTTACCACTGATTAATGATTAAAGTTACGATCTAATGAGTTGCCCCTAAGTGTAATTAACTAAAATTAGTACTTATTTGATTTCACTTTGTAGGTCTAAAGGCTCTTTCATAGTGCTATACGCGCAGCGTAAGCATAGCCACATTGAGGATGATTTTACAATCATATCTCCTATGAAGTTTGATCCGAAAGGTTCCAAACAAGAAAAAGAGAGGTAGTTGATTGAATTCGAGAAGTTTCCGAGTCAAGTTAAAAATGTTTTGGTATTTTGCTAAGATTGTTGTGAACGCTATTCGCATTTGTATGTTCACTGATCGACTGAGTGAAGATCTCTCAAACAACTTGGACGAATCGGCGTTGTAAGTATATTTTTTATCGGCGTTGTATGTTTGTATGTAATTTTTTAGAGCAAAACTTTCGCATCGACAATCCGATCTGCTGATTTCAGTAAGTGACGTGAGCTCCCATTCATTGGTAAAATTTAAATGACTTCGTAGTTATGGTAAGATTCGATACCTATTAGCCAGGGCATGCTAAAGATCTTATCTTCAAATCACAACACTATTTATTACCTTCAAATCTTTCAAAATATATCTTAATTGTGCCTTTGCGATCATCGAAGCACCAACTTTTTACAGACATCGCAAGGTTTTAGGTCGGGGCGAACCACTAGTTTAGTTTTTTTTTTAAATACAACTGAGGTGGCAATCAAGCATACGGCCCACCTGTTGGTAAGCGGTTACCGTATATATGCCTATGGCCTATGAGCGTTTGCAATACCAGAGGCATCACGCACGCGTTGCCGACCCCTCCCCCCTCCCCCCTAAAGAGCTCTGGCAACCTTACTCACCGCAGGAACACAACACTATTTGAAACAAATAATATTATTTTGCGATCTTCTGTAAGGCGGAGATACCTCCCCAGGCGGGCTGCTCCAATTTAGAACGAGAAAATCTCGCTGTGACCACCTCCAAAAATATTATCTAGATATCTAGATAGGTACTGCAAGCGATCTTACGCGTCAGCAAATGGCAAATAACAGATACAGCATTGATGACAGCAAAACCTTTGTAGAAGAGCCTCTACCTTGACGCTTTACATATAAACTCTTTGGATTCAATCTACATACCCTACATGAGGTGTTTTGAGCAGATGGAGTGACGACCGCTGGGAAATCTCTGTTTGAAATTGTTTCGAAATGGCTCATTTTAAAGTTTGGTGCCCTTCGGGATGGGATTAGAGTTAGAATCATGTAACACGTGCGTTATCATCGAAAAAAGTGCCTTTGGTTAGCAAAGGTCACGTGCATCAGATACGCGTTCGATAACAGACGTTTAGGGCAAAGATGAGCGCCCGGGCACGTGCTTACCAACGCCTAGCATGCCCTGCATTAAACCCTAGCTCGGTTTATTGTTTTTTTTTTTTTTTTTTTTTATGTTATACGGAGGCACACTGGCTTACGGCCCACCTGATGGTATGTGGTTACCGTCGCCTATCAGCAACACCTGGAGCATTGCTAATGCGTTGCCTGCCGAACCCCTCCCCCCCTAAAGAGCTCTGGCAACCTTACTCACCGCAGGAACACAACACTATTTGAAACAAATAATGTTATTTGGCTGCGATCTTCTGTAAGGCGGAGGTACCTCTCCAGGCGGGCTGCTCCAATTTAGAGCGAGAAAATCTCGCTGTGCCCTACCTCTCGTACCTCTTGCTTGCTTGAATGTCGTGTTACTGATTCTTTCTTAGTCATCCTGTATTCCCTTTGTACACTTCATCCTTTCATTTTATTGAGTCATCATCATCATCAGCCTGAGAAGTCCACTGCTGTACATAGGCCGCCCCCAAAGATTAGCACGATGAACGCTCTTGCGCTTTCCCATCCACCGAGTTCCCGCAACCTTTTACAATGTCGTCGGTCCATCGGGGGTAGGACGGGCCTTCCAATACTGCGTCATGCGGTTAGTTTGCAGTCATAGTGTGCGCGTCCGTCATGTTTGCTGACGCGCGCGTGGACAGCTTCCTGACTGTGCTACGCGCGCGCTAGCCGGAACAGCCTCCGGCACGATATAAAGGTTCGGTGGCTGCACGAAAGGAGCCTCTAAGAGGCGCACTTCAATCCTTGCACTACGCTGATTCTTTCATCTACGGTCACTGACCTAATACAGGATGACCAAGAAAGAATCAGTGACACGATAAGAAGAAGAACTTAGTTTAATAATTGCCATATATTTCTAATGCATTGAGATAGAAAATTGATTTTTATACGGCACTATAAACTCATGGTCCCTAATAATTGGTATACGTGTCAAGTTCATCTTTTTCTGTGGGAGTGAAGTATTTGTGCTTAAGCACTATGAAGTAATCTGTGGCACACTGCTCGTTTTGCGCTGTAGTGCAGTGGGATTAGGTTTCAGTGCTATTCACAAGCTTTGCTATAAAGGTTCCGTGTGTACCTACAGCTGTACCAATTGCAAACAACCTTTGTAAAACAACAAAGTTGTTTTATTTGGGAAGCATGTACAATTATTTTTATAGACACAGTTATACACTTACGTTGTGATCACCAAAGCGTAGAAAAAACATATAATTTGATGTGATGATTTATATAACAAAATACCTCAGCAACTTCACAAGGGGTGGGGTTCGATTCCCGCTGAGGGACAAATGTTTGCATGATCTGCAATCTGGGAGTTGTGGTACCATGGCATTCGTAGTTTCTGATACCCAACAGGGAATCCTAGTGTGGGGCAGGACTATGTATGTGACTGTTGGGTGTTATTTATAGATGATTTATTTAATGCTTTAGCCTTAAATGCATGTGTTTTTTTGGTCATTATTAAGCGATGAATAGGTAAATACTTCTAACATACATTACGAAAGGTGATGAAACGCAATAAACTTTTGTTTACCTGCAAACATTAGACGTGGGTAAAACAAAGTAACTTTTTGACAGTCTGACGAGTAAGCTGTTTTCATACACATTTTATATTCACCAAAATTTTATTAGAAACCATTTTGAAAGAGTAACTTAAAAAACAATAATTATTCACGATAGCGTTACGCTTACGATGCAATAGTACAAGTGAAATATTAGCCAATGACATCGGCGATGGTTGAAATCTTCTAATTTTGATTGGCCAATATTTGACATTTGATATCGTAAGCGCACTAACGTGAATTTTTCACGCTCGGGCCACTGACGTCAAAATGTTATAGCTATCTTTGAATAGAGCAACTTTAATAGATTTTTCTGGCGCCTGATCGTACAGCTTCTTTGAGATAGGCCTTGTCACATCAATGCTGAATGATTTATACACCGTCAGGTGGAACTTTTTACCTACCAGAATAATTAGAATAATCAATTTATTGGTAAAATTTGTATTTACACGTCAGTACATTAAGTAGGTATTACACATAAAATTTAATATTTTAATTAAAATAAATTAGGACATAAATTATGAAATTAATAAAATTTAGTTATTGCATTTTGCAAATGAAGTCTTCGACTTTATAGAACGCCATCTCGACGAGCCATAATTTTAATTTAATTTTAAATGATGTCAGACTACTACTAATTTACAGGACGCTGTATTGCCTGGGACATGTTTAGATGAATTAAACAGTTGTCCAGAACCTAGCTTATCCTCTATATATCCTGTCTCTCTATATCCCTCAGCCTAGTCAGCCTTAACCACAGGAACGACACGAACAATACGTGCGGAGCTGACAAAGCCGCGGGTTTCCTTCACCGCTTTGAGCACGTGTTAATGCGCATATGATTTGGAAATTATATGCCAATAATAAGTAATGAAAACGATTTTAAAATAGTCGTAGTGTATTTAACCCACAAAAGGCCACTTAAAATACACGCAAGGGTCTCTCAACGGGTGTTGCCATTGGCGTTACGCCGTAAAGTGTTGAAATATGGGCCTGAATACTTCACTATCGCAGTTTAGTGAATTCAGTAAAACTTGAGTTTTCTCAAAGGCGGCGAACTGCATAAAACGTTCATAACAGTTTAAACTCAATCGTTCAGCTCTTTAGGTAGCAATCTTGATGTTGAACTTCTCATTCGTTTAATTATTAGTTACTTAAAAAGATGATTAAAAGACCAAAAACAGCATATTATATGAAAAAGTTCAGGAAATAAACAGATTGTTATTGAAATAATTATATTGACGGACAACAAAGTGTTCCTAAAAGGGCTCCGCTTTTTCCAAATGAGGTACGGAACCCTAAAAAATAAAAGACGTTACTTAAAAATACTTCGAAACAATGGCACAGGTCTTTGACGTTTCGTATGGAAGATTAATGTGTGAATGTAGAGGGTATACATACATACAAACATATATAGACGGTAACCTACTGGTAGTAACAATACTGAGTGTGAGTGCAGTCACGTCCGCATTATTGCAGTCCGACACCGCCCGTGGAATACTTCGGGCACCTCGCTGGAGTTTGCAGACGTGTGTCTGTTCTTGGGATCAACGCTTCTACAAACTATTTTCATTCGAGGGGATTGGAAATGCCGGATCTTGTGTATCCGAACACTATTTTGTAATTTGTTTTCGCGGCCAGCGGTGTATCTGAATGGTATGTTGAACGGTTTTGATTTGGGTGGATTTTGGGTAAGTGAGCTGATAAGACGCGCCACCAATCGTATGAGCAGATGGCCATCTATTGGATGATTGATATCTAGCTTTTTATTGCGGACATGTATGATGTAAGATTTGATGCATGTAAGCATCCATAAGACATTTTTCGGCAAACCTTTAATGAACCTAGTGATAATGCAGTGTCATAGAAAAACTACTTATTTCACATAAATGAAATTTTAATAGTTTTTTTTTCACCCTCGTTGTCATTTGTCACACAATTGTGAAAAAAAACCATCAGCCGTTCATCATCATCATCATCATCATCAGCCCACATTAGTCCACTGCTGGACATAGGCCTCCCCCAATTCACGCCACCGAGCCCGACGTTCGGCCCTTCTCATCCACTTACTGCCCGCCGCCTTTCGTAGGTCATCGCTCCACCTAGCCGGGGGGTGCCCCACACTACGTTTGCCTAGACGTGGTCTCCACTCAAGAACTCGTTTACCCCAAACGGTTGTCGGTTCTTTGGCATATATGGCCAGCCCACTGCCACTTCAGCTTGCCAATTCTCTGGGCTATGTCGATGACTGATCAGCCGTTACGAAGTACATATAAAAAATATAGACGCCGGATTGAGAATCCTCCTTTTTTATGTTATACAGGCTTACGGCCCTCCTGATAGTAAGTGGTTACCGTCGCCTATTGACATCAGCAACACCCTCCTTTTTTGAAGTCAGTTATAAAGTTCTTTGCTTTTACTTTATCTAAAGACTATAAAACGCACTGTCCATTTTGCGGTCTGATATGCCATTTTGCGCCTTTGGCGTAAGGCGATTTAATGATCCCAGGGTTCATTTATTAGTTTTCCAATAAATCAAAAGAAATGGTAATTTTGCCCAAACCATATGACAAAATTTTGACAACAAAGTAACAGTAAAGATGCGGGCGCGGCAGGGTCGAGTTTCGTTCGGTAATGAGGTTACAGGGTGTGAACTGTGCCCCGACCGTAGACGAAGCTAGTGAAGCCTTTGCTAATAAGCGGGTACCGTTACATGGCGAGCGCATAGTGCGGTGGATGCTACTCCAGCTTCCGATCCTCGAGTGTTCAAATCCCGGCAGCCATGGGCTTACCATTACCGTCCAATCATCTGAAAAATCAAATCAACCAATCAGTAAGGACCGTACGTCCTCTGGATGGTAATATAATTATTCTGACAGAAACTGATAGTCTGCGGTCAGACTTCGAGTTTGGAGGATAACCTAATAAGGAGAATAAACGAGAATTGAATAGCAAGGAGAATAAATGAATTAACAGTTTGTGGCCGTCGCTAAATATGAAAAAAGCGATTGTCGTCTGACTCTTCTGCCCTAATACGACCGTCATATCACGATCGTCGATGTATAGGAAAGCTAGTAACTAACCTATACCGGTGGTTAATGATGAAGCTGAGTTTGTGCGAGGCGTATCAAACTACCATATAGAACGCCTTAGTAGTGAACTAGAACTTCATTAGGTACTAACTCGGAGCAGGCAGAACGGTGTGCACCAAACCATTTTTATCTCTAATAATAATAATAATAAATAATAATAAGTAAATAAATAAATAAATATTCCAGACATATTCACACGGTCAACTGATCCCAAACTAGGCATAGCCTGTACTATGGGTACCAGAGACTGATATAAATAATAGATATATATTTAACACCCAGACACAGAACAAACATCTGTGTTAGTCACAAATGTTTGTCCAGTGCGGGAATTGAACCCGCGACCTCTAGCGCAGAAGGCAGAGTTACTACCAACTGAGCTATGAGGCCAGTCAAATAGATAATAGGTAATAGGTTTCTTTTCTACCTATAAACAAGTATATTTTATTAAAAAACCCGCTTGGGTGTTTTTATTGTTATATTTAATCTTTTACTTCAATATTTACTTTACAAAAAATAAGTTTTTTTTAAATCCTAGTATACAAAATATTGTTCCCAAAGTAGTATTGTGATCTAGCCAAGTAGGCCGGTGAGCAATTTTAATTTAACATAGTTTTATAATGTAAATTCTAAGAATAACTAAGAATGTGTTCAGTTGCACTTTTCTTACAGTTTCTAATTAAGGGGAAGACACTTTGTTCTTGTGTTCTTTATATTCTTCACTATCACTTTCACAACATTTAACTGTTATTTTACATCATACTAACTCAAAAGGCTTAGTTCTTTTGAGTCGTCTCACTATGTCTGTGTAAAAAAAACAAGTAATTTCTTTCTTTGCAACGACCTAAAAATATGTAATATATCTAACTATCTATCAGCTACAAGCAAGAGCTCTAAATTTTTTGTTAAAACACACTGCAGATCTTGACGAGGCTCCTCCGAGGACTGACACATTTCCGGAATGGTCGTTAGCACTTTCTGGCATCACAATATCTTCATCATATAAAACTTTGCGGTTCTGACTGACTGCTGATCAACGCACAACTAAATTCCTAGAAACTAGAGACAGGTATCATTCTTTTCTGGTTCACTTACAGGACGCTATAGTGCCTAATGTTAAGACTAGCCCAGCAGCTACACCATCCTCTCAGCCCAGTCAGCCTCATGATACAAAGACACGCAAAGACGACTAAGCCGCGGGGCGGGTTATCTTACGATGTTTTTCTTCACCATTTTAAGCCAATTCCAACTTTCGGATTGAAATAAATAACACCCAATAGTCCTGACCCAACACTAGAATTCCCTGTGTCGCGGTTTCGATTCCCGCACTGGACAAACATTTGTGACTAAAACAGATGTTTGTTCTGTGTCTGGGTGTTAAATATATATCTATTATGTATATCAGTCTCTGGTACCCATAGTACAGGCTATGCCTAGTTTGGGATCAGTTGACCGTGTGTGATATGTCCAGAATATTTATTATTATTATAATTTAAAAAAAAATGGACACAGTCATCCTGATGGGATTATTGTTGTAGTTTGTAGGACAAAAACACACGAAAGAAGTCACAGGAGTTCTACTAGTAAACATCTAATGAAGCTTATACGTAGAGAACGCCTTCTGAGTACTATCTCGCAGAGAAAGGCACAACTGTAAAGTGAATTTCGTCATTGTCTGTACGTTAGAAAGAAAGATGAAAAAATATTTCACAAAATCCGAATGAAAAAACGCAAATGTTGTTTATGATCAGTTCAAGTACTCACGCACTTACGCGCTATATTTGTACAATACACTAGACTTGAAAAAGTAAAGAGACGTTCGAATGATATAAGGCCAACTCGTTACTTAGTGGCTATTTATATACAAGGTGATTCATAATATGTACCTATACCATCCCGAAAGGCTTATTCTATCAACAAAAAGAAAGCTAATTAGTGAACAAAAAGCGTATTCTTTTCTTCAGATTTTTTCTCCAAACTTTTTAAAATCAGCTGTTTATGTCCTTTTATCGTCTTTATGTCTAAATTAAACGTACAAGAAGTTCAACATCAAGACTGCTACCCAAAGCAGTGGATATTTTTCATTGATCAAAATAGGACTATATTTAAGATGCATATTAAAAAATTTACTCTGTGCTACCTACATAATTTTGGCAAAAATTGGGGTGTATTCTGTTGTTGTATTTTTTAAACCAACCTTTCCTTACTGCTCTAAAAATATCGCCAACCCTTTCTTATAGATCGAGCAGACAAGGATGGCTATAATTTAGGCGCTACCAAAATAAGGTAGTTCAGGAATTGCAACAACAGAATGCACACGCAACCACCGGACGGACAGCCGACAGGGTAGGGCCCTGGAGGCCCCTGCAGCGATAGATCTTATGTGCACCCGATGAATCAGGAGTCCTAAAGAATAAAAAAAGGAAGACAAACAATGCTGAGATGGCTCAGCGAACACGGAAGAGACAATCAAACCACACGATCAAGAAGTAGTTGCTCTAAAGGTTGAAGCTAGGGCAAATAGCACAAGCCAGAGGCCCTTACCTGCAGCTCTAAAGAAAGCTAGCAGATGACCCAAAATTATTTACTAAGTTCTTTTTTATATTTTGCTAGTCTCTCATTATATTTTTTAAAATTGAATTCTTGCTGAAGCTGCTTAGCTTCGTAGCATTTTCGTAGCATTTCGTAGAACCATCGTAGCGCCGTAGCGTTCTAGCTTACCATAACACAAGTACAACAAAATTGTTTGCATTATTTTGCATATTTCGCGTATTTATACAGTTGTATATTCAAGAGTAAACAGTTCGGATATTTCCGGGAGAACACCGCAGGATTGTATGAATATAATTTGTGGTCTATTTTATTTAAAACTACCTGCCACCCGCGGCTTAGCTCGCGTGGTTCCGGATAAAAAGTAGCCGATATTTTATACCAACATAGTTCTCAGAACGAACAAATTGAAGTGCCAGCCCACCTACGTATTATAGGTTTCCAATCCATAATTCATTCTAATCTAATCACATATTGATGAGAAATTCTTGCTCGCGGAGATATTTCATGAACGGACATAATCATTGTGGGTATAAATTATCCAAACTGCAGACTAGTAATTACGATGCAACTGCGTGCGTTAATTAATTTACTGCGTTAACTGTAATGGTAACGAAATGGACATTAATTTCTCTTAAGTACGTTATTTCATTGGTGGGTTTAAAGGCGATGGTTCCAATCATGTAAGGCTTTATTAATGGCCTGGACGGCTCGCAGCTAATGCGAAAGTAACTCGGGTCTACTACTTTTCACGGCTGAACTGATTTAGTTGAAATTTGGTATGGCGATAGCTTGCGCCCTGAGGAACTCATAGGTTGCTTTTTATTCAGTTTCCACGCGAACATAGCTGAGGGCAGCCGCTACCGTTTGCTCTACAGTGAGTTGATGTTTAGTATTAGTCATAGGAAATAGGTATATTTTGGTGGTATTTGGCTCTGAACATAAAGCAAGAATATTAGATAAAACCAAACCAAAAAAAATATACAACCCTTTTTTTTTTTGTTTGGTTTGGTAATTATAGTAAACGTACAAGAAAGGTACCTTAAAAAGCTGAATAATTGAGTATGAACTAATTTGACTTGCTTAATTCTAGTGGAATTTCTCCGCTAAATTTTTTCTTCAAAAAAATTCTATACCGTAAAAAATACCCTAGGCACCAAAAAATCCCCTAAATTTAGCGCAAAATAACAATTATTCGTAATTCTTAATGTATTATAACTATATACATACTATAAAATATAAAATCAAATAATTACAAAATAAAATAGAAACTAAATAAACAAATAATTTTGGTCATGCGGCAAGGTGCCAAGAGCACTGGCTGCATTCCCGCGTTGAATTGCCAAAGAAATTCTTTGTGCAAGGAATGAGCCAGCTCTCTTATCACCGGCGACGTCAACCAAAATTGGTTTAATTTTTTTGAAGAGTTTTTTTGAAAAAAATTAGCGGAGAAATTCCACTAGAATTAAGCAATTTCAGTCTACAATTTGACTTCAAAAAAAAAATGTTTTATGCATGGTGTTTTCTCAAAGAAAAATTATGAAATTTTAGAGTCGTAGAACAAACTTAATTGCCAATTGGGTTTAGAATAAGCCCCTTTCGGGATAGTATACATATTAATCACTTTGTATGCTTTCAACACAAAAATGAAAACATTCGTCGAAAACTTTATAGAAACATACTAAACTAGTCATTGTTTGGATCAAGCCAAGATTTTATTTCAACACGTCTAAAGCTCCTCGTCCATTTATCTTCAGAGCGCGGTGTAATCACAGACGCTAGCGCGCATCACCGTGACTCGACTACATGGTGACCTGACTGCCACTACCACTTGCTGAGATTGAAATTCTCTCTCTAAGAAAAGTCCTGTGGGGTAGGTCACATGTACTTCAGTTTGTTTGAATGGTACTTGCTGATGAGACAACATGTCTGGAGGGAACAGTTGTTTGTGGTTAAATTAATTATAATAATTTTTAATCGTTTTAGAAAAAAAAAAAAAAATAATCGCGATGCAGTAGCAGAACGGATTTGCATGTAAATTTTTATTTTATCGAGGCTGAAAATTAATAGAAAGAGGACAAGAAGAAAGTATGGTATGTTATTTAATATAAAGATATCTAATTATAAATAATTAAAGACAGATCAAAAGCTAGTATATCATAAAATAAAATTAACTAGCAACAGCTAGATTTCGTCCGCATTTATATGAAAGCTAGTAATTACTCATAATTTTAAACACCTGCTTTGCCCCCTTTAGAGATGTTTTTACAAAAAGGCTGAAACACGTTTTTCTTTGTTTCTTACCAAAAGCCTAAATAATACATTTCAGAAACCTAACTTGAGAAATTATGGATTGCCCATAAAAAAAATCGATCCCTATTTCACACACTCCAAGATTCTTTTTGAGGCAAAAACGGCTTATGTCCTTCCCAGGATATAATCTATCTCATTAGCGAATTTCATAACAATCAGTTTAGCCGTTTAGTCGTGAAAAGGTAACAAATAAACAGAGCTACTTTGCATTTATAATATTAGTATAGATAATTCAAATCTCCTAGTTCCATTTATTTATTTGTAATTCCACTTGTAATCCGCGTTCACATTTGCGAATCTGTCTGTCACGGTGACGTGAGTCGTGCCGCGGTGTCACGGGCTGGCGTCGCGTTGTGATAGCGTTCATTTCAAATCGTCGCCGCTATGACACGACCAACTTTCAGTAGAAAAAACATTTGGTAAAAAAAGTTTCGTGGCAGTAGAAGTATGTATGTACCTTTAGTTATAAATTACAGCTATTGCAGCAAACTCAACACGCTGGGCACGCGGGTTGGCGAGCGTAGTTAGAGCTATCTATATATATTATATAGAGCTATATATATAAATATATTTGAGGACGCTGCTACCCATCCCCTAGCATTTTTTCCCTTAGTCACTTTACGAAAACCAGGAGAGGCCTATTCTGCAGCCGGGGCCACCACGATCATTGTCCTCCTTATATTAGCTACTTATTATTCTATAGCTTTACGGTTGAATATGATCCAAAACTATTCAATTTTTGGTAGATAAAACTCAGCTTGATTTCAAGATTATGTAACTGGCTTTAATCGGGGACATTTACGTTTAAAAGCTTCACATAATCCAATTAAGGACAATAAACGTGCGAGTCGGCATTCGGGCGATTAAAGTAACGCGAGTGTTACATATCTCCTTTAAGGTTGGCGCACACTTATCGCCCGGCACCTTATCGGCATTGCCTCGATACATCGCTGCGTTGTCCATCCGCTGTCAACGCGATGTAAATATAATACCGGCGAAGCTGGGGAGATGCCGCGCTTACGGGTGTTGGACCGCGTTGCGGTCTAAAAATATATGCGGCATTGGCTAGTGACAAGCGACGCGCCGCGCCGTCCCTATAGCAATATAAGCACGTGCTAGTATCGAGGCGGGGCGATGCCGTTACGATGCTGGTTAGTGTGCCACTGGCCTCTGCTAAAACTGACTTCTCAACTCAGATTTAGCTTAATAATCATTTTATAAGTTGACCTCCTATTAAAATTACCAATATCAGGATTTTTCCATCAAAACCATGTTATAAAATAAATGACAACAAGTCATTTATTTAAAAAGAGACGCATCAAAATGCGTTTGTCTAAACACTGCAGCGCTGGACAAAAACACTCAACTCTAGGTATTCAATGCTGTAATACTGCAGCCATCTAGAAAATCACAGAAACGCAGGACAGAAAATTTGAGTGTTTTTTAGAGTTTTTTAGAGAAAAAGGCGGCTTTTAGCGTACGGTAGGCTTGATGTGTCACAACCCTTACGTTCACATTACATCTCTCGAAGCGTTTCCCCCAAAGAGGCAATATTAAAAATAATACACCGCCTGTCGGGCGGCGATTACCCAATTTTGAGCAGAGGGATTTTTCGTCCAACGAGTAAGGGCCTTTTTAGATTTCAAGCAAGTGCGTAATACTGTGAAGATCCTACTAAACCACTGGTATTCCTTATACTCATCTCTGTTTTTCGATTCCAGTCAGGGATGCCATACCGAAGCGTTCGTGGTGTTGCTTGCCTAATCGTTTGAAATAATGGACGGGTGACCGTTAGTGGCATCAATAACTGAGCAGCTTAAAAGCTACAGTATTTTGGAAGGTACGTCCCGGTCCTTCGTTTGCCGAGACAAACTCTTCTGTCAGAAGTCGCTTATGCGTTTTGGCGATAGTGATATAGCAATTTTTAAAATCAACCAATCTAAATGGGAGAGTCAGGTGGAAAATCGCTACTCTTGGAGTAAAAGCGTGGCCGACGGCGTAATCGCCCACGATGATGCTGCTCTGTTATAGGACTTTTATTCACTATTTATTTTCCTCAAAATACCAATCATGAAAATTACAAATACGAACCTTGAGCGTAGAAGTTATAGACAAGAAAATGGGTTTTTTAATGATTCAGTTAGAATGTATTTATTTATATAACAAAACCCACAGCCCTTAATCTAGTATACAATAAAAATTTACATGCTAATTGTTACGGCCAGTAATGGATTTACATTTTGTAGAATTGTATTGTATTTTGATGACCACAAGCATCCCACTGATGTGGTTATGTCTGTAAAGGCCCTAAGAGAGAGCGCAAGTGGGCCGACTTTATTACACCTTTTTAGACGAAATGATGATAATTCTCGCAAAATGGTTTTTACAGTAAATTCTCGTGTTTTCGCCAAAGGCCTGAAATGCGCTAATGTGGGACCGATTTCCTGGAAGTTCCAGATTTGTTGTTGAAAGTAAAGCCATTGAATTATTTTTTGCACATCAAAACCCAACCACCAGTTGTGGCCAATGGATTTTTCTATTAGCAATTTTTTTGTATATTGACACGTGATTTAAGCATTGAGCACATAGAGATCTGAAGGGAAGTATCCATCACGCTTGAGGATTGCAGTCCCTTGTTGTTTTTTTTTCCACATTACTCTAGTGTAGAAACCCGAATGGGTTAGTCTATTGAGATCTCGCTATGTTCGGTAAAAGGTGGAGCTTTGATGATCGTTGAGGCGCGATTGAGTTTAAATTTTAAAATCGCACGATTTAACTAATATTGAGTCTTACCTGATCTACAAGCCATTGAAACTCCAACAAATAGTTCACGTTAGAGTTATATCTAATTTTAATTTTTTCGTTGTAACTCAAAGGAAGGCTAGACAAATAAACTAGAACAATAATATTTTTTTTTAGAATGTGTAAACAAAGACCTTTCTTATGTCACACCATTTGATATATTTGTATCATATTTTTACCCCCTTCTGGAAAGTATATTGTAGTAGTATTATGTTATCTGTGACTAAGATATTGAATCTTAGTCAAAGATAACATAATACTATACTATCTTAGTAGTCCCTCCACCGATTCACCCCATATACCTATCAGTAAATCTTGATAGCAAAATTAAATAAGAGAACGCTTTAAAAGTTATAATCGAAGTAACATACCTACCTACGTCAAATTCTCCAAGTTTTTTGGTTTTCGATGGCTTCGCTCGCTCGATCAATAAAAACAATGACATTTCATTAACGCTTTGAATATCTAGTTTCATCCTTTATTCTTCCAATCGAATTGAAATTTAAACTTCAATGGATAAGACACAAAACACTTTATAATGCTATTGTATGGATAATTCGGGATTATTTAGTAAGTTCAAAAGTAATAAATGTAGGTTTATCATCCAATTTGTGCGAGTTACCATCGCAATATCAAAATTGTTGTGGTGAATCCACTTGGACGCGATAACGGTACCTTTCCATGTTTTATAGCTAAACTGAAATAATACTGAAATATCGCCCAAGTCGTAAAGCCATTTTATACGATCAACATAGGCATAGACCAAATAGGTAGGTAAAGTTATGGTCTTGAAGGCATAGCAATGCATTTCGCATGTCGAGCTGAGACGTGCAGTGAAACCCAATGCGTCTGTTTTAGCGACATTCTGAGTTCTGACCCACTTCTCTAGGTAAACTAAAGGGTGGTTTATCAAATATCAAAAGCGAAGACACAACAGATTCAACTTATCTCATTGGACATAGTGGACGTGCGGCTGGAAAGATGATCAAAGCTTACTTTAATCATGCATCGCGAGATCTATGTTCGCGGCGAACCACGACTGGGTTATTATTATGGTTATGTATTCACAAACATTATCCTGGCTCCACACTGGAATTCCCTACGAGTACCATGGTACCAAGACCCAGACTCGGAGCAAATATTTGCAGATCATGCAAACATTTCTCCTGCAGCGGGAACTTTACTGTGCTAAATAATAAAAAATACCTTAGAGAGTGTAAGTGTGGAATGCGCAGTGCGGAAATTAAAATTCGAATGGGATTGTATAAGTTTATGATTATTTAGGGGGAGGGGGGCTCGGGGTCGGCAACGCGTGCATGATGCCTCTGGTATTGCAAGCGCTCATAGGCTACGGTAACCGCTTACCAACAGGTGGGCCGTATGCTTGTTTGCAACCTCAGTTGTATAAAAAAAAAATTAAACTGTCTGTTTATGTTTCTCACTGCTCAAAACAGCGTGATTATTCACATACCTACCAACAGGGCTAGAATAAGGTCCTCCATTTTTTGTAAGGTACAATACATTTTAAAAAGTTATTTTATACTTTCTATTACTTTTATTTCTTCAAACTGAGATATATTAACACATTAGTTTTGACTGGCACTAACGATCCTTCAAAAACCCCCAACCTTCAGTGGATTATTATAGTTATAACACTCTAAACTCTAAATCATAACGTGCCGTGACATTGACAGCGTCACGCAACCACTATCTGACGTGACGCGTGACACGACGTGACGTATCGCATCACGCGCGGAGTGTTTAATCAAGTAGAATTGGATATTAGTGTTCTGTGGTAGAATTTATGTTTGGTAAACGAGAACCTGCCTTTATTGGGATACTTACGTTTATTCCAAATAAAGAATGCCATTTGTTCGACTCGATTTATATTCTAGTTTTAATAGCGACTATCAGAGACAAAAGAAGGTCTATGATGAATTTAGCAAGTGAAATACAAATCATATCAAACTTCGGTTCGGCCGTTTAGACCACGTTCTATTATTCTTACATAGCTGACCGAGCGAGAGGAACTTGGAGGAATCGGCATTGCATGTTTGTGTGTATATTTGTTAGAGCATTGTTAGTAAAGTTTCAATGACAACGTAAGAAGTAACGTTACGTTCAGATAAGATTGGATATTAGTTAAAACATGCTAAGGATGCGATTTTCAAAGTTTATATTAATTGTGCCCCAACTATCGCTATCACCGAAGCACCAACTTTTACCAGACATCGTGAGATCTCAGTTCGGGGTGAACCACTAGTGTAATAAATCTTCTTACAAAATAAGTAAGTAGCTATCTAGTATGATAGGCGAAATAAAACAAAATTTATAACAGATACGTAAAAAGATATCGAACAAAAACCTTTTCAGGCTTGTTATGAAAATGCAGGTAAACAAGCTTTTCAACAATATTTTCGCTGTTCGTACCGTAACGCATACAATTTTGAAGTGCCAAATTCAACGCTTCGGCGATCGAACAAAGCAGTTTTTTAAATCGCTTATCATGAATATGCTATGAAAATACGAGTACTCGACAATATTAGCATTGTAAGGAATGAGATGGAGTTCTTTGTGAGCAAGACAGGCGAGAGGGAGCAACGGCTTTTGTCGGGGAGTTTATAGAAAAATCTTCGAAAAATTCGATAAGACGGACAATAGATGAACGACCTTTGACTCCACTTTATTTGCGTTTGCTTGTAAAATTTTAGTAGCCTGGGGTTATTGCAATTATTTTTATGTAAATTGACAGGCCTCATAGCTCAGTTGGTAGTAACTCTGCCTTCTGCGCTAGAGGTCGTGGTTTCGATTCCCGCACTGGACAAACATTTGTGTGATGAATACAGATGTTTGTTCTGTGTCTGGGTGTTAAATATATATCTATTATGTATATCAGTGTCTGGTACCCATAGCACAGGCTATGCCTAGTTTGGGATCAGCTGACCGTGTGATAGGTCCGGAATATTAAAAAAAAAAACAAACAACATAAAAAAGAAAGTTGTTTTGATTGTCTGATCTTTTTAATATCTTGCACTAAAGGTGCGCTTTTCACTGGGCCCGCACCAGCCCCAATGCACGCAATGCACGCAACGGATTGGATGGAATTACCGGTAAAATTATATTAGAGCTGCTAAATCTCTCCCTGTTTTCAAAAAACTATTGCTTAAACACTTTTTAACTGTTTCATTACAGTAAGTACCTAAATTTTGCCGACGCGCTTATTTAATTGAGTGGGTACATGCAAGTATTATTCTATTGTTTAATAATATATGTATTGGTTATCTAAGTGTCATATTTATTGTATTATTTATATTTTTTTATATTATGCGTATGTATAATTATATAATGTATTCATATTTATATATTATATTTATTTTGTAAGTTCATATTTTCCTGTTTCCTTAGCACCACCGTCCGTCTATCGTTCTCGTAAAATCCAGTCCATCCAAAGGTTGTCTGGAAGAGATCACTCTTAGTGATAAGACCGCCCATTGTATTCCACTATTATTACTTATATTTTGTCGAATTAATTGTGATGTGTTAAATTTTATGTGGCTTACAATAAAGAGTTATCTATCTATCTATCTAAAATGCGTTGGCTGTATTCGTCTAATTAGGATTTTTTTAATTGGTTCTCTCCTGAGTTGACTTCTTCTGTCATCCATCGTCTTTGGCGGCGTGCAATGCACGCGGTGAACTTACCCGTGCGTTCGTCACCGGCACGCACGGCGCTCGCTGCGGGCGGTGTCGATAGTTGTGTGGGTCGGTAAAATTTTAGTAGTACATTTTCGTATGTGTATTTTATTTCATCATCATCATCATTTCAGCCGTACGACGTCCACTGCTGAACATGGCCTCCCCCACAGACAGAGCGAATTCCTATCATGTTGGGGTATTTGCCCATACTCACCACGCAGGGCATGCGGGTTGGCGAGCGCAGTTAGAGCTATCGTTGTTAAAATTTTAATTTTTTAATTTTAATTTTGTTAAAAAGCTTTTTTCCCTTAGTCGCCTCTTACGACATCCGCGGATAGGTAGATATGGAGGTGCCTATTCTTTAGCCGGGGCCACCACGGCATTTTATTTCATACATAAGTATAAACAATACCAAAAACTATATTTATTTATTATTACAAATAAAGTAACAGTACTGACCCACTTTACGTCCATATTTGTTCGATACGGCGACATCCAAAATACAAGTTATAATAAACTGTTTTCATTGCTTTTCCAATAAACAGCGTATCCTGAAATTCAATATCATATTTTCTCAGAAATAGCGATAGGGGACCATTAAGCTGTCGTTAGAGCAATCACTTAGCGGTTAAAAAATGTGTAGTTTTGCCTTATCTTCGGGGCGGGCGACTGATACATATTGTATTGCTTTATTAATTTCCAATATAGATTCATACGTTATCAGTGGATAGATTTTTAGTGAAGTAACTATTTACTTTAGGGTCGAACCAGACGTACCGTATCTTGTTGCGTCTTGCTACGTCTACACTACATTCCGTAACTTCAAGAGAACATTAGCGCAAGATGCAGACTAAACATACGCCTTGCGTGGCGTCGGTATATGCCAAATATGTAATACTAGCTTGTGCCTGCAGCTTCGCTCGCACGGCACGCTGATAAAAAGCCTATGTGCTATTCCATGTACAGAACTAGTACATCTATTCCAAATTTCATCGAAACCAGTTGACAGTTACAGTTATGGCGTGATTGAACCACAAACATCCAAACCTCTTATCAAACTTTCGCATTTATAATAGTAGTAGCTTAAGCCCGCAATAAAGTAGCCTATATAGGTAATGAAAACTATTTATTCCAAGTTTCATAGAAATCGGTTGCGCTGATACGGCGTGATAGAACCATAAACATTCAAACATCCTCACAAACTTTCGCATTTATAATATTAGTAGGATAGAGGATTATAATATTAGTACCTAGGAGAGCAGGATAAGATTGAGATCTACGTACGTAGTCATGCCGGAAGAATTGTATGTAACGCTCGGTATGTATATCAACGCGGCCAAGGCAAGATAATCTACGCAAAATGCGCTAAAAAAAGCAAATCTTTCTCAAAGCAATGTTCATTAAACTTTGTAATCCGGCTCACCCATTGTTTGAGGATCATAACACTAATTTCCACCACAGTGTGGTGTATCATAAATACAGCACTAGGTACTAGAGTGCACAAGCTGCACTTCGCTATTACTAAACAAAGAGTATCACGAACCCCACCCAAAGGACCAGAGTATTCATGAAGTTCCAGTGTTACATCTTCAGTTTCATAATCACGTGCGTTGACACGAAAAGCAGGGTAGAATTAGTTAGTATGACGCTTCAGGTAAATCGTAAAAACAGCGTCATCTCTTCAGAAAAGATCATGAAAATAGCAAGGTATTGTATACTTTAAAAATTTTATAATGTAAAGGTACCTACATAAACATAGCTGATTTTAAATTTAAGACCTCCAATAGCTGTATTTTGTCGGAATGTTTGGGCATGACTCTGATTACCCACCGCAGACATCGTTAAGGATTTCATTTCCTGGAGATCTGAGAGGTTGTCTACCATACTTGGGGTTGTCAACCATGTCTACCATGCTTGTTTTTTTTCGATTTTCGCAATTTGTGCCACATTTAGACCTCAGCGCTCACCGTCTGTGTCGCTTGAGCACTGTAGTCACACAGATTCTGCGGAGATGCGTTTCTAGATCTTAGTTACAATATGTTTAAAGCGACTTGAATGAACGCGAGGTTCGCGGGTCGTTGCGAATTAGCATATGCACATAATTCGCAACATTACGGTGTAAGTGGCGGCCTGTAATATAGAGCAATAAATAACAACTAACTGTTCTCTTGCAACGAAATGTAACAATGCAACGGGAATAGTCAAATTAGAACGAATGTGATCTACTCGTCGGGAGCGCAGTTCTGCATAATTTTATTTGATTATGTTTTGCGTTAGGAGTGCAGTTTATTGCGGAGTTCTGGGCATAGCTGATAACAAACTTGTTGTTCGAAGCACAGTAGCAGAGAGTTGAAATGCAATCATCGATGTTGACTTCTTGATGAAAGAAGTTACTTAATGTTACAGTTTTTTAGAAGTAACAAAGTATGCAATTCAATATGAACTTAAATTTTACTACCATGCTTAAAGAACGAATTCTTGTGAGGGAACACGATAAGGTTCGTAAGCGGGGGGGGCTTGACCCTCTTACTATTGCTAGTTGATGCGGCCCCTACATTGGCTCTGCTCGGGCTGAGCTTTGACCATCATGTTCATCACCATCAGCCAGATGAAGTTCACTGCTGAACATAGGCCTCCCCCAAAGATTGTCAAGACGAACGGTCTTGAGCTTTCTCCATCCGCGCTACTTTCACAATGTCATCGGTCCATCGGGTGTGGGGGCCTTCCAACACTGCGCCGTCTGTACTCAGAACGTATCGTTTAGTCTAACATCATAATCATATCAAATAAAATCTTTTTGGTTTTTAGGCAGACGATGATGACGACCGTTAGCGTCATAATTACGTCACAGACAGTCGCTTCGCATTTGATCACCGAGTACTTTTGTATATATTCCCATTTGATTGATCTGAGGATTGATCGCAATCAATGACTGTCAATCGACGGCGAACGGCACCAAAGAGACACTACGAGCGACGGCAACGCGTGGTGGTTAGGGAACAGTGGCTTGGTAAATTTTATATTATCCTTAAAATACAAGAAACAACTAAAAAACTACCTTTTACTGATGCTGAATTTTATAAAATATGTGTAAGAACTTGGATTTCCGATAAATGCTTCAAGTTCTGTCGAACTCAAGAGTTTTCCAACAAAAGTTATTTTAAGATCACGATAAAGTTGAAAGGAAAAACGAATAAAAAATAGTTTGGATGATCCAAGATGACATTCAAAGATTTTTCTAAGAAACGGTGGCCCGTTTATAACAGGCGTAATATGACGGAAAATTAGGGAAAGTACTAGTGGACATGGAAACAAAATTCAACCACCGACACGATAGGATTTTTCAAAGGCAAATCTTTTTTAGCGATAAGACCGCTCATTGTACATTTATGGTCTTTAGTTTTAGTTTCTGTCTTATTTTGTATTTTTTTAATTTGTATTTGTGTGCAATAAAGCATTTTCATTCATTAATTCATTCATCTTTTCTACCTTTCAGAAAAGATGTAAGTCGGGATTACTTTTTCGGAAATCCTTTCTTAGTGTACCCTTAGACTACCCCTTATCAGTCAGTAAGTCAGCCATTCAGTTCTTAGGCAGTAAGTAACTTAACTATTTTATATATCTTACTACTTTTATAAATGCGAAAGTTTGGATGGATGGATGCTTATTACTGAATCACGCCAGAACAGCTGAACAGATCTGGATGAAATTCGGCACAAATATGTTTTATAGTCTGGAATAGCACATAGGCTAATTTTTATACCCCCGAGGATACCACGCGAGCGAGAAAGCTAGATTAAATATATTTGAGGCTATCCACGCTTACGGGCGTCAAAAGATGTACGCTGCTTCTATAAAACATGAAGCCAGATTATGTATGAGTTTCTCGCGCTGAAAAGTAGGTCAGTATTTTCACATGTACCTATAGTTTGCGACAATCTGAGAATAATCAGATTCCTAGACAACTACCATGAAGTCTTCTGTAGGGCAATATAAAATGTTAATTTACTAGATACGTAGATCGCAAACATCAATTAGGAACATATGTATTAATTACCTCTTGAAGGTTTTTTAATAAACATTTGGCTAAGGAATATTCAACCTGCTATCATGCTCTAATTTAACACGTTAGTAATTAGTTAGTTAATAAATAAAAATTTGTGAGAAAAGCGTTTTTCGGGGTACTTACCCTGCTGTGAAGTGGGGTTGTTTTTCTAATTGCGGTCCCCATGGTGTAAGGCATTGTTAGATAAGACATAGGACGTTTCATTAACATTTATTCGATACATACACACACAGGGATCAAAGTATGCCAAATACTTTGGTCATCCCACTTTCTTCCATTTCACGTGCTAGCCAGTGCTATCTGATGTATATACCAACAGATGCAGGTTGAAATCCATTATCAGTAAAAATGTTAAATAAAACGTTTTGGAAATACCTAATAGAATCGTTTTATCAATTGCGACCAACTTCTAACTTGTTTTGAGCCTCCTTAAGCCTATTTCCGTCGTTCTTCATCAACTAACTCAATCTGAGCCAATACACGAATATATCGGTAAACACTAAACTCTATATCGAATAAAAGTTGCAAAAAAGTGGGTAAAACTTTTCCAATACTAATAAAAGTTGAACATTGTGAACGAGCGGTACGGAGAGTTGAGGCTGTTGCTTACATTAAAAGTGTAAGGCCCAGCATCTATGGATGCGAGTCGAGTGAACGGGCTAGTGTGGACCAAAACACTTTTAGAAAATGCTAAGTTTCCCTAGCTCTACTGCTTGCTACTGCTTGCTGTACAGTAACGAGCTATAACCAATGGCCGCTGCATTTCATAGAGGCGCTTTTCATTTTGTCATCACACGCCCCCGGGTGGGATATATCAAGTCCCGATCCATATTGCATTCCCGGACTGTGCCCTAGCACAGTCCTTACGCTGTTATAACATTTGGTTGTACTCTGTCTGAGTTGGAGGTCGTCGGGGCCCTCCGGTTTATGGTTGGTGGAGATCCTACAGGACGGGTAGAGAGAGAGTGCAAAGTTGTTATTTACAGGAGTATAATATTTACATTAGGTACATAGTTAATTACAGAAAATAGTAGATTTTAGCAAACACGACCAGAGTAAAAGTTAAAAGTAGTCTGAGAGACCGTCGTCCGTCCGAATCAACAATTCATTCCATTGTTCGTCGCTATGCCAACGGAGAGGTATTTGAATTAGGCGGCGACGGAGTGATAGTGGCGGCGTAGCACAGGTTTATGTAAGTCACTCCAATAAAATAAAAGATTAATATTTTTATTCTAGAACAACGAAAGGTTTTATTTTCATATTTAAAAAATAATATAACGTGAGCTCCCATTTGGTAAAATTTCAATGACCTCTTAGGTCAGATGCGAATAGATATTATTTAGTTAGAACATGCTAAAGATGCCATTTATTTATTTATTTATCAACAATATACACACAACTTTACAGTTAGCACCAATGCGCCGTTATATACAAATTTTAATTTAAAAAAAAATCGATAAAAAATAAAAACAGACATAATTATAATAATTTCAAAGTTAATCTTAATGATGCCTCAACGTTCATCAAAGCACAAACTTTTACCTGACATTATGAGATCGCAGTTTAGGGCGAACCACTAGTAATACTGCAGGAGCTTAAGTGCTTTATACCTGCACTTGAGCTCCTACAGAAACGAAAACAATATCAAAGAAAAGCACTAAAAAATATAGGTATCCCAGAATTTTCTAAGTTATTTACCAAAAGAACCGTCCGTTCAGCCAACTTCTAATCTAATCTGGTTATGGATTCAGATCCAATGATTTAGGGGATTTGTGACTCTGCGTGACAGCTCCGCGGCCGGCGATTTGATTAGGCCAATTTGCTGCCTACATCATTTGAATTTCTACGCGACTAATCAATTGATAAATTGATGGGTTAATACGGCCCTGGGTATTATCGGAATGGTTGCATACTAGCAATGAGATTAATAGTACAAATACCCTGGTTCAGTGACCGATGTTTGACTAAGCCAACTAAAAACAAAGGGATGGCTTTACAACCAGTGAACGCATATCTTTATCATCATCATCAGCCAGAAGTCCATTGCTGGGCTGGGCAGGGATTAGGTACAGTCAAGAGCCTATTTCTACATTTGTAGTGAGTTTCATTACAATATGGAAGAAATAATAAAGAAATGTGAAAAATTCAGGATCTCAAAAGGCGCAAATATGTTAGTCTTGATAGGGCTTCGTCATATCTTCTCGTCGCAGATACCGCAGAGCCTCAAGACGAAAGTCTACAATCAGTGCGTGTTGCCAGTGATGACATATGGCACTCAGACTTGGTCGTTAACTATAGGCCTCATATACCAGCTCAAAGTCGCGCAACGGGCTATGGAGAGAGCTATGCTCGGAGTTTCACTACGTGATAAGATCCGAAATGAGGAAATCCGTAGAAGAACCAAGGTCACCGACATAGCTTTCAGAATTAGCAAGTTGAAGTGGCAGTGGGCAGGCCATATAGCTCGCAGAATCGACAACCGTTGGGGAGTAAAGGTTCTCGAATAGCGACCACGAACCGGGGGACGCAGTTTTGGAAGGCCCCCCACCCGATGGACCGACGACATTGTGAAAGTTGCGGGAAGTCGGTGGATGGAGAAGGCTCAAGACCGTTCGTCATGGAACTCTTTGGGGGAGGCCTATATCCAGCAGTGGACTTCTACAGGTTGATGATGATGATGATGATGATGATAGGGCCTACGTATTTGAGCCTTTTGGGGTTGAGACCCTGGGTCCGTGGGGAAACGGGGCCCAAGAGCTGGCTCTCATTTGGCCCAGCGAATTAGCATTGCCAATCAGCGTGGCAATTCCGCCAGCGTCTTGGGGACGCTTCCGACTGGTAGTGATCTGGATTAGTTGAGCTATCTATAGATCGTTTGTAACGGTCTTTAGATGGCTCAACCGTTTCTTGTGTATTTCGTATATATTAACTTGTATTAGTTTTAAGTTTATTTCTGTAAACAATGATAAATCCATCGAACGTCCAATAAATTCCCCGCCAGTAAAAACAATGCATTACGCGCATCGAAGCATTGCACTCAAAAGCAGTTGTTCCAGTCTCGACTGAAATACGTAAGGAAATCTAGCTCGGATAATAAAAGATTGCCATCCATTCTTAGTTTATGTAACTCAGCAGTTTTGAAAAAAGACCTCGCTTTGAGCTGTTTGCTAGAGTTGTAGTTTAAACCGAATGTGAAAGCCGAAAAAGTGCGACGACGGAAGACCAGCGCTTCGGTATGAGCTGCTCTGCCCTAGCACACGCTTGGTAGTGGCCGTTTTTGTTACCTTTAAATGATTTTCATTTTATATTCATCATCTTCCTGCCCTTATCCCACATCATGTGGGGTCGGCACAACATGTATTCTTCTTCCATTTCCCTCTATCAGTCGTCATCTCATTAATGGAACCGCTGCAACTTCGTACGCGTGTTCAAGTATGTTCCTACCTTGAATCTTGTCACTTTGTACTTTTGAGATCTTGATTTTCCGACCCCGTGTTACGTGTGCACGGAAGCCTCAGGACTCCAGCCCGACTTGCACATGACCGTCTTTATTTCAAATTAGAATTTTCCTCAAAAATGAACTCTTAGGCTCGTATTCAGAGGCATGACTCAAGCATAGATTTAATCACAGATCAGCTGAACTCTACTTAAGTATTGAATCTCTTCTCAAACATAGCTTTTATTCAAGAATGGTACTTAAACTACTCTCAGCTGAATCGAGTCTCAAATCTGTACTCAAATGTTCTCGTTTAAATTTGATTTATTTATAATTTTAGATCCGTTTTACGCAGAAATTCAAACAGCCAGGGTGGAAATAGAACAGAACTATAAAGTGAAGTATAAATATGTATCAAAGTAAGTGTAATGGAACGAAACTGTCATTTGATTAATGTCTAATCAAATCTAAATTCAAGGACCGATTTCGTCTGATTGACGTTTCAGAACAAGCATTTACTCAGGTGAACTGTGATCATTGAATCTATACATAAGTACTGTTCAAGAATTATAATCTCGACTCAAATCGAGATTTAAATACAGATCAACGCTTGAGTCTTGTCTCTGAATACGAGCCTCGGTAATTACTTTTAATTAGTCTGTGGTATAGCCACGGAATAAATTAGTGCGATGTTGTCTCAGATTAGAAAACAGTTACTTATGACCAAAGCCAAGCGGCGATTTTTCATCCGACTTGATTTACAAATACTGAGTTTTCAGCATGAAACGTTGTTTTTATCAAATCGTAGGCCGAATGTGTGGTTCGATTCATTTCAATTCCATCGAGAACTTTGTACATCACTGAGACCTCCTTTGTATCGATCCATCGGTATTATGAATGAAGTCCGCGATAACCGTAGCGATGTGAGTAGATATCATTGTCCGAGCAAAAGAAGGGGAATGTTACATTGTTTACGGGAATAATGGATTATTCCTTGGGCTTTGATTTTCCTCTTCTATTTTAATGTCTTTCATTCATTGCCTTATCTTTCCTATTGTTATGGCAGATAAGAAAGTTTTTACATGAAAGAATCTGAAGGGCTATTGGTCTTCAATACTGCGAGACTGCTAGCCCTTCAAGATCCTCCTGCTTTTTGACCATATTGTTCCTCAATGAGAACAGTTTTGTTATGAAACAGGAGGGTTACATTTTTTGCTTGTTTTGATTTAAAAAAAAATACATTTATTGCCTTTAAATTGGTACAAATATTAAAAAAGAGCAGGATACACAAAATGGTTTTAAATTTACCCCCCTCGGATAGATAGTCACCGAGAGATTAGGTATAAGCGGGTTACATAATTATTAGATATGTATTTATTAAAATAATAGGCTCACGACTTTTATCCCCAAGCATGGTAGGGAATCTCTAAAATCTCCAGGAGATCAGATCCTTAAAGATATCTAAGGAGAGTCAAAGGCACGTCCAAACATCTTGGAACATGCCCACATTTTTAATGCGCTTTAAATATTTTCGTACAGAAAAAACACATTGGCGCACAACCTGGTTCGAACCCAAGACCTTCGGATCATAATTCGTGGTACCTCCCGCTAGGCCAACGTGGCTTAGAGTACTTACAAAGGGAAAGTATTTGTCAAACGAAAAAATATGATGCAATCTCAAGAACCGATAATATCCCTTTAATCCCTTGAAATCTTAAATACTATATTATACACCCTCGTTCATACAAAGTTCCATAATTACCTATAGCTTATTATAATTTGAAGCGTCTCGGCGAAACTTGAGGTTTCACTTCCAGCGTTATCTGAAGCCAACTTTATAATCGATCAGAGACGAAGTTAATCGCGCCACTTGCGTTACGCGCGCTCAGAACCGCCTTTTAGGATAGGCCACGGCGTTTACAGCTGATTTTTAATGTTTACTTTATTTATTTATTGAGAATAATAACAAAACTTGTTTACACACTTGGAAATAGAGATGGGTCGTAGTTGCTATTTCGCGTACAAGGTCTATAACGTACCGTATCTTATTAAAACCAGGTACTACATACTTGAAGGTATGTACTTAGACCACGCGAGTCCACTGCGCAAGTCCACAGCGCAAGTCCACCGCTTACCCAAGGACGCGCCGCGCCGCGAGACGAACGGTCGGGTTGCGAAGTACGAGTAAGGCACGGGGGACATGCGCGCCGCACCCGAAATTTTATAAGACATCTAAGTATCATGAAGTCGTATAAGGTACGCGTAGTTTGATGCGAGAACCTGGTTTAAAAACCTGTATGCGTATACGAACCACCTCTACTTAAAAAGCCCATAATAGGGTTGTCTGAAGCGCGTACAGTCCTCCCTAAGTAAGTAATTAGTATTTAAAAAAAAATACAGCCGTCTTGAGAACCTCCTCCTTTTTGAAGTCGTTTAAAAATCTTTATAGTGTAGGCTTAATCTAGGTACATCAACTTGTAAAACTCAACTACATTAATAGATATTATGTAGCTTATTCCTCTACTCCTTAATTTAGTAGCCACATCTTCAGTGGCCGGTTGTCGAGCAAGCTATAAGTGCTCCTGACACGATACCGCTGAATTAACTTCTGATAAATATCAGTTCTAAAAGCTGAACGGAAATGTCAGCCATTTGGAGACTTAACAATACCTACTTAGTTAAGATGAGGCTTGAAATCCAACTCCCAACTATTTTAATTACACCTCATGTTTATTGGCCAAATAATCGTTATAAATGCAAACAAAAATAAATGCATGTTTGTTACAACGAAATTGAATTATCGAAATGCGGTGCACATTTTGTTCAAATATTTGTATGGAATTTAGAATCGAAACAAAATTAATTTTCACGTTTATTTCAATATTTTGAATTGTGATTGAAACTCAGTAGTCTAATCAATCTATATTTCTAGGTAAATACTTTTATTGCCTATCAATATTGAAAAATGTGCATGCCCATGAGCATATAATGTTTTAAACCAGCGTATTCAAACCCGCACTTCGCCAGGTATCGGCAATGCGAAACCAACGACGCCATGGAACGAATGACGCTACAATGAAATTATGTTGCTCTTGGTGATCATAAAAAATCAAATCTAATTTATTTCTTATCGAATTGGTTACATCAAATTTTTGTATGATATTATAATAAATAAATAATAAAAAACGTATATTGTAGCACAAAGATTGAAACGAATGACGCTACAATGAAAATTTTGAGTAAATCTAATATTTGAAATAAAATATAAATTTACCTAAGGTAGGTAAAAATTTTCATTGTAGCGTCATTCGTTTCCATCTTTGTGCTACAATATACGTTTTTTATTATTTATTTATTATAATATCATACAAAAATTTAATGTAACCAATTCGATAAGAAATACACACACACATACACATATATATAATATTAGTTTTGTGTCAAATCAGTGACGGTCGTAATTAATAAATGTATTAGCTAAAAAAATTAAATCCTTTATTGGCTTTAAGTAAAGTGAATTAGTTAAGTTGTACCATATTATCTAAGAGCTGTGGATTTTGTTTCATTAATAAAATAAAATAAAATAAATAAATTAGATTTGATTTTTAATGATCACCAAGAGCAACATAATTCTGTAGGGTACAAATATGTATAGTGTAGCGTGTCGGCTGCTCGGGAAGCCTATGTTCCCGCGCACCCGACGCGAGAGGAGCGGGTTCAACTTTCGCTGTCTCAATCAAATGATTGTACCAGCATATAATATTCTATGGCTCGTATTCAGAGACACGACTCAAACTTAGATTTAATCACAGATCAGCTGAACTCTATTTAAGTACTGAATCTCTTCTCAAACATAACTTTTATTCAAGAACGGTACTTAAACTACTCTCAGTTGAATCCAGTCTCAAATCTGTACTCAAATGTTCTCGATATCTTGATTTATTTATAATTTTAGATTCGTTTTACGCAGAAATTCAAACAGCCAGCCGGGTGGAAATAGAACAGAACTATAAAGTGAAGTATAAATATGCATCAAAGTACGTGTAACGGAACGAAAATGTCATTTGATTAATGTCTAATCAAATCTAAACTCAAGAACCGATTTCGTCTGATTGACGTTTCAGAATAAGCATTTACTCAGGTGAACTGTGATCATTGAATCTATACATAAATACTGTTCAAGAATTAGAATCTCGACTCAAATCGAGATTTAAGTACAGATCAATGCTTGAGTCTTGTCTCTGAATACGAGCCTATCTGGCACATTATTGACAATGTTATACTTTGTATGGTACGCGCATAAGTTAACAAGATGTGGGTAGGGGTGGTACTTTCCGCGGTATTTTGGCGAGCACACGGTGCCACCACACAGTAAAACACACGACGCAGTTCTCTATCTCTTAACATTGTATTTTATATTTCTTTTCCTACACTGTTAGAACCAATTACGCGAAGAAGTGTTTAGAATGATTTGTTCAAGTTTTGCTTTTTTAATTGGGTTTTTCATTTATGTAAGAATTAACAAACAATCGCCTGTTGGTCAAGTGGGAGGTACCTCGACTTTCTATCTGAAGGTCATGGGCTTGGATCGCAGCAAAACATCGTTAGGAAACCCGTTGCTAAGTCAGCTTCATATGTATTGTATTGACCATGTCTGTCCTGTGGATAAGGTCGACTAGGCTGAGAGCATGGTATAGGTGCTGGGTGCTGGGTAAATTGAAAGTACAAAAATGTACAGTACAAAAAAAAGAAGCTTGCGTGAACCTCTGGTATTGCAAACGTTTATAGGCAACGGTAACAACTTACGAACACCGTACGTGGACCGTAAGCTTGTTTGCCACCTTAGTTGTATAAAAAGCAATAGCCGTCCTACAACCAATATGGTGATCATGATGATGAGCAATGTATTCACAGAGCCAAAAAGCTACATCAATGTAAATGATTCACTGCTTGTAGGATGAAAGCTACGCGTATTTACATAATAATTGTCAAACATGTATACAAATAAATTTTGCGGTTGCGCTCAAACACATGTTGGTTATTGCCTGTAGCTTGGAAGTCTGACTTCTGTGTTCACAGTGATTGTGTGCATTCCGTTTTAGTGAGCACGTACTAGCCAAATTCTGTACAAATTCAAGACAAAAGTAATTTTGTTACTGTTTAAAACGAGCAATTAGTTTCGTAGAGTGTCTACGGTGTTGTCTACGCCGCGCCGTTGGCACCTACGAAGCTGGGAACTACAACATTCCTTCAAATCAATATGGTACTAGACATTTCGAAAAATGAATTTCACTCACTTTAAATTATGTCAATGTGCGCACCGACAAAGTTTCGATACGTCTAGAGAATTCATCAAACCCATTTTTCAAAATGTCTAACAGTACAAATCACATACACACATCACAAATAGCTTTCTAATTGACAGGCCTCATAGCTCAGTCGGTTGTAACTCTGCCTTCTGCGCTGGAGGTCGCGAGTTCGATTCCCACACTGGACAGGCATTTGTGACTAACACAGATGTTTGTTCTGTGTCTGGGTGTTAAATATATATCTATTATGTATATCAGTCTCTGGTACCCATAGTACAGGCTATGCCTAGTTCGGGATCAGTTGACCGTGTGTGATATATCCGGAATATTATGCCTAGTTTGGGATCAGTTGACCGTGTGTAATATGTCCTGAATATTTATTTATTTTATTTATATTGGCCTTGGCTTGGGATATCGTTTAGGCATATCGAAAACTTAGAAGAGGTTTTATTCAATAGACGTAATGGTTGACAAATACGCCGCGAATAAGCAACGCAATTTGTTCGTAAAATAAAAGTAACTACGATTTCCCTGAATGGTTCATTTTAAATGTCCCTGCAGATAAAATAGGATAAAAGATAATGAAAATGTATTCCCAAAATATGATACACATGTTAATTGGTAGATTTTGTAAGACAGTAGTTTCATAGACCAAGTTTTGAGTAGACGTTGAGGCATAAACTATAGGCATGTAAGCTTGTATCTTGGGTCTCAGGAGTACGGTTACCGTACTTTCTGTATGTGTTTGACATAATAGGGTTAGTATCAGCGGACGTGTGTTGGTTAATTTATACTAAGGAACATATAAATAAAAAAGAAAATACAAAGAAATGAAAATGGGACAGTGCAGATAGTAGCTAGCTAGATAGTCCTTAGAATATGTATTAGAAGCAACCATCCGATGATTAATAGCTGCGAATATGCAAACCGCCTGCATGTGTCAACGTCTGTGTCAGCTGTAAGTTATGCTAGCTATTGTGTTTACATCGTACAGTCTGCATCAGGCGTTGATGGCTTTTTCAGAGCTTCCTTTCGAGGTTTTCCCACTAACCTACAACATGAAGGGCTTCAAGAAAAATACAAAAAGATTTCCCCAGGCCAGGCAACGCATCAGCAATGCTACAGGTGTTGCAGATGTCGATAGGCGACGGTAACAGCTTACCATCAGGTGGGCCGTAGACGTGTTTGCATCCGTATAACTTCGAAACTTTTATACTTTCTGTCTTGTTCAATTCCAAAGCACTTTTTCATAGAAACAGGTGAACTACGAACTGTGAATAAAAAGTCAGTGACAGACCAACTAACTGCATTACAATTTAATTTTGTGTTTTCCCGCTATTACGGATGTTAGAAAGCGACTTTAGCCTGCACCCAATAGCTTCTAGCAACCTTTATAAGATCGTCTAGTGGGGGGCCGCTACACACTGAGATTTCTGGTTCGTTGTCTTTAGAACTTTTCTTCGAGCTAAAATATTTTTTGTATATTTGTTAGAGCATATCTTTCGAACCGTGCGTCGTCACCCCGATCAGCAAGGGGTTGCTATGATATACGGGTAAAAAGAGCGTTTAAAAAGATTAATAAAAATACATAAAGTGGGGTGTCATATGAAAGAACTTTGTTCATACATTCCAAAACTATTTCTATTTTTATTCTTGGTGTGCGATTTAGTGGACTGTATTTTTAATTAAGCTAGAGTTACGACAAAAGACACGATAGGGTTGAGTGCATACAAATTGGTATCCTGCGAAACGACAAAATTATGTGTGTGTTGTAGCAAAGATGTTCCACGTACCTGGATTCTCCGTTGGCGTAGTTCCCCGAAATTGACTTGGCGCGCAAGGTTCGGTGCTTCAGTTCAAGTCGAAATATCCCTTTAGACACGTCAGGTACTTACGGCACGTCGAACAACTCCGGGAACGGTCACGAAGTGGTGGTGGAAGATTCTTGCTAATAACACACTTGGACACAATTTGATGCACTGTTGACTAGAGTCTTGGCAATATGGTTTTTTTAATGCAACGAAAATAGTTACATTTAAAAACCAATAATGTGTGCTCCCATTTGCTGAATGATTGTGCCTCAATGATCATCAAAGCACCAACTTCTACCGGGCATCGCGAGATCTCAGTTAGGGGCAAACCACTAGTATAATACGAATACCTAATATACCTAAATCGTTATCTACGTGCAGTTGGATTGTTAATTTAACACAACTGCGCTCCGCTCATGTGCAACGCGCTTTGTTGCAACACCTGTCACTATGAGAGCCAAAAATTAACTTGTTCCCTAACAAACGTATGCTTTTTACTTAGATACTACCTAGGTACCTAACTAATGTAATGCAACTGTTCTGTTTTTGTTTGGACTTTTTTTATATTTTTTTGTTGTCAACAGATATTTAATTCTAGTACTACTGATAGGCATTGTTTAAGTGTTCCTATGCGGACCACAGAAAAGAGGGGACTCTCCTAACACAGGTTATTGCAACTTAAAAGAAAAGTTCCCAAACCATGTAACACAACACCTTGTTTGGAACAATAAACAATATTTAGATTTTTTTGATTTTTGATTTTAACATTGAGTAAGAACAGGACAAAGTTTTAAGTCGCTTTTACTCGGGCCACCTCACAGACACAGACCTGTAGAGAAGTGAGAAAAGTTGCTAGTTTTATCATTTTATTCAGTTTTAGCAATTACACTGTATGCAGTAGGAGGGTTTTATTTCTTTTGCCACTATGTGTAATGGGAGAAGTAACGAAGTTAAGAAGTTAGGGATGTTCACTTTTATGTATTACTGTAATGCATTGGTAAGAGAATTTTTAACGGCAACTTTAGTAGGTTTAATTGAAAAATGAACCATCGTATCAGCACGAGACAAGACTTTCGACTAGCAATCTTACTTTCACATTCTGTTTCATATTAAATAGACAAACAAATACCTAGTACTATTCCGCTAATCCATTCCTCATAATGTCAACAAAATGCAGACGTTAGCACTTCCCGCACCGCCCGCGATAAAAAGCCGTGCAAAGCGTACTTACGTGCAGTAGGCACAAACATAAGAATTAAACACCCACGAAGCATCATCAAGAAGAACACAGGAGGTATCATCACTCGCTTACCCTGTAACAATGTAAATCCGAAACGTGATGTGTAAGTAGACTGCATGGTTTTTTATTGCGGGTGTTGTGGGCAAGTATGTTGTTGAGCTTTTGAAGAAACGATTAGCGGAATAGTGCTAGATATTTGCTTGCCTATTTAATATCTCAGAATGGATTTCCGCAAAGTAACGCCTGAATCAATTTACATTATATTTGTTTTTTTCACACATACCAAGGATCGGAAACAAAAATCCAATTTTAACGCGAAAAAAGCAGATGAAATATGATAATAACATTATGTAGATGCCAATTTAAACGCGACCCGAAATCAAGCCATGTTTGCAGCGCTAATGGGTGTACGGATTGTACAGTACACGCCAGTTCTATACGCACACATCAAAGCATAGGCCTTTTTATCTATAAGTGTTCGTTTAAGTAGCGTCGGTTATCGAGGTGAGGCATTTACGAAAATGGTTGGTTGGGCCGATATGGTAGCGATAGCTACGACCGCATATTTCGCAAACTAATTGTATCGCTGGTTCAGTAGGAGGAAAAGCGGAGCGTTGGTGACGTAAATCGCGTTTAACACTCCTTGGAGAAATAAACGCACAGCTAAGCGTTGATTTCAGTTGTATTCCTGATTTATCATTGACTGGATTTATTTAAACGTGGTTGCGCATCTAAACTCAAGAAAAGAAAAAAATGTAAACTCATTTACTTAAAAAAACAACTTAAATGTGACTCTATTATGAGACTCACTTATGCCGCACGGCTGGTGGACCTCTTTAGGTTGCATCAGTTGCGTCAAGACAAACGTGTACGACGCGCCGTGGCTGACGTGACCAAATATATATTATTGAAAAGCTTGTGACAGACGCGGCTGGCCGACGTCAGTGCTCTAACGCCATAATGTGCCATTTTCTTCTTAGGGTGCCTGACAGCGATGATTGGACGTTCATACATTTTCATCAAGGTTAAGTACTGTCGCGTCAACCGGTGCGCGTTCGGCCGCTCGCGTCTTTCGCAACTGACAACATTTTGGCGATGAGAATAGCAATAAAGTACTAAACGCGTGGTCGCAAGCCGCATACTCCAGTTACAATGACGCCTATCCATCAGCCGTGACAAATTGTCGGCGAAATATTTTCACTTCCATAATGTCATTCTCCGCGGCTCGCACGTCAAAGGTACTATAATTGTGGAGTGTGATGCCGCTACCTGTCCCGTAGGGGCAGACTCGTAGCGGATAGCGATTTCAATGAATAATAGAAAGCAGTAATTAGGATGGCTTATTGCCATTGTGTAAGATCCGAAATGAGGAAATCCGTAGAAGAACCAAGGTCACCATGCCGGTGACCTTGGTTCTCAGCTCTCAGAATTAGCAAGTTGAAGTGGCAGTGGCCTTATAGCTCGCAGAACCGACAACTTTTGGGGGGGAAAGGTTCTCGAATTGCGACTACAAACCTGGCGACGCAGTGCGGGAAGTACCGACGTCATTGTGAAGGTTGCGGGCAGTCGGTAGATGGAAAAGGACCAAGACCGTTCGTCGTGGAACTCTTTGGGGGAGGCCTATGTCCAGCAGTGGACTTCTACAGGCTGATGATGATGAAGATTGCGATTGTTTGGAACAAAGCCAATGTCACCAGGACACAATGACTTATACGTAATACAATGCGTGCATACACTGCTGTGCGTTTACAGGGCTTACGTGCCCGTTATGTAAGGAAGCCTCCACATTAGCAAATGCGCAGCGAATGTGCCGCTCGAGCGCTTACTGCAACAGCTCGCGAGCGATTTTTTTATTTATACAACTATGGTGACAAACAAGCAAACGGCCCACTTATTGGCAAGTGGTTACCGCAGCCTATGGATGCTTGCAATGCCACTTAAGAACAGATTACATCACAAAAAGAGCGCGTGCAGCCCCCGAACTATTGTAGTAACTGCGCGCGAGCGGCGCATTTTCCAATGTAGACGCAACCAAGCCGTGCACTTAGTCTTTCAAATTGTTTATTTGCATAACTATTACTAGGTTCGTTTGTTCTGTGTTTGACGGATAGCATAACATAGAGAAGATCAAAACATACACGGGTCTTTATCACGTTGCTTAAAGTATCTTGCGTGCTCTTTTAAAACATGATTCTAATCGCTACAACTAAGACCACGATGGTTGTAGTTCACATTTAAAATGAACTCTTTCGACGCGTTCACAAAGCCAATGTTTGTTAGCACACTCTTTGTACAATTAGCAAAACATTTCAACTGTTCTGATGTTGGACAGTGGACCCACGCTTCACGGACTGGACGTTTTGATGTGGAAATGGAACTATATTATTAAAACTGTTTTAATGGTTTTGACATAGGTACGAGTATGCTTTGTTCATTACTTATATTGTAAGTATGATAAGTTGATAGTAATAACGTGATTTCCATTTCGAAAAGTTTCAAGAAAAGATCTGGATCAGTTGAGCTATCTATAGATCGTTTGGAAAGGTCTTTAGATGGCTCAACTGTTTGTTGTGTATTTTGTAAATATTAACTTGTATTAGTTTTAAGTTTCTTTCTGTATATAAAAGATGTAAAAAGTTTCAATGTAGTAATTTCGTAGCTCAGGTAACATTGGTTATTATTATTGGTTGATATAAATCAGAACGTACTATAGGTGCGATTTTCAAAGTTTTTTCTTATTTGTGCCAGGACGATCGTCGAACCACATACTTTTGCCGGACAACGCGAGATCTCAGTTTGGAGCGAATCACTAGTTATGCTAAAACACCGTATAGTCGAACCTGTTACCAAAGGCCTTCGATTGTTCAAACTTAGACTTCTTGAATACATCCGGTAGTACTATCCTCTAATTTACAGGTAAAAGTCCTATTCAAACTGCTTGCGATATGCTCCATAAAATTTACTTGATAATGATCCTTACGTCTGCTAAATAAAGTCAATTTTGAGTTTGACTATTAAGGGCTTGCGATATCGTTGAATTGACTTTGATTAGTTTGAAATAGATTTAAAACATATTTAGGATGCCTATCGCACGCCATTTGAACACAGTGTAATAGAGGTCATTGATTCGGAAGACCCTTTCGCATTGATCAAAATAAAAGTTTAATTTAGCTGAAGATCCAATAAATCGCGTTTAAAGTCTTCCCGCTCTTAGTTTTACATTTATTTGCAGTGTCGTAACTTTTTATTTTTATTAAAATTTACAGGAACTAGTCGGGTTTTTATTTTCCTGTGTTTAGTTGTGTTGTTAAAGAAGAATAGAAAGGAGCATACTTGGATTCTTCTTCTTCTTCTCGAGTCAAGGACTCTTTCAAACTCTACTCGACCAATATGTAGCAACCTCGATGGCCCTTTCCGTTGCCTCATTTAGGTCCTCCCAAGTGCAGGTGGCCGCGCACAGTGGACAGGAAAGCAGGTGCCGCATGTCCTGTACGGGGGCTCCGCACTCGCACTGTACTCTAGACGAGTCAATTATACCCCATGTAGCCAGGTTTTTTCTGCAGCGGCCAACATGGGACCGGAGTCGGTTTAAGGATCTCCGTATTGGCCACTGCAAGTCATGTCCAGGCGGTAGGTGCTCTGCTGGGGTAATAGATTTTGGAGGGGGAGGATGAGAGTTCCTCCCACAGCTCACATCTCGTTTCTTTCACACTTGGATTCACCAGGTTAGACAAAAAACGAGCCACAACCTTATGAAAAATAGCAACGTTAGCTGAAACTAGGATCAAAACAATTAAGTGGAGGTGCGCAGGTCACATGCTCAGGGAGCAAACACCAAAATGGACCAAGGCATTAACAACCTGGACCCACCGACAAAAAGAAAAAGAGGCAGACAGCTCAAAAAGATGGTCAGATGGCATAAAAAAATCACTGGCCCACTTTGATCAAGACTGGCTGGACTGGAGATAGAGTAGGATGGAAAAAGCTGGAGGAGGCCTTGGTGTCATAGACAAGCTAGATTATAAGTGAATTAAAATTTGTGCAATAATACTATGTAAACTGTGTGTAGCAATAAAGGCTTTAAAACTGAACATAATATTGCAAATAAAATATAATCCTTTGCAATCAAAACTTGCAATGTAACAAAGCAAGTATCCATGTAAACGTGCAGCAAAAAAAATATTAAAAAGCTTTCCTTTCAAACAGGAAAAACTAGTTTTTAATTTAATTCACCGTCAAGTGACTGGCTTGCAAGTGAAAAAATTGAGTTGCGGGTAACCACGGGGTTTCTGTTAAAACAACGAGTAATCTAACTTAATTAACTTCTGCTCGCCAAGGCGAGGGATTCTTTAAAACCAACGCTTCTTGTAGAGAACACGCTTTTTAATTGTTACTCCGCAAATGGATTAAAATAAAAACTGCAATCGCTATCCAGCAGTGATGTCACGTTCTTTTAGGGTTCCATACCATATTTTGAAAATATTGAACCTTTATAAGATCACTTTGTTATTCGTCTGTGTCTGACTGACTGTCAAGATCCTTTTTCGGGTACGGCTAAATGCATCAACTCGAAATTTAACGCGTTTTGTCTGCGTTTACAAAGAAAGAATGAAAAAGAATGAGAAAGAATGCTCTTATTCTAAGCTCTAGCTCTATGTTCGTTTGGTTTAACCCGGCCTTTACTTAAATGCAATGTTGAAAATTATTACCTCGCTATGTAAAACAAAGTTTTATGTCAAAGCTTACCACGCAACCACAATTTGATCTTCATGTCTCTATCGTCGAACTTTCTAAGCCAAGAAAGTGGGTACTTTTACAATATTTTTCGCGTATATTTGAACAGCAACTCATAAAACTTGACTTAGACTACTTAGCCACTCCACGGATATTGCTGGCGATATTGAATCCAGCATGCACCCCAGTATTTGGAGATCACTTCAAGTCACACGTATGAAAACGTTGACGAAATTGAACGTTGGGAGGGAGAATTTTATTTTGGAAAGTATTTTAGACTAGCTGTTACCCGCAACTTCGTCCGCATTTATAATATGAAAACCAGTACCTCATAATTGAAACCCCTAACTTTGCCCCCTTTAAGGATGATTTTGCGAAAACGCTGAAACAATGCTGTAGTTATTTCTTTCTTAACAAAAGCCTAAATATGCATTTTTAGATCCCTTTTTGAGGAATTATTGGATAGCCCATATATAATAATAATAATAAATATTCCGGACATATCACACACGGTCAACTGATCCCAAACTAGGCATAGCCTGTACTATGGGTACCAGAGACTGACATACATAATATATATATATATACATAAATACTTATATACATATATATACTTTACCCCTAAAATAATCTTGAATGGGTGAACCCTTAAGGCGCTACACAAATCATAATAAAATGTCGAGTGGGCGGAGTGAAGAAAGTGACAGCGCTATGTACTATAATTGAATGCGGAAAGAGATAGCAAGCGTTAGAAGGCGCTCGAAAGTAATCGACGTAAGCGAAATATTAGAAAATATCGATTATCTTAAAAACTATCTATTTTTTTTTAGTGTCTTGGATTTAGGTACCCAATGCTATTGTCTAACACAATTTAAAAAAAAAGTTATTTTTGTTAGATAGTCTCAGAGTATTTTCAAAAAAACTGTTGCAGAGGACCCAACTTTAAAAAATTAATCTATCGAGAAAAGTTTTACCAATTGCGATTCTGTCTTGGATTTACGTAAATAAAATGCTCAAGTTATCTTTGTCATAAAAATCAAAACGGTGCGTTTTGTGGTCATCGAGAAAAAACAATTCAAAAATCATAAAACAATTAAACCCTCACCTTAAGATTATTTATTGAAACAAAAGATAGCCTATGTTCCTCCCCGGGATATAATCTATCTCCTTGACAAATTTAATTACGATCCTTTCAGCTGTTTTGTCGTGAAAATGTAACAAACAAACAAACAGAGCTACTTTCGCATTTATAATATTAGTTTGGATATGAGGTTCGAATCGGCCAGGAAATTCCTTTGTTGTGTATCAGTATTTTTTGTTGATGGATGGATTGTGTGAAAGACCACATAGTGAATACTGACATGGTGGCTGATGAAGGAGAATGGAAGAGAAAAACATTTTTTTATACAACTCTAGTGCCAAATAAGCTTTTGAGTTCATAGGCTTCGGTATCTACTTAACAACAGGTGGTCGCTGTTGTTAAGTAGATACCGAAGCCTATGAACGTATATTGTGCCGACTCCACATGAAGTGCGATAATGGCAGAGATTATGATGATGACGATGACCGAACTAGATATTTCCGGTTGGTAGCCTGAATTCGCTTTGGTTTCCAGGGAGGAAATAGAAGAACACGTTTGTATGAAAATGCGACCACTCTACTTCTACAAATACTTAAGATAAAAGTAGAGTATTTTTTTGCTACTACTATCTATCCTAGCAGTACTAACGACTATTGTACTTTGCACCTTATCTTCCATTGTAATGCACAATGTAAAAATAACCAATCACGTTAAGTGCTGAGGTGTTACAAAAACATTAAAATACAGGTGCGCAGTATAAAATTAACGGATCAAGCAGTAGAGATACTCCTACTACTAGAGAGCAACAGAGACTATTTTAACAAGAAAAATTGAGTTAGTGATATTATAAGGAGATTGTGTAGTGTTCCAGAGGCATCTTACTGTTTACAGTAATAGAATCGGAGAAGTCGTTTTTCATTATGATATTTCCATCACCGCGCTGCCGCCGCGCGCTTTACATACATATTTATAAATAAATAAATAAATATTCCGGACATATTCACACGGTCAACTGATCCCAAACTAGGCATGGCCTGTACTATGGTTACCAGAGACTGATATATATAATAGATAAATATTTAACACCCAGACACAGAACAAACATCTGTGTTTATCACACAAATGTTTGTCCAGTGCGGGGATCGATACTGAGCTATGAGGTCAGTCAATTCATATGCTTGAGTTTACCACTCAAGTATAACACTTTTTTCGATGATATTTTTTCATTTTATTGATAGAAAAGCCCCTTACGGAATAATGGACTAGTCACAAATTATGTTGTTGAATAACAAACTGAGATTTATAAAAACAGAATAGAGCCATATAAATGGTTATTAGATGCGACTCGAGATCGGCAGTGTTTTCAGTCTTAATTTATTAAAGATAAAGATAAAGATCATTTATTTGCTTAAACATATGTACAGTGGATGACAAAACTTGTAGGTGGTTCAACATGCTTGACCGGCGACGATATGCAAATTTAGAGAGATGGCATGCAAAAAATTATTATAGTAATAACTTAAATTAACTAAGTGAACAGTCAATTAATAAAAAACAAGAACATATATTAATCATTAGCAAAAAGTCAACACAACTATAAAATTCAAATAATAATAAAAATCTCAACAAAATTTAAAATCAATGTCCAAATAGTTTAAAATAGTATCGTAATAATATTAGTAATAATAGAAAATCAAGTAAAATTAAAATTGTCATTTAAAAATTCGTCGATTTTATAATAGCATTTATCACATAACATTTTTTAAATTTTGTCTTAAACAGATTTTCATTTAGCTCTTTAAAGACCTTCGGTATTTTATTATAAATAATAGGTGCCATACAGACTACACTCTTGCGCAACAACGCAGTTTTTTATTTTTAGTTTATTTACTGTTTCTTACCTATACTGTGCCACCTGTCACGTGACGTATTACCGACTGTGTCGTATGAATAATTTAACCATTACTAACATTTCCAATTTCCTGAAAAGGGAAATGATGTTGTTTTTGACTTATTTGGATTATATAACAGATCGATGTGCATGATAAATAGTTTCTATCTAACTGGCATAATCAATGTGAAAACTCAAACTTCAACATTCATTTACTAATTATTGAAATAGCATGGATTTTGTTAATGTAAAATTTTTCACAGATAAAACATTATGCAAAAATCAACTGTTTTGTGGTTTATTCAGCTCAAACTCAATTATTCTCCGGTTTAGCTAGTACTCTTGATGTCGACTTTTTGTACGTTTAATGACTAGTTATAAAGATGAGAAAAAGGCCGAAAACAGATTTAAAAAAAGTTCGGGGACAAAAAGCTAAATTTTGTTTATTTTTTACTGTATATTTTTTGTGTATGTCCTTTTATTATAAATAAACCCTTCGGGATAGTGTACTAGTTACGATACTCGTTCTTTATCTGTCATGGGTAATGCTTTCCTCAGCTATTTTCATACTTAAATAGCAACAGGTTATTGCAAATACGCTACAAAAGTACCGCAGTCAAATAAAAACTATAAACAACGCGATTGTTAGCAAAATAAGAGGGAAAATATTTCCCCATTTGAACAGAAAAGCGAAATAAATAGTGGTTCCCTGGCAGACGAGTGAAAAACTCTCGGGCAACTATTCACCACTTAACAAAACACGTTAATTTATCGTCCAGTTTAGCCATTTGTTACTGCTTCATATTTTTCATAGAAATGTATTAAAACTTCACATTTGAAGTTAAACTTAGTAATATAAGGCGATTCCTAATATGTATTAATATCTCGAAAGGGGCTTATTCTATCGACACAAAAAAAAAGAAGTTAAATTAGCGAAAAAAAATATATAAATAACGCGAATTTTTGCAAACACGCGGTTTTTGGTCTTTTTGCCTTAACTAAACGTACAAGAAATTCGACATCAAGATTTCAAAACAGTCGAATAATTGAGTTTGAACTGAAATTGATCCCAAAACAGCTGATTTTAGCATAGTGTTTTTTCAATGAAAAATAGTGAATTTCCAAAAGTCGTAGAGCAAACTGTATTACCAATTATATATATTATATAGTATTATTGTGCACGAAAGGAGCCCCTAAGAGGCGCACTTTAATCCTTTCACTACACTGATTCTTTCATCGACGGTCATAGGCCCTTTTCAGGGCCACCATACCTCAACCTGCTCACTGCCTAATTGAGGAAGACCAAGCAAGAATCAGTGACACGACATGCAAGCAAACTATTTCCAATTGCGTATAGAATAAGCCACTTCGAGATAGTACGTATATACATATTTTTTCATGCATGAAGGGATGTTTGAATTGAAAACCTTTTTGTCCACAAAAAGGTTGATTAAAAATAATGTACACTTCAGCAACCCTGTTCAAGTTTCTCCTCCACTTTACAGTTTCATATTTTGTTGTTAATAAATTTCATTAAAACTTGCCACCCGAGTTGCGGACGCTTCTTTGAGTTAATTAAAAACTGATGCGGGGTTCTAATTGTGCATACGTGTTGTACACACTTGAGGAGACCAGAAGTGACTAGCTAGCTCACTCCATGAATTCAACAGTTTCAGGTCACACAAGAATAATATAATTTTAATCATATTGTTTTCTAATGTTTCTATTTTCACAAAAGCCTTATGGCATAGAATAAAAAAAGTCGTTTTAGAATTAATAAACAAAGCTCTTTCATATGACACCCCACTTCATGTTTTTGTTTAACTTTTTTTAAATCACCTCTATATCTTGGCCAATTAAAGTCATATTCTTACGAACAATTATTTATTTAAACCATAAATTTTATTTTGTCGCACGGTCGTAGTCATGTTTTGAGGGGGGGAGGAAATCTGAAAGGAAGCGCCCTGTTGGCTAATCTGCTCTATAATATTATATGGGGTACTGAGTCATCTGTTCAGTCATATTGGCACAGATTACGTAATATTTATAACGTAAGATGTGACCCGAGCGTGTAAGCACGAAACGAGTGAAATTATAAAACAACACGTCACTCCCCTTTACTATGACAATATAACCACGAGAGACCACTTTTACGACTTACCCGTGAACAAAATAAATCACGCTATCTTTGGCATGGTAAAAATAACGTTAACTAGAGAAACCTTGGTCGACGCCGCCGGTGATAAGAGAGCTGGCTCATTCCTTACACAAAGAATTTCTTTGGCAATTCAACGCGGGAATGCAGCCAGTGCTCTTGGCACCTTGCCGCATGTCCAAAATTATTTGTTTAATTAGTTTCTATTTTATTTTGTAATTATTTGATTTTATATTTTATAGTATGTATATAGTATTTATAAGTGTATATTTTAAAAATAAAGTTATTACTTATGAAAAAAAAAAAAAAAACTAGAGAACATTTGTGCCCCGGTCGTAGGTTTAACAATCTAAATAAAAGTAATTTTTGAAATCAGTGCAACTAATCGTTCTGCAGTCAAAGGTCCAGTAGCTACATATCCCAAGGTTATACCCATTATGATGCGCGTCTCGCTCGTTTCGTCGTTAATTTCGGTTATAATATTGTGAAAATTATTTCTTGAAACCGTTGCTCTGGATGAGCGAAGCGAAGTTTTAATTGTTTGTGAAATACTTTAAGAGAAAAATGTATTTTTGCGTGTAAGCGAGATTCATGTATGTTTATCATGGTGCTATTGTTGAGTTCGTGAAGACAAGCCAATGATCTTGAAGCATCTCTTTGCTCTAAAAATTAACGAAGGTCTAACATCTAACATTCTTATAAAATATGCTAGAAAATAATTTTCGGCTCGATTTTGATTCATTTGGAATAGCTAATGCTATAAGCTAAGAGTCCGTAATCGAGAAAAGCAAATATATATACCGCAGGCAGTTCTGTCTCATAAAGGCATACTATGGAGGGGGGGGTCTAAATTTTTACCTGACCAACATACGGTTGAAATGATGATGGTGATGATGTCTTAACTTAAAAAGTTGGTATGTTCTGTTCTATCAGGGGGCAAATCCAAGCTAGGCTCTGGAGCTCTGAGCATCAGTTCTGTTGTTAGATCGATACAATTTTACTTAGCTGGTTGATGATTAACGTTACAAGCGACTCGCTAGCGATACCTACCTTACCTGGTCGACATACCACAGTGTCGAACGAAACGTTTCTGCTCCACTTTTATTATAAGTACTGCCAAAGAGTGGAATGATCTGCCTGCGTCTGTTTTCCCGAAAGAGTACAATCTAGGAGTCTTCAAATCTAGGGTCAATAAGTTCACTCTGGGAAAGCGTGCTCCATCTTAGGCCACATCTCACTTGCAAAAGTGAGTTGGTGGCCAAACGCCTTAACATTATCAATAAAAAAAAAAAAAAAAAAAAAAGATTCTTAAACATCCAGTTTAATGCTAAGGGCTTGATGAATGTAAATTAATCTCTAAACTGTTAGGGCTAACCGACTCGCCCGCGATTAGTGTTTGTGCGACCGCGTGATTCGATTTGCCGTACATTTAGACCGTGGTTGCCATTTGTGCGATTCTGAATGGTTCAAGCTCACACATGATCGGGTTGTTTACGTTTCAAAAGCAGGTTACTGGCATCTGAAACCTGAGTGAGGTACGCGGTAAAAAGCCGTTTTGACACTATATATGTATATGTATATACTTTTATTATATATAAATATGTATATGTGTATTTTATTATCTTATATCATTATACTATTCTTATCTTCTCTTAAATAATTTAACATTATTTAAGAGAAGATAAGAAAAATTATTAATTTATTACGTTTACTTTGTGGTGCACCCCGACCAATATTCCGTACAATTCAGACTCCTCTCCATCCAAAGGTTGTCTGGAAGAGATCTCTTTCTTAGCGATAAGACCGCCCATTGTACATATAAATTTATTTAGTCTATAATCAATTGTAATTAGTTATTAAGGTGTGTGTACAATAAAGAATTTTCATTCATTCATTCATTCATTCATACACTGCGCAAGCATGGAACTTTTCATCGCCACGCCACCTCCGCTACAGATATCGACGTGTTCTTGCACTTTTCGCGTTTACGAATGAAGGCAGTTTCATGCCACTTGTTTCCTTTCTTTCTGTCTACTGCTATAGTTTTTTATATTATATATTATTTTATATTCCGGACATAACACACACGGTCAACTGATCCCAAACTAGGCATAGCCTGTACTATGGGTACCAGAGACTGATATACATAATAATAATAACAGATATATATTTAACACCCAGACACAGAATAAACATCTGTGTTAGTCACACAAATGTTTGTCCAGTGCGGGAATCGAGCCCGCGACATGTAGCGCAGAAGGCAGAGTTACTACCAACTAAGCTATGAAGCCTGTCATTAGTGTGTGTCTCACGTTTGTTCTTGTTGTTGTGTACAGTTTGTATGAATATTTTTTTTCTATTCTATTTGTGAGTGCTAGTGCAACCCTGTTTCCAGCTGAATGTTTGATATTCCAGATCACGCCGAGCCTCTTAACATTATTATCGGTATCCAAAACAGTTACTGAGACAAGTTTAACCGTTTTGGATATCGATAATATTAAAATGATCCCCAATTATTCATTACCAATTTGCATTCAAACAAACTAGTTCGGATGCTTAGGTGTGATTGAAGAACCAACTTTGACATATGAAAATCCGAAAATTCAAATAGATCCAACGCTTTGACCATTTCAGCGTGAATGGACCACAAACCTTGGACCTCATCATAGTACCTACTTGATACCACATCTTGTATTAGAGTAGTCCTTAAGACTCGAGCTTAAGATTTCGCTATAATACCTTGGTCACTGCTTCTATGCAAACTATTGGAGCTCGAGTTCGTATGAGATGGTGATGAAAGTTTTAGGCTACCGAAGGCCACCGTTGTGATTTTATGGGAGCTTTAGTGTTTTTACAAAACTCCCCGCCTGGTAAGTACTGGAGGAACCTCCTAGGAGGGGAGATTAATCAACAGTCCAAATCTCTCTCTTTCAAAATCAGTTTGTAAAAATATTTTTTTAAATAACAAAATACTTAGGTACTCAAGTTTATGGGTATTTCTTTCATAAATTGTCAGTAGGTATTGTATGGAAAAATACTATTGAACATTTTATTATACCCCGAGAAATTTGGCATCGAAAATCGCTAGATTTACCACATTGTAATTTAAGTTTGCTTGAACACCGAAAAACAAGTTTATCCGCATAAGATTAATGCAAACAAACACCGAAAACAGATCCTAGCTTGTCTGGAGTTTCTCGTAAAAAGAGGACTTATCTATACCGCCGATTTCTTTCCAGTTACTTGTACAGTCAGCCACAGAATGAATTGTACAAAATGCCACCGTACACATCTGTAAAACCTAATCCTCATCATTTCTCAGCCCTTATCAACGCTATGTGCGGTCGGCACCGTACTCAGTACAGTTATTGCTTTTACATGGTTAGAAATTGTTACAGCTAATCAGAAGTCGGTGTCGATCGGGAAGTCGGTGGATAGAGAAGGCTCAAGACCTTTCGTCATGGCACTCTTTGGGGAGGCCTATGTTCAGCAGTGGACTTCATCAGGCTGATGATGACTGCTAATAAGTATTTACGTAGCTTTTAATGTTAACCCTCTGTTTGGGTAAAGCAAGAAAGACGAACGCCAATATTTGTCGCCGACTGTACTCGCTACGCATCAATCTGGGAAAACTTTTCCAATATCAACTTAAATTTTGATTGAACGAGTTTCCGAGACGCACGCTTCTTGGGACTGCGAGACGTAGCTCGCTTGTTACTAAATAGTATGGCAGATATACTGTAGCCAGTATGAGGAAAATTTTCCAAGTTAATTAAAAAAAATCTACTCATGTTACTGTAACCTAGATGTGTTTGCCACTTCCTTTATGCAAATAATTGTGTGAAACACGACATATCTGATTCATTGCACATTGTCGCTATGTTTCTATGTTATTTACTGCTTAATTAAATAGAGAGAGCTTTGTAATAATGCTAGAAGTACCGCTGCCTTCCGATTATAAGGTGACAGGTTTGAATGTGGTCCTCCACTGATGGATTTTTATATTTGAAATTATTATGTGTGAAATATGAGCACTTAGAAACTAACTATTCTACGGAATCAGTGGCATTCGTCTCATAGTTTTTCATGAGATCAATATTCTGTGAGTTTGACAAGAGGAAAACATGAGTAACGAACTACCTATTACGTCATTTAAGTAAGTTTGACTTGGGAAAAATACGACTAAGGCTGGTGCTTAACAACGCATCAACCAGCCGTTCAGTGACTTTGTAACTTAACCGCCTATTTTGCTGCATGATTTTGACGCATTATACATTATCTGTTATCATAGCAAATGGTTTGTGAGGATGTTACGATGTTAAGATGTTTGGATGTTTGTTGTTCAATCACGCCATAACGGCTCAACAGATTTCGTTGAAACTTGGAATAGATAAAGTTCTTTACTTAGATTAGCATATAGGCTACTATTTATGTAGGTGCCACATGAGCGAAGCCGCGGGTGGAAGCTAGTAAAGCTATATTTTTATCAGTCTTTACGTAGGAACACTTTGCAATCCGTACTTGGTATTCAGAGTTCGTTAAAAAAGTCATTAACAGAGCAGCAAATATTTTTTCCTTGGCTTTTTGCAATGTACTCTCTCGTACTACCACAGAATATAAAGAAGTAATTAGAATGGCCTTCTACGTTTGTTTGGTATAAAACCAAATTCACCATAACACATTGCTCCGTTGCTGCGTTTAAGGAGGACAAACCAACTAATATTAATATTCAAACACACACATTTGTAATATTATTAAAAATACTATAAAATTTGTGACAATTTTTATTTTTTTATCTCTACATAAAGTTTTAATTTGAACGTCTCTTTTTTTATACAACTAATATGGCGAACAAACTCACGGCCCACCTGATGGTAAGGAGTTACCGTAGCTTATGAACGCTTGCACGCGTTGCCGACCCCGAACCCCCTCCCCTTAAAGAGCTCTGGCAACCTTATCTACCGCAGGAACACAACACTATTTGAAACAAATAGTATTATTTGGCTGCAATTTTCTGTAAGGTAAGAGAATATGGATGTATTTTCAAGATATTCATGTAATAATTTAATATTTAAGTAGTTCCGATTACGCTTGTGGTCTGAACCGCATAGAGCTGATAAATTAGTGACAACTCTTGACTGACAAGGAAGCGAGGTGGCTGAACCAAAACAGAGTCGGATGTGGCACAGTATATAACTAACGCTACAGTAAAAAAATCGTCAAGTTTCCTAAAATATTGTAAACTAAGTCTATAATATTTTCTCTACTTCTCTACTTCTAGGCTTAAATATCTACCTTCGTTGAGATGGCAACAAATGAGTTTATTATTATCAAAATAATAGAATTATGTACTTTTGTCTATGTAGCACAGCACCCGGAAAAATATTTGAAAATCATGGAAACATTTGTCCCGTTGCGGATATCGAACCCACACTGTAGACAAAACCCTAAGTAATTATATTATTTTAGATAACATTAAGCATATGAACTCCCATAAAAACCTACCTACCTCCCACCAGGTATACCTACGAGTATGCCTAATACTTATTGTACTAGCTTACCATGTGATTCAAGGTGAAATTTTAATTTTCCCATAAGAAATACATAATTCACATAGATGAGAAAGTATTTAAAAATTGACAAATGTATGGGCTTATTATGTAATCCCATACATTTGGATAGCACAAATTTTCAAGTTTGAACTGCGAATTTACTGTGACTTTTCTGTAAACGGTGTCCGAAGGACTGCTGTGACAGAGAGTCGTAGACAGCACGATTTTGCATTGTAAATTCGCATCGGGGTGCATGCGGCGAGCGGAAAATATGCTGGCGAGGTCTAATCTTCTACTAAAAAGCAGGTTCTAATAGAGGGAATATTGAAAATCTATGCTGAATAAAATCATATATTCAAGCACTATTCAACAAATTCTGTACGGACAAAATGTAAAGATATTCAAGTTTTTAAAGTAAAGTAAAAGTAAAAATATTTTTATTGACATAATAAACATATAACAATCTTATTTGTATCCATAGGCTCCTGAACTAGTTTTAAACTGTATTTCAACAGCCAGTGGCTTCTCCTAGCTAATGTATAATTTTAATTATTGTCTAAAGCAAAAATATTATTATGTATATATAATGCAAAAATAGGAAAGAAAGTAAAAATTAAAAATTAAGTAAAAGAAAAAAAAACAATTTTGAATTTAAACAAAAAACAAGCAAATAACAGAAATCCAAAAAAAAAAAAAAAAGTTGTAAATTGATTTTGAACCTGGCGGCGTTCGCTTATTAAAACTATTAATTTGACAATAATTTTTCGGTCTTAATTCTATTCCTTATTTAATTTACGTATCCTATTGTTATTGGACAAAGTATTTTTATAAAACACATAGTTTTTCCTTTTTTTTGAAAACTTTTTGAAATTCACAAACCCTGTTCAAAATATTTACCTGCAGCCTGTTACACTCGTGTTTCTTTTATACGTCACTACAGCAACGCCAATTTACATAACAATATATCATCGAAAATATGGCTACACGAGGTTTTCCAAAGCCGACTTTAAAAATCCAAAGCACGTTTCGGAAAATAACCACCCCATCTGAACAATAGAGCAGACTGCTTCATCCCAGTTAAAGAATAAACTGCCCAAAAATTCAATTCCAAAAATTTAATTCATCTTTCACGGCTAGCTGTCGTCGGTTTGTCGACAAAATCCTAATGAACCTTTGGTTCTACAGTTATCAGAGTTTGATTGATAGGTACGTTTAAGAAATTTTATTTTTAGGCCGTACAGGCCTAGAAATAAAATGGCGATAATCTTAATTTTGAATTATTCCTACGTTTAATAATGAATTAAGATGATACTTTTTTCCCCTAAATTTCCTCTTTTTTTGGCTAATAAAATAATCCCTACAATTTTATTGTTAACTTAGGAATTAGGTTTAAAAAATATTTTTATCTTTTAGCTCGGTTTACAAATTGAACGTTTTTCAAACGCAACAAAACTGAAAGCCTATCAACAAATCGATAGCATAACCATCAAAAGCCAAAGCACTAGAAACCACTCATGGACTCGCAATACCCAACCACGGAATTATTGCCTTTTTTAAATGCACGCACGCTTTAATATTCAGAATAGTCTTTTATGAAAAATATTTGGAGCGAGATTTAGGGCGCTATATACAGCCATTTCTTATTTAACGCATGGTGCAACCACATCATTATTTCATTCAGCTCATAAATAAACTGAATGAATAAAATGTTATACAAAAATTACGAGTGCTGTGAGCCAGTGCTGAATAATACTTTGTAGAAAAACATATTCACTATTGCATTGATACCCCTAAGGATAATGCAAAGGAGGCTCTAAGAGGTGTACCTTAATTTCTTTCACCTAAACGGTGATTATCACTTTTAACGGCCACAGATGAGCTCGTTAATCTTTGTCAGTTAGCTATGGCGTGATTGTCATGTCACTGGTTCTTTCGTGGAAATCCTGAATTATGTCACCATAATATGGTGGCCGTAAAAAGTGACAATCACCGTGTAGGTGAAGGAAATTAAGGCACACCTCGTAGAGCCGCCTCCTTTGCATAATCCTCAGTGCAAATAGTGAATATGAAAGTATTATACAACAACTGAAAATATAAAAGCTTTTTATTATTCAAATATTATTGGAAAGTTCCATAAAAAAATAGATAACAAAGCCATCGATGTGATGATGCGAACTTTTCAGGGCGGCGATGATCATGTGTTTGAGAAAAAATATGAAAAAAAATCATTAAGAATGTTTTTGAAGGTAAAACATATGTACAGCATATTAAATAATAATTGTGAATGCATTGAAACGAATGAAATCAGGAATGACAGGATTACAGTCGAGATGCTGAGGGCTTGACATGGCATTACTATGCCATGTCCAGCCCTCAGCATCTCGACTCAGTTGTGCCGCCTTTTCAATTTGTGCTGGAGTGCCGGCCAAGTACCAAGCTATTGGTGCAAGATCATAGTACCGCTCTACAAGGGAAAAGGCTCACGTCAGGCCTGCAAAAACTACCGAGGCATTAGCCTACTCAGCATCGTTGGCAAGCTGTATGCGAAAGTCTTGATTGAAAGTGTTGTTGTGAAAGAATCCGATGAGAAAATATGGGACGCTCAAGCGGGATTTCGAAAGGGAATAGGATGTACGGATCAGGTCTTTTCCTTGCGATGCATAGCCGATAAATTTTTGGCCACGGGTCAAAAGGTCTATTGCACATTCGTGGATTTGGAAAAGGCCTAAGACAAAGTGATGAGGAATGAACTTTGATCGGTACTGTCGTTGTATGGAGTAAGCAGCAACCTTGTTCGAGCTCTGAAATCTCTCTATGAGGATTCCAGTGCTTGCGTAAGGATACATGGTCATACACTGAATGGTTTAGCATCGAAAAAGGTGTGAGACAAGGATGCGTAGCGTCACCATGGCTGTTTAATCTATTCATGGACAGTTGTTTGCAAGATTTGAAAGATACTGAATGTGGATTAAGAATGAACGAGTTACTCGTCAAGTGTCAAGTCAAGGGACTCCTCTATGCTGATGACCAGGTTATACTTGCATGATCGGCGGAGGAGTAACAGGAGATGGTAACAATTATGCATGAATCTTTTGAAAGAAAAGGAATGAAAGTTAATCTAAATAACACGAAAGTAATGGTTTTTGAAAGAGTTGAATGTGTGAAAGTTTGTAATAATCTGATTGGTGGAGAAAGAGTTAAACAAGTGAATGAGTTTGTATACCTAGGGACTTTGTACACACTTGGAACAGGCATAGCTTCACCTAGTTTCTAAGACGTTTCAAAGTGATCCTAGTGATTTTATTGAAATAAATGCCTTTTGACTTTGACTTTGTTTACAAGAGATGGGAAGCATGAGAGTGATATTGAAAGGAGAGTGAATGCTGGAAATCAAGCCTTAATGAGAATGGCACTACATGCCTTAATGAGCAGTCGGAAAGTGTCCAAAAAGGCACGACTGGCTGTGCATGGAGGAGTGTTAGTGCCGACACTAATGTTTGGAAGTGAAAGTTGGGTATGGCAGAAAAAGAATCAAAGTAGGATAAATGCAGTGGAAATGAGAGCTTTGCGAAATATGTGTGGTGTAACTTTGAAAGATAGATTGAGGAACAGTTTGATAAGAGAGCGTTGTGGAGTGAAAGAAGACTTATTGATGAGGATTGAGAAAGGTATGCTGAGATGGTTTTTTCATGTAGAGAGGATGAACGAAAGAAGATTGACGAAACATGTATGTGAATGGGACCGTTGGAAGGGGAAGACCTAGGCGTACGTTTAGTGACCAAATCGGTGACCCTTTGGAAAAAGGTCAGGTCAAAACTATCCTAAATTGACGAACATGTATGAGGAATGTGATGAGAGTGAATGAAGCAAAAGAGGTATGTCAGGATCCCCCTACCCCTCTGGGAAATTGGCGTCATTTTATGTATGTATGTATTAAATAATAACAACATAAAATTTTAGGTAACTTAAGAATTGTACAGATGGTAAAACTAAACTCTAAGACCCATAGAAATATATACCTATAAACTATATATATATAATACTTATAATTTATTGCACACGTATACACGTATAGGTTCACTGTTTTATTATATGTTTAGAATGTACCATTATAGTTCGGTTGGACTCATTCTTGAATTAGGTACCGCACACAATGGATCACAAACAATGGTTCCACTAGTATTGTGTATTACCTACCACCGATCCCACGAACAAATACAATAGCATTACCTACACTGTATTATATTTATCACAACGTATATTATATTTATCACTAGCTGTTTCCCTCAGCTCAGTTGCTCGGAAAAAAATAAGACTTGTGAATAGTTATGCACTTCACAGAGGACTTCTTGTACGTTCGTCACGGGAAGCTTGCTTGCTTGTCTTGTCATTGATTCTTTCTTGGTCATCCTGTATTAGTTCAGTGAACAGGTTGAGGTATGGTGGCCCTGAAAAGGGCCTATGGCCGTCGGTGAAACAATCAGTGTAGTGATAGGACTAAAAAGCGCCTCTTCGAGGGTCCTTTCGTGCCCAAGGGGAAGTACTACCTTTAAGCAGCAATGCTTCCAATGGTGTTCTAAAATTACAGGCATATGAAACTTACCAGCGCATGCCTCAAAGGTCAGCAACACGTGCGAATCACCTCTGGTATTGCCAGCGTCCTTAGGCTACGGTAACCTCTTACCAACAGGTGGGTCGTACGATTTTTTGCCACTTACGTGGTATAAAACTAGAGGTACCTACAATATAAGGAATTTACTGTTAGATCACGTGCTTCAGTTGGGTACAACAGCCTTCAGGCCATGACCGGGATTTGAACCCACGACCTTTGGATCGGCAGGTGGGGTCTCTACCACTACTTAGTGCTATAGCAAGATTCAAAGTCCAAATCAAAGTCGAAAGGTGTTTATTTCAATAAAACCACAAGGATTGAAACGTCTTAGAAACTAGTTAGTAAAATGATGTTACACCAACACAATAAAATTTACCGTTTATGGACCCAACACAGAAATAGTCTGTTTTAAGCCGTTTTAGCCCGACGCTAACAAACTGCCTACAGCTTCAGGTTATACTCCTATTTAAATTTAAGCTATTAATTAATAAAGAAGCCGAGAGCCTTGGAAAGTAAACTTTCTAATTTTCATCATGAACTAAGCATAATAAATAGCCCTATAGAGCACGCATATCATGGCGCTACTATTAATAAAAAGCTGTCTCTTTCGTGGCCGTGGTGGCCCTGACTGAAGAATAGGCCCCTCCATACCTACCTATCGGCGGATGTCGTAAGAGGCGATTAGGGGAAAAAAGCTAAGGGATGGGCAGCAGCGTCCCTCATTTTAGCAACGATAGCTCTAACTGCGCTCGCCAACCCGCATGCCCGGGGTGGTGAGTATGGGCAAATCCCCGCACACGATAAGGAATTAACAGTCTGTGGGGGAGGCCATGTTCAGCAGTGGACTTCGTACGGCTGAAATGATGATGATGATGTCTCTTCCGTATCTTGTCTCTCATTTTTTAAAAGAAAATACACGAGAGTAACATTTTTTTTTATACAACTGAGGTGGCAAACCGGCATACGGCCCACCTGTTGACAAACCTGTTGTAACCTTATACAGGCAACTATAAAGTTACGCGTTCCTTGATGCGTCTGAACGCAGCGCGTTCACGCAACGTACAAATACATTAAATTGCAGTGCGTTTTGCACACTCATTCAATCGCAGCGTACCTACGTTTTACGCAACGTGTATGCGTTGCGTTCATACACACCATGAAACGACCCGAACTATGTTCTTTACCTACTATGACTCTGGGAGCTTGGCCCAATGGAACGTTTAATTAAGTCCGTTTTTTTGAGCTTTTTTCTTCGCTTTAAACAATAATTACAAGTTTCTCTACTTCTTTGATCTAATTTTCTATGTATTTAAACACGGGGTTATTAAACGTAATGAAAGATGAAAAGGTACACAGTTGTTTGGGATTCCTTCCGCTTAAAATATTCAAAATATTTTTTCATTTTCATTCTAAAGATAATGTTGCATGTTTATTTTCATCTCAGTTTACTTTCATTCTCTGTTGGTCATTTTTTGTTTCTATTATGTTTATTAAATGAACGTGACGTTTAAACCTATCTCAGGCACCAGTTCCCACAAAACAGGTCTACATTTTAGCTGCCTACCAATGTACACTAGCTCTACTTAAGAACCATTTGGTGAGAGAAAAATAAATGACTTTATTATTATTTATTATAAATACCAATATCAGCTTATATGAAAAGTTAGTTTTTCCGCCAAATTTTATTTTTGTTCATAAAATAAGCCCCTTTCGGCATAGTACACATACTTATTATAAATCACCTTCCATAGCACAGACCGCTTCACACTAGACAACTCTATCGCCACGATGGACGACGACTGAAACTTCCGAATAACGTTAGACGATAGCGGCGGCGACACATAAAAATCATCATCACGACAGGGGATTGAACTGGACTAATGTGATAGATAGATAAGATAACAAAATTATTTGGCACTACAGACACACACAATTAACATAGATAAACAATTTTAAATAAAGTACATACAATAGGTAGGTATAAATAATCAAAAGAGCAATTTCTAAAAAGTAGGTATCTTAGAGTAGGCTAGATTGCGTGTGCTGCAGTATGACAAATAGGCTATGGCTCAGTGAAATATTTTGCTTAAAAGCAAAAACACTGATTTTCAGCCAAAACCTGATCGAGAGCGAGCAGAACGAGTACAAACGAACAATGCGTAGGTGCTGTGAATAGTAAATAGTGAATAGTGGTAGCTGTGAATGTGTGCAGTGCGCGATAAGCGTTGTTGTGAGGGACAGTTTAAAAAAAACATATTCCTCATATATTATGCTTACTTAGTGTCGTATGTCGCGTGTCGTTTTGTCATGTCGCTTAGTGTGACTACGTCCTGTCGTGGGTGAAAGTTTAATTCAATTCCAACTTAATAAAATTATTCATGTCAAAAGTATAAAAGAAGTTCCCTTATATTAAACCAATCGAAATACTGTCGAAAAGCGGGCGACGACAATGGCTAATTAGGTTTGACAGAAAAGCAACTTTCTTTGTTCTTTGAAATTAATTTTATTACAAAAGACTGTTGATCGACCGCTACTTTGGGGTCGTTATTCACTAAAAAAACGGCAGCCATTATAAGAAGGCTGGCATAATGACGGCCATAATGATTTCGCATTGCAATTTACAAAATAACTTCATCATTCCAATATTATAAATAGTGAAAGTTTGTGAGGATGGTTGGATGTTTGTATGTTTGGGTATTCGTAGTTAAATCACGCTGTAACGGCTCAATCACAAATTCTGTGCTTCTAGCTCAAAATCAGCACTAAAAGTTGGGATAGTCAGGAGACCAGGAAAGCTAATGAACTGTCAATGGTCCTGTTGAGCTGATGTACGTTATATAACGGAAGAGCAGAAGAAGGTGACTTCTACCCTTTCGCTTTATTATGGAGCTCATAAGACGGTCGTCTCTCTTTGGAGCTCATAAGACGGTCGTCTCTCTTTGCAAGGAATGAGAAAGTAATTTTTGCAAAATCACTTTGAATTTAACTTTGTTGAAGACCATTGTGAATGGGATACTGTCATAAGCTTCTCTACCTAAAACAATGTTTCAAGAAATACTAATGTAAATTATTTGTATTATTTTCGTAGAAGCTGGTGGCATTGTGACTCATAATATGTACGCTACCCCGAAAGGGGCTTTTTCTACTCCCAACTGGCAATAATAATTGTTCCAGGATTTTTGAAAATTCGTCATTTTTCATTGAATGCTATGCACTATACAAAAATCAAAGAAATAATCAGCTGTTTTGGGGTCAAAGCAGTTCAAACTCAATTATTTAGCTGGTTTATGTAACTTAAGTATCTTGATAATAAAAAGGCCAAGAGCAGCAGATTTGAAAAATATTTTTTTCGCTAATATCCTTTTTTTTCTTAGATAGAATACGACATAGTATACTTAATATGACCATCTTTTATAGAAAGACGACCTAATAAAGGTAGATAGGAGCTGGGAGTTGCTGATGTGCAGGCCACAGAAGATTGGTCACTCAGGAAATCCTTTAGATTTCCTGAGTGCTATCTTCAGCAGTGGACGTCCTATGGCTTAATAAATTGATGCATGTTCGGCTTGCTGCACCTAATTCACGTACCTGCTACCTGCCAATATTGTCAAGATGACGTATGCTCTTATTCCACGCACTGCACCCACTAATTACTAAATTCGGTATAATGGACTGAAGACATAGCTAATAACTAAATAATCAATCAATTTGCGCATTTGGCATTGCTAGTGCAGTGTACAGTCAGGGACAAAAGGACAGTAACATTCAAATTGTAAATTTATAAACTGTTAAGCCATGTTAAAACGGCGTGCTCTTTGGAGGAGGCCTTCACCTGCGAAGGGGTTCTTGCAGAATAAATTAAAAACTTACATATTAACATTTGTATATACTTACCTAGAACTAAAAAAAATATCATTTTTATTATTTTTAAGATACCTACTAAGTTTATTCAAAGTTTTTTTGTTCATGTATTTTTTCTGTTAAAAAATTAAATTAGTTAGTTATTTTGTATAAGTTCATTTATTGTACCTAATAGCAAGAAATAAAAGGCTTTTTATTTATTTTATTTATTTATTTATAAAACGGCGTGCGATATGCTGTCCAAAATTCGTTTAAAAATGAAATTTCTGAAATGTCAAACTCAAAATTTACGCTTTATAAATCGATCAATTACAATCTCTAGCTATAAAATTTCAAAAGTTCATAGAAGCTAATTATTAGGTAGACACCACTCAAAGTCGCCTCTTGTTGCAGTGCAAGCTAATTTCGAGGCGCCTCGTGTTGCCAATAATTAGGAAGCCCGAGTGAAACCGCACAAACTTTGACGGCTCCAACCCAGCCGCACAGTACAAGATACTAGCAGTTAACCCACTCTTATGATACCTTGAATAATTTAGTACCAGAAAAAGACATAAGAGACTAAATACCTTAGAATATAAAACAATAACCAACCCCATGCAGTTTTGTTACTGGTGATAGAAAAAAATAAAACATGAATCGGCTCACTATTATGATTCCCACTGGTGGTATATAACCACTTAGAACACTTAGTCCGCTACTGCTCAATATCCTAAGGTTGGATGTCTAAGACGGGGAAGAGGTCTTAAATCGATGGTTGCTTAAATAATTAAGTAATGCACTCACAGACATAATACTTTCTCCAAAAAACAACTTAACTATGCTATCTTACTGCTTCTATGTAGGACTACTCGCCACAGCGAGTTTAAGCGAGTTTATTGTGTGGTCTAAAGTTGTTTCTCTGCTAAGCACATTTACTGTTCCATTGCATACGTTACAAGTTACCTTTGATTTTTGATCACGAATTCGCGTTCAGTGGTTTGAGTTTATTTTGGGGTTCTTTGAGGGGAGTCTTTTGTACGTTGGGTTTTGAATGTTGTGGATTTTTGACTGAGCAACCTCAGTGCGTTAGTACTACACAAATAATGCTCTAAGACCTAATCTATCCAAAACTCTGTCGTGCGTCTTTCATCTCCGCAACCACCAGACAGGTCGAAAGCTGTACATCTCATGGCCGTTGTAGAAGCAACTTAGTCAAATTGGGATACTCCAACAAGGCATAATGCGATTGCGGAGCCCCAGACATTGTGTTACCTACTCTCCTGCCCGCAGTCGAACACAATTTAAGTAGAATTTTTTACCCACTTGTACAATTTACGGTTGTATTTTCCACTTCATTTTTTTTTCTCTTTTATTGTTGTACACGATGCATTTCCCTATATTATCAAATCTCTCTAGGCCCAAAGGTTTGCTGGAAGAAAACTCTTGTTAGGGTTATGCTCGCCTATGTACATGACCTTTGAAATAACCATTTATGTATCATGTTTCTGTGTGCAATAAAGGATTACAGAATTACAGAATGCGGGACATGTGCGACGCCACGGAAAACGCAGTCAAAGTGGCAAATTGCTGGAAAAAAAGTTGATACGGAACCTAAAAAAGAAGAAATTGGCTTGATTCTTCATACCAAGTCAGGTTTCGACGACGATAAAATTGTAATAGTATGCCTCTGATATAGGACAAAGAAAGACCGTAACAACCAATTTACACACGAATCACGACGTAGAATCTCATTCCCCAAACCTTTTGCTACCATTACTTTCTTTGCGAAAACCTCGAGTTTTTCTGCATTTTCTGCCTCTATTAGTGTAAGACAACACTGGCTTTTAGTAATTATTTCGTAATTACTGGGAGTGAAAAGCAGGGACGGATTCGGGCTCGCAAAAATCCTTATAGATCCACTGTTGAATATGGCCTCCCCCACAGACAGAGCAAATTCCGTATCATGTGGATTTGCCCATGCTCAACACGCTGGGCATGCGGGTTGGCGAGCACAGTTAGAGCTATCGTTGTTAAAATGAGGGACGCTGCTGCCCATCTCCTAGCTTTTTTCCCTTAGTCGCCTCTGACGACATCCGCGGATAGACAGATATGGAGGATGATATGGATATGCCTATTCTTCAGCCGGGGCCACCATGGCCACCACGGATCCTTTACCCCATTCAATCATAATCCAGTTTAATGAGAAATTACAGGGAATAGGTAAATCGCTTACAGAGTTGACGATGAATGAATGTATGAATGATTTATTTGCATTAATACAGGTATTGCTAGCTCATAAATTAAAATAAGGTATCACTGTATTTGACTACAAGAAGCCGTGCAAATATTGAACTAGAAATAATATTACATCTAATACAAAATGACTATATAATAAAAAACAATTAATTGTTATACAAAATAAATTAATAATAAATGTGACTCAATATTCAATTAAATAGGAACATGAAATATAATTTATAAAAACAATTAATAAATAATTTAATTTATAAAAAAAACAATAAATAAATCCTGAAAACTAATAATTAATGTTCATTTATTTTAATTTGTATATTCAATAATCGTTAATTGAATAAAAACATCTCTCACAGAGCCAGTTATATAATTTGTGTTTACTTGTTGTAAAACTTGACTGATATCAGTGATATGCTGTAATAACAGCGCTTCGAAGCCTATTGAACTTGGTCACATTGGTCAATATTTAATTAATAAAAGTAACGACCTTGTAGAATAATTGTTAGGTATTTGATCGATAGTATAGCTGCTTTAAAACGGTAGATGCGTGTACATTTTTCATGATACTTCTTTATCTATTTATATCAAAATTAATATTCGATAAGACTAAAATGATAGCCTCTGACCAGGTACCCAGGTAAAATGCCGGAGGTGCGGGTAAGATTCCCGCGGCGAGAGTAAGTTTGTATGCAAATATTTTTCTGGGTCCACTTTTAGTTTCTGATACCCGTGTCTGGATCACTGGTGTAATTCCCCTAGTGCGGGGTTAGGTGTAGAAAAATGCACGCGACTGTTAGGTGTTTATTTTTTTGTTTTTAAAAGCTAAGCCCAACCCTGGCCCAGACCTGCTCGGTGTAATCAGTGTAGTGTGTCACACGGCAAACTAATTTCTTCTTAATTGACACTTTTTGTTACCGAACGAAGTACAATTTAAGCCTTTAACTACGGGCTTTGTAATGTAATCTTTGTGGTGTGGTGGGCGACTTGAGACGCGAAAGGTGCGCATTTGATACTCGCTGCAGGAAAAACATTTGCATGATCTGTAAAGAAGAGCATTGTTAATTGGTTCAGGCGTGACTTTGTGGAACTACATTTTAAGATATTAAATAGACAAACAAGTATCTAGTAGGTACTATTCCGCTAATCTATTCCTCATAAGCTCAACAAAATGAAGACGTGTGCACCTCCCGCACCGCCCGCAATGCGAAAGTACTTACGTGCAGTAAGCACAACCACAAGCCCAATAAGAATATGACATGTGTTTCGCCTTCTACGAGGTTCACCAAGAAGAATTGACTTGAAATTGTGAAATGAGCTTCCTTCCGAGGTTTCCCCGCTAACCTACAACATGAAGAGCTTTAAGAAAAATACAAAAAGATTTCTCCAGGGCAGGCAACGCATTAGCAATGCTCCAGGTGTTGCAGATGTCAATAGGCGACGGTAACCGCTTACCATCATGTGGGCCGTAAGCCTGTTTGCCTCCGTATAACAATAAAAAAAAACTTGCTGTGCACTGAAAACTGGAGACAAGCACACAGTGGATGCCATCACTCGCTAGCTTTGTAACGAGTAATGTAACTCCGAGACGTTTTGCTTCGCCGAGCGACTTACTTCATGTTCGCTTTGCTCGCTCGATCAATTAGTTATGATAAGAAAATTGCAAACTAATTCATTTCATGTCCTCAACACAATTAAAGTGGCAATCTAAATAAAACTAGAAATAAACATTCATAGTTCATAGTTATTTATTGGTAAAAAACAGATTACAAGTCAAATGAACACAGTATACATAGTCAGTAGATAAGTAAATGCTACCTACTTAAGTTACTTATTTACGTACTTACGCCAGAAGCGTACTTACATAATACATTTTACTTACATAATACGTAATACAATTTGAGTCATACAATTTGAATGTAATTGAATGTAAATAAATTTTGTCAATAAAATGTCAGATTGAAATAAGGTTCGAGTCACGTTCACATTCGAAGGTGATCCAAACTATAGAACAGTACAACATAGGAAACTATAATTTTATTATCGTCAGGACTATACGACTGAGTTTTGTATGACAATAAATCAGTTAATATAAATTAAGCAAGTGACTCACTAGACAAATAGCGGTAAGTTTCTAGGTGTTTATTCACAGAGGTTGGGTTAATTAACGGTTGCCTTTAGGCCGTGGCCTTCGTCAGGACCGGGGTCATGTCAAAACATGTGCAGGCGTGTGTAACCGCTTTATTCTGAAATGCTGCTGACTGTGTATGTGTTTTAGTCTTGTATTTTATCAACTGAAATTACAAGTCTTGCGAACACTGAATTGAAGCTTCCTTCTCGGGCCTATGATTAGCAGATGAAGTAGCCATATGTTTCGTCACAGGCTATATGAGTATTTGTACGCATGTATGTATGATGTTACCTTTCTTTGTTATCTGGTAAAGCCAAAATACCGCTTACAACAAATGATCCGTCGATAAACTCACCTCAATCCAGAGATGATCCTAAGATGTATAACGTTACACGAAACTTAATAGGTACTTTTGCTATACTAAACGCTTTCTAGCGCCTAAAAGCTCTGTCCGCTTGACTCGCAATAACTTCCAATTTATTTTACCAAACAAATCATCTGGTGTTTTGTTACATACTGTAAGTATAGCTGTAGACATAGAGCATCTCAATATGATTATTAATACCAATTATTTCTATTGATCCCCTTCAGGAACAGTAGTGGTGCTCACGACACGTATTCACAGAGCGTTATAAGTCCTCATTGAGTAAATGTTAATATCCTACAAATACGTCACGTAATGACTGAGTTGGGAAGGCCCTCGATTTCAGCTGCACAGATAGCGATTAGGTGGCCGATTTTACACCGAAATGTAACCTAAATGGACGGAACATTATACAATTTCGCTCGCTTCGCCGGCTAGCAACTTTCATGACGTATTGGTTCAACACTTTTTACTCCGCACACTTTTCAAATCTTCATCATCATCTTCCAGCCCTTGTCCCATAATAAGTGGGATCAGTACAACATATTTTCCTATTCCACTTTCTTTTGTTAGCCGTCATCTCTGCACTCATGTCATCTTTAAAACAATCCATCCATCTTTTCTTTTGGCTTCCTCTACTCTTATATCCATCCACTTTCATACTCAGTACTCTTCTCGTTACAAGACCTTCATCCCTCCTCATGACATGCCATCCCCATACCATGCTAACCTATTACTTCTCAACTTTTACACCACTGTCGCTACTTTCAAACTTCCTCTGATGTACTCATGTACACGTACTTTTCACATATCCGAAAAAATAAAAAAAATGTGCAAACATCCACTCCGCTACCGGCATACCCCCTTCTTTAGCCTCTCCTTTGGTAGGTATTTTACCTTTATTTTCCGTTGGTATAGATTGCGCGAAGGTTCATCTGTCCTCAATAAAACTCCTGATACATTACAGTCTGATGTAAAAGGCAAGAATTTTCCTGTTCCCGTGTATTTCCTTAAGGAGATATTTCCTTGACATATTTTCCTCGGCGTTATAACGACATACAATATTAGTGGATTTATACGGTCGCTGAACAAAGTTACCAAACTTATGTGATCAATGCAGTAGTTACACGGAAAAATCTACCTACTCTTTACGGATACTTGCACATTTTTCGCGAGCAATTGAATTAGTATCATTATTTTTTGTGATTGTTACCTACCTACTGTTGTGTCTTCCGTTTACTTTTATTTTTTCTACAGGCCCATAGCCATAACGTCCCTTCTCTGTAAGGTGATGGAACGAGTGATCAACACTCGGCTCCTTGGTTACTTAGAGAAACACCAGCTGATTAACGATAACCAATATGGCTTCCGCCATGCACGCTCTGCTGGTGATCTTCTAGTCTTCCTCACTCACCGCTGGGCTGAAGCCGTTGAGAGTAGGGGGGGGGGGGGGCTTTGGCAGTTAGTTTGGACATCGCTAAGGCGTTCGATCGTGTTTGGCACAAGGCCCTCCTCTCAAAACTTCCATCTTACGGTCTCCCCAAGGGGTTATGCAGTTGGGTTGACGGTTTTCTCTCCGGGCGGAGCATTCGATCTGTTGTCGATGGATCTTGCTCTGACTCCATGCCCAGATGGTAACCGCTTACCATCAGGTGGGCCGTAAGCATGTTTGCCTCCGTATAACATAAAAAAAAAAACTGTCTGTGCTATATTTGTGTGTCAAATAAATAATGTATCTATCTATCTAGTAGAAGCTTTTAACGGTCTAAATGAAATCAATTATTTGCATGTCATAAACATGCCCCGGGCACTACAGCGTTCTGTAAGTAAAAAGTCCACATGACGCTGTATAAATCATCTGGAAAAGATGTAATAAGGACTTACTCTTTACCATACCAAAAGCCGCTTAGTCTTAGGTTAGTTTGGGTTCAGGTAATACTTGAAACCTAAAAACAGAATAACTACAATAAAACAGCTATCACTGTAAGATTTTTGCTAACATCATGCTCTAAAAACAGACTAAGAAATATGTAGGTTTCTACGTGGATAAGAGTTCAAGCTGCAATTATTAGAATTGCAAAGATAGCAAGCTTTTTATAGTACCGGGAAAACAAGTTGTAAAACCAGAGTAAACATACAAACAATCTCGTTCTACGCAGTTTGCTACGCCGTAGCGCCGTAGCGTTTCATTTAAACTTGCTACAGATTAAGACTCCGTGGCACTAAAAGTAAATCTACGGTTAAAGTTTGATGTCCGAACAAAAGCGCGAGTTCAAATAGTTTCCGAATAACTGAGCTTATTGTGTCGAACAAGAAGATTGTGTCAATATTAACGTTAGGCTACAATGGGGACGGGTGGATGGATAAATGCTTAATGGCTTTGAACTCACTTGCGGATTTATTGGAGCTGCAACAAACCTTCGTAGCAGCCGCGTTTCTAGAAACTAGAAGATACCTAAACTACTTAATTCGGACCACTCCCTGCGAATTTCCGTTCTTTTCTTGTGCAATTTTGGCAGCAGGATCGGCCACTAACTTGATAAAAAACTATCATTATCCAAAAAATCTTCACTTCAGTAACGAAAAACTTGTATAAAAAAAAGTTAACAGGAGAAATCCGTCTCAATCCATAAGGGACGATCATGTTCAGTACGTCTCACTTCCGGCGTCACTTCGCGCCGGAAGTGCGTCGTATCCTGTATCCTATTACGTCCCGTTAGTACGATCCAAAAGCTAAATCGCTATTGCCTCTGAGGTTAGACTATAAAGGAATAGTTTGTAACATACTTGTTCGGGTGTAGAATTACTGTCAACTACAATGAGGCACTAATATAAGAGAGGTAAGTGTACACCCTCCATATCTACCTACCTATGGATGTTTTAAAAAGCGAGTAAGGGAAATAAGCTAGGGCATGTGCAGGAGTCCCCTTTATCACAAAGATAGCTTTAGCTGCGTGCGTTAACCCGCATGTCCAGCGTAGTGAGCAAGTTCCCCCAACACGATAGGAATTTGCTCAAGAAATCTGTAGGGGAAGCAATGTCTAACAGTGGACTTAATACAGCTGAATTGTCTCGTTCTAAATTGGAGCAGCCCGTTTGGGGAGGTACCTCCGTCTTACAGAAGATCGCAGACAAATAACATTATTTGTTTCAAATAGTGTTGTGTTCCTGAGTAAGGTTGCCAGAGCTCTTTAGGGGGGAGGGGGTTCGGGGTCGGTAACGCGTGCGTGATGTCTCCGGTATTGCAGGCGCTCATAGGCTACGGTGACCGCTTACCAACAGGTGGGCGGTATGCTCGTTTGCCACCTCAGTTGTATAAAAAAAAAAAATATATATTGTATGAGTAGATATGTGGTCAATTTTAATAACATGCGAAGTTGAGACGGCTGTCCCATTCATATAACGGAAAATTTGGAAGTATAAACAACAGGATACAATAACAGTTTCCTCGGTGGTACACTGCCGAGCGGTGCCTCACGATATTTCATGCTATATAAATCACACGATGTCACCGCCTTATGAAAGCACCAAACGCTGGTACAGGTGTGCGTATCATCAAATATCTATTCATATTTCATGGATGATATCTTTTATATTTTCCTAGAATACAAGATATTGTAGAAACGGTGAAAATGTGAAGTCAAGCTACACTAAGGCTAGTAGGTACTTACTCGAAGTTAAGTTCAGCATAAAGTTTTTCTGACAAAAAAGAATAGACTAGAAAAGACACACAACTACGAGCTTGCTACGAGTTTGCCTAATGGGATCCCTAGCTTTCGATCCAATGACGACATCGGTGGCGCAGCTGGCGAGTGAGACGCAAGGGATGCGGCCTCGATTCCCGCTGCGGGACAAATGTTTGCATGATCTGCAAATATTTGTTCCAGGTCTGGGTGTTGTGGTACCATGGTACTGGTAGTTTCTGATACCCACGACACAGGTGATCCTAGTGTGGGGTCAGAACTATTGTGACTATTGGCTGTTAAAAAAAAGGGTCGGGTTCCAAATACGAATCCGGTCGTGCACCAAATAGTCGTAATTCGAAAATAATAGAAAACGCATAGCCTAAACTAGAAGTCCTAGGTGTATGAAAGCAGGGTAGCTTCCTAATTCCCGAAAGTCAACCTCAAAGAGGGTACAGTGGGGGTTGAAGTTCGTATGAAAATAACAACACGTGAACTAAGTCGCGGGGCTTCCACTTGTATTAATTACTAATATAAACCAGAAAAACCCGGAAACTGAAAAATAACTCTTTTGAGCGGCCTCAAAGACGACCACCTAACAAAACGGCCTAAATTCTTCGTCACCAAGCGTTAATTAGCTCTTACTTACTTATGAGTTTGTCGGGTGCATGTGCAAAGGCAAGTGTTACACTACGAGATGCATAGTTTGTGCAACTGTCGACCGCGCGAACTGTTTCAATATAAAACGTGACTCCACAGACTATGTGTGGAGTTACAGAAACTGTTCTATACTAGCCCTCTGTTTGTTTAATGTTATTTTGGAGCGCAAATACTTTTACAGGGTTTGTTGTAAAATCTTTAGAAAGGGATGTAAGGAGCGAGCGAGAAAGACAGAAACACTAGCTTAGATATTTTTACAATGCTGAAGCATTGAAACACGCAATAACTGTCGGCCAAAAGCACTTAGCTTTTTTAAGCAAGAACTAGCGGCGATAAAAATTGGCTGCAAAAGTGGCTGTCACGTTTGAGTGGCATTGCTTTTTCGACAACCGAAAATACCAAGGCTAGGCTCGTAGTTGAGCGCAATAGTATTTCAAGGTAGGTGGAGACCACAGAACAGCCGAACCTATGGACACCTACCATAAGATTCAATTCATGCGGATATATCAAATTGTAATAAGCGTATCAAGTGTTTGTAGTTTTATGTACGCCGCCGTCCTCAGGTTTTCTAATCTGTCCTGTCCATCCAAAGGTTGCCTGGAAGAGATCGCTTTTAGCGATAAGGCCGCCCATTGTAATGCTTACCTATTTGTATAATTTTTTGTTTCTTTTTGGTGACGGTACAATAAAGATATAATCTATCTATCTAATCTATCGTGACTAAGTGATTTACGCCGATGAGTATCTATGATACGTTACAATGCTATTTCTCAAACAATTTACCTTTAAGAATCTGTGTGTTAGCCGTGGTGCCCCGGCTGAAGAATAGGCCCCTCCATATCTACCTATCCGCGGATGTCGTAAGAGGCGACTAAGGGAAGAAAGCTATGGGATGGGCAGCAGCGTCCCTCATTTTAACAACGGTAGCTCTAACTGCGCTCACCAACCCGCATGCCCAGCGTGGTGAGTATGGGCAAATCCCCCCACATGATAAGGAATTTGCTCTGTCTGTGGGGGAGGTCATGTTCAGCAGTGGACGTCGTACGGCTGAAATGATGATGATGAATCTGTGTGTATGAAACCTACCTACTCATTATGTACAGGGTACTAAGATGTAAATAAATAGATGGATGTTTGTTACTCAAACGTATCGTGGGTATCAGAAACTACGAGACCTTGGTACCACAGCACCCGGAACAAATGTTTGCAGATCATGCAAACATTTGTTCCGCAGCGGGAATCGATCCTGCATCCCTTGCATCTGAGCCGGGCTCTTTCCCGCTGCACCACTGAGGTAAACATTTCATAAGTTTTAACATGATTTATGTGAATGACTGTACTTTTTTTTATGTTATCCGGAGGCAAACAGGCTTACGTCCCACCTGATGGTAAGTGGTTACCGTCGCCTATTGACATCAGCAACCTGGAGCATTGCTAATGCGTTGCCTGCCGAACCCCTCCCCCCTAAAGAGCTCTGGCAACCTTACTCACCGCAGGAACACAACACTATTTGAAAAAAAAATAATGTTATTTGGCTGCGATCTTCTATAAGGCGGAGGTAACTCACCAGCCAGGCTGCTCCAATTTACAGCGAGAAAATCTCGCTGTGCCCTACCTCTCGTAATCGTACTTACAGAAATTATGGAAATAAGTGCATTATGGAAATATGATATAGCATAAAATCATATAGAACATTCATGCCATTCCTTATGACTTTCCTGTTTAAACGCCTATTACAAAACCATAACCAGCCTCTCAAACAAAAGGAGCCATAAATTATAAATTTAAGTGTCAGACTTACCACTTTAATTGTGTAGTAAATAATTTGCTATCGCTCTGTCCATCTAAATGCGGCTGAGAGCCGGTCATGAGAAATGGCTACTGTTATAATATAATGGCCGTATTATGCAGCACTCGTGATTTCCAATCGTTTTTATGCTCATACACGTTTTTTTTTTTAATACTAATCGACGACGCATTCGAGCAATGGAACGAAGCTAGTGCTACGTTCACCAATATTTAAAGAAAAACAGTTATTTTTAGTTGCTCAATTACCTTATAATTTTATTATCTTTCCGGTTTAACATTTGGAAGTAAATTTTGACACTGTATCCTTTTTCCGAAGCTGAAACTTTTCACACCTGGGAAAAGACAATATTATGGTGATAGCGAGCTGATCTGATGATGGAATTTAGAACTGTTTGCGATTGAACTCATTTGAATCAGCTTGATTTGGTATTCTTATTAGTTTTCACTAAAAGCCTTATATTACTAAGGTAACAAGCATACGCCCACCAGTTGGTACGTGGTTACCGTAGCCTGTGAACGCTTGCAATACCAGAGGCATCACGTACGCGTTGCTGACCTCAAACCACTCCCCCCTAATCAACCTTACTCACCGTAGGAACACAACACTATTTGAAACATATAGTGTTACTTGGCTGTGATCTTCTGTAAGGCAGAGTTACCTCCCCAGACGGGCTGCTCCAATTTTGAGCGAGAAAATCTCACAGTGCCCGACCTCCTTAACTGGTTTAGTAAATTTAGTAAACGTATTTAATGTTACCTGAATGCTACGGAGTCAAAATTACAAGCAAGTTTTTATTTAATTCGGGACTAACGTCGTCAAAATGTCATTGTTTTTCATTGAATGGACCGTGAATATGGACCGTGTGGAGCACCAAATAAATATGCCATAATTCATCAGTGCGCCGCTCGCTATTTTAGAGTTTTCTAATGACGGTCACCGACTGTTCAGAAGTCATGGCTCCTCATTAGCTGTATGGTAATTTGGGAATTCTATTACTTGCAAGGGCTATTTGCGAAATACTGCGGAGTACACTATACGTATTATGGAACTAACAGTCATAAAAAAGTAAATTAATTATTTTCATTTTCGTTTCTTTCTGCTCGGTTATTATTTGTTGGGTGTTGTGGTACAAAATGGGACTCGTAGTTTCAGTTAACCACGGCAGCGAGGAAGCCAGGGGCATGGGTTAGATTTATATGATTTTTAAGTTTTATAATAAATCTGGAAATGTGTGCCTTTTATCAATGTTAACAAATAATACCTATTCCGTTTGTTTTAATTCATCGAATACTCGCAGAGATTTTAGTAATTTATGAACACAAAGAAAATTAAAACGAATATAAGTATCAATTTTACAAAATACAGACCAGTCGGAAGGGTCCCCAAGACGCTGGCGCAATTGCAACGCTGGATGGCAATGCGATCAGCGTTGAGCCAAATAGGAGTCAGTCTCAGGTCACTACGACTAGAAGCCCTGATATTGTTTCCCTGCTTTCCCATGGACCCCAAAGACCCCAAAGACTCAAATATGTAAGCCCATTTAAAACTAACACATTTGCGCCTTTTGAGATCTACGGCGCATCGGAATCTGCTGCCGCTCCTTTTTTTTTTTTTTTAAGCGGGGAAAATGCCGTCGCTTTTCCTTTCCGCCATGGGGGGTAGCGGAAAGGGGTATGTGGGGCTCGAACCCACTAAAAACCCCCCTGTGAGCAGTCCTCCGCCTGGTTGAGGCGAGATGGGGTCGTGTTAGCATTCACCATCTCGCCTCAGCGGTAGGCCCGGATTTGCCTTAACCGAGCCACTGCGTCTGTGCCTTGCTCACTAAGGAAACTTCTCAGACTTGTGGGGCCGTTAAGAAATAGGCGGAATGGTCCCCCGACCTTCCGCCGATGACCCCTCTACAAAGGGAGGAGGCGGGCAAACCGCCTCCTTCTCTCCCCTGTTCTTCTGCGGCGTAGCAGGTCTGCTTGGGCATCGTTCTCCCTGACCCGCTCCGCGGCCTCCTTCTGCGACATAACTGCTTCGCAGAAGGAGACAACTGCCTGCCACGATCTCTCGTCGCCAAGCATGGCATTTACCACACTCGGCAGAGAGAGATCTCGGCCTATAATTGCTGAGAGGTTGTGCCGCTGCGGGCCCCAGGTGGCACAAACCTCCAGCGTATGGAGCGCCGTGTCTTCTAGCGCCCCACATTCGTGACAGGCTGGGGTTGCCTCCCGTCTTGCGATCTAGTGCAGGTATTTTCCGAAACATCCATGACCGGAAATCTGCTGCCGCTCCTGACCTAACTGAATTGAATATAGTTATAAAACCAAATTAGCAATTTCTCTAATACAGGAAAATACGACTACAGTACTCTAGTATACGACCGCTAAACGACGGCTTTACGAGCATGTGAATTAATCCGTAGTGTTTCAACTAGACTGATAAGCTCTAAACTGGATAGTTTATTTATTTACAACCTTAATTAGATATTGGGTAGTAATTAGAGAAGAATTCACGAAATTAACTCCTAAAGCGTCAAATAAGCAATTTTGAGGATAACTCAATCGTTGTCAGCTTGCAATGAAAATACTTGAGCGTGTATGACCCCAGAGTAGCTCCTCAATTCGTGCTTTTTAAATACATTACCTATACAGGCGTTATTAAAGTTGAAATCGAACGCGCTCATAAGCGGCGCTTACGACGCCATGGATGCAAGACCCCGTAATTGGGCACTTATATACGTATATACATTTTGCCAATGGAAAATACATTGGTGCACGACCGGAATTAGAACCCACGACCAATGGATCGGAAGACGGGGTCACTACCACTCTCCCACAGTGCTCTAATTCAATTTAATATTGAATACGAAGGTATCTACTAACTACATCGATGTGTATTATTATACAAGTGGGTAAGTATACCTACGTAAACGCTTCATAGTTTTCCGTTTTATGTACCTTCGGTTTCAAGAAACGTTAATGTTCAATTAGAACGAGAATTGATGGCCGGAAATATACCGCATTCCGTTCGGAGTTGGTTTGAGTTCCAGTTTAGAATTGCTTTTAAATTTTTTGCCCCTTGCCAAGCATTGGGACAATTAAGGCTAATGAAAAACAGTTAGTTATTTTCTATACAGAAAGGTGTAGCCAGGTACTCTTACTTACAAGCGACAACGTGCTAATCAAATAAATAGGTACCTAGTACTTATATTATAGTACGGTCGTAGAGAATGGACTTCATCACTATATTTTGTAACGAGCGTACATACATTTTCGGATACCTGATTACCGGCCCGAGCACTAATACTTCTCGATAACGTTACGCTTACGGTATGATAGTGATTTTAAAAAATAAGCCAATTACAATTAAATTATTTTAAGCATCACTGATGTCATTAGCTAATATATTGCTTGCTTATACATATGCTTGGGGCAGAGAACGCGCTCCTAAGTGGCGCATAAGACGGCTGCACGATCATAAATATTAACAACACTATAAATAAATAGCTGCCTTTGAGAACCAAATAAATAGTTATTACCTACCTAACAAATAAAAACATCTAGATAGAAACTTTAGCAAATAATGTTTTTCCATAAACAAAAATTATATAATTTTTTTATAAAGTTGTGTTTTCGAAATTTTACCGACCAAAGAAAAACAGTAAAAAAAAACATTTTTGTATACATTTAACTCGTAGCTCACAAAGATATTGAGATCAAAGAGCGATTTTGGTGTAAATTTTTACTAGGTGCACTGCCTCAAACCAAAGTTTTCATCCGGAATAATCCCGAATATGCAGGAATTAGTCCGCGGATTAAGCTCATTACTATTCCGTTGGAAAAACCGCGTATCATTGCACTATTTATTCAAACCCGCGGCTCGCGACATGTGGCATTTGATCCCTGGGGTTAGGTATCCACTGAATGGAATAATTAAGCCCGTTCACTTGCCTATAACTAGCATAATAGCATTCTAAATGCAAGATACTAGCTTGCGTAACATCTCTAGCGGAAGCGAGGAGGTATACGGATACCTCTTCGCTTCCGCTAGAGATCAAAATTTAACGGCTGGCTAGCCTGAGTACCTACTAGCAAAATCTCGTATAAAAATTGTTACGATAAAAATTTGCATTTGTATTTAGCTCTAGGCTGTATCAAAAAAGTACCTATACATGTATGTATTAAATATGAGATATAAAGTCCTTAATAAATATCATATCAATGATGCCATGCGACTTTAAATTCACGGGGTATTAAAGTCGCTAAAATTTAAAAAAATTCGTCGCTAAAATTTTTTTTCTGGCCTCGCACAGATTTGTCTTTTGTAATTTTTTTGAATAATCTGGTTATTACGGTCTAGTTCAAGCTGAAACTAAAAACAAATACTATACTTACTACGATTTGGTTGCGGAGTAGCAGTAAAGCAATGAAGTAAAATTGCAAATAAAGTGTGCAAAGTACAACAGACTTGGCATCAGATTATTTGTAGGAGACAGTTAGTATGATAGTTGCGTTCACTACAGAATACAGATGTAGCATCCACCTTTCCGTATGGAATCATCTACTTCACGAGAAAGAACCGCCGCAGCTAAGTTAGACCACAGCTAGATCACAAACTAGGGGTCACATTCACGTGCGGCTGGCCGCCATTACGCAGTACGGTAATGGCGGCCAGCCGTACACAAAATGATCCGTAATCCTTCAAATATCTCTCTACTAGGTACTTAATTCTGATTTTAATTATTCTTATATCATTCGTTTTATAATTAAATGTACCTATATAGGTTACACTGAATAAATTATTATAAAAACTTTTAAAAAATATCAATGATTCTGAAATAATGTTAAAACATAATCGCATTTTATTTGTTGCGACTAGGTTGCTTGCTTGTCGTGTCCCTGGCACTTTCTTGGTTATCCTACATTAGGTCAGTGATCCAAGGTGAGGTATGGTGGCCCTAAAAGGGCCTATGAAAACCAATAGTTTCTTCAGTAGCTAGAGCTTACGGCGCGGCGCTTTAAGCCGTTTGGAAGTCCCAAAGATTTTCACACAGACGAACGGTAAGTGGCTCCGTAGCATAGTTGGTTAGATCATACCCGTATCTAAGGGAAGGTTGCGGATTCAAATCCCGTCTGTGTCGAAGATTTTTGAGATATTATTAAAATCTTAGTATTTAGGGTTATCACTACATTTATGTAAAAAATTCAATTCAAAAAAGTCGATTTATCTTCAGTTCACAAGCGTTTTCGTATAAGCTGTATCACAACATACCCGATTCAATGCAATGCAAGCTGTCTTAGCAAAAATTATACGGGACTCTCGGGTGCATTCAGATTTCATAGACATCTCTATTCCGCTTCTGAATGGGGTACGTGAGTGTATTTGATTTTTAGATGCGGTATTATAGTGTTATGCAGAGAGCACTGGTAGAGTGGTCTGCCCGCCTTCCGATCCAAAGGCCTTGGATTCGAGTTCTGGTCGTGCTTTGGATTTTACATTGGCAGTGAAAGAAAGATTGAATATGTCCTAAAAAGTGCGAATAAATGTGACTTTTACAAGAGATCTATGCGCTATTTGGTAGCTTTTTCTGATTTTATGCTCTTTATTCATTTCAATACACTGGTTTATTACTAACGGTCATTGGCCCTTTTAAGGAACCAAATAAATCAATCCTACTAATATTATGAATGCGAAAGTTTATGAGAATGTATGTTTGATGGTGCTGAATACTCTATGTGATCGATACTTAATGACTGAAGATAATGATCACGTCTAGGACATCTTTGTTGCAATACAGTGCAAGGCTTGTCTCTAGCGATCCCTATAAGCGGCCATTTTACCACGCCATAGAATTTGATCTTTGAGAACTCTATTAGCTGGTCAGACCTCTTTTAGTTAAGGATCTAACGCAAGGAATACCTACTGAAGGACCAAATTATTTCTGTATGACTGTCCCCTGACATGGCTCCTTATGGTGAAAATACTATTAAAAAAATACGAATTTAAAGATACATGCGCGATCAAGCTTAAAAAAATGATATCGCAAGCTCCTATAAGTAAAACTCATAATCAACTTTATTCTGAAGGCGTAAGGATCTTTTGTATATCAATTTTAGATGACATATCGCACACCGTTTGAACACGGCTTTAGCCAGTATGATCCCCGTGCTGGGAAACGCCTCCTCCAAATGCTATAGGAGGGTACATTTTGTAATTGCAATTTAATTAGTACGCAGACTCACTAATTGGTCTGATACAAAACAATCTTTTCTTGTTTAACAACCCGGTTTCGAAACAGATAAAAAGAACCTCTTATGTAAGTGGTTGGAAACGCACTAAAAGGTAAACTTTTGCAATTATTATTTCTTTCATTTGAGCTGTTTTTATTGAATTAACTCATAATAATTTAATAAATATAAACACTGAAGAGAAACTCCAAATAACATTGGAAACGTAGCAATTACTTAATTCAATAATTGTTTTTAAACTTCCATTGAATTTATGAATAATTATGCAAAATTAAAATCGCAAAGTATCACAAGAGGATAAAATAAATTTATGGCATTATAAAGGAGAATGTTTATAATTGAACCAAATAATAAACTGAAATCATTTTGCTAATGCTCGTAAGTATCTTTAATCGTCGTGAGTGAAATATTGAGGAAAAATCTCAACAAATTTTACTGCTTTGTTTATGAAGTTAATCTCAACATGCTGTCTGCGTGAGTGGAGTAAAAAAAAATCATTAGCTTGTAGAAGCTTGTAAGGTTTTAAGACTTCACCGAGACATTCGAAGCCGCATAAATAGAAATTAGCGCGTGCTGATTAATCTACAGTTTACCATAATTCATTACACCGAAAAGAGCTAAGCTCTTAAATCATAGTAGGTAGTGCCGATTAATCTATAGTTTACCATAATGAAAATAATGAAACAGCTAAAGCTTGTGTAGTTACCTATAAAAAGCGAACTCCCAATTTACAATTTAAAAAAAATATCCATGAAATTATTGTCATTGGTGGTAGAGTGAAAAGGTATTTACGACTAAAAGTACCAGGGTAGGTTCTCTGTCTCTGGAAATTCGGAGAAAGAGAGTTTCGTGTCTTTACGTTGCCGTAACTATTTTAAGCTTTGGCCGAGTTCCAATCAGTTCAAAATGTATGCGTTTATTTGTAAGAGACCACGTTTCGTCTCGATAACCTGACTTCAGAATTGAATTTGCAGCAGTTCCTTGTGAAATACCTTTATTTACAAAGCTCTATAGATGTGTAATAGATCCACCAGTGATGCATAAAACGGGAAAAGTTTGAAACTGTCGTAATCCAGTTTGTGAGAAATGTGTGTATCTATGTGCTGTTATTTTGTTTTGTTGATTTGAGATTCTTTATTTTATTACATTATTGTTTATTAAGCTAGAATTTCAACAATACGTACCTACGGTATCGAATCGATGTTTTGGTGAGTAAATGTTGTGATGACAGCGGTTATGTGTGGGTGACACAATAATTGTAAACAATCATGGTCGGTAATTACGTTCTTCTGTTTAAGATTTTCAGCTTTATGATTACAAATTAATTTGACACGCTCCGGCTTCGCACTTGTAATGTACATAAACATTCTATACTTCCGAACAAAATAATTATTTGATTAAGCTACGACATCTCTTGTTAATGAACTAAACCTAGTTTTAGTCATTGCGCAGGTTCGGAAATACATTGTTTCTGCTGTAGATGGCGCTTACAGCAGGCCTAAAGATTTTCACCCAGACTGTAAGAGGCTCGGTAGTTCGTTGGTTAGGGCATCCCCGTATCCATGGTAAAGTTGCAGGTTCCGATCCCATCCGAGTCGAAATTTTTTGGAATATTATAAAAATCAGGGCAGATACCTGATTTTTAGTAAGAGATTTTGTATAAGTGTTGGCCTTATGAATTGAGTAAAATGCTAGTTCTACTAAATATTATGTATACTTAACGCTATGAAAATTTTGGTAGTATTAATAAAACTGTATTTCCAGGTGGCCTAAATATGTCATCCTCATGCTGGCTACGGTTGCCTTCGCTCACGGCCACCCTAGCAAATGCGACCAGACACCGCCAGACGCTGTGGACAAGGAGCCTCGCGAAGATAACCACCCGTTCAGCATAGGCATTGACAATCCATCAGTTAGAAACGGCAAAAACAGCTATACAGCAGACCAGACTTACGTTTGTAAGTATTCCTTAGCTTTAGTTTCAAGCGAAACGTCATCGTCTTTGACGTCACATTTAGATAGATGACGCTGTCGTCAGCGTCGTTAGGCAGGTAAATAAGTCAAGAACTGTTCTGCCCATCGCCGACAGCGGACGGCGCACACAAGGGCTCTAAGGGATCCAGCAGGGGGGGCCATGGGGGTCATGAGTCATGACCCCCATGACTCATGACCCCTGAGCTGGGTATAAGTCGGCCACTGCTAAGTCAAGTGTAGGTTGGTCCGGCCTGTCCCGACTGGACCTCGACTATGTGACCCCCCCCTCCCCCCCCTCTGACTCAAAGACAGGATCTGCTCTTGGCGCACAGTACCATTTGCTTAGTAGGTACACCGATAAGATAAACAAAAAGACAAAAGAAAATGATGTCACTTTCCCGCTTGCAAAGATGCGGAACGCAGTGCCTAGACTTTTTTAACAGGCGCTGAACTTAGTGTCTTTGCTAAATTATTTTGTGATTTCTATCAACGCTCGATTTTTTTGACTCGAATCAAATAGCTGTTGAGTAAACTTGAGTATAAACTCATAACTCCTTATTCATAATCATCATCATCAGCCTGTAGAAGTACCACTGCTGGACATAGGCCTCCCCTAAAGAGTTCCACCACGAACGGTCTGTGCCTTCTCCATCCACCGACTTCCCGCAACCTTCACAATGTCGACGGTCCATCGGGTGGGGTTCCTTCCAACACTGCGTAGCCCGGTTCGTGGTCGCCATTCGAGAACCTTTACTCCTCAACGGTTATCGGTTCTGCGAGCTATATGGCCTGCCCACTGCCACTTCAACTTGCTAATTCTGAGAGCTATGTCGGTGACCTTGGTTCTTCTTGGTTCATAATCACTCACTAATTTTATCAGCTTTGATAAAAGTATGGCTGTCTTTTTGTCTTGTTTACTGCTTTAAAAGAACAGGGGAGAGTTATCGAGTCGTTTAAGTTAGTAACTGATTATGAATAAAGCCGTGTTCAAACGGCATGCGATATGTCTTATAAAATTCGCTTCAAAATGACCTCTCTACTTAGGCTGGATTCGACCAAACGTTTTGTTATAATTTTCCGTCTGACATTTGCCAGTGGCCTTAACATCCTCGCAGCCGGACCGGTCGTTCCGCTGGTTCATGATCACCGCTGAAGACCCTGACGTGGACAGTTTGGTCAGCACCTCGCGCCGAGCCAAGGATGTGGGCAGCCTGAAGACTCTGGACATCCAGCAGTCGCGGCACAGCGAGCGTTGCGCCAACTCCGTAGAGAACTTCGATAATTCTGATAAAACGAGGGTTGAGGTCTGTTTTGAACCCTTATTACTTGATAGACAGTACTTATACGCCTATCCCCTTATCCCGTATCACTAACTTCTCACTAACTAAAATTACGCCCAACTCTCTCTTTTGTTTACTGTTAGACAAGGACAGAAGGAGAATTATCAGGCCGATAAAGTTAGTGACTGATTATGAATAGGAGAGCTGAGGTACTGCACTGCAACTCACTGGCTCTTTGATAAGGCCAGTTTTGAGAACCTTTACTTACAAGGTATGGTATCTTTGAACACACTCTAGCAAGCTTGATTCTAGGTGTTCGATGTGATCAGTTGTGAAATTATCTTAGTTCATGAGAGGTAATTGTAAAAGGCGCTCTGAATCATATAACCATTTCGTTCCACCAACAGATCCATTGGGTATCCCCTCATGAAACCAGCAAAGTACGAATCCGCGCCATGGTGGCGGAGAACGAGGAGATCTGGTACGAGGGGGCGAACCTTACCATGACGCTGGTGAAAGAAGAAAGTCCAGCCAAGGATAGTTCACCGTTTAAGCCTGTTAGAGATTGCAATATTTGTGGTGAAGCTCGTTACGAGGTTAGTCAAGGGATACATACAAGGGAAAGAAAGACCAGAAATAAATAATAATAATACATAATACCCACCCGATGGACCGACGACGTTGTGAAGGTTGCGGGAAGTCGGTGGACGGAGAAGGCTCAAGACCGTTCGTCGTGGAACTCTTTAGGGGAGGCCTATGTCCAGCAGTGGACTTCTACAGGCTGATGATGATGAATACTTAATAATAACAGATTTATTTCCCTTCACAATTAGGTTTCTTAGTTTAAAAGTAAGTGTTGTAATAAGTAGGTAATCTAATCTAATCTAAAACTGTTTCGTGAAGGGGCTGGTCACCTGACGTAGGTTTTTTTAAAAATCTGTGTTCCCTCCCTCCACGTTTGTAAAAAAAGTTTTTTATATAGGTACATGGCTAGATGTTATTCTAATGTTTCTTAGAGGACTGTGATCAAAGGAAAAAACCAACAAGAAAAAAGGGTTAACAACTTGAGTAGTTCAATGGTTAAAAAAGAAGAAAAAAGAGATGTGAATTATCCAACTATCCTTCCTTCCAATATTACAAGAAAGTTTGTGAGGATGTTTGGATGTTTGTTGTTCAATCACGCTGTAACGGCTCAACCGATTTTGTTGAAACTTGGAATAGATAAAGTTCTTTACCCTTTACTTTTTAAGTAGGTACAACGCGAGCTAAGCCGCGGGCAGAAGCAAGTATGTAATGTATCCTTCGTTGCCCTTAGGTAATCTTCAATGGTGAGTGGTCCCGAGTAGCCCACCCTCGCCACTACCCCACCAAGCCTGATGAGAACGGTTACACCCACATGGTGGGGGCTTCTCATGACTTTAACTACTACCTCTGGAAGGCTGGTTCAAAGGCCAGCGAAGGTTTGAGGATTCTACTTGAGGATGCCAACACTACTGTGCTTGAAAGAGAAATTATTGATGCGGTAAGTCTACACGGAGTTGTGTCTTTAGTGCATCCACTATGTGGCACCAGCGCCGCAGCAGCTCCTCTACGCTATGCGGCACCAGCTGAGTGGTGACCGTTTTTGTGTCTAGTTTTTAAGCATATACTTTATTTGTTCCATATCCATTCCACGAAAAATAAATATTTTTCTATTTCTATTTCTACTATGACATTGAGATATTGACAAGGCCTTCTACCTAGCAGTGGGAGGATGTAGGCTGAGATATATAAATAAAATAGATAAGAAAAATAAAATAGAAAATAAATAGGGTCAAGCATGGTAGACATCCTCTCAGATCTCCAGGCGATTAGATCCTTGAAGATGTCTAACGGGGTAGTCAGAGGCACGTCCAAACATTACATTTGTCACATGCCCACATTTTGCAATAGTGAGTATTACGAACGTGACAACAAGCCCATCGCCGCTTATAAGTAAACTTACTGGTTTCCTCACGATGTTTTCCTTCACCGTTTCAAGCACGTGTTATTGCGCATTTGCATTTTTTGAACAGAAAAACGTGCACGTCCGATTTCTAACCTACGACCTGTGGTTTGAAAGTCGGGGTACCTCCCACTAGGCCAACACGGCTGGAGATAAATACGATAAATATCTTCTCAAAGGGTACTAACGTGTTAGCTCGGAGGAGGTAGAGCACAGCGAGATTTTCTCGTTCTAAATTGGAGCAGCCCGCCTGGGGAAGTACGTCCGCCTTACAAAAGATCGCAGCCAAATAACATTATTTGAATCAAATAGTTTTGTGTTCCTGCGTTGAGTAAGGTTTTCAGTGTTCTTTAGGGGGAAAGGGGTTGGGGTCGGCAACGCGTGCGTGATGCCTCTGATATTGCAAGCACTCCGAGATTTCCAAGCTTAAGGCTTACGAGCTCCTATTAAAGTAACTCTTTGAAAATAAACCTTATTTGCTTTCCCAGATGAACGAGACATCCGGCACCAGAACCCTGATCCGAGGCAAGCGCCGCCACCATCCCTACATGTTCGAGCCATCGCACTCGCTCTTCAGGGTCGACAGGATCCACCATCTGTTCTCCATCCTGGTTGGGATGAGGCCCTCGCCTGACTGGTTCCTGGGCATGACGCAGTTCGAGCTGTGTGTTAATGATGAGTGGTTAGAGTCTTACAAAGTTCCACTATTCCCGTGGGACGCGGGCACTAGGAGTGGGGTTTCCTATGAGGTACGATTACATATAATTAAGTATGACTAGATATACACCATCATCATCAGCCTGTAAAACTCCACTGATGGACATAGGCCTCCCCAAAAAGTGCCATACATAGTCTTGAGCCGTTTCCATCCACTTACTTCCCGCAACAATGTCGTCGATCTATCGTGGGGGCCTTCCGACACTACGTCGGGCGCCCAGTTCGTGGTCGCCATTCCAGTACCGCTGTTCAACCTTTATTACCCAATGGTTGTCGGTTCTGCAAGATATATGATCTGCCCACTGCCGTGTCAACTTGCTAATGAGCCGTACCTCAGACATCCGCATAAAAACTCTTCGCAAAAATGAATATTCCACTGTTTGTTTGAATGTAAACATGTGGCATGTGTAAAAGCTGGTGCCACCATATCGTGATATCAATCAATCAAGTTTGCACTGTCCCAGACAGTCTGACGGGAAGAGTGATGTTCGCGAATTCCCTAAGTGGTGCCATATTATACTCTCGGCGGATATAAAACACTGGGATGCGCTATTTTGTTATTTGCTGAGTTCGGAATTCAAAGGCATAACGTAAAATACGTTATGCCTTTGAATTATTAAATATATATATATATTTCACTATATTTCAATAATTAAAAATATAATATATTTGAGACGCCTTTAGAAAATTCTAGTAGTTACCTCAGAACACAGAACGTTGTGACCTAGAAGCTACACCTCCGCGCCTGTTCCTAGTTCCTACAAATAAAATACAAATATTAAATAGACTCGCGACTTTTAGCCTGGCCGCATACTATCAGAAACGTCGTCTTACTGGTTGATTTAATTTTTCTACATACATTTTCTGATAGTGTGCGGCCAGGCCAAAAGTCGTGAGTTTATTTATTAATTTTATTTTAGGAACTAGGAAAAGTCGTGTGCCTATTTTTATTTTAGTTTTTATATTCCCACATATGGTAGTGTAACCACTCAAATCTCCAGGCGATCAGATTCGTGAAGATGTAAGAAGGGTATCCTACGAGTATTTCATATTATTATTTTGGAATAGCCTTAGAAATCCTCTTCTTTCAGTCGGAAACAGCACCAGCTCAGGATAACATAGAGCGTGTGGAAGTGGGTTCCTTCAACAAAGAGTCTCCGTTTTACCAGATGAACCTGAATGACCTTAAGCGATTCGCTTTGCTGGAAGTCAGGAGGCTGGACGTTTATCCTTGGGACGAGTCTGAGTGTGCTGGTAATGATTAATACCTCCTACATAAGATAGACTCATTAAACCTACATATTTATCTGAGAACTTTCTATGACATACAAGTTGATTCCAACAGCTAACATTTTGGGATTAGCATTACTGACTATAATCATCATCTATTTTCAGGGCCATTGCCCTGAAAATAATGGCATGCTGGTAGTATGCGGGAAGTGAAAAATTACACTACTGAGCACGCCTTGTAGTATTTGAGAGCAAACCCAATCAGGAGTCATTTCCTACATCTGAACTAATTTCTTATCTTCAGGCACCGATGGTCAGCAAGAGGAGACTGCTGAGCGCCCACCTTCAGAGTAAGTTTATCTGAACCCCTAGAAATCGCTAAGAGGTGTCCTTCTGTGCTCGCTAGTGCCATTGGGTTCCTTTAAGGTGGTCAATGATTATGTTGAGGTAATTGATAAAAGAACCCATGCAATCATTGAGGTCCTGAAATGGTCGTTGGTAAAAGAACCCATCTAGATAATTAATGAGAGTGGCGCCTGGAAGAGTCAAAGTCAAAAGGCGTTTATTTCAATAAAATCACTAGGATCACTTTGAAACGTCTTAGAAACTAGGTGAAGCTATGCCTGTTACTCGCGACCAAGCCTAGAAGAATCAGGCAACAAACACGGCTTGGTGCCTAACTATTTTTTCGATGATCCTTTTTCACAAAATGGAATTTAAAGCTTCAGTGTGGTGCCTATCGAGCTAGGCGAGGCTCAAAAGAAAAGTAATCTAATTATAATCTCTAATAAATAAGAGCTTATAAAAATGTAAAAAAAATGACAAATTTGAGCTTCAACAAATGATCTAAGGGCAGCACACGCTACACTTGATGAAAGAGGCTCCTTTCGTTCGTGCAAGGTTGTTTAAATACGTTATGCCCTTGTGTGAAACCGGTTAATATATTCGCAGCGACCCGCAACCATACCCCATGCTCGGCGAATCTCGGCAGAAACTAGATTCCAGAATGCCTAGATGCTATCTCGGCGAGTGGGGTGAATGGACACCGTGCGTGCCCGACGTCGGCGGCTGCGGGATCGGAGCCCGGACCAGGACGCGGCAACGGCCGAGAGTTTATTACGCCGACGTATGTAAAACTTTGTTAAATCTATGTTTCATAGCGATCGACGTAGGTCCTCTTCACGTTAGCTGGAACGTGGTGGGTCACGCTGGCGCTTGGTGGACAAAATAAATCCCGGCAGAAACTACCCTTAGGTATTTCGTGATGGAGGCGCGCGGTGGTCATTTAGGCTCATAGAAATTAGCCGAAGGCCGTTTGTCGGCAGCACCGTTCGACCAGGAAACCAATGCTTAGTTAACCACTTTCTAAGTTATTTCTACCAGTGTGCTACAGTGGTATTAGCTGTACCCCGCTTGCCTACTAGGGCGCCATGCGCCACGCTATTCGCTATGGGTATGATGGATGAGACTATGGGACAGTACGATAGTACCAAGAGCTTCAAAACTTCAATATTCAATTAGTCATTGAAATCGCGTGGATTATTTTTAAGCTGAAATAAGGTACTACTGTTCTTCGTGACCATGCCTTGCATGCGAGGAGATAAAAACAACTAAAACCGCTTAGCGCCAATGATCGCGCGTCGAAGCAATCGAGTAGGTTAGGTGCCTTACCTAGGTATACCTTTTTTTTTTAAAGGGGGAAAATGTCGTCTCATTTCCTTTCCGCCATGGGTGGTGGCGGAAAAGGGTATGTGGGGCTCGAACCCACTAAAAACCCCCTGTGAGCAGTCCTCCGCCTGGGAGAGGCGAGATGGGGTCGTGTTAGCATTCACCATCTCGCCTCAGAGGTATATATTTATATTATCTATATTATCTATCTATCTTATCTATTATCTATCTATACCCCCTTGGACTTCTTCCAAAATCTGATCGCTTGGAGATCTGAGATGTTGTCTAGTTGTCTACCATACTTGGGGATAAAATTCGTGAGCCTATTTATTTTTATTTACTTATTAAATGGGGTAATAAGCGATTGACACTGAACGACACCAAAATAAAACCGGTTTTTTTAGTAAATAGGTACAAACTTTGAGAAGGTAGATAGGTAGGTTTACAAAGTTAGCTGTTGTAGTATGTAAGTACCTAACCTACCGACATACCTACCTACCTAAGCTATTTTTATCATTACAGGAAGATAACAGCGCTGGATTACCGATCGCAGACGGAAATTGTCAAGAAGACACAAACTTATCAGAAATTAAACACTGCTACGTTGAATGTTAACCAGCGATTGTTTTAATTTAAATTAAATACCTAGGTAATGGTATTAGCTAGATTTACGCCAGTTTATTATAACCTGGATATACCAGAGGCAGTCAAAGCCTTTGAAAGGCAAGGTACAGGCTCGCGGCTTCGTTTTTGCGCGAAAACAAACCAGTGTTACCGGTTGTAAAGTTTGCCGGCCGGCTTTCGTAGCTGAGGAGCGGAGGCCGGCTGCGGCTTCCGCGGGTCGAGGGGAGGGCGCCAGTCAACAATGTTGTGCTGGTCGAGTGTGAATATAGCCGCGAAACGCGCATGCTCCGCGAGCGCAACGGCCCGCGCGCTGCCCGCAACTTGTTGATTGTTCGCTCACTTCACGCCAGTTTGAGGCGAACGATGCGCCCGGGCGGTCGTGTTTCGTCGCGTCTTTTGCCGCTCTCAACTTCGAAATTATTTTACGAAAATATGTGAAGTTAGCAAACGTAAAAACATGGAGTACTGCCGTGTCGGAACTGAAGTTTAGTGCATAAACAACTTAGAACGCTTCGTTTAAGTAGTTTTAAGTCATTGTAATATAATAGGCTCTATCGTCTTACCTGCTTGCGTCCCACGACTGTGAAACGGCAACCTACCTTAGCGGATAAACGGATACTTTTCAAATGGTTGTAGTATAGTGAGATAGTGTGTGTATGTGCTAAAAGACATCGTGAGAGCGTTATTGTAGTTTGTGACAAGTTTTTACAAAACCTAGTGACGTGTTTGTTGTAAAGTTTGAATTAGGAACATGGTGCGCGGGAGTGAGACAGGCATGTTTGCTGCGCTGTTGGTGTGTTCGTCGCTGGCTCTGGCGTCGGCGCAGTACACAAAAGGTAAAACCTCTTTCTACCTGTGCCAGGCCAGCCTGTGTATACGCAGCCTTTGTTCTACTGCCTTTTGTTCGCTTCTAGGTACATTTTGGACCTGAACTCGGGACCAAGTTTCTTGTAGTATTCTGGGTACAGGTGACGTTATTAGTTGAAAAATTACGATTATCACAACTACCTGACACTTTTTCCAAGTAAATCATGAGTAATGTTTTAATCAAGTGCGATAAAGTGTAGGTACCTACCTACCTATGTAGTATTCTGTTATAAAATGGTAGGTAGGTAGCTGTACGGTTAGCATCAACCAACAATGATAATATTATTGTTAGCAAAAAAAACACGTGTATGCCCTCCTTGCTACAATAAAAAAAAGTTTATTTCAGTACCTAACCTAATTTATCAAGTAAGTATATTGCTAGGTTAGGTTTCCAAAAGTCGTATACAAACTTTATTGCCAACTAGCTTCCGTATCTATTTAAAAAGTAGCCTATGCTATTCTAAGTAAAGAGCTATAAAGGTACTATATATGTTACTTATATTAGTAGGATTCGTAATCAGTCACTTTTAGCGGCTTTAATATTAGTACTAGGTACTTACCTACCTACTTACAAATCCATCTGAGGTGAGCCGAAAAATCCACCGACTGACTTATTTCTTATCTAAATTGCGCAACAAAGGCTTCCCGAGCCACTGAACCTAAACATCACGTCAAACGAAATTCATTTTCTCAATAAGTTCTGGGTAAGGTACCTACCTAGCTACCTACATACCTAGAATAATATTTGGTGATATTAATTTTATTTTGTCTCTAGAGATCTCGACTCTTCTCTGCTTCGACATTTTGTTATTTCATTTTCTTAGTTGTTAGGTAGCGTAGCGAGATAAATGCTTAAAAATACGTTCCTCTATTGTTTCACACAAGGTAGGTAGCTAAGTAAGTATCTACGCGACACGACAGGCCGACACGCGACACACGACACACGACATCGACAGGCCACAATGGGATAACAAATGTTTGAAAAACTAGCTGTTACTTGCGACTTCATCCGCATTATAATGAAAGTATCTAAATTTTAACCAATAATTTGCCCCCCCTCAGGCATGATTTTGCATAAATGCTAAAACACGCAATTTATTTATTTCTTACTAAAAGTGCCTAAATATGAATTTTCAGATCCCTAACTTAAGGAATTATGGATTGCCCATATAAACTTTCAACCCTTATTTCACCACATTCAGGATTATTTTTTGAGAAAAAACATATCCTATGTCGTTCCCCAGGATATTATCATCTTCTTGCTAAATTTCATTACGATCCGTGTAGCCGTTTAGTCGTGAAAAGGTAACAAACAAACAGAGTTAGGTACTTTAGAATTTATAATATTAGTATAGTATGGTACACTCGCTTTCACACTGTCCAACACTGATTACGCAATGTAGAGCGATCTCATCTGTTCGCGAGGGCAAGGACTCGCGCATGCATTTGACCGCCGCAATGTTCGAAGTACAATGCTGGCAAAACATACGTAACAAAATATTTTGTGTGTGTGAATCGAGTCTACGCTCAAAGCTATTCTAAATGATAGGCTAGGTTAGGTACCCTTCGTATCTTACGTGTACCAAATGATAAAGCTGGGTGTTGTATAGGTATCCTGTACCTTCAGTACCTAGTTACCTACCTATTAGGGAGTGTATTAAGTTATTACCAAGAATTTCCAAAAAAGAAAGAAATACCACGCGCAATTGCGAGCGTCCACTAGTTTATTTTGAAAATATCAACTTGATGCTAAATCATTATCCGTAGGTACTTTCCTTCAGTTGGGTAAAAGGCACAAACCAATAAAGATGTCAGATAAAGTCATTAACGTCGGTGAGCGGTGATCGTGACCACGACATAGGGAACCTTATTGTTAGTTGAATTAAAACTAACAATGGACGGTCAAGTTGACTTTAGTTATGAGGGTCAACTCGCAACTTGAGTCACAATTAAACATAAGGAGCATTAGCATGTTCGCGGGTAAAAAAATCCTGAACTTTTATATCTGACAAAGCCTACTATTAAACTTTGAAGAAATTATTTATATTCAATCAACAATTTTTCTAATTTCATAATGCATTGATATAAAAACAATAGTTCGTGCTCCGCTTGATTTTTTTCGTAAAACTAGTGTCATGCAACTAATTACATCGTGTAAAACGAGACGTGATACTAGTGTCGCAAAAGCATCCTTAACCCTTTAAGTAATGCCATATTTTGCAATGCAGTGTTGGCATTGCAAAATATGGCATTACTCTTTTGCTAGTAGGTCGTATGCTAGTTCTTAGTCACTATGCAAGGGCGCAAGCCGTTCATTTTTTACCCATTGCAAGGAAGCGGGGACGCGCATGTGTCATGGCAGTTCACCACCTAGAATTTGGCATGCTAGCTACATACAACGTTACTTTTTTATGTATGATTTATGAAGACGAGACTTATATAGGTACGCTAAAAAGATCGATCAAAGTAAATTTCGCCGTTCGCTCGCAATTTGGTCTAAGCTTCCTGGTTTCTAGGATTATGTTTACCATAGCTTAGTTTAATTAAAACCTAGCCTAGGGGTGCACTAAGAAAGGATTTTCAGAAATTGAACCCCTAACCTAAGGGGGGCATTGGTGGTTAAATTTGGTTAGAAAATACCTCTACTTAAATGAATTCACGTCACGGACTTTCCACTATATTATTATAGTCATACCTAGGTATGGTAAATTTAACGGCCTATGTCTTCGTGAAATGTTCAGCTACGTAATCAACTCACATACTCCTTGTACTGTATTCGAACTTATAATCCTACACTCGTATTGTTCCACTGAATTACTTAACTGGAGCCGTATTGAGAACAATGCGAGCGTCGCGTACCTATGCAAAACACGCTCTTAGCTCAAGAATCACTACATTTTCAATAACCCGACCCCACCCGACTTACAGAGTTAGCGTGAGTATGAAACATTTGTATCGGGAGAGTTTGCCACATAAGAAATAAAGTAGGTATCCTACTGCAAGTAGGTTTAAAAAAGGTTTAGAGAAGCTTAGCAACGTTAAAAGGTTAACTTGCGAAATTGTTTGTGAAATCCTCTTTCTAAACTTAATCGCTAGTGAGTAACCGGCCGCGTGGCGGCGCACAAATGTTTTCAAAGCTGTATCGGTAAGCATTTCGTAGAAATCGACCTTGATAGATGTCATTCCATACATTTTTTTGACCTTTATTTTTTTTCTCTGTATGTATTGGTTTTATGACAAAATGTCATAGAATAGTTTCTGATAGGGTTATTGAGCTCCACCGACTGGCAAACAAAAACTTTCAAATATTGAAAAAAATCCAATGTCCGCTTTTTAGCAGTTTCGACCCACTGTGCAGCGACGCGACGCGGCGTCACCGTTCCTCTGGGGTTTCAAAGTAGATTTTTGTGATTATGTTGAAAGGCAGAATAAGGATCTATGCTTTCTATAGCGTCAAAGTCAAAACGCGTTTATTTCAATAAAATCACTAGGATCACTTTGAAAAAATTTCGCCGGATGGGGACTGGCTATGTAGTCGGAGCATCCTCGTATTTAGGCAAAGGTCTCGGGTTCAATTCCCGCCAGTCGAAATTTTTTGTATTTAACAATGAAAGCTGATTTTCCACTCCCGACTTTGCGTCGAGTTGAAAAGTAGTATAAACACGATTAATTATGAATGCGGACAGAAATGAAAATTTTATTTCGTCCATTACCACGTGTGATCTTAATGAGGGTTTTATGAATTAAAATGCGGAAAATATTTGCATTCTCGCTGGTTCACGCCACGTCGTTAGTAGTGAATGACAATATTAGATCGATTCTTATGAGTTCCGGTGTATAAATGCTATTGTTTTAGTTACAAAGTCTTGGTCAAACCAACAGGGCCCAAGCATGTAACCCCCTTCGTAACCCGACCGACCAATAATAATTTCCTGTCCCTCACACAATAAGTCATTCATTAGCCTTAATTTATGCTCTGCCTCTTTGCACTCACCTCATGACTACCTTTTTAAAAGCTATAACTCGTGCCCCCTACTTATTTACTCACCATCGCCGTTCGAGTTCCGAGCGTTTCAACCAATCGTAAATTCGGCCGGCAATGTAAACCGCACTTAGCGATTAGTCACAGTCGACAGAGGTCGACAGTGGGGGCTCTGAAGTATGGCTTCTGACACGGCTGCCTGAGCGATGACGTAATTTCAACCGGACTATTCAATGACGGTTGGTAAAGTTGGTATGCAGTGCAACACACACGGCTCAGGGCTGACCCTATACGCCGCCATCCGAGGTGAAATTAATTCTCCATCCTGGGCAAATTGATTTCGCGATACGAATAATGAAGTTATTTCTGCAATAAATTTCCAATTTACAGGCGGAATTACCAATAATGGTAAAAAGCCAATGAAAGTAATCAGAACGGTGTTAAAGAGCCTTAAATTCTGAAGATGTATGAGATGTTATGATGTGCGGTGAGGTCGGTTGTCGTTTATATGGTCTAGAATAAAAATCGTTCTAGAAAGTAAAAACAAAGCTCTTTCATAGAACATCCAGCTTCATACATTTGTACCAATATAAATAAAAAAAAAACTCCTTTCTGACCCTTATATTGGCCGTTATATTCTTACAGTAAATCTTGATAAAACCTGCTGATTAAGCCTGCTAACCTATTAAATTCCATGTCAAGTCAAAAGGCGTTTATTTCAATAAAATCACTAGGATCACTTTGAAACGTCTTAACTTTCACATGCAGAACGGATTGACGCTTCGAAAGTTATAACGCGGTTTTGCGCGCGTGGTACCTGGATAAAAGTAGTCTATATGCTATTCTAGGCAAAGAACTCTATCTATTCCCAGTTTCATCGAAATTGGTTGAGCGGTTCCGACGTGATTGAACCTTAAAGATCCAAACATCTAAAAATCCACACACCCAAAAAATTTCGCATTTATAATATTATTAGGATAGGATATATGTAAAAGTTAAACAAACAACACCTATTCGCCCAAGTTGTTTGAGAGAACTACCTGTCACAGGCTAATGTAACCCACATTAGTGTCAGAGAAGCCGTGACATGGCAACTAGCAAGTGACAACCCTATAATTTGACGCTTGTAAATTAACACGTTAGTTGCGCGGGCGCGGCCGCTCAAATACAAGAAATTCTTGATAACCGCTACACGTTATCGATGTGATAAGAAACTGGTACGAATAATACCGCCAAGTTACGTGACATGACTCACGCGAGTAACTTCGCCGATTTTGATGAATTTCGAATTCGCCTGGTTTTATTGGTTGGTTATTGCTACGATTTACGCCATTGAGTTTTGTGTCGATAGCGTAGGCGGATTATGTTTCTATAATGTTACTACTAACGTACTCATGCATAGAAGATCTCATAATTATAGTGATTTAAATGGAACACAGCATTTTCTGATAATTTCTTTCTACTTTTAGTACAGGATATAGGTACCTTTCGCTCTAAATTAGCAATGTCAAAAGGTAATTCGATCATGCCTAATGTAAGCAGCCGTCAAGTTGGTACACAACACACGCATCTAATGGAAATCCTATGTTATCGAAAGCGCTGATGCTTTTATAAACTACTAACTTATGCTTGACTAGCAGCGACCGCGTAATGCTAGGTCTAAAATTGTTTCGTAGTAAAAGTGAATATAATACGTCATAAACACCGTATGCTTGTTTGCGACCAATTTGTATAAAAAGGAGCTAAGCTGCACTAAATCCGTTCACTACTATCTCTACAACACACTACAATCTTTCACTATCAGTCATTACTCTTATTAGAGCCACCTTTAATTCTCGTAACCAAGAAAGAACAACACGATGACGAAAACGTTTGTCGTAACTGCAAAGTCTCGCAACAGATACGAAAGTCGATACCCTTTAAAATCAGCAGACCAATTAACCAGACCAGTAACCAAGTTCGGAACAGGGTGTGAAAACCTCACGGCACCGTGCCGTCAAAGCGAAAAAATAAAACTAGAACTAACCTAATTTAGGACTTCCTATCCTCGATTGCCGCGTTCCTCTCGATAAATTCTGGCGAGAGCGAACAAATTTAAATGTCTACGCTTATTTGTGTTTCTGTTGTCTTGCTGTCTTCATAGGATACAATCGGAAAAGAATCGTATATTTAGCAAGGATTTGTTCCTCAGATTTGGGGATTATAAAATTGGTTGAGAGGCGAGATGATAGTGTCTGGCTATCATTCGGATGACTTTATTATCATTATGTAGCTAATTATAACTAGGTGTTTTTACGCCTGTTGAGCTAACTAGAAGGTATGTTAGAACCACATAAGGCCATGCTGGACTATGCGTGTTGTGATCTTCTCTAGAAATATCATTGAAACTAGGGAAACATGTTGCTCTACATTTTAAATACACGCACGACTGTATTTATTTATTTTGAGACTAAATAGCCATAATAAAGGTAGCACTTACCTACTAACGAGTGTTCTGAAAGTGGGGTGTATTAAGTTGCAACTGCAACATCGATTGTTATTGCTCTTGAAAAACTCTCGCAATTATATTGTAATGTGTTTCCATTCCCTCAAATAGCCCATTAGGTTTTACTACCCTGAATTCGTAGAGAGAAAAATTCTAAGAGAAAACCGGGGATTATATTTTCAATCCGATAACGGGGTCTGTTGCTGCTGTTGCTAGGTTTCAACTTTCAATTCACTTTGTTTCTTTTCTACTCGGAGCAGAACATCGGTCATTGCATAAACATCTACGAATCGATACTCTGTTATACGCCAAATCGTATCATTCAATATTTTTGATATACCTACTCAGTACTATCCTCATTATTAGATGGCGTATAAACAAATGTACCATGTAGACTAGCCTATCACGTAATCTTCAAAACTAAATTGTAACTCACACTCACAACAACCTCTTAGTTATTTTAGGACCTTCAAGTAATGTACCTATAAATGGAGCTTATTTAATCCTGATTCATGTCCCGAGCGGAACACTTAGCTATCCTCATTTCGGAGAATCAGTGACCAGGATTTTCCTTAGAATCTAAACGCAAGGTTTATTTTTATGGAGCCGATCTACACTAAATCCGTTTAACTATGCTGTTTGGTCTTGCTGTCTAGATAATCGTTTGTCTTTCTGAGGCAGTTTAATCTTCAAAATAGAACTCGTTATAGATGTATACCAACTAAGGTGGCAAGTAAGGTTGTCGTAGCCTATGAACGCTTGCAATGCCAGAGGCTTCACCCACGCGATATCGACCCCTGCTTTGGTAAGTCTCATATGCCTGTTATTTCACCGGCAATCTCACCCTTCAAACCCAAGCATTGCTGCTTGAAGAATCTATCGGCAAGGTGGCAGTTCTTCCCCGATCGGACTCTGCACAACGAGCCCTCCTGCTCCCTGCAGGAGAAGGAGCAGCTGTAATTAAGCCCGGGTAAACACAATAGATCCCTATTAGAGCTCCAATGTCGATATGTCTCCCGCGGGTGCACTGTGGCAATACGGACCTGGCCTCGCAGCCCTTCTGGCTTACTCTGCTGGTATAGTAGCTATCACGCATGGCTAGTTTCATTTCGGGAGAAGGATATTGAGGAAATTACGGAGCCCGTTGGTTTTAAAATTAAAACGGGTAATGGCATCGTGTAAGTTGGGCGTTTCTTCTTCTTGTCCTTTTGTCCTCAACCTAACGTAACGGTGCTGTGTGTGTTGGGTCATTCCTGCAAAAACTTTTCATAATCAGATAAAAACTTTTCATAATCCGTTGCTGTAATTTATTAGGGGACCGACCCTATTAATGTGGTCGAAATTCAACATCAATAGACAATTTCTAGAAAATTTTGGCTGTGTCACAGATAGTTTAGTAGGGGATCGAGGTGGGATTGGTATGCATTACGTGTCATGTAATTGAGGGCTAGGCAACCTAGCAAGTAATGGCGGATAGGTTTTAACCCTCGGTTGACATTTTCAGTTCTTCACTTCTCCGTCTGTCGCCTATCATTCCAGAATACTCCATAACTTCCAATAAGTTCGCAATTAATCGCCGTAGATACACAGTGGATGCCTATTAGAGGAGCTGTATGTTCCCCTAGGGCACACTTCGCCACAAAGCGAACTATTGCTCGCTGAAAATAAACTCTCAAGCGGTTTCTGGATTGCCTCAGTGACAGAATTTTAATTGATTTTCGGGGTGTTCCATTTTGGGATTATTTAATTCTAAAAGAAGGATTTTCTTACGAGGTCTTCGAACTGAGTTGTGTATACAATAGTGCACCAGCGAATGTCATTTAGTTTTTAAGTACCTACATCAATTTTCAAATTTAGTCTGCACTAACTTTTGGAAATATGGTTATCAACAAATACCCACGTTTTAAGATCACGATAAGTATGTTAAGTTGGTTATCACCTATCCCGTCATACATTACATAGCAATTATATTTTATAGCAATAACTCAGAAATCAAAGCTGGAAAAATATAAAATGCGGTGTAGAGTTCAATCTTCTTTGAAATCCGTTGAAACGACTCCCGATGACTTCCGATTGCTTTTTGCTTTCACAATGGTTTGATATCCACTGAATGGAATGGAACTAGTTTGTCCGCCAGCTAATGCTTTGATGGGCTCGTTAGATTACTATTGTGCAAGGATGAAGGTTCTTTGAGTAACTAATTAATCATTATAAGACAATGCATTCTTATAAGTGTAAGTAGAAACGAATTCTTGACGAAATACGCCAATGCCTTAAGTTGGCAAATTGTCGATCGCGAAATCCTCAGCCTCATTTTGCTCACAGAGACCATTCGGCGCCGGCGCAGCGGCCGTAAAGCATGGAACGGAACCCAACCCAATTCGTAGCTGGCGCTCGAGGCGAGTGGTACAATTATTGGACGCGATACTATAGGAATTAATAAAAACAGAACCAAAATTCGCTGTGTATCGTGCGGGTCACTTTTATCTTTCGGGAAAGTAACTACGAATCTCCAATTCCATCCAGCATTGTTTAGAGGCACTTATGATGTCCATATTGCTCAGCTTATTGCGGAAGCGATGAGTATCTGTCAGGCACACTGACGAGCGAAGTGAAGTGCCATCATAACGAGAGCCGTAAAATGAAGTGCGTCGAGCTCGCCACTATTAGCACTAGACCCATATGATTGCTTATTGTTGCTCGATACAATGGCCAATCAATGTGCATTCACTTGACCAAGATTTTGATGATGATTCAAGTATTCATATAACGGAGTTTTGTGTATTTTAAGAGAGTATTAACGAAAAAAAGGATCGTAGCAAGTGGAAAGCCATGTTCTCTAACTATCCATCTGGGACAGGCAGAGAAAATCATCGATGGAATGATGACGCTATTGATCATAACACGCCCCATAGCCAAGACCCTCATGCTATTAATCATATTATTACTGCGATATCTTCTAATTTATTTACAGCTGCAGGATGTTTGACTTGTCTTCACGGCCACTATCTACTGTATTTTTAATAGTAAAGGTCTTAGTATTCGTCGCACGACCAGTAATCATCGTCAGAATTCTTCGATCGTCTTCCTTTATTCGGATATTTTACCCCCATCCTCTATAAATGGTACCATTAAAAAGCTAAGACCGGCGCGGAAAGAGAGCTACTTAATATACTTCGCACGAATGCGCAAATTGAAATAAAATACTTCATCTTTTGATATCATCTCTGAGCGGAGCTCTGAGACACGCGAAAATATATCACTAGTGCTGTATTGAAATCAGTGTAAGGTTGATTTGATTTTCGATATTGCATATTATCCTGTTCTTTTATGGGCCTAAAATTTATATAATTCTTCAAAAACGATATCTACTTAACTGCCTTTGGTGTACTGTGGTTCATTCATTAGATGCCCGTTGGGTTACAAAAGGCCCCTAACTTATTTAATTTGCTACCAAAAATCAGCAACTCCGATTCATCTCCTTGAATTGCTGGGTAAGGTCTTTACTTTGTATATTCGGTCATCGATGCTCGGTTCGAGTCGCCAGTTCGTGACTTGAAGGCGAATCGTGTATGCGACGATTCTGTTACTGAACAGCGAGCGCAGAAAATAGTTTTCGTAAGTTTAAAATATTGTCGACTAAGGTTGATGATATTGATATTCACATAAAGCTGTTTTCTCAGATATTTTTTTTATTTTCAACGTTTATCATAGGTACATTAATATGCCAAAGCCCCGGGGCTATCCTATATCAAACTTAACAAACATGTTTTATACTCTTAGTAGATATCAGCGTATCTTACACATCTATGTATAGTGAAACGCATTTTTCAACCAGATTTAAAGTCAATTGTTGATTAAAACCAAGGAAAAGTAATTAATCATACAGATCGTATAAATCCATTAACAATGTCTTCATCAGCAATGCCTCAGAACATTAATCATGTAATATTCATCATAATTAAAACGGCGTCTTACAGTCTCCATCGTCAATATTACTACCACCTGCGAAGGAACAACTTGTTATATTTTATTAGATTTGTGAATGATACGCACGATTAACAAAACATGTGGAGCGGGCGACGAAACATTTACGTTTTTTGTTACGCGTGTTCTGTGTAGGCTCTTTCACACAATGCGCAAACAATTGAGGACAGCGACGTGTCACAAATTCGATGACTAGACACACAAATGGCCAAATTACCCAATTTTAAGATTTTGGTATAATGTTATTAATCAAGTTCCTGAGCTCTTCCCCAGTGCAGTGCAGTGTATGTACCTATTGGCAAGTGGTACCGTAGCTTTTGGATGCTTGCAATATCTGAGGCATCACGCACGCGTTGGCTGATCCTTTATGCGTTGGTGGGTAAGTCTCATGTGCCTGCAATTTCACCAGCTACCTCGCCCTTTAAACCGTAACACAGATTTGCAAAAAGCTACTTGGCGGCAGAGTTTGCCAAGTTGCAGTACTCTCCTGGGCGAACCCTGCACAAAGACTCCGTGTGCAAGAGCCGCAACTTGACACATGTTTTCATGAAACAGTGACATGTTACGTGGGGATCCCAGGGCTGGCAGACACCGCCCGCTGTGCCGCGCCTCTCTTCCTGTTTTTGACAGCCCTGAACAATATCGCTTCCCCTATAATTGTTGTGCTCGATTTGCTGTAATAAATGGCGCTAAATTCATTTTCTATTTGATCTCATTTGTTGTCAGCTGAAAATGATAACAAATTGATTTAAAAGCGATATTCGTGATAACTGTCCGTGGAAATATCAATCGATCGTGTTGTTTTAATAAGAGATTTGTGTAGGGTTGACTACTCAGCTTACTTATTTAAAAACTTAAGCATGACATTAATATTATAGTTATCACACTAATTTTATCTACCAGCGGACATAATTAAGAGCTTTTTAGCATTTATTTGCAACTGAATAAATTAGTCGTTAACTATTGGCCTCATACACAAGCTCAAAGTTGCACAACGGGCTATGGAGAGAGCTATGCTCGGAGTTTCACTACGTGATAAGATCCGAAATGAGGAAATCCGTAGAACCAAGGTCACCGTCATGGCTCTCAGAATTAGCAGGTTGAAGTGGTTGTGGGCAGGCTATATAGCTCGCAGAACCGATAACCGTTGGGGAGTAAAGGTTCTCGAATGGCGACCACGAGGCCGGGCGACGCAGTGTTGGTAGGCCCCCCACCCGATAGACCGAAGACATTGTGAAGGTTGCGGGAAGTCGGTGGATGGAGAAGGCTCAAGACCGTTCTTCGTGGAACTCTTTAGGCGAGGCCTATGTCCAGCTGTGGACTTCTACAGGCTGATGATGATGATGATGAAATTGGTACATGTAAGTTGGTTGTAAGAATGTAGATGCTACCTACTCAAATTAGGCAATTGACTAAGAAAAACTAGTGACTACTGAGCCCGAAAGAAACGCTTATACATAAAGCTGCGTTCAAATCACCGCGACCGAGCGGCTGCGACTTGACAGCAACACTCACTTACAATGTATCAGGAGTTCAGATCATACCAGTCGCGTGGCTTTGGCCAAAGCTTAACTCTTATCAATCTCGCTGCGTTATTGATTTTCTATCAGTTCCAATGATAAACGATTATGGAGTCAACAAGCCGGCCATTAGGTATTTTATTATAATGCTTACGAAATCTATATCTATGTGGCCCCAAATTAATCCCTTGTCTAAGCCTGGCATCTCAAAACTGTGTTCTGATGACCACCAGTTAGCTAGAGCTGTCAAATTTTGTCAACCTCGTTTTATTTAACACTAGGGCTCGTATTCAGAGACAAGACTCAAGCATTGATCTGTACTTAAATCTCGATTTGAGTCGAGATTCTAATTCTTGAACAGTATTTATGTATAGATTCAATGATCACAGTTCACCTGAGTAAATGCTTATTCTGAAACGTCAGTCAGACGAAATCGGTGCTTGAGTTTAGATTTGATTAGACATTAATCAAATGACATTTTCGTTCCGTTACACATACTTTGATGCATATTTATACTTCACTTTATAGTGGTGTTCTATTTCCACCCTGGCTGTTTGAATTTCTGCGTAAAACGAATCGAAAATTATAAATAAATCAAAATGTAAACGAGAACATTTGAGTACAGGTTTGAGACTCGATTCAGCTGAGAGTAGTTTAAGTACCGTTCTTGAATAAAAGTTATGTTTGAGAAGAGATTCAGTACTTAAATAGAGTTCAGCTGATCTGTGATTAAATCTAACTTTGAGTCGTGTCTCTGAATACGAGCCTAGGTGTATTCGCGTGGAGTCACAGCATAGAGAAAGGAGATACACGCCTTTAACTTTTGTTCAAACTCAAACTTCAATCATTTCTTTCACATCTTTAAACGTAATTAAGTAATCGCTGACACCCGTATCTCATTAATAGTAATAAAAAAAAAGGTTAGCAATGTTTAAACTCATGCATTTAAAAAAAAACGTACACACTTCGATCGCCACTGTGCCCCATCAAGGGGGTGCAGAGTAGTATTACATAGCATTATGATACAATAAAGATCTTACCAATTTGTGAAGATCCTTTCAGCAGTTATAAGCCAGAAAATATAAACAGACAGACAATGTCTTCCGTTAAAGAAAAACTTTTTTCAACCGTTTTTTTATGATTTCCTGAACACGATTTTGAAGAAAATATTTCCATAATTTTGAGATTCACTGTTTGTTATATGTATAGGATAGATAATTGAAAAGTAATAAGTATTGTTGGATTTGAGGGCGATGGTAACTCCAGCGAAGTGTACAAGGAAATTTTATTAAAGTCTCGTCGAAGTTTTGGGGTTTCATGACAAGTTTGGAGGACTTTGTGGGGTATGGGTACTTATAACTCTATAATTGAGACTTTCTTTCCTCTCTTAATGTATGGTAGATTTTAAAATGCGCAGAGTTGCATTAATAGGTACGAGAATTTTAAATAATAAGTAGGTATAGCACTCGCACTCATTGGTATGAGCACCATCATATTAGCACCGAATGCAGCTTAACGCATTTTAACCAATTGAAATAATCATTATCAGCCTGAAGAAGCCTACTGCTGAACATAGGCCCCAAAGAGAGCCACGACGAACGGAACCTTCTCCATCCACCGAATTCTCGCAACCTTCCCAATGTCGTCGGTGCAGCGGGTGAGGGCCTTCAACACTGCGTCGTCCGGTTCGTGCTCGCCATTCGAAAACCTTTATTAACTAACGATTGTCGGTACTACGAGCTGCTGCCTGGCACTGCCACTTCAACTTGCTAATTCAAGCAAATGAAATAAGGAACGAAAATAGTTTTTGAAGAAGGTAAGTTATTAAACTTTTAAAACCAATAAGGTATGTATTTTGAGATATTGCTGGCTCTACTCAATTTCCTGGTGTAAGAGCATCGATATAAAATCTTTTAAAACGTATATCTAGGAAGAGGTAGGGCACAGCACGATTTTCTCGCTCAAAAATTAAATTGGAGCCACTTACTATCAGGAGGGCCGTAAGCCTGTTTGCCTCCGTATAACATAAAAAAAATCTAAATGATCTATCTAACCTCTAAAGGGGGCCGGCATCGGAAGAGTTTCGCAAGTCCGTCTGGTCGGTGAGTCACGGTCTCGGATCGAATAGCTTGGCACCGCACGGCCAAGCTATTCGATTCGATTTCTGCTTTTATTGCCTTTCAGACGAAGCCTTAAAAGTAACAATGTAGGTTGAGTTCACCCTCTGGCTTAAATGGCTACTTGCGTTGTTTTACTTAAAGTTCGAATGTAGTGTTCTTTTTCTCTCGTGTTACTGATTCTTTCTTGGATCTGCTTGGTAATGGAAACAGCCATTCATTGATGTGTACGCTGTGGAACTTGATTTATGGTACCTAACTACGAGTAAGATACCATACATACATAAAATCATATTAGCCTATTTCCCAGAAGGGTAGGCAGAGACCACGGCTTTCCAATTACTACGATCCTGACATACCTCTTTTGATTCATTCACTCTCATCACATTCCTCATACATGCTCGTCGGTTTAGGGTACTCATGACCTGGCCTTTTTCCAATACGTCACCGATTCGGTCACTAAACATACGCCTAGGTCTCTTCCCCTTCCAACGGTCCCATTCACACTCGCCTTATACACCTATTTCTTCAATCTTCTTTCGTTCATCCTCTCTACATGACCAAAAAATCTCAGCATACCTTTCTCAATCTTCATCACTACGTCTACTTTCACTCCACAACACTCTCTTATCACACTGTTCCTCACTCTACCTTTCAAAGTTACTTCGTAAAGCTCTCATTTCCACTGCATTTATCCTACTTTGATTCTTTTTCTGATAAGATACCAACACAACATAAATAGAGATTTCCACTAGTATTCATAATCAACATCATTTCAACCGTATGGCGTACACTGCTGAACATGGATGATCCCTCATGAATTTCCAGAAACAATTATTTGGGGGGGATTTTTCCATAATCGCCACACATGCCCATCGCTGGGCATGCAGGTTGGCGAGCGCAGATAAATCTAATAGGGAACGCTGCTGCCCATCCCCTAGCTTTTTTCCCTTAATTGCCTCTTACAACATTCACGGGTAGAAATGGAGGGGCCTATTCTTCAGCCGGGGCCACCACGCGCCACGTATTCAAAATAAAAAATAACTCTATCAAATAATTAATACAGCGACCTACTACTACTACAAGAAATTAAGGGGAACTATCTCGGAGTCATTTTGTCAACACTGCCTATCACTAAAATTGACTGACGGGGGCTGATGGGGTCACTAATCTAAGAACTAATCACCTATAAAATGAATTTGAAACTAAACAACTAAGTTTTATTTTTATGAGTGCATTTTCTAATAGCCTTGCAATAGCAGCAGGCGATATCAGAGTAGGTAATATAACATTGTAACCGACACAATCCATAAAACCAGCCACTAGAAAAATCAATGTTGGTCCCTTACGTTGCATGTCCGGTCATAAAGTCTCGGAAACAATCGAAGCATGTGTATTATTATTTACTCCACGCCAGGGGTTGTCTGCCCTTGAAAGACACAGATCATAGAAAGAAGAAGATCTAGAAAGAATCAAGAAATAATGGTACAATGCTATAAAAGTTTTTTTCCTCAGATTGACAAAGCAAGACACGGTGAGCTCGCGATCAGCGATTTTGAATTTGTTGTCATTGATTGTCTAATTTGAAATTACCACGTCGTGCGTGATGAGTATCGGCTCCTTGGTGTAGCGGTTCGTGGTTGGTGTATCGTGTCGCAAGGAGCTTTCAGAGGTGGTTAGATTCTCTGCTCGGTTGAGCGGGTTTTTAATCGTACTTCTTGGGGGACTTGGAGACTTGAGGGCTGGAAAACATTAGGATTTGGGGACTTGGAAACCGGGAACCGTCGTCATTTAGACAACAAAATATGACCTAGGAGGTAGGTGTAAACTAAAGGTCTCTACGTCTCTATCGGTGGTTCCCCACCCGTAAGTTCCAGTTAGTTAGCTAGTTAGCTTTTTTGTTGAGACCTAATATTTTACACAAAAACACCTACAACCTGACGGAAACCTGACTAAAACTACGGGTACAGCTAGTAAATATAAAAACCCTTAAAAGTCACATCACTACTTCTCTACCCAGCGGCACAGGATATAATCACTTCCCCAACCAACTAATCGCAGCCGTTTCAAGGCACCTGCTGTCTCGAAAAAACACTTCGTTTAATGCTTGTTAAACTTGCGCGGTCCTTTTTTTGCAGTTCCTTTGTTAGCCAGTCTACCTTATAATCTGTCGCGCATCTGTCAGATTGGAGTAACCGTAGCTTCAAGTGGTTTTATATATAACGTTTTAAAACAATACCCTAATTTATTGAGTTAACTAGCTGTAGCCGCGCGGTTTCGCTCGCGTGGAGTCTTAGGTAGATAAGTACCCATTGTATATTTTGTTCTGGGTACTTTTATAACTGGGTACTAATTAATACCTGCATTTAATATTTTTTCCCGTTAAAAACTTCGAGCCCTTTGTACATTGAATGTACATTTAAACATGTGTTAATAATTTATATACCTAGGAATTTGTTTCAAAAAAGTACCTATAACTTTTGTAACTTTTGCTCATACCTAATTCAAACTTAGTTGTTGCAAACGCCTGGTATCTTCTAACCGATACCGATCGGTTTAATATATAGGAACTGGTAGGAAATCACGATTTCCTGCTATACAAAAAGAAATTGACATTTAAATTTCCAATGCTCCTAGATCTCTCTTCATCTCTTATAAGTAGGTATATTCACTGCGGATGTTGACAATTTGACCATTTGTAATGACAGGCGAGACACGCAAAGGATGCATCAAAATTCTAAATGGTGCGTGATATTTATATATGTGACGAGATAAGTGCATGAGTTGTTCCAAATAATTTCCCACGCCCATTTGGAGTAAACCAACCAACATCTACCAATAGGTTTGTGATCCTACTAATATCCTACTTCCTAATAGGTCTTGATGTTTGCGGTTCGATCATGCCGTTACGGCTCTGCCGATTTCGATGAAACTTGGAATAGATAGAGTTCTTTACCTGATAGCATATGGGCTACGTTTTGTGTAAGTACCACGCGAGCCAAGCCGCGGGCGCAAGCTACAATTTTTATAAAACAGTAGCGTCCGCCAGCGGCTTCGCCCGCGTGGCACCTAGATAAATAAATAAATATTCGGGACATATTCACACGGTCAACTGATCCCAAACTAGGCATAGCCTGTACTATGGGTACCAGAAACTGATATATATATAATAGATAAATATTTAACACCCAGACACAGAACAAACATCTGTGTTTATCACGCAAATGTTTGTCCAGTGCGGGGATCGATCCCGCGACCGCTAGCGCAAAAGTTAGAGTGACTACTAACTGAGCTATGAGGCCAGTCAAAAGAGCCTGTTTGCTATTCTAGGTAAAGAACTCTATCTATTCCAAGTTTCATCGAAATCAGCTGAGCCGTTACGGCGTGATTGAACAACAAACATCCGAAAATCTAAATATCCAAACATCTTCACAAACTTTCGCAATTTTAATATTTAGTAGGATTATAATTACAAAATTGATGCATTTTGCTCAACTATATCTGTTAGTAATCAGGCATCGCTGGGGTCTAGACCCCAGCGAAAATGAATCTAGTCTAGACTCTAGAGTCCAGACTAGATTAATTTTCTGAAGGCGTTAGGGCCAGCGGAAAAAAAATTGATCATTTTGTAAGTAGACCAATTTTATACGACAACTTAAGCCTAAGAATTTGGTAAAAATAAGCAAATTACGCAGCAATCTAAAAATAATTTTGGTTTTCTTTATTCCCTCTCCGTAATTCCTTAGGATATTTTTGTCGGCGCAAGATCTGTGTCGCAATGATTTGTCGAGGTTTGCCCTCCCTCTTTTAATCTCACTCCTGATTTACCGCTGGTCGATGACCTTGCGTGAAAAGTAAGTCACGGAAGTATTATTACTTGAATCAGTGGGTGATGTAGTTCATTGTCCTTTCGTGTGCAGTTAGGGTTGACTGACACATATGCACTCACTATTTTGACAAGCCTTCTACCAACTTACCAAACTGAGAGTAGCCGTAATGGGAGTCTCCCCGACTATCGATCCGAAGTTCGTGGGTTCGAACCCGGTCGTGCACACAATTCGTTTTTTATGCTCGCTATACGTGCTTTAAAAGGTGAAGGAAAACATCGCGAGGAAATCAGTAAGTATTTTATAAGCAGCAATGAACTTGCTTATCTGAGACAACTGCGTTCTAATTTAGTCAGTGGCTTTACCACAGAATAATTTATAGTATTAAGCTACCGATGTTTTAGTGTTCATATTTAGGAGAAAATCCATTCTGAAATAAAGACGATCAATTGCGAGTAGGGCGCGCGCCCTGAAGCTTCCGTACACACGTAACACGATCATGCGGTGCTGCGGTGGATAATGTTTGAACCCTAATACCACCATTATTACCTCGCAACAAAAATCGATTACATAGTCGTGCATTGTAATTTATTCCAATACAATAGTGCGACTGAATTGTTCACATGCCACAAGAAAAACAGAAGGAAATTCTAACAAAGGCTCAGTGACTCATAAGTGCTCACACGGGCGACTTGAATTGCTCATTTCTGCCAACACTGATTATGACATTCCATTTTCTGTTGGCGTTAACGCCAGCGGAAAGATTTAATTGTATGGCAATGACAGTTTATGAGATGTCACGTGACTGCTGCAATGTTGGTAGACGAAATTCCGATGTCCGTATGACGTTAGCGTGAATAGAAAACGAAACGTTAGGATCTTGTCTAGTAACGTAGGTAGCTTGCCTTATTCCTCAAACTAAAAGCTCAAAATTCGATAATGTAAAAAAATCATCGCAAATAATTATAGGCACCAAGCCGTGTCTGTTGCCAGATTATTCTAAGCTTAGTCGCGAGGAACAGGCCTAGCTTAACCTAGTTTATCGCATGTGTGGGAATAAGCCATTTCGAGACGTTTCGGCGATACCTGTGATTATATTGAAATACTATAAGTACCTACCTACTGATAAACATTTTGGAATGGCGACTACGAACCGGGCGAGACGTAGTGTTGGAAGGGCTCACGATGGACGAACGACTTTGCGGGAAGTCGGTGGATGGAGATGGCTCATGACCGTTCGTCATGGCACACTTTGGGAGAGTCCTATGTTCAACAGTGGACTTTATCTGGCTGATAATGATGAAGACAAACCACTTTTTGAATTGAATTGAATTCCATTGCTCCACTGTATCGGGCAAGACAAACTTACCACAAGTGTAAGAGCACTAATGTCTCACATAACGGTCCTTGTCTTTAAATCGTCATCACTTGATGACGTTCAAAATCTGTCGCAGAATGAGGGCAAACCAGAATTCCGTGAAATATCTCTGATAACTGTTTCGTGAGAATTTGCCACAGAATTGTAATTCTGAGATATGAGGAATGTTAAAACGAAATTTAAAAATTAGTCTTTGCATTTATGATGAAAATAATGTCAGAGTGAGAGTAGTGGAAAAATAATCGCGCCACTAAAGATAACAGTAGGTACCTTTACAGTGTGTCCCTCGGCCATTTTACTTGGAAAACAAGTAATAAAAACCATGCAACAATAACATAAATAGCATAGTCCTGATCCCACACTAGGATTCCCTGTATCGTGGATATCAGAAACTACGAGTACCATGGTACCATAACATCCAAACCCAGAACAAAAATAATATTTCAGATCATACAAACATTTTGTCGAACGGTCTAGAGCCTTTTCCATCCATCGACTCTTTCACAATGTCGTCAGCCCGGGTAATTATTCTTTAACTATACCTACGAGTAGTATGAGATAAAAAACAAACACATCCTCACCATTACCTGTAAAGCAATCGTACGTTTCTAAACGGAACCTTTAAATAATGGCTGTACTGTACCAGTTGCCAAACTTCAAATCAGCTTGCAGTATAAAATAACCTCCATCACGACGGTTTTAGGTTAAATATGACGATAGCCTCGATCTGAATCATGGGTACATCGGGTGTATCGGTGTATGGGAATTGAGTAAGCTTCAATATCGCACGTGTACGTGTTATATTAGTTCCGTTGGTTAGTCGAATTGAAGCCCATTGGGTCGAGATTTCTGTATAGGTACCTTAGTTTTCTAAATACTGGTGAACGTTATGTGACAACAGAGAGACACTGCATACATCATTTATTTGACGTAATTAAGTTGTAAGTTTGCAGTTTACGCCCGCTATGTTTGTGCAAGAAAAGCCTCTATGAGTTGAATTTTTCTTCTACAACATATTGAATGATTGGTTCCTTCACCAAAGGTCAAACGCCCTTTTTAAGGCCACCAGACCGACCTAGACCAGCGCGTTTATGCAACCTGGTTTTAACGCAGGTATCAGCTTCCAAGTATACGTACGACGTACAGCCTCGCATTACTTGAAGATTTACTAGGCAGCTCTCGGCGGCACACCGCACCGCGCCCACATAATACCAGTCTCGCACGTAAAACGCGTAATTTACTGAATTATTATTTAGCAATTCCTTATATATGACAGCAAGGACTTTTTTCCTATACAACATACCTAAGTATTAAAAATACAGACCCGTACCATAAACTATGCTATTTTGTTTAGGCGGTGACGTAAGTTCACAGTCTCAAAGGTTTATGGTTCAAATTCGGGTAGAATAGTGCTGTTACGCTCGCATTCGTATGTCTATAAGACGTCATGGTTTGGTCCCAGGTATAGAGTACTCGATTTCGCAAATATGTAAATTGGGCATGAATATGATTGCAATTAAAAATACTGAATACAGATGATGGCTGCCGCTTTTTGAAAAGCAAAGTACACAGTCAGTGTTAGTTACTATTATTTATCGTGGACGTGACGGGTGCGGTGACACGAATAGCACGCCACGTGATTGGTACGGATTTATATATTATTCAATTTATGCTGACGATAAACATGTCAATCTTGAAGCTATCAAAAAGTTTTACGGTGAAAATCCAGTAAGAATTCTGTATTGCACGCCAAATATCGAAGGTGTGGGTTTAAAACGAAATGGCTTTGGCGGGCTGAAGGCTGATAAACAGTCATAAAAGTAACAAACACGAATAGGTTGCTCGGCCTTTTGTGAGCTAGATAAGTGCTTGGACTTTGGAACTTATTATCATCACTATCCTTTCAGCCAGTCTACACCCACTGCTGGGTATAGGCCTACTCTTGAATATGCGACTCTCTCAGGTCCTTGGCTAGTCTCATTCACGTATTACTGGCTTCGTTCGACCATCGGGTGTATGGTCTGCTGCTTGGCCGTCGATCATCCCTTTATCACCATTCTGTAATCGCCTTCCTCCATCTCCCGTCACTTGCCAATTGTTCCGCCCATCTCCACTTCAAACTCGCTATCCGCATACCCACAACTGTGTGCCACGTCAAATTCGACTTTGCGTATGGGATTCAGAAGTGATAATCTGGCTTTAATTAGAATGCTGAATCGGAGTTCAAATAATGAGCGATCGAAATTATCTCTTGGTTGGCTGGTGGAGTGGTGGTAGTGACCCCGCCTTCCGATCCACAGGTCGTGGGCTTGAATCCCGCTCGTGCACCAATGGATTTTCCGTTCGGAAAATGTATGTGCGCTATACTAGCGCTCTCAAACGGTGAAGGAAAACATCGTGAGCAAACCGGCATATCATAAACCTAAAAATTCGAAGACATGTGACACGTGCATGAAAAGAGCCTCTAACTGCGCTGCTCACACTAATTCTTTCACCGACCGACGGTCATAGGCCCTTTTCAAGGCTAACATACTCGGATTTTCATGTTTCCTTTTTTTAATTCGGTTAAAAAGCAAAGCGTCAAATTCATCTTGCCTGATTTGTTACTTTGCATTGCAAAAGCGAATTATTTGAAAGATTGCGAAAATGTATCTTATTATGCAAAAAACCGTACTTCCTTCAGAAATGGCGGTTTGGTTTGTTTATCCTGTATCTTAGCAAACGTTCTCTGCTCAATCTAAAAGCAGAGTACCAGAGTACCTTTAGCGTCAAATTAATCTTGCCGGATTTGAATCACACCTAGTGTTACTTCGCATGTTACAAAGCGATTTATTTGAAAGCTTAAAATGTATGTGAAAATGTATCTAATTATGCAAAAAACCTTACTTCAGAAATGGCGGTTGGGAATGTTTATTCAAAATATTGTTACCTCCAAAAATATGGTAAGTGTTTGGGTGAATAGCGGCTTGAAGTTGGGCCCAAAACCAGTTTGAGCCGGAAAGTGGAACGTTGCCCTCATTTCTGACGAAGTGTAGTTTTGATTTCTTGTTTCTTGCGGTGATGTTGATTGGATTGGAATACTGTTAAACTTTTGTTCTTTTACAAACGCTGACCTTCATGTAACGGCCGTATTTTGCGGGGAGCCGCTGTCAAAGTTAGGTACAAAAATCCATTTCTCTTTTGACATGTAAACAGAAATGGACAGAACTATTTTTATTCGCCAAGTAGCGATAATCAGAGATGATGAAATAGTAACAGTTACTATAAGGACGTTAACGGTCGGATATTTAGTTAAAGTAGGTACTCAAGAAGTGTAACGTTCCCCTGGCTGGCTGATTCACCTTGTAAAAATTCCCAGTTCTCAGAGAAGAAAGGTTCTGAAGTACATTGGTGACTACACTTCTGGGAACAAATAACTGATAAATCAGCAACTTCCGCTGGAATTCTTTGTCCTTTTAACTAGTACTAAGGGTTAGGTATTGTTTTGCCAAACAATTTCTTACAAAATTATAAGTAGGTACCTACAGCATATTTTTCCAGCTCATTCTAATAGCAGACTAAATTTAAAAACGCTGTTATTGGTATGCAAGGTGATTCGTAATAATGTGTACTATCCTAAAAGGATGTTATTTGTACACCCAACTGGCAATCAAGTTTTTCAACTATTTTTAGGACTTCGAAATTTTTCCCTGAAAGAACACTATACAATAAAGACGGTCATGTGCGAGAACCGTGCCCTGAGGGTTCCGTACCATTACACGGGGTCAGAAAATCAAAATTCTAAGTGAAGGAAATGACAAACTTATATTTTGCGGTCGCTCACGTAGTTCATTGTATGATATTGATGACTTTTTGTTGAAAGAAGAAGCCTCTTTCGAGATACTAGTTACGAAACACGTTGTAGAATAACTATTTTCATCAAACTGTTTCAAAAATATGACACTTAAAAGCTTTGAAACTATAAAAACCGCTTCTGAATGGAAGCACCGGAGAGATCCGGAGCTGATGACCACATACAGCCAACGCCGTCAAACACTCCTTTTATTAAGACTTGGTTTATCCAGGTTAAAAGTGTTTGTATCGCACAGCTGAAAAACTTTTTATCGCCATGGAATTGCATGTGGCCGCGTTTATTTATGCCCGAAGTACCGCTAAACCCTTTTATCTCACAAAGCCGATTGTTGGCCGCTTAATTTTATTGGGACGGGTCACCACAAAGTCATTGAGGAATTCCAAGAGCTTTAAGTTCTTACTTAGCGCTTTACAATTCGCAAACAATTCGGTTTCCGCTGACGCAAAGTTGGTTGACGCAAAGCGGGTCACCAATGTTTAGATTAAATTTTCTTTTGCCTATTGTGGCAATTGAGCCTTATATTGTCTAAAACTGTGGGGATGGCGTTTTTCTCATTTCAGCCTTTGTTGTCATTATGTATAATGACTACTTTCGCAATATTTACTCGTTTAGCTCCAAGCTGTAAAGTGTGAGTTCTGGTTATTGCACATGACTTTCCTCAATAAAAGTAAATTAGGGTGTGTTGGCATCACCTTTACGCTTCGGTTTCCTATGACGCGGAAAGTAGAGTCATATAGCAGAGTTGTGGCAGTCATAAATTTGCGAATTTTTAATGTTCCCTGATTAATGCCATTAAAAAGAAAATACAAAAAAATTGACATTGTGACTAAGCTTCTTATAAAAACATAGGCTCTATTATTTAATTAACTGATCGGCTGACGGCCTATCTAGTAAACTGACTTCTTACAAATAAAAGAAAATTGAAAAGCTACGTACAAAAGTCAAATTACTAATTTAAATGAATACCTACGTTCACGGATTTCCTCACCGAGTGTCTGCAATCGCGAAATCCCTGCCCAATTTCCATTCTTTCCACCTGCCTGTTTTCTTTTCATTTCGGCCGGTTTTCTGTTCTCAAGATTCCGGGAAATGATTTTATTGACACGCCGGTAGCAAAATTATCTCACGTCTTGTTACGGATGAACCAGAAATCCGAGCAATTTAATATTTGTATAAAAGCCGGTGCTTCTCAACCGACTTAAAAAAAAGAAGGGTATCAATTCGGCGACTATGTATTTTTTTTTGCATGTACAAATTGTACCACCTACAAACGATTCATCCGTAACGGCTGGTCCTATTTTGATGCTTTGCCTACTGTTGTGTAGAAATTGCTCCGAGGTGGTCTCTTATTAATTATATTCCCGAAGGATTCCTAATTTATCCAGTATACCTAACTTAAAAAGTCATCTCTTGGAATCATAACATCCTGAATCAATTTTTCTATGTATGTGACTGTTTTCTGCCACATCAGAAGAAAGTTACTTGTTTTACCAAGCTCGGGATTGCTAATCTAGAATTTAACGGGTAGGTATATCGATACACAGGTCTGCACTAAATCAATATGTAGGTAACTCAATACCTATATCTTTTAAATTAAGTATACGCTTTACCTCATATCGGTCTTGTGGCTTTTTGAAGAAACGTTCTCATGATATCTCGTTTCCCATATTTCATTCGATTCCATTATGCGTGACCAATATGTTACTGATTTGGAAATCGGAGTAAATTTTTAATAGCTCGTGTTCCGATAACTGTGTGAAAAACTGTTAGACTTCATTTGTATGAGAACTATGCTTAACTAAGCATGTGATGTATGTGAGTAGGTAATTAAAGCTTAGTTTCCTAAAAAGCGAAATGACTAAGAAGGTTTAAAGTGATTCTGTAATTGGCAGTATGCTTATTATATAATAGATATCATAATTATTCTAAATTGCTGTAGATTCTATGATCATAAATAAATAAAAATAATAATTCTTAATATGTATTAGAGGATTATTCTACTCCCGAGCAATAAAGTTTGAAAATCCAAATTTCCATTGAAAAACACTATGCCAAAAAGTTTGAGAAAAAACTCTAACACATAAATAGGTATATTTTTATTGATTGATTACGGATCGTTGTATAAGTTATATACTTGGGCATTTGATTTTTGTATGACATTCTTCATGACATCATTGTCCTGCCCTTATCCCACATTATGTGGGGTCGGCGCAACATGGTATTCTGGTGCTTTTCCTCATCCCTTTAATAAGTCCGTTGCTTGGTATGCAAAAGCAATGCATTGAAGGAATTCGACGAAAACCACAAGCCTATATCAAAGTATAGCTAGATGATATAGGTAATGGGTTTTGCTACGTGACACAATGCAAAAAACCTCTCAGCCATGCCTTATGTCGGTGAATTTAAATGCGAGTCGCAATTTTTTGCTGTTTACTTCCTGAGTCTACGTTGAGGACAGTTAAGTATGCAGCATACTCGTCAAAGACTTCCCGAGATTTTTTCTCTTTAATTTTTCAATGCAACGGATGTCTCCGTTGCGTTGTTGTACGGAAGAATAGTCATAAGTACCAGTTGTAGTAACTGGAATCTAGAGGATGTATGTAGGGGGTAATTTCTGGAACTATTGATAGAAAAACACTATCTCTGACTGATAACGGCCACTTTTTATTAGGGTAAATGCGAACCATGCAAGCGAAGCCGTGCGAGAAATCTAGTCAGTTGTAAAACGCGTTTAAAACACTGACAATGACATTGAATAGTAAAAATTAAAACAACCTTAAATATCATTAAATTGCCCTCCAGATCGTCTCTTAAATTGAATGGAACTATTCTCTAGGTTTCCTTCCAATAAACAAAACACAATGTGACACAATATAAAATATAATGTCAGGATCCGCGCTACCCAAGATTTAATTTTTCTTGGGCTTGTCGTTAAAATCTTAAAAAAAAATGTTTTATGCACAGAGATCTCAAAACAAGGGCGAAAACTGTAACAATCTGAACCAACCCTAACCTCACGCCAAGTTAGATATTATACAGTGAACAAACAAAGCATCTGTTTAAGCTGGGTACACACTGGTTACTGTGCTAGGCAACGCAACACGTCAGATGTCCGATGTCCAGTCAGTGGCCCTTGGGGGAATGATTTGATGTGTCAGATGTCAATAATGTCAGGCGTTGTTGCAGAGTGTTTCGTTCGTTTAAATCTAGGTCAGTAGCGTCCAGGATAATTGTGCAACCAATTTAAATTATTGTTCTGGGACTTGAAGAATGCATGCGATAATCCAACGTTGCTTGTCGTGTCACTGATTCTATCTTGGTCATCCTGTATTAAGCAGTATGGCATTATTTAATCATTATAATATAGCGGTACCGTAAAAAATCGGGCCGAGGCCACATATTTCATTATTTAGTTACCTTTTCTTAAACATATCTGGATTTTCCGGTTATTCAGTCCCTGTGTAGCTCTACAAGCTGGTCACCATACAAAATGTATGGGAACCGACGCGACGAGATGCAACACGTAATTGCGTGTAAAAAATGTAGTTCTGGTTTTACTTGCCTGCAAATAAGTAAACGTTCGCTATGCCGATAGCATCCCAGTGGCTCTGAAAACAGACCAACCAAGAGGCTATGAACATATGCACCAGTGCTAAAACTGCACACGGCAGTTACTGGCATGTGGTCTCTTAACGAGTCATACTCAACGGCCATGCCAAGCCGTAGCCGGTGCGTTACGACGCAATGTACCATAAAAACTGAAGATAAGCCAGCCTTACTTTTATCACCACGAAGGCGAGTTTCCATTGTTCCGGGTAACACGACTTTGTTCTACATTCTGTCCGTGACGCGGTTCTGGCCTTTAAATTGGAAGCCTTCATTTTCGCGTGTATGTCTCGCTAGCAAATTTTGCTTAACGTGTCACTGGTTTGTTCTTGGATAAGATTAAGACCCGAATGATGTTTAGTGGTCCGTCTCCGTAATTTTAAAATTGATAAAACTTACGTTCATCAATTCTTTTTCCACAAATGGGACCGTGATGTAAGAAACATCCTCACTAACTTTCGCATTTATAATATTAGTAGGATACCTAAGGACAATGAAGTTTTTGATACCCACCCAAACCTTGGTAGGTTTGGGTTTGGAGAAAATTTGAATACATCCCACGTATGGACCCACCGCACACTCTGTTCTTCAATACCTACTCTTCGTTAGGTTTCGAGTTCGCCCCCGCAGTACGAGTCCTTTCATGCCGTTATTCTGATCTCAGTAACAAGCAATGATCTACGAATTTCAATTCATGGATGAATGCCTCGTAGTCGCGAGTCAATGGAACCGCGTAGTCATAAGCTAGCCGAAGTAAAGTTGTTTACTTCTCGTAAACGTAATCAATAAACGTAAGTTATGTGACGGCCCACTTTTTAGTGGTGCCAGGAAGCCAAATATGAAGCGTTAAATTTGGTTCTATAAAAAGATGGATTATGAAAGTTAACCTCATAAAAGTTTACACTCTGTACCGAACTTTGGTTTATCCAGAATAAAAACGCATAGATTTCTTCCTTGTTTATTCAAAAGCCCGGTAAACCGTCGGTCGGTCGACGAAAACAGTTGGTATCCGATTCCTGCGTTTGCTATTCTATGAGTAAAAAAGATATACCTTAATCGAGGATTAATTAATTCAGGCGGTAAACCAGGGTTTTAAATAACAACATCTAGGTATTCAGTTTAAGATAAGTTTTGGAATACAGGTCTAACACTTCTTAAAGTGTTTCCATTATACCGAACAAAGATCCGAAGATCTAAAGACCACAGCTGTGGTTACCTAAGAAGGCTTAGGTCTCCTAGGCACCGTTATGTACAGGCTTTATGTGTGAAAGTAGAATTATAACATCTATTGTATTATAACAATTGAAAATTTATAGTTTAAGGAATATTCAATTGGCTGTATGACATCAGCTGCTGAATCATCGTATTGTACCTACTAACACTTAAAACTTCAACAATAGAAAAAAAAACAGTTCTCAGCAAAATAGCGTGAATAATTTTCAAACCATATTTCATTAAGTTTATTTTTAGTGTTGATCAACCATTAATTTTCTTTCACCTACAATTCGGTCCCAGAAATACATGTATTTTAATTCATAGCAGGATATTAATGAGAAAGTGACTCAAACCTTCTTAGAAAGAGGTAACCGCTACATGACAGAGAAAAAATATATATGTCACGCGTCGCTGAAATAGGTTTCATCTACACATAACGCTTGCAACAGACGCGTGTAGCCAATTTCAGGGTTCAAATCCGATTCGCCATACATTTGATAGTGTTTTTTACCTCTAGTATTATCGCATCAGTCAGCCCGTCGTGCGTACATGTGTCTATCGCAAGTTCTAAACTGACGCGACCTAACAGATACCTTTACGGTCAGCATAGACAGGCTGTAGGTTTTTGCGAAACCAAGCTTACCTACTAGCAGATTAACTTGTCATTCCCCGTGAATTGATTGTGCAGTGCCATTCACTCAGAAATAACAATAAATCTTCATAAACCCAGCATGGCCAGTCACGAACCATAATCTTGGTTGTATTTAAAGTTTCAAGCAAAACTCACAATATTAAAATAGTCTTTCATTGGAGCTTTTCATCAACCTTTCACCACAATGGTTCTTTCCGTATCGCTTAGGGCTAACTCTACCAGTTTTGTCAGTCGAAGGCAACCAAGCGGCCTAAAAACTCCGCAACAAGGGTCACCCACAACTAGCTTCATACTAGTACGATTTTACTTCGATTATTGGCTTAGTCTTTTCTATACTCTATACATAGTGATCATCAAGAAACCAGTGTCACGAACTAGCAAAACTGAATCTCAATCCTCATTTAAGGAAATGCGGAAGTGAGTAAACAGAGTCCATTTCACGCCTCGGTATTCAGTAGTTTACCGCGGTTCTATTCAAATAAGTACCTAGTTAAGCTTCCGTTTCCTAAAATGCGATTACCGTTACATTTCACTGCCATAAAATAGTTTAGACAAAACGCAAACGGGGCCAAAGTTGTTTGATAGATCTTCGCTCAATTCGCTCGCTGGATCAATGAAGGTCAGTGGATCTAGGCAAACTAGCCGTTTGGTTTTACGCTGAAGCGATTTAAGTTCCCAATAATCTATAGCGCAGCAAAACTAACTTTTGCCTAGACCACATTTTTTAAGAGCCGGAGGGCTCCTGTCCTGTATTCCGGAAAGTCCTGCCACTAAAAGTCGGCAATGCTTATAAACACAGCATTATAAGCATTTCCTGTTTGAAGGGTAGTCAGTAAAATCTTAGGCACTGAGACGTGGTCGCATGTGCCGCATCCGTAGCTGTATTGGGCAAGGTATACCACTTGACATCAGTTGGGCCATCTGCCAGTCAGTAAGGTACGGCATAACTTCTACGGTCGTGTTATGCCGGTTGCCATGCTCATGAAAAGCTTTAGTGTACGAATGGCTCCGTTTTATACAAATCATTCGCAAGGCAGCTTCCCGCGCGTATCTGGAAATGGGGTAACGCTGACTCTTAATTATATTCTAAGTACCTTCGTTAACACAGCATAAATCACAATTCTTTAACATAAAAATCTCATCGTGCGCGCATTCATTACTTAACTATGACGAAACAGCGCGAAATGGTACCGGATTTTTCTATCAGACGCGACTTTCTACCGCGTCTCGCGACAAATTGAGCTTGCACGGGCTGGAAAAATGCTCGTCACAAAACAAAGAAAAGGAACGTAAATGTGCTTTCAACAGTTGACTTATACTTTACTAAGATTATTAATTCAAATTTAAAAATAAATAAATATTGGGTGAACTATTTGGTGTTAAGGAGGAGGGCGTTAAAGGCTGCTACACAATTTTAGCAACTTTTGCAGTCATCTTCTCTCATCGTTCTCTGTGTAGGTACTTAAATTTTATACGTTAAGTCGCTCGCCATAGTCCCTAGTAAAGTCGCGACTCACAATATTTGCACGGCCTTAAAGGTTCCCCTGTCAATTAGGAAAATTAAATAAACCGATGCGGGTTGGTCCGTGGAAATTAATATCACTTTCAGCATCAATTTCGCTTCGAAAGCGAACGTGCTAGCCGAAAATGCGAAAAATATGTGAGACCGCTGGTTATGGCGGCGACGATCTTTATTTACGGCCTCTATTACACTCCATGCTCTTTTCTATGGTTTAAGCGAAAAATGTTTGGCACGAAATTCGTGTAGTAAAACTTTTTGACACATATTTGGGGATATACATTATCTAGATGTAGTAAAGTAGAAGGCCCCACCCGATGGACCGACGACATTGTGAAGGCTGCGGTAAGTCGGTGGATGGAAAAGGCTGAATACCGTTAGTCATGGAGCTCTTTGTTGGAACGCCAATATCTAGGAGTGGACTTCTAAAGGATGATGATGATTCAGCGATAGGTGGAACCACTCACAGAATGTATAGTACCTGGGACATGGTCTAGCTAGATTATTTATAGATACAGCATCCTCTATCTATAATCTATTAGCATGGTATAGACCATCGTCTCAGCGTAGTCGGTTTTATCCACACGAAGGAATAGTCAGTAGTACGTACTGCGGAGTTAACAAAGCTGCGGGTTTCCTCACACGCGATATTTTCCTTTACCGTTTGAAGTAATGAGCACATTTATTTATTTATTTAATACTTTATTGCACACACATAGTACAGTTGCTCAAAAGGAGGGCTTAATGCTACAAGCATTTTCTAACAGCCAACCTAAAAGGTAACAAGACATCGCATTTATTCGCATAGAAATATCGATTGTTTCATGATTGCATGATTCTAACCGCTGAAGACGGATCAAGAGTCGAGGGACCTCCCACTAGGCCAATACGGCTAATGGATGTAGGTATTTGATGTTAAATTCTGACCTACCTCCTGGACCAAAAATCATCATTTGCTCCATGTTTAAAACAAACGTCAAGCGAAGGATGACTAGGTATATTTAACTTTATGTAACCTATTTTCCTAAAGATTTCGCTGTAGAGACGCCAAAGAATTGAAGGTAATGAAATTCGTGATGCGCGAACCACCTAGCCTACTTCTCCCAAAAACAATGGTATGCTTTGATACCCAATCCCTCGTTTCTAAATTAGTCAGACATCATCAGATGAGCTCACCGGCAACAAGGTGGCGTTAATTGGTCGGAAAGTGCGGAAAGTTGGTTTCTAAAGCCTCGGTTTCCTAAGAATCGTAGACTGAAATATCACGGTCACAGAATTCTCTATAGACTGCTTATTAAACCATATACGCCCAGAAAGGTTGATGTTTGTGTTTCTGTGAATTTTGGACATTTATGGCATAATTACGAAACCGGGCTTAGTCCCTTTCGATGAAATCGGGCTTAGACCAAGACTTATCCTTTTGTTATTATCAAACGTGGTTTAGCAAAACCTGGGTCTACCTGGTTTCGATGTGGTCTTTGGTATAAATCAAAAACGTCAACTCAAGTCAAAATTCCAGCGTGGCAATTCCGCCAGCGTCTTGGGGACGCTTCCGACTGGTAGTGATCTGGATCAGTTGAGCTATCTATAGATCGTTTGTAACGGTCTTTAGATGACTCAACTGTTTCTTGTGTATTTTGTAAATATTAACTTGTATTCGTTTTAAGTTTCTTTCTGTAAATAAAGTAGGTAAAACTCAAAATATGAATGAATGAAGTCACAAAACCAGGGTCTGATTATACGTTGGAAAAACCCAGATTCACCATTCAGATGGACCGACGACATTGTGAAGGTTGCGGGAAGTCGGTGGATGGAAAATGCTCAAGACGGTTCGTCGTGGAACTCTTTGGGGGAGGCCTATGTCCAGCAGTGTACTTCTACACTTCTACAGGCTGATGATGATGAGCATAAAGGGTTTAAGTAATAATGTAAGAATAAAGTCACTGCTGTATTATAACGGCCGTAATTTAACCGTAGCCGCTTTGTAGGGAACCGGTTCTTAGGAGAAAGCGGGAAACGATCTGATTACACCGCGATTATGTCTCAGGTAATAAACCGCTAATGTTCTGTCATGAGTCTCATTGCAGCTGTGATAAATGAAAAATAAGCTGACATAATCCTACGAATGTGATACCTAAGTACGAAAGATGATCAAATGCGTAAAAAACAAGATCTTTCAATCGTCAGCAATCGTGACGAAAATCAATTCAGCCGTAGGCCGTCCACTGCCTGTCTCACATTTTTCCATAGCGAGTTTCCATCATGTGGGGGAATTTGCCCATATACTTATCACACTGAACAAGCGGGTTGGCGAGCGCAGTTACAGCTAATAGTGTGTTCGTGAAAATAGGGGACGCTGCTGCCCATCCCTGGTAACTACATAAAAAGTAGCCTATATGCTATTTTCTAGGTAAATAAAGCCGTTACGGCGTGTTGAACCACAAACATCCAAACATCTAAAGATCCTCACAAACTTTCGCATTTATCATTAAGTGTTATTAATTAATTAGTGGAGGCCGTGGTGGCCCCGGCTGAAGATTAGGCACCTCCATATCTACCTATCCGCGGATGTCGTAAGAGGCGACTAAGGGAAAAAAGCTAGGGGTTGGGCAGCAGCGTCCCTCATTTTAAAAACGCTCTAACTGCGCTCGCCACCCCGGCCCCGCATGCCCAGCGTGGTGAGTATGGGCAAATCCCCCCACATGATAAGGAATTTGCTCTGTCTGTGGGGGAGGCCATGTTCAGCAGTAGACGTCGAACGGCTGAAATGATGATGATGATGAATTAATTAGTGCTTCTTTGATCCACGCTTTACCCGCTGTCTTGATGATGATGCACAGAGCAGGGAAGAATGGCAAAAAATGTAGGAGGCCTTTACCCAAAGAGGGGTTCTTAATTTAATAATTAAATAATTTATAGGTTCGTTATTTTAAGTTTACATGATGCTATGAATAAAGGTATTTCTATTCTATTCTTTTCTAATAACGCAACTAAGTACCTAGTTTTTTAAAGTGTTTATTAATATTTATATAAAAAAACAAAAAAACTATCAATTTACTTTAGATATGTGTTTAACTTAATTAAGGAATAAAGAGGCTATAATAATAATTAATTAGTAGGATAATGGATATATCGCATGCGTTGATGAAAAATTATCGGCTTGCATACCCGTATAAGATTCAGCCTTCCAAGAAGCTCCAGACTAGCTTGGTATATTGCATCATAAAGTTTCTTTGGGAATGACAGTTACACCTGGGATAGTGAACTACATTTCTCAAGCTTACCAATGGATGCAGCAAATTACTTACCAACATGTACAAATATAGTGAAGTTGTTTCGGCATATTCAGTGCCACAGCGTTTTGGAGTTATACCTACTCCATTATCTAAGCTTCCTTACATAGTAACTGTTAGACAATCTCTAGCTTCGTCTAGGGATGTATCGATGAGTCCGTCTGAGTGATTCTGGCGAAACAATTTTGTTATAAACCTTGTGTGTATGAACTGACAGGTCATCTTTTAGAAAACAGTACCCTACTAGAGCTGTACAAATCAGAAAAAAACAATTTTTGTTGATCTATTGGGGTCGTGCGATATAGCTCAAAGATTAGTTATAGCAAGCCCCTATAATTCAAACTCAAAATAGTCTTTATTTTGTAGATGTAAGGATCATTTTGAAACAAATTTTATATGGGTTTCGCAAGATACCTAGTAATCTTTCGCCAGTTCAAAACTGATGAGTTGTTTTAACTTCGTTTCTCTGTCGTTTCATTTGAGGACCTCGAGTCAGATGACCAAGAGGAACCAATGAATCGAAATAATTATGACAGGTACTACCTTTTGATCATTTGGGACCACTGTCATGGCCCCATCACACCCCTGCGGCCAGTAGACAAAGTGCTTCCGTCTAGATTGTTCCCAAGATACGTACGTTTACTAATTCGCTGTTACGCACGCTTGTCACGTACGGGCCGTATCGTATGACAAATAGTTCTGAAGGAAATACCCTATTTTTGTCCTTTATCAACTTAGTCGACCCACATAAATTAACCTTTTGATGAAAACCGTAGATTTGTACCCGATGTAACCTTTCAACGATTGTCTATTGCAGTCATTTTGATCTGTTCGAGGCGTTGGTCCGATCGTATATCCAAGTACTTTCGTTACACGGCCGACTATGGGTAAGCCGAATCCTACTACGATTATAAACGCGAAAGTTTGGATGGATGGATAGATGTTTGTTACTCAATCACTCCAGAACGGCTGAACGTATCTGGATGAAATTCGGCACAGATATAGATTGTAGTCTGGAATAGCACATAGGCTACGTTTTATCCCAGAAAAATGTACGGTTCATGTGAAAACTTAATATTGTAAATTAAGTCGGATGAAAAATTGCCGCTTGGTTCAGGTCCAAGTAACTATTTTCTAATCTGTGACAACTACGCATTTTTATGATGAATTAAAGACGATCAAGTGCGAGTACGGCGAGTGCGAGTGAGGCTTCCGTACTCACGGAACACGAGCTACACCACGAGCTCGAAATATCAAGATCTCAAGTGTACGAAGTGACAAGAGTCGAATTGCGGGCGGGCTAGCTATCAAAGATATAGTTACGTACATATCTACAACCTGAAATCATAGGCAGATACCACATTCCCTAATACTGCATAACTAATGCCGAAAGAGATATACCTATACCTACCTTAATTACTTATATGGGTAAGTTTGGTACGAAGCTGTGCAAATCGATAATGAAAATTAGATGATAAACCACATGTACCTAATCGTAGGTGACGTGTTGTCACTTTGACGCGATCCTATTGATCGTCATAGCCCCGTACAATAAATACTTGTTTTACGTATTCCAAAAACATTATTCCTTTTATAAAAACAGTGTTTCTTTAGACGCCGAATCTATTTTAGAACATGACTTTACTAACAGTGTTCGTACATTTTGATAGCCAGCACGGAACTTGCACGTACAGTATATCACATTACTACATGCACCTCCAAAAGGAAGACGTTCTAAAATTATCGAGTGCTTATGGAGTAACCTAATATAGCTCCCGGCCACAATCGATACCCTTCATGTAGTGGTTGGTTAATGTACACTTGGCACAGCCACCGCCAGAAGTAGCTGAACAACTCACGCGTCAAAAGTTTCTCAACTCATGCGTCTAACCGCCAAAACCGACGTGTAAAGTTTCTCAGACTCAAGCGAAAATGGTAAACTCCTTACCATAATCAGGTCAACAACTAGTGACCTACTGGCAGCTTATCAGCTGTCACCAGCATCCTATAGTAAAAGCCTTACCTCTATCATTTTTCATTTAAAAATGAGATTTTTGATCGGTCTGGCCATATTTCAGCAATTCTCTTACATGTTGTATGAGCTGGCCGCAAGCGTGTAGCGAGAGGCCGGAACTGACGAAGGATCTCTGCATTCTGCTGTTGCAGGAGCTCCAGCAGCCGCTGCTGGAGAAGCGAGCTGGCCATTGGTGATAGGGATAGGGATTGTGTTGAGCATCATCTTGTCTTAATAAGTTACTCAGCTACATGTGCTGACCACAGTACTACCACAAATAGATATACACAGCAGTATCTACCGTAATAAGTTCTGCGCTATCCTCAAGATAAGCATCGGTAAACAGCCTGGGGTTGCTTCCTGTGGAATACGCCATTTAGGGCTGTGTGAATCGCTCCACTTGTATTATAGTGTTGAGATTTATGATCTACTGTAATCCTTGTTGTCTTGTTTTTGCGTGATTTGACAGAATGATCTTGGCTGAGGGCACAATTTCATGGGCCAATGACTACTACTGTCGTATATTTATTAGCCCTAAATAATGTGATGCGGTTCCTTTTTGTGGTTAATTTTATTCATCGTATCTTCGCTTAGCTTTGATTAATAATGGAACTAAACCTGATTTTAGAAGTGGGATGATATGCTTCTGTTCCCAGCTTTTTCGTGCAGCAACAAATCTGTCTTCACAGATCCGCTCATCTAGCCGGAGGGTGTTTATCCAAGCGCTGTCTTTGCTCAGCAGCTTGGTTTATTCAAAAGATTTAAGCGTTTAATGTCGTTCCTTTGAGTTTCATCTAGAGTTACATAGCCAGAATTCCCAGGCCAGACATTTTTAACCTCCGATTTGTTGATAACTAAAGTTTTCGTCTAAAACTAAAAGAGCCAATAGGTATTTACCGGTAAATTCCCCAATCGATACCAGTAATCCTCTTTACTTCCCAACAAATTAGAACTTCAATGCCCAAAGAAAATAACAACTCCCCAACACAATTATTTGAAACCGAATACGTAGAAAGGCTATCGAATAAAGAATCTTTAGTTTCCAATCCAATTTGCTGTATTCCCTTGCGTGTCTTAGTGGGAAGCGATTTATTTTGATTATAGCTGTTCGAGCAGTGGAAAACAAGCTATAAATTAACACGGACGACTTAATTAGGACTGTGTTTCCAATACCATTAATGGTTGGCGATGACAGACTGATGCCTTGTATTGATGTTGTTGGATGAAAAAAGTAATAGACAAATCAACTCTAATACACGATGGGGAGCGGTGGTATGGCGATCAACTGGCGCATGGTTCCGTTTGAAAGATTTAATAGTCTAGCTATCATGTTTTCGGTATTTATCGGTATTAGTCCAACTCTCTTTATCGGCCGTGGTTTTAAGCCTGTATCAGATGAAACAAGCGCTGATACAGGATGATACGCATGTTCTTTGCAATCAAGCCTAGATAGGTTTGATTGCAAAGAACGTGCGTGTACCTGATGCCTATTTAAGTATATCAAGACGAGAGATATAAAATTATTCTTGTGATTTCGATTAATATGGACAGTTTGAACTCAAAATCAAATTATTTTTTTTGTATAGTGCTAATCATCGGTCAGGAAATAGATAAAAGATTATACCTACTGGTAGATTGTATGAAAACTAATGTTTAAAGCACCTAAAGACAGAGCTTTGTAACTCTAATAAACAACATTTTTCTCTTCTTTATTGCTTGAAAACAAAATCCTTTATCTCCAATAGCGTGTAAAATTATTTAAAAGAGACATAGCCGAACGCTGAATTAAGCAGAAGAAATTAAAAGAAACCTTTTCTTAAAAATCATGGCTCATTATCCCTAAACAAAGGGGAATTTATAAGCCAGGTTTGGGCGAGGCCCTAGTCCAACAAAAGGAGGGTTACTTAAAACTTTATGACGTCAAATTAAAACGGAAATTAGGAATATCAATGTTGTATCAGAGTGGATGATTTGTGCCTTCCTTATCTATTGTGAATTTGTGACGGTACCTAGTTCCTTTTATTATTTTTATACAAGGTGGAATGAGGTAAATTTTTGTTTTTGTGCCACGGTTAATCTGGGCCACAAATTTTGCTGGGCACAATATTTGTTACTATGCAACTAGGTACTTCTTCTTCTTCTCAAGTCAAGGACTCCTTCAAACTCTACTCGACCAATATGTAGCAACCTCGATGGCCCTTTCCGTTGCCTAGGAACTAGGTACTAAACAAATTGGATGAAATTTGGCATGTTGTTTGGAAACATTATGCAGTGTAGTCGCTGACATCTTCAGGTTCCGTGAGTTTCAGTGCCTACAAAACGTCCACATAATCCATTCTGCATTTGCCTACCGCGAAACTTGACATTCAAAGAACGTCTGTGCCTGACTCCTGTATATTTTAAGCATAACTGTTTTTGACTTGTTGCTCTTATCTTCAGTACACAACCACAGTATAAATAATATTTACCAAGTAAGTTACGCGACCGTGAATGCCTGCGTGAAACGGGTCTTGAGCACGCGAGATTTTATTGGCTGTTACCTTAATTAGGGCGCTGTGGATGGGCTGCCAAGTGACTGGGAAATCGCAGAAATGAACACCTTCAACGAAGGCTTAAATCTTGCAAAAATTTGATGTGGTTTTTGTTGAAGATTTATTGAACTATGCATAAATTCTAATGGAGTTTTTCACGTTATTGTTCATGATCATAGACATACGAAAAATTTGGTCCAGGCGCATAATTTTGTTCCACTTCGTATTGAGTTCTGCAACACAGCGTGTGTGACTGGGAAAACCTACTTTCCTTTTTTCGTGTCATTGGTTTTTTTTGGTTCCTGTGATAAAATTTAGTTCAGCAGTAGGATACTTTGGAAAAGCTCAGGGTACGTAAATATCAGTAAAAAGAATAATATTTATAGGCGTTACCATGCTAAGTTCCAAAACAACTGAAAAGTTAATACGCTTTTGTTTATCTGTCCGATCTAATTTACAGCTTTCCAAGTTTTTGTATTTAATTGGACTGTACAGACTTTAGAGAATAAATCATGGATATAAAAGTCAGTTCTTTCGTTACAACCAGAATTCAGAGTTGAAAATTCAGCAGTAGTTTTGAATAAAATATACTCGTAACGTTGCGTAATTGTAGCTGTGTTAACAGCACAACATGTGCTAGTGGTTAGTTTGCAATGCCAGCATACCTTACTGGCGTTATTCAAGCTAGCATTTATATTATAATAGTTTCCGCACGCTGCTTGCGTGGTACCGAGATTAAAAATACCTACCCATGCCACTCTCCGCTTCTTTTGCTAATTTTTACAAAAAATCACGTCGATCTGAGGCCCGAGTCCGTAACTATCGTAAGTTACTCACTTGTCAGGAAAACCGACTCACCGGTGACTATTGAGACGGCTCATTTAAATGACTCGCTACTCTGTTGCTCTAGTCACTGTTTATAAGTTCACGTAAAACTGTCTTACTCTGTCATGTGTATTTGTTCTTAGTCACTCAGCACTAGATCAGTGAAGTATTTCGTGTATGAATTTGAAAGAGGTCGTTCAAAAACTCTGATGTAAAATAATTTAAAATGGACTCTCGCATTAGGTGTAGGTGTACGCAGTCAGAGTATCGAGATTGACACGCAACATTTTGCATATTTTTCTAGTAACTGCTCATAATATGGTGCTTTGAATACGGCTAATTTTCCACCACCTTACGTGCCTTGTGCGTGGAACCACGTTAACGGTCATTTTATGGAAAAAACATTCCCTAATCAGTCCATTGCATTCGTCAAATACAATGTGAAAAAGTAAAAACTCACTAATTATAAACAATCCTCGTCGTACTATTAAAAAATATCAATGGTGTAAGGTAATTAAGACGCGTGCGCAGTACAAAAAAAACTCAAAAAGCACTGTGCGTGTGCACCCACAGTGCTTTTTGAGCTGGTTATTTCAACTTATTTAGCCATTTGAGTTGTACTTCGAGGAAACTCGTAGAAGAACCAAGGTTACCGACATAGCTCTCAGAATTAGCAAGTTGAAGTGGCAGTAGACAGGCATATAGCTCGCAGAACCGATAACCGTTGGGGAGTAAAGGTTCTCGTATGGCGACCACGAACCGGGCGACGCAGTGTTGGAAGGCCCCCCACCCGATGGACCGACGACATTGTGAAGGTTGCGGGAAGTCGGTGGATGGAGAAGGCTCAAGACCGTTCGTCGTGGAACTCTTTAGGGGAGGCCTATGTCCAGCAGTGGACTTCTACAGGCTGATGATGATGATGATGTTGTACAACTTGAGTCATGATATGTAGCCCCTTTCGGGATAGTAGTTACCTGTACATATTATAAATTCCCTTGTATAGCTAGTTACTTCTGACCTCGACTGTATTTATTTATCCAGAAACCTATCTACAATAAGTTTTCAGAAGTGTATCATTAGTTTCTATTAGAAGTAAAAGGAACCCTAAATTCGGAAGGTCAACTGTAAAAAGCAAAGAGCTAGGAAAAGTTTTAATGTGTTTGGATATAAATAGAGTTGTTTATCTTTATATCTATCCCTTGGTGCTTGCTACCGGTCTAATGGGATGAACGGGGTCTATGAATGAACAGATACGACAATCTTTTTTATTTTTAATACTAGGTAGTTAACATTGCTATATTAACTTTTCTCAGTATATCATCTATCATCTAAATTCTTACATTCAAATAACAGCAGTATTAGAAAATAAAGAAACTAAAAATGAGAAAAAAAATAGCTATATACAAGGTGATTCATAATATGTTTACTATCCCGAAAGTGGCTTCTTCTGTGAAAGACAAAATATTAGAAAATTATTTTTAACTTTTTCAAATCTGTTTTTGGTCTTCTTATCATAATTTTTTTTAAACGTACGAGAAGTTCGGTTTCAACATTGCTACTGTACCTACTATAAACAGTTGAACAAAAAACTTGAACCAAAACACAAATTGTTGATAAACAATTTAGCTCTAAATACCGTGTGGGAGTTGTGATGAATAGGCGATGTTGACCTACACCTACTTACGAAAACGGTTGCGACATTAATACATGATGACGTCACACCTTGAGCGTGAGTACCTTTATTATGTATGTACCTACCTGTTAATCCTCATTCGGTTATATAGGAGTGAAACTTTTGAAGCTGTTTCTAAGATTAAACACGAGTTAACCGCTATACCTGTGTAGTGTAGGTATAGTGGTTAACTCGAATTTCCCTTGTATTCGACTATTTGATGCGTTCGCGGATATCGACAGAATCTGAAAAAGGTAAAAATGTATTCTGTTTGTTTAATTTGGCTTGTCAGATTTTTCTAACTATCCATTATCTGGGGAGAAAGTAGGGGTGTACGTTTATATGGTTAGTGTGTATATCGGTTGGCCATGCACCAAATCCGGCATGGCCGGGGTTCGAAGATCGGAAGTCGAGGTATCTCCCAATTGGCCAGCACGGCTCAGCAACGTTATGACTTTCAAATAGACTAACCTCTCTAGCTAGAGTCGCTAACTAGAACTTGAGTAGGTAAGTAAGTACTTGACAACTATTAAGTGAAACTTACGTACACTAAAAGTAAGCCTATTTTTAGAAGGTCTGAGCAAACATGACTCCGTGCCCCTTGAACCTTACAACCCATTAACGTGTTCAAACTTCTGTTTCTGCGACTCCAACCCAAGTTATTATCTTTACGAGGGGATTAAAGCTCTCACAATTTTTATATTATTGCTGTTAATTTTAGACTGGTGGAAGCCACTGTTTTCTGTTATTTCCTTAACATTAAATCCTCCGTTGCGTCCTCTTAAAGCGATTTCAAACTATGGGACACAGGGCATATCTTGAATGAAAAATATGCTTTCCTTTTATCCTGCACGACAGCGTTTAACGCCAGCCCGGTTCCTCCTTTTATCGAGACGATAATGTTTTTGTGTCGTGCACCGCTATCGTGTATTTTTTTACCAATCACAATATTGGCCCACCGGTACAAGCATACGGCCGACCGGTTGATAATTGGTTACCATACCTTTGAACGCTTGCAATACCAGAGGCATCACGCACACAGTTCTGGCAAACTTGCTTACTGCATTTGATTCAAATAATGTTATTTGGCTGCGATCTTCTGTAAGGCGGAGATACCTCAAAGGCGGGCTGCTCCAATTTAGAGCGAGAAAATCTTGCTGTGCCCTACCTCCTCCTATATGCTCTACCTCCTCCTCTGTGTGAGCTAGTTTGAGCTATTCGAAGTTGTCGTGTCGTGTATCAAAAACTTTTGTATATACGCAACTGACGTGACCTACGGAAGACCTTTAGTTTACCTCTAGATCCAGTTTACGATTTCAGGACTCATTCATTAGATTTATTAACGGTCAGTCATTTGCGCAAATATGTATATCATTTAAAAGAAAGATAAGTATTGTATACAGTCGAGGTCAGACGACCAGAACAAAAGAACTCGTTATGACTGTACCCGAGTTTGTTTATTGTCGACGTAGTACATATTTTTTTCCATTCATCATTCGTTGCGCTCTCAATCTAGAGCAAAGTGTAAAATGGCCTTAATTTAGTGCAAGGTGTGAAATTTTATGGGCGTATTTTATAGATTTCATAGACGAATACAGCAGTATCTATTGAGTACTAGCTTAGCCGCGGTTTCGCTCGCGTGGTACCCAGATAATATGTGGCCCATATGCTATTCTAGGCAAAGAACTTTTATCTGTTCCAAGATTCATCGAAATCGGTTTAGCCGTTACGGCGTGATTGAACCATAGACATTCAAACATCTTTTAGTGGTGAAAATTAAGTGAACAAACTTACAGACAGACAGAGTTACTTTCACAATTATAATATGTCCTTGATATGACATATAAAATTCGTTTCAAAATGATACATATCTCTACAGAACAAAGTCGGTTTAGAGTTTGACATTTCAGGGTGTGCAACCTTAAACGAAGCGCCAGCTTAAAATTAACTTTATTTAGAAGAGTCAAGGATCAGTTTTAAATAAACTTGATGGCATATCGCGGCAACACGCGGCTATGTGAAGCCTCGATTCCCGAAGTAGCTTGTGGCAAGTAAGGTTGTTTGAGTAATGCAAATAGCAATGCGAAAGTTCAAAGCTTTACCACTGCGGGCACACTAAACAACAATCGAGGATGACACAACACAGTTTAAACTGTAGTTTAAAGTTTTGAACTCCTTAGCGAACTTTTGCCTTGTTTAATAATAGCATACAACCTACCTTTACCTCGAAGATGCAACGGCAGAAATTAAATCATCATATTTATTTAATACTTTCACACTGAAGCTTTAGTAGTCATCCTGGGCGACCAAAAAGATTGTAGGCGTGACAACATAACTAAACACAGAAATGACATACAGTACCTACCTAGGTACATGTGTTTTTTGTGTTTCTTAGATAAAAGGTGGGAGATGTTATAAAGGCATTCAAAAGCGTTATCCTCAGAGGCGATATGGCCGCGTAAAAGAATTGTTATAATTTTGTCCGAGAATTATTTTCTATCTTAAAATACTTTGGTCTACCAAACCCCTTCGCGGCTGTACTCACAGTAATTATACAATTAATTCAACAAAGCACCTTATATTATGGCTGACGGTGGAACTTTGTTTTTGTAAGAAACGAGAAACAACGAGAGTTTTGTTGGTACCAAGTTTTGTTCGGTGTTTAAGGTTAATTACCTCTAGTGGTAGCTACTTTGTTAGTATGTATAAATATAATTATATAATATTTCTAACCAAAGCTGTAAAAAAAAGCTTCTAAATAAAGAAGAGTACGTATTTATGTATTATAAATGGGCTCATTGCAGTCTTTTATAACAGAGTTCATTCCTAGAATTAAAATAGCTAAATTTGTCATTCATTTTTTCTATTATTGTGTTTGATTACTTAGGTCCTTATAAGTGAATAAATAAACTTGACCCTTGAATCCTACTAATATTATGAATGCGAAAGTTTGTGAGGATGTTTGGATGTTTAGATGTTTGTGGTTCAATCACGGCTAAACGGCCGAACGGATTTGGTACAGAGATAGATTAAAGTCTGGAATAGCATATAGGCTAATTTTTATGTACCACGCGAGCGAAGTCGCGGGAGGAAGCTAGTAATAAATAATTCACTAGCCAGTATTCAGATGCTTGAATAGTTTCTACGACTATCTCCGTGTCTGTCTGTAGTCTGTTGAACTGCAATTGGCCATGCGGTAGTGAGCACGTTCGCTTTGAGATCGAAAATGTCATTGAAGTTTCACAGATCCGGAGCTCAAATTGATTTTCTGATTAGTTTACTAGTGCGAACTACCTTGTCAAACAAAGTCTTATCTGCAGATAAGATTGCAGTCAAACTTCAATATTCAGTTTTCATTGAAAAAGCATGGATCATTTTGAAATAAAATGTTTTACGCTTAATAATTGAGTACCTATTTAAATTATAACTTATAACTTTAGTACATCGCTTGGGACCTTGTGTAGGTTTGTAGGTACAATTGTTTTAATATTAGTCTTCTTCTTGTCGTGTCACTGATTCTTACTTGGTCATCCTGTCTTTGGTCAGTGACCATGTTGAGGTATGGTGGCACTGAAAAGGGCCTATGATCGTCGATGAAAGAATCAGTGTAGTGAAAGGATTTAAGTGCGCCTCTTAGAGGCTCCTTAGCTTAATACTAGTCATTAGAAATTATGCCTTACATCATCATACTTCGTGCACCGCCATCCATTACTGTTTTTCCATTACTTTCCATCCCAAGGTTGCCTGGAAGAAATCGCTTTCAGCGATAAGGCCGCCCATTGTACTACATTAAGTTTGTTATAGATTTAATATGTAATCCTTTTTTACAATAAAGTGTTAATCTATCTATCTATCCTTACTGGCATCAATTACATGTCCATACATTCCAATGGCTTGGTACTGGCTGTGTATGTTTTGTATGCGTGTAGTAGCCGTATGATATCTCTTTCCCGCATACTATTATTCACATTCCAATGCACCTCACATGCATAATTGCATTTAATCTGTCAAGGTTGAAACAACTACCATAATATTAACTGTGCCAGAGTCTATAAAACCAATTTTATAAGAGCTCCAATATCGCAAATTTCCTCATTTTCTCCAAAAAGCAACAGGTCTTCGTTTATTGGCTGCCACGTGAACTGATATGGAACGGATAAGCTGTGATAGGTGAAAGATTGTGTTATGAAATGGGATAGGATATGATATCGATTGCAACGTTGAAAGACAATTTGATTTGTGCGATTGTTTTCTATTTGACTTGAAACCTGTTTCAAAGGAGACAAATTAAATATATAAGTCTCCGTGCGGTCAGATTAACAAATTAAAACGAAGATACAGTATCGCATTGCTTGCTTGTCGTGTCACTGATTCTTTCTTGGTCATCCTGTATTAGGTCAGTGTCAAGGTTGAGGTATGGTGGCCCTGAAAAGGGCCTATGACTGTCGGTGAAAGAATTAGTGTAGGTACACGTATTCATTACCTAACTAAGAAAGTAAACTGTCTAAAACGTTCCATTGTCTCAACATAACTTTCATCTTTATACAAAACATTTTAAATAAACAAAAGAATGTCTCTGAGATATTGTCAATCTATTCTGAGAATAACTCGCCCAAGTAATTTAATATTTCCACCTTTCTCTTTGTATCTGATATAGCTTTAGTATTAAACAGATATAGATCTACAGTTTATTGTATCGATACGGGGTTTTCAAACTATTGCCCGGTTCCGTGATAGTTGGACCAATGGCGCGTCACTTCGAAACCGCAGGAGCGAACTATGTCCGAAATAGATGCTTGGCTTAACATTGCACTGGACCAAAAGCCTTGAATGGGAGGGAAGACTTTAATAAGAGCAACTTCATACATTAAATGGCTCAATAAACTTCGATTCACTGTAATTTCGGAATCGGATTCATTCATCCAGCTAGTCAAAATAATGGATCTAAAGTAATTATTAGCAAGCCTGATCCAGTTGCGGCCGCGGTTCTTGCGATATCGTCTGCCAAACTGGCTGCTGGGCGACCGACTTTCCGACGTCCAGTTTTTGAACGCTTTAGTTAACGCTTCACTCCGAAACTTGATGAGGCTTGCACAGGATCGAGGAGAATAGCACATACAAAGGGAAGCCTATACCCAGCAGTGGGTGAAGTGCTGTGGCTGATGATCATAATGAATTATTAGCAAAAGTGACAAGCCACCAAAGAACTATTGTTCCGTAGCAATAACGTGTTATGCGGCAATTGACACACAATACAACTGCCATAATTCACTTAGTATCTGACGCGTGGCTTCCTGACTTACATAGCATCGCTTCACTTCATTTACTCATTGCTTTATGTCGCTCGTTCATTCACATCATGAAGAACGTCTTGTAATGAGCTCGTCAGATTTATAGGCTCAAAGGCCTTGCATCATTGTCGATTGTCTTTCTCGTATAGCATCGAATTTTGGCCTTTTAATACCTGCTAGATTCACCGAATATACTATGAAATAAGCAAAATATAAGTCACCCTTAAAATCTTATTGACGTCATTTTTTTATCGCTATTATAGAGTTGTTATTTGAACGTATTGGTCAAAACTCTTCAGATTAACCTATTGTTGTGATCGGAACGCTGATAATTAAACTGGTAGATTCAGTGATAACCTACAAATCAAACTTGTTGACTGTATAAAAAGGTTTTAAAAGACCAAAATCTCTATTTTCCCCAACCATACCTCACAATTAAGACTTCTGTGGTCATCTAAGGCCAAGTAATAGTTTGGGTCGCATCGTATTTCGTACCCTAATAATGTTGTAATGGCGCTTACGACAATTTTGCGGTCCTCTTGACATATTGCAATATGTTTATCGCTCGCGTTTACGCACTATGTTTTCCTTTATATCTTTACGCCAGCTTCGTGTTACATTTTCATCAGATTTTTTGCCCAAAATACCAGAATAAATGATAGTATGTTGCAATATTTTTCGTCCGGGATTTGGGACGTATTTTTTGATGGTGGCGGACAAAAAGTGAAATAAGGAATAGATCAACTGGTTGAGGATAAAGTCCTTATGTTCGACATCATCATCAGCCTGTAGAAGTCCACTGCTGGACATAGGCCTCCCGCAAAATTTCCACGACGAACGGTCTTTTAGCCTTGTCCATCCACCGACTTCCCGCAACTTTAACAATGTCGTCGGGCCGTCGGGTGGGCGGCTTTCCAACACTCTCCATTCGAGAACCTTTATTCCCCAACGGTTGTCGGTTCTGCGAGCTATATGGCCTGCCCACTGCCACTTCAACTTGATAATTATGAGAGCTATGTCGGTGGTTCTTCTACGGACTACCACATTTCGTATTTGATCACGCAGTCAAACTCCGAGCTCTATAATTTCATATTGAGACTATTTCAGTAGAATATATATAGTCATCTCAGTAAGCAATAAACTTGTAAGGATATGATGATTCAACTAGCTTAAGCCCGCGACTTCCCTCGCGTGGTACCTATAACCTAAAAAGTAGCCTATACCTATGCTGTTCTAGGTAAATAACTCTATCCATTCCAAGTTTCACGGAAATCGGTTGAGCCAATACGGCGTGAATGAACCACAAACATCTTTACATCCTCACTAACTTTCGAATTTATATTAGTAAGATTTATCCGATTAATGACTCAATGATTATTCTTTTGAACTCTCGAAATACAGAGTTGTGCAATCAAGACACATACTCGTGATTCACGACACAAATCTTCAAATTGAACACGGATGATCGGCCCTCTTCCGATTGGTTCCGAGTATAAGATGCTAATGTACATTACCGTTCAAAATTAGAAGCAAAGCACTTTTATACCCACTTTGATTTATTCTGTAAATCGTTTCAAGTTTGAAAAGAAACCTACAACGGTTCCGTTCTGACGTGAAGAGATTGTTTTTGATTAGAAAGAGACAGAGTGCTGGTCATTTGACTCATAAGGCATCCGTGAGTCACGATCTCTCGTGGTCACTGAGTCACGTGGACTGTCGTGTCCTGTACTGGATTAATCATTGGCGCCGTTTGTAGGGATAGAAGATAAATCATTTGATAAACAATAATAAACTTCAAACAATTAAAATGCTGCTTGTAAAAAACTTGCTAAAGAAAAAGATGCAGTTTAATGGGCATTCGCCATACATTTTCGTTGACTCCCCAAAAGAACAACATCCAGAAAGGTAAAATTACGTCTGCAAAGTGTTTTTAAAGCTTTAATTATCACCTTTTTCAAAGTCGGTTAAAAAGATGAATCTAATTAACTGGAGATCAAAGGTCCAGGCTTTGATCTCCGGGTTGAGTATACAGTTTATTAATAACAGTAAGTACAAGGAAATTCGGTAGGCTTATAATTTATATTCTACGTGTAAAAGAGCAACAGAAATGCTTTTTCGTACCAGAGTACGAACTGTTGTAAACAGGTTTTACAATAATAGCTTTTCAGATGAAACAAATAGGACAACATTTATAATGCTTGCAATATATTCTTTAAAATAAAGTAATTAACCAAGTGATAAAATAAAATCCGTGGTTTTCTTTAATGTTTTTTTTTTATGAGTTGTTGTCCGTGTTTGCCGAGTAATATAAAATCACAGTAGCCCTAAATACTACACGTTTTTTTCCTTCAAGGCTTCAACTCTTAAGCTTTATTCCGGGTTTGATAACTAAAAGGTTTATAAAAGCGGGTCTCTAAAACGCCTAGGGCGAGTTGGGCTTCAAAAGAAATGCCTAAGTCCACAACCCAAGCCAGGTTAGTAGGCAATTATTCCAATATTTCCTGCAAAGCTGATTCGCATAATCAGACTACGCGCCGATCAATCGCTTGAAATTCATGAATAGTCTAGCTCAGTTGCGACAGACGGCAATTGCCGAAGGCATTACCTATTGAACTATTGAAACAAATTTTCATAAATAGGTACAATGGATATTTCGACAAAATCGTCGTGAGACAATTATCTACATTTCTCAAATTGTGAGCGAAAGTTCAGGCTTAAAGTAGAGGGTTTGTTAATCTAGGATGCACAGATATTTAATCCGTTCCTAAATCCTGTGGCAAAACCATCTCAGCCTGTGGACTGAATATTTTGGCTTTTCTGACGTTATATCTCTCTGGTTTGGGCTCTCAAGAAGCCTTTGATTGAGACTTAGAAAGAATCAGTGTAGGGAATGGATTCAGCGCACCTCGCTTCCTCCCACCTGTCACGTCATTCTAGCTTATGTTGTTGGGTGATTCAAAAGGCGTCTTTGTAATTTCGACTGCAAATCGCATCACTTGAGCTTCTTGACACAATATCCTCAGCATGTTACACCAACACCCCATTTCTAAAATGTTACACGGCTTACCGGAATCCCGTTAACGCTATCGGGGGCGCGACTAACTAAACTCTAATTGAATTACCGCCTCTCTGTAGTCTGCAGTATGAAATACGGTTTGCTCCGAGAAAAAAAAGCCGGAGAAACTGCTATCGTCAATTCAGTGTATAAAATCACTGTATTGAAAGAACCTACATCAATATTTATTTCATCTTGTAGAACCGATTGTAATGCATATATTTAAATCGGTTCTACGCGCAAAAAAAATACAAGTATGCTATAGACCTACATATTATATGTAATAAATAATGTTCGGCTTTTTCGAAGTTCGTTTGATTTATTTAAAGTAGGTATTTACTTGTTCAGTAGATTTAATTACTATTATTTGAATAAGATATTTGCCGTGTTGGCCCCCGCTGAAGAATTGGCCCCTCCATTTCTACCCGTGGATGTCGTAAGAGGCGACTAAGGGAAAAAAGCTATCGGATGGGCAGCAGCGCTCCCTATCAACAATAGCTTTATCTGCCAACTCGCATGCCCAGCGTGGCGGGTATGGGTGAATCGTCCTAAATGATTGTTTGGGTGCAGGCCGTACAAGGTCGGTCACGCTGGAAATTAATGGGGGTGGCCTATGTTCAGCAGTGGCACTCCTACTAAAATGTTTTTTTCCCTTTGGATCAACAGTCATAGTTTTTAAGCCGGACTATAGTACAAGTTGGGTGTTTGCAACTCTAGCTCTGAGCTTTCGTAATGTGGATTACGTTCGGATTTGTAACTGTTTTATTTATTGGTTTCCGTTCATGCGGCACGTGAAAGACGAATTAGGTCTCCTTCGGAAGATTTGGTGGCGCTACAAAAAACATTAATTGTTTTGTTTGTCCATAGAAATGTTTATTGATTACATTATACCTCTCTTATTTATTTCATTTTTGGTAATTGAAAAAATGTGTTGTTTTATACTAATTAATTAATTAATTTATACTAATAAATTATATTTGTTGTTACAGGTATGTATAGTGAGGTGACAACTGTGAAAGGCGATCTTTAAAATTATTTGGTAACATAGTAAGAAGGTAAGATAAACAAATGTTTCTAGTTAGATTTTGTAAAAGCCAAAGGCCTCTCAGGTAATTTAATTGATATAATAATCAGTCTTATGACGTTCCATGCTGGACTGCGGATGTCACGAAGAACGGATATGAACCACTTTCCATTCATCAAGAGATTTCCTCCCATCGATCAATGTCAAAGGTTTTTATATCAATAAAATAAGTAGGATCACTTAGAAACGTCTTAGAAACTAGGTGAAGCTACACCAGTTCCTCACCAACAAGCTTGGAAGAATCAGGCGACAAACACGGCTTGGTGCCTATGATTTTTTTCTGTGATCCTTTTCACAAAATGGTTTAGATATGTTTTTTTCAAAACAGCTTGATTATTGGTACTTTTGGTGATAAAATGATTTGAATACCTAGTTGTCATCACGGGCCTAGTTGAACTTGAATACTGATACAATCAGTAACAACTCTCAACAATCTTGATAACGGATTAGCAAGAGCTAATCCGTTACCAAGACTTCCCGACTTCACAAAAGATTGTGAAGTCGGGAATTTAACTACATACATAGGTACTTACATAAAGTCACGCCTCTTTCCAGAGGGGTAGGTAGACACCACGGCTACGATCCTGACATACTTCTTTTGCATTATTCATTCTCATCACAATCCTCATGCATGCTCGTCCGTTTAGAGTACTCTTCACTTGCCTTTTTTCCAAAAAGTCTTTAACGAATTTAATTAAAAAGTTAAATAAATATCCTACTGGTTTTTATAAACTAGAAAACTGACGGTCGATGAACTGACGACACGCAGGATGATAGCTCTCGTTTATGACTTTCGTGCACTTCCTTTGTCCAATGCAATAACGTGTCTCTTATTCCTTAAGTAGCCGTCTAAGGCTAAAGGTTAACTCCTAAAGCTCGCCGACTCAATTAGAAGTAATGAGCTCAACCTACATTCTCGTTCGTATTCTAGAGATCATTCATAGATATCATCATCATCCAGCCTTTAGAAGTCCTCTGCGGGACATAAGCTTCCCCACAAGAGTTCCATGACGAATGGTCTTGAGCCTTTTTCATCCACCGACTTCCCGCAATTTTCACAATATCGTCGGTCCATCGAGCCAACCTTCTAACACTGCGTCGCCCGGTTCGTGACCGGTGCGTCTTGAAAACTGGTGAAACTGCTTACGAACAAAATATACTGACTGAATGGCGTCAAAGATCTGAACACAGAAACGTTGGTTGTCGATGAAGCAAGCATCGCTAGCCGATACTCGAGGAAGCTTACACAGGATCGTGGAGAATGATACCACCAGAAGAGGTCTGTGCTTAAGCAGAGGGTGAAGTTGGCTGTGGATTATAATATTGAGACAACGCTCGACTCCATTATTTGAAAACGCTGATATTTCTGTAAACTCTGGTTACGTAAGTATTTGTAAACCAGTTAGAACGTTACAATCAAACCTTGACACGCTTGCGTACTTTCCTACCTACCGTACAAACACGGTAATTGTAGGCATGTCGTTCTATTGTAATTTGCGGCGTATTGAATGACACTGTACCTACATGGCCACCTGAATGTAGGTGATCGCTTATATCGTGTCGCTGGTGCTTTTATGGCCAATAGGTTAATCATGTTTATGACCGAAACTAAACAATTGTGTAAAATATTTTTATTGGTAAAAAGAAACAGAATAACACGTCTTTTCAAGGCCACTTTGTCTTTAATGAAATGAAATCGTACATCAAATAACTTTATAGATGCTCACTTTGACTCCGGACTCGTTCATTCGTCGTTCAAGGATAAACGTGTTTACATTACGGTGAACTATAAATGTATAGCTTAATACGTACCGGTACCATACGTAGCTTAAGTAGGTACCTGATGCATTAACCTGTTTAGAGGTTTAGAGTGCCTAAAGTACTTTCCGTTGTTCCATCCAACTTACAGGACGCAAAAGTAGGAACAACAAGATAGATGCAGACGTGAATTGAGAACAACAGTAGATACAGGGACAGACGTTGACAGGATAAACTGGAGGTACTCTGCTATATCCTAAACTTGATCTAATGAAGGTCTTCGCACAGCATATCGACTCGACACATTTGCGACTCAATGTAAAGCATTCAAATGTGAGTTTCGTGTAACGCACCGGTCATTTTCTGTAGTGTACGATGTATGGACGAATAATTACGAATAATCGCTTTCAGAGTGCTTAAACTACGTTATCGTTCTAAAATAGTTATTAATCTCTGTACAGTCACCTGCACTAAGATGTTTACATTTCACAATTTTCAAAATGATGACACAGTACTAAAATTATACAAAAAATTGAATATTTTGTAACCTATTCATCAAATGTGCTATTTTGATCTTCACCGTGTACCTACCATCTTCATGTATTGTGGCATCATTTCGAAAATTACGGAATGTATACTTCTTATTGCAGGTGACTGTACTTGGGAACGACGTTTAGCGGTCCGTTATCACCACATGCAGATGGTTCCATTTTATGCGTACTAAACACACACTACACACTTAATCTATATTCTTGGTATCTCCCATTTTAAATAAAGGCTAAGTTTTACTCCAAAGAAATTGCGAATACAATCTTGGTTTCCCAAAAAAGCGGCAACAGGTTGGCGGACAATAACGCGGTGAACTTGAATCATCTACTAAAATAATCATCCGGTTCTCAGAAATATTACGCCCGTTATTATAACGGTGGTCGCTTTAGTAAAATACACCTTTTAGTTACCAGCACAAACTGATTTCACTAAACAATAGCCAGGCGTGCATAGCAGACCACGACCGAAACACGTTTTAAATGCTTGTCTCGTTTCTAACCCGTATTTCAACTACATATCTACTTTACAAAGCTCACTTTTCCCTGCACTTAACTTTTGAAACACCAACGTAGCTAAATTATACTTAAGTATTACTTTGGAATGACACTTGAATTCGCAAGCGGAAACGAGCTCTGCGTCTGCGTCTCAGTGTTGGTTAGATTTGAATATAAGTAATTTGGTGCAATACGTGTTTCAAACAAGCTTTTATAGAAACAGCAAAGCGAAGACCTTGGTGGCTTGGCGGGCCTTTGCGAGAGTAGCGTGTTCGATCCTTGGGTACCAAATGTATGCATGATCTGCGAATATTTGTTCCTAGTCTGGGTGATGCGGCACCATGCTACTCGTAGTTTCTGATACCTAGGTTTTCGTCTACCTATATATCTATCTAATAAAATAAAAATAAAATAAAATAATCTTTGTATGTTTTTTTCTTTAAATATTTTTTTCCTAATATTTATTTGATACAATATTACAAAAATATTTTTAATAACAAATACGATATACGGGTACCTACCCATACTGGATTTTCTAAATATTAACTTATTAAGTTATAATTAGAAGTTCTAATTCGAACAAAAAGTTAAATGCGTGTGGTGATACACGCCTCTCTCACCTATACAATATTGCTTTAGAACTTTTTGATAAATAAATTCCAAATAAATTATTAGATACCTGGCTCAGTGATTTCCATTCGATGTATAAAGGTTTGAATTTTGTAATAGAAATATCATGAAATTCAGAGTCATAGTAATTCCATAAGAAGGTCATCGATAGTTTCAAAAAACCTTCTTTCTTTTTAGGCAATAAGCTTTATTTTGACATCGAACTATACTAGACTAAGTCCAGATGTTCTTGAATTGTAAGTACCTACTTTCTTTCATTTTCATACATAGGCTGTCTTACGTTACGTTACAACACGTATGAAACTAGCTCGACCCTACAACCGTGCCTACCTACCAATAACTCCACGCGAGTAAAACCACGCGGATAGAACTAGTTCTGAAATGTTTATGAACGAGGAAAAATCACCCTAATTATGCACGCGATGGCTAACGAAAGTAACTTTTTCTGTAGGCGATTTTCCACTAAATATTTTTAGGAGGCGTGCTTGTCACGATTACAGAGAGGATCACGCTCTTTTACTCTTATTTATTTAGACGACCTCAGCACCGTGGCTGGCTAGTTCCCTGTTGTAACGAAAAGCTGGTGGTGCTTATTGAATAATCTGTAAATATTTGTACCGGATCTGGATATTGTGGTACCATGGTGGGATCAGGACTAAGAATCACTGGTTTATAGTTTGTATAATAATTAAATTCATGCTTTATTAGTTAGAGTAGTATTATATATGCTTCCATAAATAATGTATACAAAGCTGGGTTTGATTTATCGAGAAAATAGAAACGTGATTTACTTCAAAATTTCACGTTCACTCCGCTGGACTGTTTCCAAGTAGAAAATATTGTTGGTTGCGTAATTTACGACCTTTTGCTAAGCCCTCGGGTCCTTTCTTGGGGACATTGTATAAAGCGGAACTGGGCTGTTTGGAAGTTAAGTGCCTAATTGAATATGGGAAGTGTTGCTTGCCTCTTATTTCGTACTAGCTGTAACCGCGCGGTTTCACTTGCGTGGAGTCACAGTATAGAGAAAGGAGGTTCACGCCTTTAACTTTTGTTCTAACTCGACCTTCAATCAATTTTTTTTCACATCTTTTAACGTAGATATGAAATCACCGACACCCGTATATCATAAATTGTTATTAAAAATACGTTTGCAAAGTTTCAATTCAATATTTGCATTATTTTTTTCATATAAACTTCGAACCCCCTTTCCCCCCTTAAGGGGGTTTAGCGCGATATAACAAAGCCTATGTTACAATTTAAAGAATGATTGATGACAAAGTTATTGAACTTTGTAAAGTTTCATAAAGATCTGTCGAGTAGTTTCTGATATGAGCCCAGCAAATAAACAGACAGACAAAATCCTCTGACGAAATTTTTTTTGTTATATATTATCTCTTACTGTTATTTTTTGAAGAAAAACAGATGAACATAATTTTTGGATTTACTGTTTTATTTTATGTATAGATAAATTACCTACAGTTCAAAAATAACTTCGTTTATAAATCTCACTGGTTCTTTCTTTATTATACGCGATTGTGCAGTGACGGCCATGTGTTGTGATCTATGGTATTGACTGGCCTCATAGCTCAGTTAGTTGTAACTCTGCCTTCTGCGCTAGAGGTCGTGGGTTCGATCCCCGCACTAGACAAAAATTTTGTGTGATAAACACAGATGTTTGTTCTGTGTCTGGGTGTTAAATATTTATCGATTATATATACATCAGTCTCTGGTACCCATATAGTACAGGCTATGCCTAGTTTGTATATTGCCTATTTATTTTATGGTAACACCCGTTTCTTTTGTTTTGCTTGAAGCTCGGCTTGGCTTCGAATGTTTGATTCTGAGGCATTCCAATTACCCTACGATATGTTAGAGAGTAATCTACTATCTACTACCGGTTCTGCAAAATATCATGTGTATTTTAATATTCTACATTAACAGTCAGTCCAAAGAATGCTAAAATTTGGATTCTTAGTGCAGCGTACTTTAAAGTTAGCCAGCCAGCAAATGCAGTTGGCAAAATTTGCGAAGCGTAGACGACGTGCTTCTTTCGCTGCTTACAGCTTAATTAAATAGCTCGTTAAAAACTACAGCTTCGATAAAACGCCAAACTGAAGACGCTTTATACCCTTTTGGGAATAAAGAGACTTTTAACAAAGTATATAAAGTGAATTTTACCCAAAGGGGAATCCTCCTCCGTCGGTACCTCACTGTTAAGGGTCGTGACGCTTTGCAAGGGAGAGTGGGGGTCCATCAGGCATCTTTTTACTTAACTGGCAATAAAACAGTAACTCACGTCTTCAAGAGCAGAGTGAATAGATTTCTTCTAAGCAACCGTGCTACACCGTAGACCACATCGACACTTAACATCAGGTGAGATTGTGGTCAAAAGTTAGAAAGCCTATTTTTTATTTTTTAAATAAGCCCATTGTTTAGCATTCCATGGAGCGCTGGTGGAGTGGTGGTAGTAGCCCCGCCTTCCGATCCACAGGTCGAACTTGTTTTACCAACGGTCATAGGCCCTTTTCAGGGCCACCATGCCTCAATCTGGTCACCAACTAATACAGGATGACCAAGATGGAATCAGTGACACGGCAAGCAAGGAGGCAAGCATTCCATACTGGCTTGCAATGTAATATTAAGTTGGACCTGGCTCACTCCCTACTTTCTTTTTGTAAATAATACTCAGAATTTATGTTACAATAGAAGGTTGCCGCTCGCCCGGTTTCTATTCTAGTGAAAGCTCAGTCTCCACATAGTGATCTTGAGACGGATTATTTGGGGTCGTCAAAACTATAGCGAAGTACGACCTCCTTTTGTAAGGCTTTCGCAAGACTTGCCACATTATTGTTATCAAGAATTACAATATTATCCTGTGGCGTAATTAGGGTTCCATACCTCATTTGGAAAAAAATGAAACCCGTATGGGATCACTTTGTTGTCCATGTGTCTGTCTGTCAAGACGTCTTTTTTTTTGGAATAGCTAAAGAGGGCTCAAAAGCCAAATATAAAAGTCAGTTTACACTGCCGCAAAAAATCAGGATTCTAACTAAATTCAATAAAATGATAGGGCAATGAATGAGTAATTGTTGTATCATCATCATCATCATCAGCCTGTTGAAGTCCACTGCTGGACGAGTTGCATGACGAACGGTCTTGAGCCTTCTCCATCCACCGACGACTTCCCGCAACCTTCATGTTGTATGTAAATGTTAAAAATGAAAAACCTTAACCTAATTGTAACCTCCAGTAATCTAACAATTAGGAAATATCGAATGCTGGAAGGATTAAAAAAAAAACTGTAATGTTTGTTCGAGAATATATATTTTTTTAACTAGAATATTAATCGCAAGTGCTATCAAAATAATTAATAAAAAATTATATTTAACAATTTTTAGAAATTTAAAGCGACTTGCTTGCGACTAACCGCCATACTCATAATTACTTACTAACTTTAGCCTCTTTCTTGACCTCGGTGGCATAGTCGGCGATTGCCCGTCAGAGACGCTCGGATTCGATTCCCTGCGGGATAAATTTGCATGATCTTTTTTTCATATTAGAAAAGAATAGACCGAGAGTTATCTCCGATAGAGTTATAGCCGATAAAGTTAGTGTCTGATTATGAATAAGAGGGTTTGAGTACGAATACAGTATCAACGCCTCTACGACATTAGAGTAACTCTTTTCCACTACGTCAAGGGTTGAAGGTTATAAACTTGTCAGTCCTCATCATAACATATCTCACCATTGTACTGCCAGTAAGTATTTTATAACATTCAGTAAAAAATCCCACGTGAACGCGCACTGTGCTAAACCTCCACGTGGTGCGAATGGTGCGCGGGCGACGGTCAGCCGAGGTCGTTGACCGGAGGTCGCTCGACAGCCTTTGTAGTCTCAACGGGTTGCTTGGGAACTGGTTTCCATTGAGGTAGACGATACGAGTTACTAGAATCGTGAAAAAACGTAGACTTAACGTAGATCGTTACTCTTTCCTATTCCTACTCTAGTAGGTACATAGGGTTCTCGTGATTGACTTGTCCTATGGTCACCATTTTGAAAATAACTTTTTAAGAACATGATTGAAGTTCCTCAAGAAATTATTTGAAATAATACTTATCTATTATATATATCAGTCTCTGGTACCCATAGCACAGGCTATGCCTAGTTTGGGATCAGTTGACCGTGTGAATATGTCCGGAATATTTATTTATTTATTATTTATAAACTGTCCCTCCGGAAATAACTTGCCCAAACATAAGGGCACACCATAAAACCACCCGCTTACATCATACTCTACCTGCCTGCACTCACGCGCACACTCTCTCATAACTACCCAGACTCTCATACTCTACACTATACACTATAGCTGTGTAGTCACATCCTAATATTAAGAAAAGTTTCACTGACGCTAAGCTTAAACGGAATGGGGCACTGGTGACCCGTGACATGTTTTGTAGATTTTGTAGATCTGTCATCACGCACCACTCACTTGCAAAACAGGTGAAACTTACATCTCTTAGCTGCAGCAAGCACCAAGTCTGTTTTTCAGTGAAAATAAATAAATAATTGATTTGATTTGATACTGTTTTAATTTGTTGCATACCAAAGAATAGATATCGCAATAGGCAATTAATTATCGCACAAACGAAACAAAATACTCAGGTGCTCTACGTTTTGATAACAACTTACAAACAAATAAACCTCGAACAATCTGAACGACCGACCGTATAATCTAACAACAGAATATTATTTACACAAAGAAGCACTAAAAACATTTTACTTACTTTTTGCGTCATTGTTATAAATAAGCACTACTTTGCTATTGTATAAAATTCGGGGGACAATGGAAACAGAGCCCGCATGGTGTCACGGTCATACACGATAACGCGTATAGAATTTTTAATGTCCAGAAATTAATGTAGTTTTCTTGAATTTCGTTTGTTTTGTGTGTTAATTTTGAACTATATTTAGAACTCACATAATCATAAATCTGCGTTATTGTGCTTTCCATTATTCGTCTAGTAAATCATTTCAATTTGAATCTTATGTGAATGGTATAAAGGTCATCGTGAAATTGAATAACACTACTTTCATTGGTTTTCTTTAATTGATGAATGCAAAGGGCAGGTTAAAACGAGATATTCTGGGGGGGCGTTTTGTATGACATAAAAATGTTTGTGTTAACACACAACGCGTCTTCATTTCGAAGGTTAGAAGGCTTTTGGTAAGAAATTAAAGAAATACGTGTTTGAGCATTTTCGTAAAATCATACCTACCTACCTAAATGGGTCAAAGTAGGGGTTGACAATTATTATGAATGTGGACGAAGGCGCGGGTAGCAGCTAGTTTAATATAAGATACTCAACACAGGTGTACACTATCACATGTTCGTAGGATCGTAGGTAAATACCTAAGTGAAAACCCAATGTTACCGACACCATTTAGTCTATTATTCTGTAGTGTAAGTCGGTGCCAACAACGCATCATTGTTTCCAGATTCGAATGTGCCTGACTATGTTAATAATGTTTTACTTCAAATTCGAAGCGAAGGACGTGACGGACTCACGCCTTGGTATTCTAAATCGTCATTCAACCAAATCTTAGATTCACGAATCACCAACTAAATTGAAATAAGTTTAGTAAGACAAACACAGATAGAAGACACAAAAAGACAATAGAATAAAGATAGGGAGACAAAAAGACTGAACAATGGCAGGTAGGTCCAAATTGATAAATTATTTCTTTCCTTTTATTTTTGTCGCAACTAAAAATAATATCATTTTGATCTAGGTATATCTATCAATTGATCGACTTGCTTGTCAGTCGATCATCCTGTAGTATGTCAGTGACCAGGTTGAGGTATGCTGGTACTGAAAAGGACCTATGACCGTTGGTAAAAGAATCAGTGTAGTGTCATCAAAGTCTGTATTCGACTGCATTTGTTTTCCTACTAGTGTTGTGCTAGACCGGACGACAGTTATTTTTTATTTCACGTCTGCAACGCGTCTAGACGTCCGGAAACATTTAATGATAAAAACGAGGTGCATATTAATGTAACTTACAGAAATGTACGGATGTTAACGCTAGACTAACGCTCTATAATCTACAGTCTACGGGAGAGTATAGGTAAAGATCGAAAGCAGTCTTTTTTATATTTTTTTATTTTTCCCGTTTACAAATCTAAACAGGCCTTGAAATAACTAATAATTTATCTAAAATAAAAACTTGTTCCTGAACAATCGCTGGCTTTTACCAACATAAAAATGAATGTATACGATCAAAGTCCTTATAAACTGACTGACTGACATATAGAGAATGCACATCCTAAACCGCTTGTCGTAGGGACTTTAAATTTGGAGGGTTTGTTTCTATGCGGAGAGGTGTACTAAGAAAGTAATTTTGAAAATTTGCATCCTAAGGATCCATAATGGATATTTAGTGAATAACCAAAAACCTGTTTATTTTGGAAGCCGCTGGAAGTACACCTTTACACCTTTGAGTGTCCATATTTTAACTTGATAATACATATCCATGCTGATAACCCTTTTTTTTGTCCTGACTACAAAGAATTTTTCCGTAAATATGTTATATATTAAAATTTTGTACTTATTTTATACAGCAACCATAAGTTAGCTAACGGTCACATAAAGCGTAATATGTGGTTTATGAGATAAATATACATCGAAGAAGCGGAAAGCGGGTACGGAACCCCACATATGAATCATAAAAATTATAGCTGTACATCACAAAAAAGGTTGGTTACATTGACTATTAAATTCTTAAAAAGTAACCTACATTTTTCTGGGGTCTAAGGGTTTGTTATTTATAACTATATTTTTAACCATTCTCTTTTTCTGTTTTCCTAGTTGTAAGATAATTTGAAAACTAACTTGTTATAAAAATCTATTTCTCAAATTAACGCTTCAAAACGTATGCCTAAATGGCGTTTAAACTACTAGATTAGCCCTTTGATTAAACGTTAAGTATCGTTTGGGGAATTATAGTCCCCTTAGAAATTAATTTAGTCGAGACACTTTGTATTAATGGCACAGAATAATACGCACTCTGGCAATGAATTTTCACTCATATACCGAGACCACTGTTCACTAACATGCAACAGATAAAAGAGTGGTTACCCTTAAACTATCAGTTTAATGGTAGATAACGTATAAAAAAATTCAACATCAAAAGAGACGTTTCATCAATATATGGAGCCTGGGCCTGCACTGTGTACACTACTCTAAAATATGGCTAAGCAATTAAGTAAACGTATTTAATTGGTTATTTTATTTAAATTGACTTCGTTCTAAGGTACATTAAGATTTTCTTCGACAAAGAGAGCAACACACAGCGCTACAAAAATATGGCGGATGGACGTGCGTGAAATGTCATTTTGACAACCTACATTTATCTGACAAAACAAAAACATCAAATCAAACAACATGACATGAAAAATATGTCAATGTCATGTCAAACGCCAATGTCATGTCAAACGCCAATTATAAACCAACATGGCGGCCTTCAAATAGTGTTCACATAGTAAAAAACTTACCAGAAGAACTATTCTTGTACCATCGCATTTGTCTTCAAATTAATGAAATTGTATTTTTCTTGTAATCTCCTATTTTTTCCTAATTTTTCTATGTAGTGTACATGGACCAGGCCCAGATTGAAATGGCTCCTTTAAGTGAAAGGTTCCTTGATAGATTGATTTTGTAAGGGGGGGCTTTATAACCTCATGTTTGGATTTTTCTCAGAATACAATTTATAACTGGCTACTAAAGCCAATCATAGTACCAATTTATTCTTGATAAGCTTGATAAAATGCTAATTCTGAGAACTACGTTGGTGACCTTGGTTTTTCTACGGATTGAGCGCACGGATCGGCGCTATTTTATCACTTCAGTCTAATCCGGCTAGACTTTTCCCTCCCAAAATCCGAAAAAAAGCTTAGTAGAGCCGATGAAAGTGACACAGGAGTTGGTTGAAATAGAACGGTTAAAATTGGCGAATCTTATTCAACTTCAAAGGGTATCTCGGTAGTTAAAATCTTGTTCGGGAACATGAGAAAGCATGGAATTCGCTTCTAATTAAACCTGCACCGTTGTGTTGTGTTGTGGTATAGTATAGTCTTGAGCCAGAGGGAGAGACTACGACCTACTACGACTTCTGATTTGAGGGTCTGTATCAACAGTGGTGTATTTTTGGTGCGTGTAAGCTCGCTTTTGCAGACCCAGAGCTGAATATTGCCCAAGAACCGGGTGACATAGCGAATCATGACAAAATTTGATAGGCAACTCAAAAATAACGTGAACTTAGAGCACTGTTGTGCAAAGAACGCTTGAATAAATCAGCATCGAACGGGAGGTACTTACTTTTCCGAGAAATGATAGCATTTATTCAAAAATTTCCGCTTTCATTGTTAAATTTACTTTGTCGCACAGACTGTAGACTATTTTTTGAGTGCAATCTTAATGCCGGAAAATGTTGTTTCAACTATGATCGTCTAATTTTGCGAAACAGAACTAAGTTGTCACGCGTTGATTTTAAAATGCATTATCGCGTGTACCTCCTCATTCTCAAATGACTTAATTCATTTATGTAGTGCTTATATTTCTTCTAAACTGAGCTCAGTTTTCACATACCGTAAGTCAAAACTGGAACAATGAGATTGAGCCACGGCCTGAATGGACTCTTACGAAACATTACACGGTTATTGGTAACTATTAGTTCTAATTCAAACACTTTACTTTGCTCAGTCGGCACGTGTTTAATTGAAAATAATAAACATTTGTTCTGGGAAGTTCGTTTAATTTGTAATTGTGATTAGAAAATATTTTTCGTCACAATGTTTACTAAAACTCGAAAGAGGCTTTCCGTAGGCGCGACTGTTTGCCTAAGTTTGCGGCGCGATCGAAAACTCGAAAGCTTATGATCAAATTCCCGGGACTTGGTAATAAAATTATGAGTAGAATTAAGTAACTTTCCCCATCCGTTTACGACTCGTCCAAAAATTTCCGTAACTCGATAAAATGTCCTTCTAATTCTAAATTAATTATGGCTTAAATCGTTGGTTGGGAATGTTGGGATGTCGCCGAAATAATTGCTTGTCTTGTTGCTTTTCGTCAAAATAGGGGGAAACTTGTTCAAGATGTCACTTCTTGAATTGACATAATTGGAATACCGCAGATACAGAATATTTTGTTCGTTAAATTGGTTTAGAAGCTAACGGAGATGAATTTTCGTTTGTTGTAAGCACGGGAAATAGTCTGCATCATCAACTTTTATATCACGGGGTTGAATTTTACTTGTTTAAAGTGGAAAGCCTCAATTTTACGAACTCGATATTGCAATAGCTTTGCATCGGCTCTTTGAAATAAAAAATAACCGTAATAACAATTTTAAAGCAGTTGTTATGAATTGTTTGTGAAGTATCAATCTGGAAGTCTTCAAATTTAGGGTCAATGAGTTCTTTCTGGGAAAGCGTGCTCCATCTTAGGCCACATCACACTTGCAAAAGTGAGTTGGTGGCCAAACGCTTAACCTTACTTAATAAAAAAAATAAAAAAAGTATTGTTCACTTGTCAACATAAAAGTTTTTTCAGACATCCAACAGCAACACCAAGCACGAATATTTCACTATAGTGTTACGCTTCCCATACGCTGGAAAAAGTCAAATATTAGCCATGATATCGGCGATGCTTGAAATAGTTAATTTTGATTTGCTAACCCTTGGATGGATGGATATTTGTTACTCGATCACGCCAGAACGTCTGAACGGCTCTGGATGTAGCACAAAGATCGATTATAGTCTGGAATAGTACATAGACTACCTGTTATCCTCGTAGGTACCACGCGAGCTATGCCACGGGCGGTAGCTAGTACTGACATATTATGCTATAGTGCCGAATTTTTATACCATGAATGACTCGAATACAAATACGCATTGTTTTTTTGCGAAACTGCATTGTAACTGTAGCTCGCTAGTTAAATCGAGATGTTTACAACAACTGTTCGACTCGTTGCCGAAAATAACATTACGTGGGTAATGAACGCAGCCGCCTGATTAAATACGAATACATGTATATACACTGTAGTTTTATGCGACACTTCATTTTATTTTACCTGTTTTGTACTTCGTTTGTGTACTATTAATATACATCCTTTACACAATAGTATTTTTCAAAGTTTCGCGGTCAGTATACATAGCTTATTGATATCAAACGGGTGTTTATCGCGTACCTACCTTTTATATTTTATTCCTTTACACATATTAAAATATAATTTAATTTGGCGTCTGTAGCTTTTTTCTTTTCCGACCCTGGTTCGTTTACTATCGGTCGTAAGGCCCTTTTCATTACTCCTCAACTCGATCATTGACTTAATGCGGGGTGACCGTAAAAGAATCAGAGAAAAGACAATCAAAGCAGTTGTTCAGGGAACAATTGCGGTTGAGGAAGACCTCAGCGCATCTGCCAGCGCTACGGTTGTACCTATATGCCGACAGAGCGTCATCAAACTTCTTCGGCCAGTGCTTGGTGTAGACAGGTACTTAGTAGAAAGAGTACCTAGTATGGAAGCCCTATCATTATGCTATCACTTGTCAAAACTTCCAAATTACTATTTGTTGCCCCATTCAAGTTTGTCTATAATTTTGCAATAAGTACCTCGATTATAATATGTCAGTCAAAACGTTTGTTACGACTTTCTATTACATCAAAGTTGTAAGGAACATGACAAAGCCTTACAAATGAGTAATGTAGCGTCATGACTTGCACTGTTTGTGCTGTTTCATCTAAACAGGCCCTCGTACCACAAGACATGGTGTTGCTTCTATTGTTGCATTATCCTAAAGTAAAATTTCAACAGCCGTCTTTATTATTTCGATATATAAGAAAGGGACGGCAGCATTTTTAGCGCAGTCAAATTAAGTTAGTTATTATTATTATTATTAGTTGAAGAAAATACAAAAACAAAATCGACACCACAGTCTTACATTAGTTATTCAAAACGTTGCTGGCCAGTTTCAACGACACGACACGATAATAATATACCCGTATCGTATATGGTGACGTTTGGTGAAAACGACAAATTGAATGGCCTTTTGCATTTGTTTGTTACAAAACTAATGTCACTACGACACATTGAGTGAAACATACGTAACATGTGCATTATGTACATTACTTATTTGGACTGCGCCGCACCGTGGGTTTCAGGGTTAGCTTATATCCATAATGTATAGATTTATATTATGCAGTTCATATTATAGATGGCGGGTAAGCCTAGCCCACTAAGATATAGGTTCGGATGTTCTGTGGTATGGACAATTTCACGACACGGCATTGCGAAAGTCGATTCTGATGTCGTCTCTCACGTGTCGCGAATCCAAATGTGTCGTGGCTAGTGGTAAAAAGAGACGGTTTGAAGATAGGCAGCGTCTTTTGGTAAGACGAATGTTTCAGGTAATTTATGATCTCTCATAGCCGTGTAAGCATTGTTCTTTGATAGTTTGAGGCCTGTTTTGGAACTTAAATTACTGTTGTGTCATGTTCACATCATACGAAAGGGTGAGTGTACAAATAAGTATTGAGTAAAGTACAGCTCAACTTGCTCGATTGTTTCTTGGTCATCCTGTATTAGTTCAGTGATAAGGTTGAGGTATGGTGGCTCTGAAAAGGATCTATGACCGTCGGTCGGCGAAAGAATCAGTGAAAGGGTTTATTGAAAGGATTAAAGTGCGCCAAGTAGATGCTCCCTACGTGCACATGTTTTCTAATTTTTAGGTTCTAGGACATGCCGGTTTCCTCACGATGTTTTCCCGAGAGCACTAGTATAGCGCACATAATTTCTCCGAATGGTGCACGACCGGGATTCGAACCCACATACCTACCACCACTCCACCATTTCTCAAACTCGACTCAAACTGAGGCGATTTCTGTGCGGGTTGCTTGCGTGGATTGCGGTAACTATGTGCTGGCAACACAGTTATTACCGAATGGCATAGCTCGAGCGGCCTAGGCACGCCATTCGGGGTGTTTTAATTTGCACCTTATTTCCATATGTTTAGTATAAAAATTGTCAAGACGCCAGCTTCACGTCAGCGCCAGACTCAGACTTCATTTCTGTGTGGCTTGCGCTTAACACACTTGTAGTATGTATGACTTACTTATTGAAATCGGCATGACTAGTCGTATAAATTTAACCCTGAGTAATATAGAGTCACGCTGAGTTCCGTCCATCAGGAGGGAGGCGCCTCATTTGATTCATTTGTGATGATATAATTCTGTTTAAAGATATTGTGCTTTATGCACTGCTTTTTAAAAGTGATAAAGCAACTTAAATAATATGCATATCATTTTCAGAAAAAAACTCTTACTTTGAACTTCTACTATCCTTATTACTGAATAAATGTGGGCTTGACTAGCCAATTAAAACTGATGAAGACGACGAAGCAGACGAAGGCTGCGCTCGTTCAGTACCCAAATAAAAATTCGTATGCCACCTATGTCGTACCCCGGGGTTCTAGCTATCCCAATACCAAATTTGATTCAAATCGTTTCAGTTGATCGTGGAAAGATAACAATCAGTCAGAGAAACAGAGTTAGTTTCGCATTTATAATATTAATGTGAAGTATTTTTTCCTCTGTTTTATCTGCCCTTGAGTATTGAAAACACTAAAAATAAACTTAAACCTGTTGTAAGGTATGGTTGTCAATAGAGGAAAGAGAATTTAACCGTCAAACGTCCTAAAAGTGGTACCTACGTAAAAAGGAAACGGCCTTGGGGTCGTAAATATAAAACAGTCGTACAAAGGAGCGTGCCACGTCTCGAATTTAAATGAAATAAAAAATCTGAGTAAAACAACAGGCACAAAAGAATTTCTCGCTCTCAAACATAAAGGCATAATGAAATTTATCCCCAAGTGTGTTGTGGCCTATTATTCAACCGCATACAATATGTAGTGTGCGGGTAACAAATGCTGCCGGCTGAGCAGTAATACTCCGCCTTGGTTTGCTGGAAATGGTTACAAAGCTTTGAGGTTTCACAGAAAGCACTAAATATTTTTAAAGAACATCATTATTTAAAGTTCTTTTACTAAAAGCTTCATAATTGCGAGCTTATGAAATGTTCAATGGGTTCAATTTAAAAGGTTTTTTTACTTATCTTTTAGTTTTTGAGGAGATCAGTTTGCTTAGGCCGTGGTGGCCACGGCTGAAGAATAGGCCCCTCCATAAAAAAAATCAAAAGCCTTTCTAGTGCGTGCTTTTCGTTGGCCGCGATTTGTATAGTAATTCCGACGTTATGACTGCCATACTTCTTGCCAGGTATAATTTGCCAGCCGCTTTGCGAACAATTACGGCGCCTCGTCTCCATAAACCCGCGTGCCGTGGTAATTTACGCGATTCGGCCAACGATTGTACTAGCCAAATAAGTTTGCTGCTAGTTATACGAAAAGTCTTCTAGGTTTAGAATTAATTTCTTGATCTGTGAGACGCAAGGGCACACAAGTTCAATCGTCTTCATCATAATTTCAGCTGTCCAGTGCTGAACTTAGGCATCCATCATAGATATCCTGAGCGATTGATCTTGTGCGGCCTGCACCCTACGACACCCATCAGGATCCCTTTACCAGGATCAGGACCTTTATTAGGTCGTCTTTCAGTGTAATGGGGGTTCGGTATGTGGTCTCCACTCTAGGCTCATTCTCCGAGCTATGTGCCCCGCCCATTGTCACTTAAACTTGGTAATCCTCTGGGCAATGTTTGTGACTTTAGTTTGTCTACGCAATATAATTACTCTATTTAACTCGCATTACAATAACCCTGAATGTGTTGACTTTTGATTTGACAACAATAATTTAACTCACGTTAATTATGCTGGTTGACGGAATGGAGCTAAAATAATATTATTTTTTTGCACTAAACCACTCATAGAGAATTGATTGTAATTTAAAATTCCCTCTACATTCATTTCAAGCACTTTTTCGTCTTATTATCTGTAAAAGCAGGTCAGAAGCGTAATATATTCTGATTGAAAACATAAAAGATCGAACGATTCAATTCGATTTCGCTACTATTGCCCTTCACCAAACTTTCCAACTTCAAGTTCAAGACTTCGATTGCACTTCTAACCTAATCCAGTGGCTGAGTTTCGAACCTATGAACATTTAAAAGCGAATGAAGATTTTTCAACTACATATGTTCCAACTGACGCGGCTCGGGACATGAGCTTACGACACTAAAACGTTGTTGCTTGCCTGAGATTATTAGATTATTAGGGTTCAGTTAGCTAAACAAGGTGATTCACATTATGTATTGTGTTATTTTCTTAAGTGTTTGCATTTCGAAGCGTCATCATTGTAACACCTGTAAGTAGACTAAGTCTAAGAAATCTCTCAGTTTTTATTATCCTGCTTATATTCATTGTATGTGTTGTATGGGGGCGTGCAAACACGAAGCCATTTGTTCCCAGGAAAAATAAAACACACTTATGTGTTGTTCTTATACAGCGATCTAGAGAATTTGCTGAACAGTTGTTACGTTGTTCTCTTTAATTTAAACAAATAGGCGACGCAATGCGACAAAAAACAAACGCAGCTTTGTTTTAAACTACGATAGTTAGTTTTCAAAATATACCGCTCTACAAAAATTCCGTATTGGTTGTTGTGTTCCGAGTTGGTAAAGATCAGCAGTCTCTTTGTAATTTTAAGTAACCGATTTGGACGAAGGATTATTTATGTCACTACTTCTTATGAAGTTGCCAGTTGGTTAAACAAAATCGGTGGTGTGAAAAACGGGATGTTTACAAAACATTTTAATCTGAATATGTAATCCCAAAGCCTCTAGATTAAGGCCCTTATCACAAACTAATAGCCAAACTTTCGCACTGCAAGTGATTTTGACCTCTGTAAACTCACCGCTGACCTATATCAGATAACTTTGACGTATCCACGAAGACCTCAATAGCTGTTATAAAGTTCCCAGCCAAAGGGTGCCTTATCGTGAATGAAACACTTCAATGTAATTTATGTTCTTATACTTTTTTAGCGGGGCTCGAGTATCTGCATGTTTTTGTCTGTCCCTTATCTACCTAATGTCTTTCCTTTTATTTATCGTCTTTTTACTCTGTGGTTTGCGTTTGTGGCTTTTTACACTAGTTTTTACTCAAACGTTTTTATCATTTGACACAGTAATAAATTTTCTGGCGATTATGTACGCACCTAATGAAATTTGCCTTTCGTAATGAAACGGTTCGAGTGTTTCGAGGAAGCAGCAAAAAATTAAGTCGGTTCTTGTCCCAAACTAAGAGTAGCTGAATCCGAGATTAATTTGTTTCGTTTGGCCTCCATAATATTTCTAAAAGAATATATTGTACAACTAGCAGATTCCCACGTAAAGTTAGCTCTAAAATTGTTTCGTAGTAAAAATGTATCTTTGACACCACATTGCTTCACTTTAAAAGGAAGGTACCCTCCAAGTTTCATGCTTCTAAAACTTGTGGTTTAGGCTGTGGGTTGTTGGTCAGTAAGGCAGTCAGTAACGTAATTGGTTTATAAATTTTAGAAGAATATAGGTATTCTTTTTTCGCAAACAGCCTGTGTGGCTTCTGCTATAGACCGAATTTGACATTATTCTTTAACAAAATGTCTATAACTTCGTTTAATTTTAGCCGGCACGAGAAAGCGGCGTATGTCTGCTTTTCTATGACACTACCTTGTTTATTGTAGTACTAGATACTCAGAGTGGAATACTCATTAGCTTTTATGACGTGTACGCCACACGCTAACTAAGCACAATGCGGGTCACAAAACTAGTTTCACGCTCGTAAAAATACTTTTATTCCCCACGGGCGAATGTCACCACATTAGCTTTTTTAATAAAATAAAAACCAACACGATATCGCCATTACAGAATTCATTTCAAAGAGGTGTGAATTTATTTAAAGAAAATACTAGTTTGGCCGTGGTGGCCCGGGCTGAAGAATAGGCCCTCCATATCTACCTATCCGCGGATGTTGTAAGAGGCGACTAAGGGATAAAAGCTAGGGGATGGGCAGCAGCGTCCCTCAGTTTTTAACAACGATAGCTCTAACTGCGCTCGCCAACCCGCATGCCCAGCGTGGTGAGTATGGGCAAATCCCCCCACATGATAAGGAATTTACTCTGTCTGTGGGAGGCCATGTTCAGCAGTGGGCGTCGGCTGAAATGATGATGATGATGACTAGTTTTCTAAGCTTTACTTATTAAGAAACTTGTTTACGTATTGTGAACGGAGCTCACTCGAGCCTCAAGACGAAAGTCTACAATTAGTGCGTGCCGTCAGTCATTATTGTCCACACAAGCTCAAAGTTGCGAAACGGCCTATGGAGAGATATATGCTCGGAGTTTTACTACGTTATAATATCTGAAAAGAGGAAATCCCTAGAAGAACCAAGGTCACCGACATAGCTCTCAGAATAAGCAAGTTGAAGTGGCAGTGGGCAGGCCGCAAAACCAACAACAGCTGGGGAATAAAGGTTCTCGAATGGCGACCACGACTCGGACGACGCTGTGTTGGAAGGAGATGGACCGATGATATTTTAAAGGTTGCAGGCAGTCGGTGGATGGAGAAGGCTCAAGACGGTTCGTGGAGGCATTCTTTGGGGGAGGCCGAATTCCAGCAGTGGACTGCCTCAAGCTGATGATGGTGAACAGTGCTCATAACTTATTCTGTTAAGTAGTATGCTGCTTGTCACTGTAACCTTGTGACAACCTACTAAAAACCTGCGAAGTGTTTTCCTTTAGTAAGAGTGCTAGCTAGAATAAAATGATGAGTAGCATGAACGCTATGAATGAAATCACGGGAACATCCGTGATTTCATTCGTAACGTTCATTCTTGTTTTTAAGCCTGTACATGCCTACGTACTAAATGTATATTATTTGTGGCCATTCATTCACTCAGCTGTCCCAATCGTTGGCCTCTATTGATTCAGATACACTCCCATGAATGTTCGCAAGGGTCCCGACCACCGGATTAAGGACCCTTATTAGCAATTCTAATAAGTACTTCCGAGTGCCAGAACAAACGCTTTTTAAGGATATCTCACGTCGTAAATGTCTGCTTGTGTGTATGGAGGTTTTCGGGGTAATTTGGGAGAGAGCATTTTTATGGCGACTTCAGGAGTTCTTTTGTTGGGAGTTTATGACGAATTTTGGGAACCGCTGTAATTTTTTTTGTTTACTGCAATAAGAAGACCTGTACGTACTTAAGCGCTCGCGGGGAATATTCTACAAATTCCTATCTTCCGGTGTAGGAACGCCCGCCTGTAAGAGATAAATTTCGGGAATGCTAGAAGACGAAAAGTCCTAGATACATTAACATTTTTCTTTTTGAAATAACGAAAATTATTTAATTGAAACGTACATTCGTAGAATGATGTCGAAGTGCGTTGTTAGTGAAGTAGATGTAGCTGTAATTTACATTAATTAGTATTCGTAGCTGCTAAATATTCAAATTACGTATATTGCCATCAAAAATTACATGTTACAACTTCACAGGGACGAAGAAAAGTGGCACTTTTCCATCGGTTTTTGTACAAAAATAGAGGGTCAAATAAATACATCGTGTTATTGAAATAAGTTCTATCAAAGGCATACCTCTGTCACTTCAAATCAGCTTCCAATACAAAATCGGCTTTATTATGCTGTCCCTAGGACAAAATATGTGAAGTTATTATGAAATGAAATAAGTTTTATTTGACGAACACAGACAGAAGACAGGAAGAAACAAAACAATAGGTTAAAAATAGGGAAACAAAAGACAGGACAGCAACATAAAAGTATGTACCTACCCAGGTTTAAATAAATAAGTAACTCAGGTAGGGGCACTTAATAAACAATAAAATTATTATAAATAAAAAAAAATTAAAAATATTAAACTTTAATTAAATTAATATTGGTGTTATGTCATATGAAATTCGGCTAGCTGTATTTAAAGCTCGTATCTTTAAACGTCGTGCGGGAAATTTTTATGTAAATTCTAGAAAAGAATAAAAATTTACAACAATTCTGTAAAAATAATGTCGGTCTGACTGAAGTCAATGTGAAAAAAATGGGAGTGAAAAAAACACTCCAACAAGAATGCTCAGCATTAGACATCGTGAGGGAAATTTATAGAAGAAATTTCAAAGAAAGAATTTGACAGCATTTGCAATAAAATAAGATTAGTGTGAGGAGAGTAAAAAAATCCATTCCAGGTATTTGAATACTTTCGGTAACCCGTATTGTTAGAGTGAAACGTCAGCACATTACGTTAGTATTACTTCTTCCGTGCCAAGGGTTCAGAAAAAAGCTGATAGAATCCAAGATAAAGCGACGGTCAGAGGTCTGGAGCGGCCGCTGCGCCCGATGATATTTCAACCGGGTAAATAGGAAATCCCACTAAATCTACTCGTCTGAACTTCGTTATATTTATTGATTTAAGTATCAAAAATTGGATATCAGTTTATGAAGACTCCTGTGGTGTTTTGGAACAATATTGGTCAGTCCAATAGAGATAACCAAGTTATGAATAAAGTACTTACGAGTTTCATGTTTGTCAGTGATTGTTGCTTCTGGGCTTTAAGTGCCCTTTGTGTGTTAATTAATTGGTTAGTTTGTATGGTTTAACCGCTCAAAGAATCAATGTGGGTAAGGAACATAGCAGAGGCAAGACACCTTGACGGGTTCTCAAAAAATCCTTTCTGCTGATCGTAGTCAAGTCCTTTCACCACACAGGTCCGCAAGTGTACCAGAGAACCAGCAGACTCAATATTTGGTACCTGCAGGAATATGGACGAAGTATCGAAAAGGTTGAATATGGTTCCTGGTCATCTTAAAATATTTTTTGTGGTAAAACGCCAAAGAAACAATTGATGCAGCATATGAAGAGCATCGTCCCAAACGCAGCAACATGCTGCGTTTGCAACGAAGGAGAATCGAAGAGATCATCAACCTCATGCCAAGAAGTGACGACTTGGCTTGCAAAAAGCCTAAAGACGCCGCCTACGAGGTAGGAAGGCGCCAAAAGGTTCAGCCCAGAGACCCGGAGATTGTAGTCCTCGCGAGTAGACGTCGGGGCAATGGGTTACACAAGCCCGACAAGCCCGAGGCCCTAACCTGCAACTCCCAGACACACACACACAGAGAGAGAGAGAGAGAGAGAGAGAGAGTTACGACCGTTTTAATACAGTGGCCGCATTGTGGCTTATCGCAGCTTTTGCTAATCCGATAAAAGGCAAGTTCAAATGTACGCAAGATATCGTCATTTCGTATTCGGGACACTTCGGGCGCGCTCGGCTGATTCCGGGTTGATAAAACTTAGGCGAAGTTATTATTTACAGATTACGGATTCAACTACACGCTATGACATTCTTCAGCATCGCGTTGTTTTGTTTATCATGTCATACATTTGCAAAGTATGATATTCGTACGATTTCACAGCTTTGGTGAGTTTTAATACCAAACGGGATTTATGTGATGTGATACTGAAGAATACGACGATTTGTAGTTTATCCCTTAACTTAGTACGCTGAGTTTTGATAGCGCTTTGATTTTCTTCGGAAGAGTTTTCTGCGTAGTGTTAGTCAACATCAAACTAACTAAAGATAGTTTTCTGAAAAGCGATCAAGAAATCTATGCTAGGCCAGATAGACGATAAAGAGATATTAAATCTCAAGTTTTCATCATCATCAAGAACCTCCTCCTTTTTGAAGTCGGTTAAAAAATGATAAATTCGTGACATAGACTTGTTTTAAAATCAATGTTTGATTTGGCTACAGGCCAAATAAATGGTAGAATTATTGACTCAAAATCAATGACACAAACTTCCATTACTGCCAAAGCTCTCGCCCTTCCCAAATTTTTCGATATCTCTAACATTTCGTCAATATTGCGGAGTGAATAAAAGCGTATCAGATATGTCTCGATTCACGCCTCGGCGTCGCCATTGCAAACAAACGTGCACAAAGCAGAGGAAATATTTAGCAGCTCGTGGCTGACGATCGAACCCATTGCATTCGATTGCTCGATTGAGTCTATTCGATATCTCGATTGGCTCGTTCGAGCCGCGCTCCGAAGCAGAACTAGGGTTGACAGACATTTTTTTTTTATTTTGCCTTTCGTGCGAACTTATTTTTAGCCATTCCATTTGTTTTCGTATTGTTATTGATAAAAAAAATGGTCTGATCGCTTAAACCATGAGAAAGACATAGGCTACATACTAAGCTAATATATAAATATAAAAGGTGATACATTATATGTATGTTATCCTGAATTACGATAGAATAACCCCTTCGGGATGGTATATTTATTATTATGTATAAGTTCGAAATATTGGCTTTTAAATCTAACACTACGAACAATGGTGACCCTAATAGTAACTCAATATGGGACTCGTCTTGTTTGCGCTCGCATGCTGTGGGTGAAACCGACGCAGCATAAAGCGGCTCACTCGAATAGAATTGCAAAAAATATGGATTCAGCAATTCAAAATGACCTAAGGTTGTCGTTTACGACACGGCACACGTGTACAGCCGATTTATTGACCACATTAAACGTTTTTAGGCTAATTTTTCCCAGCACGTCAAAGTGCCACTGTCTACGTGTGCCTATAAAAGGTTCTCATGGCATGGTTGTAGCTAATATAGAACTAGCTAAGTTTTCTGTTGAGACGATGTTAGCAAGTGTATTTTTAACCGATTTCAAAAAAGTAGGAGGCCATCCCCTTTTTGGGGTTCCGGTCCTCTAGGTTACTTCCAGTTACCTCACAGTTCTGAAATTTGGAATGCTAGGAGCTTTTGTAACACAACTAAAAGAAAAAGTCTAAAATTGAGGAATTTCGAAGTTTTATAGAAAACAAAGTTATATTTGCGGTTAATGTCCATACAATGACAAGGTGAGCGACCGCAAATATGAGTTTGTCAATTCCTAAACTTAGAATTTTTATTTTCTGATCACGTGTACGGATTTTCCGACCGTTCAACCCCCATTTCACCCCTTTAGGAGTTGAATTTTCCAAAATCCGTTCTTATTGCACGGTAAAATCTTTTAAAGAATGTCTGTGCCAAATTTCAGACTCCTCGGCCCAGTAGTTTCCGAGCTTTCGTGATGAGTCTGTCAGTGAGTGAGTGGACTACTCCTTTATATATATAGATAACTACGAGGTGGTTCCATATTAATTTTATTCCCGAGGTATTGCTTCTTTTCCGGAAACCTTAAAAAGTCATCATCTCTTGGAATCACAACTTGTCGAGTAATACTTGTGGATGATATTGTAATAGGTACTTTTCGTTTTAATCAAAAATGTGGATTGTTGAGTAAATTGAAAATTACATAAATTAAAAAATTAAATAGGTACCTAAATGAAAAGTACGTCAGTTAGCGTACGGGCAGAAACGCCACCTACCTTAAGATGCTATATAGGATGGCCCCTATGAGTTTTATATTGCTGAATATTCTTCATTGAAGATGGTTTTTTTTTAAGTTTTTAAAACATTAATATTACTTGACATTTTGCAAAAAACTCCCTAGCAATTACGTGCTAATTTCGATTTTTCATAAAACCTCTGGAGATAGAACCAGTAAGCCCCAGAGAGTAGCCCCAGTGTCAAATCGGTTATCAAGCTCTCGATTATTTTGAAAGTAATGAAATGTTACTTATTTCTTTCTCTATTTTATCAGCGAAGCCCGATAAGGATAATCTTTTACTCTAAATAATTCTTCAATCACTTCATCATCATCAATCTGTAGGCCATTGATGGACATAGGCCTCCCCCAGTGTGCCATGACAAACGGTCTTGGGCCTTTTCCATCCACCGACTTCCCGCAACTTTAACAATGTCGTCGGTCCATTGGGTGGATGCCTTCTAACACTGTATCGTCCGGTTTGTGGTCGCCATTCGAGAATCTTTGTTCCGCAACCGCGCTGTCCCAATTACCCATCAAAATCGAGCATTCAACGTAAGAAAACGAGTAAAAAACAGGACTAAATATAGAAATATTTTTTTACAGATTTGTAATCCTACATAATATGTAGTAGGTAGGTATATATAAAACAATTATGCTCAACTCGTAAAGGTGGCTTAAATAATAAGAAATATTAAAGCAGTGAATTTTATTTGGTATTATCATAATATGTTAAAACAGCTGTTGTTGTTTTAAAGTCGAGACGACCTTGTACTTCCAAATGAAGCCATTCACACATCTGCCGCTTATGAAGCTGGTATTTTAATGGAGGCTTGATATTAAGGCCAATTTTATGCCGTTTTGTCGAGATTTGCTCATGATTTGCTCCTCGTATCCAATCAATGTTTTACACAAATTTTAATTTTGATCAATATACCTTTGAGACTGACAATTTAAGTCACCGCCTAAACAAAGTCTCAAAATTGATGAAGGCCAGGGCCTAGAAGTTTGATATTTTATACCACAGGATTTTAGTATATAAACGCTCGCTAAGAAAGGATTTTAGAAAATAAACATCCGGGGAGGAGAGGGTGTATGAAAAATCTTTTTTTACGAGGAGGTAGGGCACAGCGAGATTTTCTCGTTTTAAACTGGAGCAGCCCGCCTGGTTTCATGGGCCGCAACATTATTTGTTTCAAATAGTGTTGTGTTCCTGCGGTGAGTAAGGTTGCCAGAGCTCTTTAGGGGGGAAGGGGGAGGGGTCAGCAACGCGTTCGTGATGCCTCTGGTATTGCAAGCGCTCATAGGCTACGGTAACCGCTTACCAACAGGTGGGCCGTATGCTTGTATGCCACCTCAGTTGTATAAAAAAAAAAAAAACTTTAATAATTGTTTTGTTGTATGTATTATGAGTGTATTTCTATATATTTCTTTCAATATATTTCTTTGGGAGTCAAACCCGTGCGAGGTTTCGAAGTAACAAAGATATTATTTGCCTTTTTAGAATGATTAGAAAAACTTTTCCTTGGCCACTTCTAGTATAAGAGTAATTACAGTTCCACTAAAGTCCATGTTTTCTATAAGTGGCGACCGTCATAGTACGACCGCAAAACAGCGTTGACCGCCATTTGAGACTTACGACAAATAAACAGTTCAAGTCATCGACAGTGTACCCACTGTCAGTTTAGACCAATCAAAATTAAAAGATTACTAGCACGGCCGACGTCAGTTGCTAATATGTGTTTTTTGTTATAGTATCGTAAGCGTAACGCTATCATGAATTATTCGTGCTTGGTCCACAGAATAGACGGGACAACAGTATGATACGCTCTTGTAAGATTTTAGTTCATAAAAAAGACTACTGCGCACACTAATGCGCTACTGCGCCTTGAGATGTGTATAGTAGGTACTTATAGTGTAGGCTGTGCGTTGATTGTAACTAGTCAGTCACGTAGCGATTTTATAAAAGACTAGCTTACACCCGCGGCTCGCTTGGTTCCTAGATGAAAAGTAGCCTATATGCTATTATTCTAGGTAAAGAACTTTAGGAATTCCAAGTTTAATCAAATACTTTCGCATTATTAATATTAGTAGGATAGGATAAAACGGTCACCGCTAGTAAGGAATCCAGACTTTACGTCTCCAAACTCCACGAAGGCATTAAAAGTGCCAAATCATTAATCTCACCCAACTTCACCCGCGGTACAGTTAGGAAAAAAGGCTTATAAAATGTCGTGGTTCCGCACCTATTTACAAGAGCGAACTTTCGCATCTCACGTCTCACCAAGTTGCAAGGATTCAATGAATATATTACAAACACTAGCTGCTATTTATTCTGTGACAAGCACAACTCATAGGTATTAGTACTAGCGATTTAGTATTCACGGTAAGCACTGTGTGTAACCTGATTATAGTTCGGGAGTCTGAGGCAATATTGGAGCATGATCTGCGAGTTTCAGACAGGTGAAGTTTGAGTGTGTCGGTGAATTGCTAATAGCCTAATATTACGGGATGATCTTTCTCAGGAAATTATCTTATTGGGAGTTCACGTTATATTGGTTTTTAAATGTTACTGCTACTTGTCCTTCTCGGCCTTCACGAGATTAGCATCATGTGGGATAGTGTTAATAAAAAAAAAATATTATTATTAAATTCCATGCTGATCGGATTGACGGTTTGAAAGTTATGCTTTAACAAATAAACATACAAAGCCGATTCGCCCAAGCTGTTTGAGAGATTCGCACACATCGCTCGCTCGATCATTAGATACTTCAAAAGTTGCTTTGTCGCATTATACCTAGGAATCTTTTAGAACGTGCCATTTAAGCGAGGGCTACATTGTCCATAGGTACGTGGGCCGCGGGTGCATCATACATATCCCATATATTTTGAATGGCGACTAGCTGCTTTCCTTACTGCTACATTAGATCCACGTTACGCGACACGCTGCTACGAACGCGACGCAGATCCAGCTTTAGCGGTCTTTCTTCGGACGTTACAGTGGAGAACCTAATCCATGAGAGAGAGAGGGACGTGCATGTTTGTTGGCTGGCCTGTTTAAAGAAGACTGAGATATATGCGTCGGTGTAATGTTGCCCTCGCTTTAGCCGATAAGCAGCAATTGCATTTGTTTGACAACATATGCTTTAATATATTTGCCACTGTCTCTCTAACTATTTATTCTAGGTGAGCGTATACGTATGGGGAATACCAGTAAGTGCTCCAAGGAAGTGGAAATGGGTTATTAGCCTATAAAGGGTTCTGAGGGCTGTCAAGTGTGGACTAATAAAACTTTATTACGAGCATTAGATCACTTTAAAACGGGCAGTTTGCTATGAGCTTATAGATAAATCGGTCAGTAAGTTCGTACGAGCTAGAATCTAACTGGCCACTGACCTAATGGAGGATGAGCAAGAAAGAACCAGAGACACGAAAAGCAAGTGAGTGGCCAACCGTGGTGACAAGGTTTCATTGGTCAATCCTAAAAAGAATACCCTAAACACCGGCATGTCGGAGCCGTGCTGGCCTAGTGGGAGTTACCTCGAATTTTGATCCATTGGTAGCAGGTTCAAATACCGGTAGTGCAATAATGGATTATAAAATTGAAAAAAGTATGTGCGCTCTAACACGTAATCAGAATTGTGAAGGAAAACACCGTGATGAAACCACGCTGCTAAGCCAGCTCCACACTTGACCATGTCTTTCTTGTGGATAAGTTGAGAGGATAATCTACTGACGATTTCCACCGAACGCTGTATAAGTCATCCAGAATATATTTAATAAGGCCTTACTTTTAACCGATATGTGGTAATTGAATATATATTGTGGATTTGCGGTTTCCTGTTGCGGTATGTGGAGGTATTTATATTGTGCAACACGTTGCAGACATACGAATGGCTCCTTTCAATGAACTTTCCGTTTAACTCTCTAACAGTTTGTTAATATTAGGTACTAATATTCGAAACTACTTATAAACAATAGAAAACTCATCATAATTTCAACCGTAGGATATCTATTGTCTACTGCGAACATAGGCCTCCCTCACAGATTTCCAGAGCGACCGCCTTTCATGTGGGTGGAATTTCCTATACTTACCACGCTGGGCACGCGGGTTGGCGAGCACAGTTAGAGCTATCGTTTTTAAAATTGGGGGCCCTTCTGCCCATCCCCTAGCTTTTTTCTCATAGTCGCCGTTTCTACCTTATTCCGTCCGCTATAAGTGTAGATAAACTCATGCACAAACAGGTTACTATACCGAGTCCCACTGCACGTAATCCGTTTTGTACTTGCTAAAGCTTTTTATCAGCGGCTAGGTACACACTATACATCACACACTCCACAAAAACACACACGACACCGCTCCGGTACACTACACACACACACACACACATGCACATGCAATTAGGTAAATCATATTTTGTTAATTTCGTAATTAGTATAATAGTATAGGTAGTAGTTATAATTAGTTATTTATTTATTTTTTTCTTACTTTATACTTTCTTCTCTTATTTTATATATATTTTCTTACACTATAGTTAACCTAGGTACGTAGCATACTCGCACAATGTTACTTTTAAGCGAGTGGAATACAAAATGTGGATTCAAATTGGTTCAAGTACGACATATATACATCTAGCCTATATTATACGATAAGTAAACTGTGAATCCTAGATTACTGAAATAAAATAAAATAAATACATGATGGTTCTTAAGAAACTAGGACTTAACCTGTAAAGAAAAATCGAAAAGAGCAATTGAAATATAGCGAAAGCGGGATTTATAGCCGAACCATCCTTTCGTGGGAATGGTCGGGATATCGATCTATCTGTCAGTTTTTAAAAGCGGTCTAATGAAAACCTTTTGGGATTTTACGGTTTACGAAGACGTCTGTTTGTTTGAGTGTTAGGTTTACCTTTTTCGTAAATTGAACATTCCTAGAGTATTAAGATGTCGAAAACATATTTTTTTTTGCTCATATAATATTAAAAGTTCTCGAAGTATGTAAATGGAGAAGGCTTAGTTGAAACATTTAGTGGCGGAGGCTTTTTCCAGCACATTATACAGCTTATTAGAACAGTTTTATAAGAAATTACTCAATCGTCCACAACAATGACCATTACTGGAACAAATTAATAATAATTTCACCATGAAATTCACTCCCGCTATAATAAACGTGCCTTTTCACTTGTACACAACCGATATACATGTGATGATATAACCGATCTAGGGTCCATGACGTCTTTTTACTATTCAAATGCAAGCATATTAGCACTTTTTTTACGAATTTGAACTTTAAATTGTTTTAGACTGCCAACTTACGTCACCGCCTTAATAAAATTGCAAAGTTGATGGTATGGCTAGGTCAGAGGAATCATTCAATTTAGCTCCTTCTGAACGCTCTAGTTTCAGATCTTTGAGGTAATCGTTGGTACAGCTAGTTTATCTGTAGCTCGTGCGATCAGTTCTGTCTTGGTAATCCTACATTAGGTCAGTCACCAGGTTCAGCCTGAAATGTGCTAGGGACCGTTGGTGAAAGAACCAGAGTCGTGAAAGTATAAAAGTGCACATGTCTTCGAATATTTTGGTCAATTTCCACACGATGTTTTGTTTCACCGTTTAACATCCGTTATCTGCAAATCCATTGTTGCACATCATCATCATCATCATTTCAGCCGTACGACGTCCACTGCTGCTGAAAATGAGGGACGCTGCTGCCCATCCCCTAGCTTTTTTCCCTTAGTCGCCTCTTATGACATCCGCGGATAGGTAGATATGGAGGGGCCTATTCTTCAGCCGGGGCCACCACGGCCATTATTGCAAGGTGCGATTCGAATCGAAGACCTTTCGGTCGGAAGCGGGGCTCACTACCTATCACCGCACCACTCCTTATTATGACTTACAATGTAGAAGTATCCATTAATCAGCCGAGCTATTGTAGTATCATGGCTAATGTGTGCAGAAACTCCTAACTTCCTTTAACTTTAACTCTATAACGCAATGATTGCATCCGCGCTTTCTCATAACAAAAGCATTCATAGCTTACCTTTCACCTACTGAGGTTTTACTGCAGTTTGTTTTCTAAATAATTCAATGTTTTTTAAACCTTACTTCTATCATAAAGGTGTCCTACCTATCCCATTATAGAAGTTGTAAAACGTATGCAAGTTTTAGTATATACCAGTCTAGCTAGACGAAATTATAATAGCGACAAACAATAATATTAGACTCAGTAGGTACCTAATCCTTTCGAAAATGTTAAGTGCTCTATGATCTCTACTCGTCTATGATCTAATTTTATCTCGTGAAGTGTTGCGTAAGTTCGAATCATGTTTGCCTAATGTAACATGAATATCGTTGTATTTCTAAGCAAATGTTTGTTTAGATTTTTATCATGTTTCGATTAGGTGAAATAGCAGTCAGAATAAAATAAATAAAATATAAATATTCCTGACACATCATGACATCACACACGGTCAGCTGATCCCAAACTAGGCATAGCCTGTAAACTATGGTAACCAGAGACTGATATACATAACTATTGAAAAAGTAACTATTAAACATCCAGACACAGAACAAACATGTGTGTTAATCATACAAATGTTTGTCCAGTGCGGGAATCGAACCCGCGCAGAAGGCAGAGTTACTACCAACTGAGCTATGAGGCCTGTCTGAGAATGTTATTAGGTTACCTAAGTACATGCTACACGTACATGGTAGCACTAATAAACCCTAATTAAGTGTGTATCGTAATTTAAATGAAATAGGCCTCTAGTCTCGAATCGTAGCAGCAATCAGCGGCTAAAATTGTAGTCGAATCAACGGAGTCTAAATACGAAGTTACTCATCGGTGAGTTTTGGTACTTTGACGAATTCTAGGCAACGTAGGATCATTTCTATTGATTTTCTGACGGTACCGAGAACAAAGAAAACCCTGAATTACTTATTCAGGCCCTTAAGATGGGTTTAAACGTGAGTAGAGATTCACAAATCAAAAACAGAACGTTCCCTTCACTAAACATGGGAGCTTGACGTTAGACAAACGTAAACACTGAAGCGGTGTTCAGTTTAAAGGCAATTTCACACTACTCTTTCGATACCATGACCGTATCCGTATCAGCACAAGCAAAAACATATTCTTTGCTTATTACTATATATATATATTAATATAAAACTACCTCCACTATACAGTTTCTTCACCGACCAACACCGTAGCTGCCATAACGGGACCTTCAGCGAATTCACGACGAGAATATAAAGATACGTTCTAGCGGGTGGTTGAGGTGTGTTATATATGTAGTGCGAATGCACCTTTAATGTAGGTGTAGTGTGAGCGCACCTTTATAATAGATATGCTGACGAAGCCACCTTGCATCGGTGGCCATATTATTTGTCTCATACAATATATATTATTTGTCTCATCTGTATATATAAAAGAACAAGGCCTGATTCCACGATCAACGCACAGCCCAAACTGTTGAAGCTATAAAGCTGAAATTTGGACAGTAGCTGCCTTATATGCGAAACACGTCCACTAAGGAGGGATTTTCAAAATATCAACTCCTAAGAGGGTGAAAAGGGGTTAAAACGTTTGTATGAAAAATCGTATTCCTTGAACCTACAGATTTGAAAGTAACTAAAAATAATGAATGATAGAAATAAGGAAAAACTGTATTTTTAGATTTTCAAAACTACCCCTTGAAAGGGTGTAATGAGATATAAAAGATAGTATGGGAGAATCTTAACGCATGGAGAGATTTATCTGAAACTTGGTACAAATACTCATAACGTTATATAATGAAATATATATTGAAGGGTTTTTCAAAACTGCCCCTTTTTATCAAGATACCACGCGAGCAAAGCCGCGGGCGTACGCTAGTACAATATACAAGGTGACTAAAATCGGCTGTGTTTATTGAATCAAAACCTCACATTTCATTTAGTGTCTGTCGTGTTTTTTCAAGCTTGATACGTTCAGTTCATAGCATCGACATATTATGGTGCGGGGTAGCGGCCTTTAGATTAGACTATCTCTATAACTGGACGACAACACTTTCAAATCGCTCTAATAGAAGGTACAACTGGTAAGAACCCATTGTCCTTTCCCGTTACCACAGAATATGTAATAAGTAGTAGACAGTCACGGTGACCACAGGAAGCATCGGTCACGCCAGGCGCGCACGCACTTTGAGACCTTTTTCTTAGACTTCCTCAACTGATTCTTTATCAAGATTTTAACAAGATTTATTTTATCAAGAACACTCATATAAAAGTTCGTGTGAAGGTATCTCACGATCATCATCATCATCATAATCATCAGCCCACATTAATCCACTGCTGGACATAGGCCTCCCCCAATACACGCCACTGAGCCCGGTGTTCGGCCCTTCTCATCCACTTACTGCCCGCCGCCTTTCATTTTTTTAAGAGAAAATTAGCTTTTACGGTATTTTTTTGTACGAGATATTCTGTTGGTTTCTGAGAACCGCGCTTTAGCATAACCGGACTATGGCGAGAGGAGAAGGCGCAAGGCCCAGAAAAGTTGGTTGGGGCAAAGAGTTCGGCCGAACTCAAACCGAACCGGCTGGGACAGAAAGGTGCTAGAGCAAAGACCACGGACTGGAAACGGAAGCGCAGCGTAAGAAGGCATCCACTAGATGGAAAGACGAACTAATAGATGTTGCTGCAAGCCAGCTTGTTGGCTGCACATGACTTGCTGCTAATAAATATTTTTCATTTTCTTTTTCATGGGCCAGTAGACATTGGAAGCTCTTTGCAAAATGAGTTTCACTGAAATGTAATGAATAAATGTTTACAATTAAACAGAATTAAGAAAAAACATTATCCCGAACAAAATGATCCTAATTATTACAGGCAATTAATTACATGCTTGTCGTGTAATTGATACAACGGTTCGATTCGTGTGTACGGGACCTCTGATCGCACATGACCTATTTTATTTGTTAAATAAATGATAGGACTGTTTCAATAAAAACACAACTATGTTTATTCAATAAATGTTTCTGATAATGCCCCAGTTTCGATTTAAAACTATGAGCAATTACTTGAGTAAATAAGGTAATCATTCATAGTTATTTCTTTCAACAACTCATTCATATCTCACAAAGAATTGTTTTTTCCTCAAAGCCAACCAACAAGTACGTCAATGAAGCACATACACTCGCACAAGTGTAATTATAGGTAAAAACGTACTTGTGAATGAATTATGAATACCATTCGTGCTGTTTTTTTGAGTTACCATAATGCTTGTGTATGAACAGCTGTATTGTTCCTTGAATCATTCCACCGCACTGGTAAATAACCTGATGGGTGCAAGAATGAACTAGTAAAACGTGAAAACCATTTATGTTCTATTTCTTATTACTTCTCTTATTTATTTAATTTGCCTTTGCAATTATTTACGTTCGGGTCGGTTTTTATTACGTTCGGGTGAAATATTGCATGTGGATTTTGACACGTTGTACGATTAAGTTGAATCTTTAGCGTTGCGATGACTATGGAATATTAAGGTGACAGAGAGCTGATCTGATAACGGAGTCAGGAGCTGTTCCACGTAACTCCGCCAAGAACATCCGTAAATTATCCATGTTGATCTAGTATTAATAATAAGATATAGATAATTTTTTCCTATACCACTCCAGTGTTGAGGCAAACAAAACTTAAATAAAACAAATATTTCGAGCCATTTTCGAGTTTCCGCGAGAATAACGCATGACAATCGATTTTTATACATAGACGGAAAAAAGCCTTATAAATAGAGTCCGCAAAAGGTTCCTATTAAAAACACAAACGATTGCTCGGAAAATATTGGAAAGCTAAACAACCCAGTCTTCAGAAATATTAAATGCTTTGACAAATACGACAGTAATGTTTGTTGTTTTTTGTATTGCGGTAGTAAAGGTTTTCTCTGGGTCGGTCGTGACTAGGCTTTGAAGATCATCTAGTGGACCGATTCCAGCGGCAACTGCTTTTGCACTAATAGGTTTGGCTGCTCTGTGCTCCTATATTTTCATTGAAAATAAATTCGCCAAGTGTGAGTTAAACTCACGTGCCCAGGGTTCCGAAACCAATTACCTACCTACTTATGAATTCAATTTATTTTTTCTTCTGGCGACACTTATGTTTGAAATCAGAAATGGGGAGTTTTTTATACAACTAAGGTGGCAAACAAGCTTACGGCCCACCTGTTGGTAAGTGGTTACCGTAGCCTTTGAATGAACGCTTGCAATACCATTAAAATTGCTATCTCTAATCACATTGCAATTGTGCTGCATTGTCATTTTGTGTATATATTCTTTTCATTTCGATGTTACGCCCCATTACAATTGATCACGGAAAAATCATTGGTTTCCATTTCAAATGCGAAGTCATAATGCTGATTACTGCTCATACCTTAGTAGGTAGTAGTCTCAAGTAGGTAGATACATCGATACCTTTGTAAGTACACAATATACCTCCATGTTAGCAGAAGCTAACATTGAGTCACACTCGCGTTTGCCTCGAATGTTGGAACACCCACACACGTAAACTTATCTTTATTTTATTTGTTCGCAAGGACTGTTCAATGTTTGGATTTACTCATCGGGTTGGAGAGCTATTAAAATGTATTTTCTTTGAAATGGATAGGCATGGGCCCTTTTCGAACAACATCTTCCAGACTTAAATTGCGCGCCCACATTTACGCACTTGTGCAAATATTGTTTCATATCGAATTTAGGATATTAGTTCTGGAATATATTTACCGTCATCCATGATTATGTAGACCTTGATGCCTTAAATTTGAAAGCAACGAGCTCTTTAGCGATTCATAAACGACAGATCAGATGCTAATGGGACCCTTAAAGCGCGTTTTTCCTATTTGATAATCGTATAGAAGAGAGTTCTGTGTAAATATGGAAATAATGAGTCACGAAATACTGGAGTGCTAGCTACAATCTCATTACACAAACATAACTACATATTTAAATTGTTCAGTCAATTATCATACCTTAAAAATATTCTTGACGGCATTCGTAGGCGATAACGTGCCCACTATGATAAGTATTATCTAAATTGCCACTACACCTTATGCCCTTCTACGAGGAAACCACACAGGTAGATCATGGATTCATGATACTTACGTCAACCTTTCGTATTTTATAGCTGCAACAAAATATGATGTATCCCATAATGCAAAAAAATACTATTTTTTGTTATGACGGTAATAAAAAGATCGATTCATGACGTACTTACTCCTACCATTATGTTTTATCGTAACTCCTAAACCGGTTAACTTGAACCCTTCGTACACCTGTTTCAAATTTATTCACCATTCGAAATCATTCTTCCGGATGCACGAACGTTTTGCATTTTTTAGGGGTCTGTAGTTCATTTGTCTAAAAACTAGGGTTGCCATGTTGCCAATTGTCGGAATTAGGGGCGATCAAAATTCAAGGCGACTCCGCGGGGAGCCAACAGAAATATGTCAGCCAATCGTCCCTCGTGTGCTCTGTTTGTGATTTAACGAACCATTATTGTGTTGTAGCTCCCCACTAAATCCGATTTTTGGCGGTCTATTGTGCTCCCTAATTTATTGCAACAAGTGGCGGACTGAGAGACATTTGGTATGGTAATCAGTCTCATTCTACTTTTTTATCAACTTTTTGCGGGGTCGCCTGTACTCAATGAATAATTTCTTAATTAAAATTTAAAGGTTGCGGAGTTCATCAAGAGCGATCTTCAGAGAAAATAAAAACAGTCCACATTAATTCGACTGTAATGAAAAATCGGTCATGCAAAAAAATAATTGGTTCTTTACAAAGGCAGTGCTCTATTTCCGATGAGTTAAATTTTGTATTATGATTTAGATGTAAAATGCTGCTCTCACCAGTTACGCGTAGAATTTTTGCGAAGTTGCGGGTAAGTGTTTTGTTAGAGCGAGCGAAGCGAGTAAAGATCTCTGAAACAACTTGGACGAACCCGCGTTGTGTGTTTGTATGTATATTTGTTAAGAGCATAACTTCCGAACCATTAATCCGATCTGTCAACAGGTAGTAAATAAAGATTTGCTAGAAAGAAATATCAGTTCAATCGGCCACGGGGTTAATCAGATATATGGGTCCAAAACCCCCCAGGGTTTAAAGAAATTTCAAACAAATACATGAAGTGGGGCTTGTGGAAAAAGATTTGATTATACATTTCAAAACGGTTTTTATGACTTCGTAGTTCAGGTAAGGTTGTATTATGTTACAACATGCTAAAGGTGCGATTTCAAAGTTTATCTTAGTTGTGCCTCAACGATCATCGAAGCACAACTTTTACCAGTCAACGCGAGTTCTCAGTTCGGGGCGAACCTCTAGTTTATGCTTAACTAGAAATTCAATCAATTATGACTTCTAATTTTGTCCGGGACATTCAAAGATTGACCGACCGATTATTTGAAATAAAAATGCACTGAGCGTGAAAAATTACTCGGACCAGCACAACTCTTCCATGAATTGACTAAAGGACTGAAAGCACGTTGACCATTTCCCGTTTAACAAACAGCGTAAATTACTCAACCATCACGTATCCAATGTATTTACTATTAAAACTGAATAAACGATTTTATAAAACGGCAAACATTTCACAGAACCGTTTAAGTGCCGGAATGTATGGTCGTTGTTTGTTTACACCTATTTTGCATATAGATTGTTCCGGGCGTTATGAAATTCTAATATGAATTACTGGTTCGTATCAAATTCCAACTTTTCGACGTCATTACGAATTTCCAACTATACGCCGAACTTTTTCCGAAGGTAGGTACTCATTAACTTTTTTGCTGTTAACAACATTCTGCATGTTTTTACTGAGCCTCGTTATGTTCTAGATTAAAAGAGCAAATCCTGTAAGTAAATTCTTCTCTCCTCGGTGTTTAGTTACCTAGCTAATCGAATTGCCTCGGTCCTAGACCACCCTGTATATGTGCTATCCTTAGGGTTGACACATAGTTTTTATTAATACAAATTAGGTGGCAACCCAGCATGCGATACACCTGTAGTTAGAATTTTATTTATTTTTTATTTTCTGTAAAAACTTTGTTACGAATACGCAAGCGCACACATTCGTCAGGGTTGAAAGATCTCATTATTACTAACCTATCATTATCAAATGAAAACTTCTGCCTTATCCCCTTTGCCTAAGCAACAATTACGTATCCCTTTGTGCCTGACAAGAACCCCTCAACTTCCAAACACAGGCAATCGACTTTCATTTACTCAGGCTTCACGCAAATACCGATCTGAATATTTACAACTAAGAATCTCTTTTTTATAGAAAACAGGTAACAGGCGCTTGTAGAAACCCTGCTTAAGTTATTCATTTCACACTGGTCTTCAATCACTGAGTCATCATTTTAGCGTAGGACGTCCATGTGCTGAAGATAAGCCAGCCATAGATTACCTGAAACAATCATTTGCGGGATTTGCCCATACTCGTCTCGCTGGGCATGCGGGTTGCCAAGCGTAGATAAAGCTTTTGTTGTTTATAGGGAACGCTGCTGCCCATTCCCTGATCACTGACTAATCACCGAGAATCTATCATCATCATCCTTTAGAAGTCCACTGCTGGTCATAGGCCTCCCCAAAGAGTGCCATGACTACATGTCTTAGCTGATGGCGTTGGCTGACGGCCGGTTATGGAAATAAAGCGCGGATTCCACTGCAAGTGGAGCGGATTCATAATCCTTTATATCTTAAAGATGCACTTCTATTAAGCTTAAGAGTCCGCTTCGATCGCAATATAAATCGCATGTAAAGCTTAACACCCCTGCTTGTTATGTGATTTCGGCCTGTTTAAATACCCGTAAAATTGCCGACTGCGAAATTAATGTAAAACATTTGCAAATTGGATTATGTAAACTATGTGGCAGCCCTAAATATCCTGCAAGAACGAACGCCCTAGTCAAAGATTTTAAGGTCGGCAGAGGCGACGCGCACAAACATATTCAACATCATCATCACCAATGCTGTGTTCGCCTGTTATTGGCTATTGTATCAGTCCTTAGTCTACATAGTTTAATATTGTTGAATGTTTGATACATGTGCTGTTGGCGATCCTATTTAATAAATAAATAAATAAATAAATCAACAGCCTGCCGAAGGTAGAATACACTACATAGGCCTCCCCTAAAGAGTACCATGACTAATGGTCTGTCCTTTTCCATCCACTGACTTCCGAAAATTTTCACAATGTCGTTGGTCCATCGGGTGGAAGGCAAACTGCGTCTCCCGGTTCGTGTCGCCATTTGAAAACCTTAATTCCCCAGCGGTTGTCGGTTCTGCGAGCTATATGGCCAACCCACTGCCACTTCACTAATTCTAAGAGCTGTAGATGACCTTGGTTTAAACGTGTGTTTTTCCTTGAAGCGCGTGGGTTCATAATTTACCAAAGATTAGTGCAGAAAAGAGTTAATAACAACAGTTAATAACACTCCACTCAAAATCTTTGGTGGATGATAGACCGGGGTTTTTTATAACTCTAGTTATGTGAGTGGAGGCAAAGGGGCGCAATTTGATTTTAATTGAACGATGCCATCAAATTCTTCAATTCATTGGACGAGCAAATTAACCGTAAATTTTAACCGTAACTCTCTTTATTGAAAAGGAATTAATAAATTTGTTATAGCATTTTTATGTTTTCGATGAAGAAAACCTGACATCAAACAATTATGCTCAGTGGGATTACTCCAAAGTGGCAATGCTGAACCGAAACTAAAAATAGAATCTTCTAACATATAATTTAGAGATTTTTGTAAGTACGTTCAATTTAGTGACTTCAAAAACATTGTAATAACTTACAAAGGATAGCAAGCGTTAGTGTTCTGCGAAAATTATTGAAGACGGCTAAAGATCCAATTTCCGTTTAAATCAGGCGTTGTGCGTTCTTGGTAATGCTGGTAAAAATCAGCATCGAGCTCGAGGAAAGCAAGCTAATTGCTCAACTATACTTCGCGCCAGGAAGAAAATATTCGATCATATAGGTACTTCTAAAAACCTTGAAACAAAGTGTAAATTTTGCATTAAATTTTACACACCCATGATTGTTTCTCCTAATTTCTTAACAAATAAAGAAATGGAAAATAATAAAGCTGTATTCAAACGGCGTGCGATATGACATCTAAAATTTATTTGAAAATGATCCTTACGTCTTTCCAATAAAGTTTGATCGCACACCCTCAAATGTCAAAGAAGCTTTTTTTTTTAACAGCGTAACCCTTATGACTACAGCCCCTAGCATGGTAGTCATCTACTCCAATCTCAGAAGATTTCAAAAGATAAGTCAGACGCAGTAATTCGTTGGACCAAGAAAAATTGAAGTTGTTTTTACATCAGAACAATAATGAGAACAGCGGAATGTACCCGTTCATAGTTTGAATATTCACTTCTGCACTATATGTGTATATTATACTCATACTATATATTCCACCCTACTTCCGCGAACAATATTATAAAATCGACTCGAGATTCCTAACCAACTAGCTTTATAAGGCTCCATTTTAGATTCGCTTTGTGCAGGAATTCTAACGAGTACAGAAACACAATAAGGGACTGTTGTACTGAAGTGCAGTTATTTTACAACATGCATACTGAGTTATAATATCTGACATGTAGTGGTTAGATAGAGGAAAGCCATATCAGAAGGGGTTGTCGTTCCGACAGTGCCTGGTTTGATTTATTATATCAAAAGAGCGAGTTACGTCACCAACGAGGACGCGACGTTCTACCTGACCAGACAGATTTGGAACGCGGTAAACAGGTCTTAAAAACACATCGATAAAGTTAGGCCAAACTATTCGGCGTAAAATAACCCGCGCTTTTGAGTTATTTTAAACAAAATAATCTCGTTGAAAAAGTTTATCTCCGCCGTGAAGTTTAGGCTAATGAGCGCGCGCTAATCTCGGAAGAGCAACGCTTGATAGCTTAGCTGCGCTAAATTTCTCACAAGTTTAAAGCCTCTATAAATAAGGGTAGGTTTAAAATGAGGTATTTGTTTATGTTCAAGACAGTAAGGGTTGCAGCCCATTTGAAATCATGCGTCAGCATGCTCTGTCTCCTTTTGTTTCAAACATCGCTGCTGATGGCAAGCGCTCGGCGTTCGGTTGTTAAAGTTTAATGAATAATGAGCTTAACCGACGTTTTTAATTATCGTGACGCGCGTAGCACTACATTGGCACGACAAACCTCCTAACTTTTTTGGACTATTTTTAAGCTTTTGGTTACGACCGATGCGATGCAACTAAACCGGACTTTGGCGAGCGCAGAGGCCTCTGCAGCCGAGAAAAAGTTAGGTTGGGGCAACGAGTTCAAATACCACTTAGGTACTGACCTTGGATTAGGCTGTTTCCCGAGGAAAGTTTTAAGAGAAGTAGTCGCCCTTCTTCCGTACGTCATTTAAAGGCAGACTCCAACGTCAGCTCTGATCACTGGCCGAGCATTCTTTTGAGTCTTTAGAGTTTGGTTCCGTTTGATAACAATCAAATAAGTTTGCGCGTGCGTTGCGCCATTCCTTTCAAATTATTTCACTATATCTATAAAGCCGATGTGTGCTCACACTGATCCAACCCTTACCCCTTACAGCGGCCCACACGTAGATTATACACAAAAGGGTAGTAAGATGTGGATGTAAATTAACTCCGTCTCCCTTTGCTGTCCTAATGTGCGCAATTATAACGATGAGGTTACGCAATCTATGTTTGTTTACGGTCTTACCAAAGTTTTATCGCCAGTTTTCATTAGGTGACTAATTACAGCAATGGTTGTAAGTATCTAGTGGCTGATCCTTTCGAACTTACATTAGGTTCGAATTCGGCGCCGCTTTGTGTTTCAACAGTTAACAAAGACTACTTGGATATTAATATTTGCAACATATACAATGGGAATTTGATTGAAACTGATTACGATTACCAGTTCAGTTAGACAATATCCCCGGATCGTAACAAAACATTCGGTTTTATTTCATGTCATTATCAAATGACATGTCCGATAACGCAAGAGATGCCGTTTCCCGCTGCGGGACAAATGTTCACATGACCTGCAAATATTTTTTCCGGGGCTGGGTGCTGTGGTACAATGGTACTCGAAGTTTCAGATACCCACGACACAGGCAATCCTAGTGTGGGGTCAGGACTATGTATGTGTCTATTGAGTGTTATTATTACATTGCTCTTTTCGCCATCGATCACATGAGCTTCGTTGATCTTTTATTTTTGCAGTCGGTTAAAGGAAAGACGGTTTTATTTACATACCTAGTAACTTACGCTGTATTACGCATAGATCTTCGTGTTCTCTCGGGAAATGTTTAGCTATTCTTGCGTCATATATGAAGGATACCTACCTACAAGTACATTGTCTAGTGCGAATCTGATGGATTAGTCTGTTATTCACCTAAATCAAAGCAACAGTGATCGCAACGCAATCGATCAAAAGCTGTACCTAGCTAATTCTCGAAACCTAATATCTAGTGTTGGGCATTGATGAATGGAATGAAATCCATCGGGAGTCTATAGGTCGTAGATGACAATCTCTAGCTTGAGTTTTAAGAAAGCGCAGGTCAATGCAGCCGTTTTTATTTGGACACAATATTGTTCAAAGGTTTTTTTTATTCAGGCACCCCTTTCATTTAGGTCGTTCGGAAACTTGGAAGGCATGGTCAGAGCTAGGTGATGTAGGTACCTACCTAGTCTGAACTTTAGGTAACCCAAGGTGAACATACTCTATAAAATACTATGTTTTATATATATCTTTGTTTAAGACCCCTGGGAGTCTCAACGAGACCGTATGACATATAACTTCTAGGATATTTTTTGTCCTTGAATTGTGTTATACGAAGATATTATTCGAAAAATGTTCAGTGTTACGGATTATAGTTTAGAATGGTATTTTTTTTGTCCCTTGCTCGAGTGGTCCTATTTGGTAGATACACAATGAACATCGAACTCGTCACGCCGGTTGATCTGTCGCGCAAGTATCTTGCGTCGGGCCCTATTAACTAGCGGTTTACTAGCCCAAAGATTGTCAGACTAATTTAATATATTTTTGTTTCAGGTATGAGAGCTTCAATCATTGAATTTCCAAGTCAATGGATGTTACAGTCATTGCATTTTTACGTAAGTAAAATCAGTGGCCACTTATAGTGAGCTTACAGCCAATCTCAAGACCTCCGTAGTGGCTTAACCACTATAATATTGTATGCCATGTTCTTCGAAATAAAGAAGTGCTCAGGTGCGTTATTGTGGGCCCACATTTCCCCTGGACAAGGACCAACTCGGCAACGCTTTGCACTAGTCGTTGAGGGTGTCTCAATGTACCAGGGCGCCATTCAATGACCCAAAGCTCAGTCTTGTAATCCCTAAAACTGGGGAGAAATACATCCTACCTTCACTTTTATAACATCCTCAAAAGTTCATGAGTTCAGAAACATAAACGAAAAACAAATACAACAAATTGAAGCGCAAATGGTGGACTGGATAAACATTGACCCCGCAAGATCCCAAGATGGGAATATTCGTACAGTACTACGATGAAAGTTATGCACTTTCAAAATCTCGTATTTCATATCGGCATCACGTTCTCGCAAGTGCATAAAGACGAAGATACTCGTATATTTATGAAGATTGACGAGACGCATAACTTTAATCGTAGTTCTTGTACGTGCTATGGAAATAGGTCCAATTGCCTTATCCTGGTATCGTGGAGGCACTGTTTGTTGTTGGTTCGAAGTTTTCGCAGACTCTTGTAGAGTCTGCGTCTATTACGAACGTCATTATTGCAAATAATTTGGAGGCCTTCGAGCGACCTAAAACCCCCTCACCAAAGTTAGCAAACTCATCGAAGCGTCATCTTGGTAAGTCTCATGTGCCTGAAGACTATTAAAGATGCATTTCTGTCGAAGTAGGTAAAAACCTAACTATTATATATTATTTTCATAAAACCCAACGAGAGATTTATGGAGAGAAATTCAAGGCAATATATTTATTGTTCACGTTTCGCTCCTTTAAATAAACACACCATATTTTTCTCTCGATATATGTACCACTTTTCATAGCCAACCATATTCACAAACGGTTCAAACTGAACACATTCTTTTTTGATACCAATCTAAGAGAAATACTGGAGACAGCTTAGGCATTCATCGATTCTAGGATGATTTATACTGGATCAGGTGGAAACTTTAACAACATGAAGAGCTTTAAGAAAAATACAAAAAGATATCTCCAGGGCAGGCAACGCATTAGCAATGCTCCAGGTGTTGCAGATGTCAATAGGCGACGGTAACCACTTACCATCAGGTGGGCCGTAAGCCTGTTTGCCTCCGTATTACATAAAAAAAAAAAAAAAAACTTATACTCATCATCATCATCATCATCCACAGCCTGACTTCACCCACTGCAGGGTATAGGCCTCCCTTTGTATGTGCCAATCTCCTCTATCCTGTGCAAGCCTCATCCAGTTGCGGCCCGCGATGCTTGCGATATCGTCTGCCCATCTCGCTGCTGGACGACCAACGTTCCGATAACCAGTTCTTGGACGCCATTCAGTTAACGCCTTACTCCACCTGTCACTGTCACCTGGAAACTTTTACTCACTTAGTACTTATTCCATCCTCTTGCAGAGCTGATTAAGCTTAGGATATTCTCAATGTTGTCCTTCGGATTGAAAGTCTAGGCACCCCCTCCACTATGTTATTTTTGTACGGGACAATCGCGGAATACCATACGATTACGTCTTTATATTTCGTAAAAAATAGGGACACAACTATTATACCGAGGTATACTGACTTTTTTAATCTATGTTGCAGTCTGATTTTGACACATGATTTACGTAAGACAAACGTCAATCACATAGAATAGAATATATTTATTTTCTTACAAAACCTATACCTAATTAAGAATAAAAAACAAATACAAATTAATAAAAATAGATGTAGACTGAGCAACAAAATTGGCTCTGCCTCAGCATGAGTTGGTACATATCAACTACTAGCTTCCGCCCGCGGCTTCGCTCACGTGGTAGCTACATAAAAAGTAGCCTATATGCTATTCTATGTAAAGAACTTTATCTATTCCAAGTTTCAACAAAATCGGCCTTTACGGCGTGATTGAACAACAAACATCCAAACATCCTCACAAACTTTCGCATGTATAATATTAGTAGGAAGTAGGATTCTTGTGTTTTTGCTTACATTGCGGTTCAATCCATGCCGATTTCTAACCGCGCAGTGTGTATTGGATTACACTGTCCAAATGAAAATGGTGCTATCACCATTGGGGATGGGGACTTGATTAGTTTTTGAATGTTAAGGTAGAAAATTAAAAGGTGCTAGCACCAGTTTGTATGACTGGGAACGCTAGCGAATCCGTCGTATTTGTCAAATAAGAAACTTCGCCCGTCTATACGTCGTCGATGTAGCTACCAAATTTAATTGACTTATTTGCGACAAACATGAGCGATCTTAATGAGCCTAGATAAGTGCTAAGGGATCCAACCATACTAGTCACGTCCTTGATGTCATGCCGTTCTAGATAGAATCGATCTAGAATCAAGTTTACCTTTCTTCAGCATAACTCAAGGTGACCACGAAAGCCCCAGTGACAATGAACTAATGAATAGGAACCAAAATCTACCCATACATATTTCATGCTCTGATAATCAAAATAAACGCTTTGGTTCTGACTAGGTTGGTAAGGTCAATGACTAGTTTGAAGTATATTCAAGGCCCTGAAAAGTGCCTTGAATTGAAAGGCCCCGTGTGGTGAAAGGATTTACTCTAAGACGCTACATTCGAGCGCACACAGTTTCCACATAAAATGTTATTCCTATAACTCCATACAAACTCAACTAGCCAAACTTTTGCATTCCAACTTTATTGTGTACGTGAGCATCCCGTCTCCGTAGGGAATGCATTCCTGCACTATATTTGCTCACTTTCTTACTGAGTTACGCTTTCCCCTTTCTATTTCATTTCGAGCCGTCTCTATTCTTTCGATAATAGTCAGTTTTCTGCGAACTTAGCTTGCTAGATTTTGATTTTCTTAAAGCTTGTTGTTCTTTGAATAAGATCTGGATATCGATTTTAATCGAATCACTGCTCATTTCTCATGCTATGGTTTCCCTATAGGTTTTGAACAGGTGATGAAAAATACCTTTTTATGCACGAACATGCTACAAAAACTTGTTCTCTGCATCTGTCATCCTGTGTGGCCTATCGGGATAATTCCTTATAGTAAAGTTTTAAAGACCCCCTAGCTAGTGACCTTTGCCCATCACAACTTTAATCACGCTCAAAATAGTGACATCTTCAAACGTAGTCTACACAAATCCATCAGTGAACGTGCCTTTTAAAATACCTGATAAATCCCTCACTTACCGAGATAATTCCTAAAATACTACACTCTTAATGGCCCACACGCTTTAATAGGCAAGTCTTTTAACAGCTCAGTACATTCATCATTCGTCGTAATGAGGTCATTGACATCGTGACAGCTGTATACGGCTGACCTGGTTAAAGCACATTAAGTAACGAACAAATTCTAATCAAAAAAACTTATTCTGTTGCAAAGGCAGTTTTCAAAGGGTTTGAAGAATATCTCTGATTCGTAATTGTTTGTTAGCGATACATGGGTTGATCTGAGTTGTTAGATGAAAATGGATATTAAATAATCATTAACGTATTACTTCAACCTATAGAACTAACACCTATGCTATAGGTGCTGGGCGCTGGGCAAGCCTACGTCATATAAAAATGTCCCAGGCACTACAGCGTCCTGTAAGTGAATAAAAGTTCCACAGAATGATGTAGGTATACATCATCTAGAATAGATGTAATAAGGCCTTACAACTGGTCTATTTTTGTTGTTCGCTCTCCATCAGCCGTCAATTAAGCGTGTGGCGATGTTCCTACATATTTTTGTCTACATAGACAACAACAACTACATAGAAGCCTTGGCACGGGATACAAGAGTTTATTTCAATCGCAGGAACTGCTTCTGTATACCTATTCTGCTTTACGCCTGAACAATATTTAATTGTTTTTTATATTTCGTTAAATTATAACTCGCATTTCGTTGTTTTTCTTGATGACGTCAACGCTAAATAAGGTTTCGCGACACTTGATTAGAGTCCGGAGTAGAATTGACCTAGATCGAAATAATCGTTTTGTGAGATAGAAATCTAACTAAACCGAGAGAGATATTCTCGATATTCTAGATAGGATTGTTGTATGATTGTAGGGTTGGTTGTCGTGTGACTGGTTCTTTCTTGGTCTGTCTTAGACCAATTACCAGTTTGGGGAGAGTTATGGGTTTAAATCTCAGGTTTCCACTATAGGTGTGATGCAAGACAAGAGCGACGGTAAGCTAAATTATCAGTTATTATAAACTAGTGCACTTGATCTTGTCTTCTGTGACAACTTGATCCAGCTTGATATTTTGTTTTAAAACAAAACCATAAATGTCAAACGTCAATGTAAAATAACTGTGTACTCCCTAAACCTCTCGTAACTACCGCTATAATGCTAATTGAAACTAATTGAAAGATAATGATTTCGGGTTATCGCTAATTTGCTGGTAAATTAACTTGTAGTGGCATTCTGACGTACAAAATAGCTTTTAGAATTAGGACGATAAGACTAACGTGCATCGAACACACGATGTTACCATACCTAAGACAAACGGGGCGTTATCTTAAAGTTGTGGTTAGAGGTGGTCGTTATTTAAACAACCAGAGATGGGCATAAAGTGAGTAAGCCTGATACGACTTTGCGATACTATAGGTAATATCTTGCAAGTATTCAGGGCTGTGAAGTAGGGCACCCGAAGCGCCGTGCCTGAGAAGGGCCCGGGGCGCCCTGTCTGAGGTTTTGTACTAGGTACAAGTAGAAAGTAAGAGTTGGTACTTTAGTGCTCGAAATAGCAGGTATAAACTATCTTTAAATAGATCCCAATGGTGCGTGATTTCACAGACCGTGTGTTTTGTCCGAAGCAATACACCACGGACGTTAGTTACTGCGCTACCTTCTTCGTTCTTCCACGGTGCGCCTAGCGATTTGTCCGTAAAATTGCGAACCTTGGAAAGCCACCTTTATGTTTGCGTAATGGAATTGGAGCGGAAACAAATCAACGTGATCTGCTCAATCCTCAAAACTTCTAAAGTTTTTCTCAAAGCGTGGATTTTCTTGATTGCTGACAAGATTGATATAGAATCGAATGAGAATCTTGAAAAGTTCTTCTATTGTACAGTTCCGTAATTACTGTAAGGTCTCTATGACATAACATGACTATAGTTTGCTTTGTATCATTCTGGTGACAGATCACGTCTCGAAGTAAATTGAGCAATAACGAACTTACCGTTTTAATAAACATTTTTATTTTAATAAAGCAGAACTGCATTCCGTTGCAAACTAAATAAAAAAGTCAAGGGTTGCGCGCGCGCTCCGAGATCCAAAGATAAGGAGCACACTGTCCCGAGCTATCCCGAAGACGACCGAAGTCACCCGAGACCTCGAGGTCATTCAACGCTTCCTTTAATTGCTGTCCCTTATCAACCTATGAGGACCCATCTATCTCTCCCCCTCGCTCATTTGAATATTCTTTATAAGGAGCAGAAAATGCAGTCTGATGATTTAGAAAAGTGGTGAGGCAACTATATATCATTGGTCCCTCCAATGATATATAGTTGCCTCACTATACAGTATACTATACAGTACTATACAGTCTGGCTTAAATTGAATTAATATGGTCATCAATTTGTTAGGCTATAGACGGTCGTTCCATATTTGGTGGCTTAATCGACTCTGATCATGGTGATTTGAATAGATTGATTTTTAAAGAATGTTTTATCAAAAGTTACAGAACTTGCGACCTTATGTCTCAGGTTGTGCATTGTCGGTCGTTACCTTATCTTACGCGTTGTGATTGGGAGTGGTTTCCGATAGCAATATGCCCATTCCAGAGTAGGTTACGTTATCTTTATTGTCTAAGTTAACATTATGTTATTTCAATGCACATTGCACATTACTGGTATAACGCCCTCCCAATGACACAACATAGTTTATTTATTTAGAAAGAAAATACATTTATTTGTGACGACAATACAACAATGAGACACACAGAAAAAATAATAATAATAATAAAAATAGAAATGTTGAAAAAACAAAAACAACAAAAAACACAGGCAAATAAAAAATAACAAAAAAGGTACAAGTTGTAAGAATGTGTGTCCTAGCACCCAGTCCACGCTTCGTCACAAATTGGAGTCCAACTCAGCATTTAGAATACAGTATAACATCTTAACAGGTATCCCTAAGGCGATGCTATATGTTATTAGTAGGTACATTATAATAAGTAAGTTATGTCTGTTTATGATAATTAATGTTAAAAAAGTACAGTGCAAAAGAAAACTTGCGTACAATCCGAGCTGCTTTTAGGGAACCACAGCATAAAGCCTTCACCAAGTAATGTCGTTACGATGAGGATGGCCCTGAGGAATGTGTCGGTTCAAATCAGCTCAAAATATAAAATGAGCTCACGCTGATTTCAGATTCAATCCGGCGTGTATGCAGCATTTGCATCTCGAAAATTTCTAGTGTGCTCACGGCGGCTGTTAACCCGAATCGAACTGTGACACCCTAGCTTTAAGTTTCAATGTTGTTTTTCTACCAATGATTCATGATTTGGACATAAAAATCGTCAGCATTGCATTGTGTCCGTATGACAGCGCAGTGATTTCGCACATTCCTCAAAGTATAAACCAAAATTGACCTTTTCCAGTAGACATAAGGATAATTTTTAAATAATATACAATTTTTAGCAAGTGGGAAGCCGTGGTCTCTGCCTAACCATCTAGGAAATAGGCGTGATTTTATGTATGTATGTACATAATTCATAATAATGTGTATACTATCCGAAAGGGGCTTATTCTACACCTAAATGACAATTAATTACAATCTTGGTCATCCAGTATTGGGTTAGTGACAAGGTTGAGGTAGGTATAGTACTGAAACGGGTATATGATCGTCGACGAAATGACAATTAAGTTTCCTTTCGACATTTGGAAAGATAGGTTTATTAAAAAAATACTATGCGAAAATAAGCTGTTCAAGAGAGGTCAAATAAATTCAAACTCAGTGTTATAAAAATGATGAAAAGAACATAAACAGCTGATCTGAAAAAGATCGAGAAAATATACGATTTTGTTTTAATTGTGTTTATCGTTTTAATATTTTTTCTATTTGTTGTTAGAATAAGGGATAATATTTACGGGATTCGTTAGCATATTGTGAATCACATTTATAATACTTGTACCCGCTTACCGTACAAGATCCCTTATAGTAATTTCCCGTTACCATTATGCTTGTAAATCGTTCTCTGTTCATGAGATGACTATCCAAGTTCATGGACCGCTATATCTGGCACTAGTATCGGTATATCCAGCGCAAACGCAGATATCGCCATCCATTACGGAATGTCACGAGCGTATATCATCGGACGTCAAAGGCCGCATTTACACACATAGCGGATTACCAGCGTCTGCCAGCGCATATTCCGAAAAAAATTATCATGAAGTGAGTAAAGCAGCATTCAACGGCGTGCTATCTAAAATATGTTTTAAAATATATATATTTCATAATGATTCCTACGTCTTCTAATTCAAGTATATTATAGGCGGCAATTTAGCTTAACAAGATAATGTGATAGCTTGCTTGTCGTGTCACTGATTATTTCTTGGTCATCCAGTATTGGGTTAGTGACAAGGTTGAGGTAGGTATAGTACTGAAACGGGTATATGATCGTCGACGAAAGAATCGTAGTTAAAGGATTTTTTCATCAACGAAGAAAAAGTGTACTTAAAGGATTAAAGTGCGCCTCATAGATTATCCTTTCATGCAAGCCCCTAAAAACAAACAAAAAAATACATTATTTAATAGACGGAGGGATAATTTTGAAATTAATATAGAATGAAATCGCAATATTAATATTTAGGAAAACGGTCCTGCCAGTGGTGCTATTGTGTAAGCAAAATGGCAATGAAGTATGTTACTTTGAGGATCATTTTAACAATCTAAGCGAAATATCGAAAACGCTTCAAATTTTACAAGGGTTTCCCTTCACGATTTAACTTCTTTTCATGTTTGAACCTTTTTGGATGTAGAAGATTTATAGAATCTTACTCATAACTGCGAACTTCATTCCCATTTCGCTTATTCGATAGTACTGCTGATCATGCCTTTAAAAGAAACCGTGGCTTCTGTGTGTTTTTTCTTCCGTCTTTATCGTTGTTTTAGGATTCTTGTGCTTTTGTGGCCGGTTCCGTTTGCCTATGTATGGCGGTAGCTATGAAGTGCATGTGATTAAATGTTACAAGGAAAACCATTGTATTAAAAATATTAGTCAGCACGATTCTGTGGCTTTCTCTACAGCTTTGGGTTATAAACTGGGTTGTTAAAAATGCTTCATATGCGCTACAATTCAGTGTCGCCACATACGACGTCAGATTCACATAGAAGCAGGTAACTCGACTCGTAACCTACTTGTATGTGAATGCGCCCAAGAACAATCCAGATTGAGATAAAGGGCGCAATAGCCCAACTTCCTCGGACTATGACTAATGAATATTAATAAATCCACTGGAGACATAAAGTGCGGTTATTGATAATTCAAATTGATATTTACGTCTGCCAGCCATTGTTATACCGACCTCATTTTCGCTTTGTTTCTCGGACATATTTCGGCTAGCAACCGGCCACAGAAGAAATGATAGAACTTACTTTCCTACATAAATCACTCAAACGATGCTGGTCCTTTCTTGACTGGCACCAGTATTCAGGTTATCGAATGATGACTAAAAAGTTTGGTAGGATTCCTTAAGTCTTGTAGATTACTTGGGTTCCTAAATTGGCAAAAGTTTCGATAAAACAACCGCCCAAACGAAGAAACGCATGCATTTATGCGTCTATACGCTTATTGATTAAATGGCCATTCAATTATTATATTCTATTCGTAGCAATAAAATACACATTTGAAGCAGTTTACTTTTGAAGATAGTTTACATTTGTTTACATGAAGCCAGTGAAAGGCCAGTAACTGAATTATTATTATTATTATTATTTTTTATTGATGATGGTTAGGCGTTTGACCACCATCTCACTTTTGCAAGTGAGATGTGGCCTAAGATGGAGCACGCTTTACCAAAAGAAACTTATTCACTCTAGATTTGAAGACTCCTAGATTGTACTCATCGGGGAAAACAACTCAACAACAACTGAACTGACCTGGAAAATGGCCTAAGTGCGCATATATGAAAGCTCCATAACGCTCTGTGTTCTTACATTAAAAGCCAATTTGGAGTGACACAGGTCTACAGGCCAATCAATTTTCGGCTTCCCTTATAAATCATCTCAGACGTCACGGGCTGGAAAGGAGGAACGCTCCGAGAATTCATATCCAATAAATTTTTGGGGGACGAAAGTAAAGTGAACGAATGTTCGGATTCGTCTTCATTGTCCATTAGCCACTGGACTGTTACTTCCTTGTACATAAATGTTTGATAACTACCTTGGCATTTGAAGTATTCTTTTGAAGCGTGGGTAAGTAGGTCATCTGCGTATTTGACTGTCAATTTATTTATGTCTTTGTAACAAGGCTTGTAAAATCCTTTGGTAAGCCACCGCAGGTCATTGAATGACGAATGATTGTTTGAACAATATTGACTACGGTTTTAATTGACCTTGGTGGTGTAGCGGGCGTAAGTCTGAGACGCAAGGGGTGTGGGTTCGATTCCCGCTGCGGGACAAACGTTTGAATGATATGCAAATATTTGTTTCGGGTTTGGGTGGTGTGGTGCCATGGTAGTCGTAGTATCTGATACCCACGACACGGAAACCTAGTGTGGCGTCAGGACTAAGTATGTGTTGGGTGTTATTCCATATGTTTAATATGTATCCATAGGTTTAATCCATACGTATGTTGGAATCTCTAATGGACTCCTTAATGATTAATTAAAGTACCACATTATTCGTTGGCTAGCCATTTATGTGTATCGGTATGTATGGAAAACAAATATAAAAATAAATAAAATACCTACAAAACTTTTAATAGAGTCGATCGATCCTCTAATTCTCTCTGAAATCAGACATACCTTGTTTGAAAACTCTTTTATTAAAATTGCATTTTCAGATGAAGCTATTTCCCTTTAACTTTTATTTCCTAATAAATGTGTTTTGTGCGAATGCAGTGCATGGAATAACAAGGAATTTTCATTGCTATCGCATGTTTTCAGTGGAATGGCTCGTTCTGCTTCAACCTAATGACTGCCTTGTGTTGTGCATTATTGTACAAATTCCAGGTGCTGGAGTTGCTTGAAATTGTTCAAGTGCCTAACGGTCACTTTTATTTTATCTGTGCTAACGCCCCTGATGTCTAAGAGGCGGCAGCCTGATGAGAAATATGTGGGTTTAAAAAAAACGAGCTCTCGACTTTTATCCCTAAGAAATGAAGACATATCTGTCCAGGCGATCAGATCCTTAAAGATGTCTAGTGGGAAGACAGAGGCTTGTCCCAAAATTCAAAATTTTGCAGTATTTCATATTTCATACGTGTCAGGTTGCAAGCCCATCGCCGTTTTAAGAATACTTACTGGTTTCCTTACGATGTTTTCACCATTTTAAGCACGTGTTTTTTGAACCCACTTCATCTGGATCGAATTCGGGGAACTCTCACTAGACCAACACGGCTTTAAATGTGAGTGACTATATTTTAAACTATTCGAACCGCACAACTATAAAATATAAAACGCTATCCACGGTTAAGACTTCGGAGCGTAGCGGCTCCTTAATCTATGGTTAAGACAGTTACGATGATGCCTGCCTCTAGGGACAAACGCCAGATTCTGAGAACTACTTTGAACTACGAGTAATTCGATTTAGTCAGTCAGTTCCAGTCGAAAGTGCCCCCAAGACGCTGGATTGTCACGCTGGTTGGCAACGCTGATGAGCCAAATAGTAGCCAGGGTCAGGTAACTCGTCGCTTCGAACATCCCTATCATTATTTTGAAAACCCGGAGGGCCCACCTTCCCCACGGACCCGGGGTCTCGACCCCAAAAGGCTCAAATATTAATTAATCTAATCGTGACTTCCGTATATGCCTTTTGAGATCCTTGGCCGAAAGGTACCCAAACATACCGTCAAGCCACCGCTCTATCATCAAAGATGATTTTATCGATATCTGGTTGCTGGTTTTGTTTTATTATATTGGACTCTATTAAGCTGGCTATGCAGTGGTGGCCCCGACTAAAGAATAGGTCCCTCCATTTCTACCCGAGGATGTCGTAAGTGACTAAGGGAAAATAGCTAGGGGATGGGGGATGGCGTTAGCTATATCTGCGCTCGCAAACCCGCTTCACCAGCGTGGCGACTTGGCGAGTATCGGTAAATTTGGGGGGAAAATGATTGTTTCTGTAAATCTATGGGGGAAGCCTATGTTCAGCAGTGGACGTCCTGCGGCTGAAATGATGATGACGATGAAGCTGGCTAAGGTTAGTGAGATTAACAAGCTTGCGACCTGCTAGGATGTAATCTTCAGGGCAAAAAATGGTTTGCCGATCTTTTAACTTTAATAGAGTGCGATAGTAAGATTAAAGACATGCAATATTGTATGTTTTATTCAGTACGTATCGCGAAGCGTGAAGAGATTACACATCCCAACCCAACACGTATTGAAATTGAGAATTCCCATTCAAACAGTGAATTTATCACTAGGCCTCACGAGTGTCGCAACTGTCACCCGTCTACCCCGCCTGAGCACTATACGTGACAACCGTCCCAAATATTAATTTCTTAAGTAATACCAAAGCCTTCACTTCCATTTACTTGATGAGAAGCATCATCATTATTGATGAGCCTTTTATGTTTCCGCAATAGTCTATTCATCAGGCGAAATTTGTTCGCCTGTCCAGAAAAAGAAGGCGAATTTCTGCTATTATATTTATTTTAGTGCTCCTATAGAATCGGTGGCAGATCCCCGTATTTTTAGTTGAGTGTATTTTGTCACACCGATAATAAACTGAAATTATTTTTATTGACATTGCATATCAGATTCGATGTTTTTTGAAATTTCTACGCAAACTTCCCTCAATCCTCCATCACGACAACTAAAAAAACGTATGAGCTTTAACTGCTTAAAATTTCAATTTGAAAACGTAATTTTTATACCACTTTGAGATAAGTAGGTACTATAGTAAAGGATACTCTCTTCATGACGTCATTGATTTAAATATCGCGGTTCTTATGTTTTGTTAAATCATTCGTTTCATGTGAACAGTATACGAAACATTTTTGACAGAGCTCAGGACGTGAAGTCGTGAATTTGTGGGGTCGGGAAAGGATTTCGTCGTCCTCGTAACGGGACTGTGGATAAACTGTTGAAGAAAAATGGCGGAGTTGAGAGTTTTTTTGGCAAAGATCTCGATAATGACAGCACTCGACCCGTAGGCACAGATGAGATACTAGTTACTGTAGTACATTCCACTCCCGACGATGTATTCCACTTAAATTACCTACTTCGAAAGTTATGGATTCGGGAATCTCGTTACTCCTTTCAGCATTTCGTTCTCGCATGAATATGAAGCTAAAGGATACAGGAAGATTGCTGAGGCGCATAAATTTAATCTTAGTACCTACTGTAACCTATATTATGCACGAATAGCGCTAGTAAATTTTAATTGAGTCAAACAAAAAAAGCATGCCCAGCGAGGTAATTATGGGCAAATTCCCCCCACATGAGAGGAATTCCCTCTTGAAATATGTGGGGAGGCCAAGTTCTGCAGTGGTCGTCCTACGGCTGTAATGATGATGTTATTCCGTAGTGTGGAAAAAATCAATATCCCAAGAAAAACAATCCAAGAAAGGAAGTGACAAACTTATATTTTGCGGTCGTAGCTCATTGTATGATTTTAACCGCAAATATAAGTTTATCTCTTTATATTTCCACACGGGATTTGAACTTAATCTGCTAGATATATTTCTTGACAGCAAAAACCTCGTAAATTATTTCGTTATCGCTAAAGCTCTAGCCCATAGATTTATAGATAGTATAGGTACGTAGTTTAGGTTCTAGGGAAACTTGCCTGCTGCTTGAAAACTGCCCTGCATATCATTTATTTATTTATCTAAATCTAAACATTTCGTTTCTATTATTACCTGTGCAAGTTGTAGGAGTTTCGATAGGTGATTGAAAAAAATATCCACGCTGTTCGCAGACAAGATATTGAGCAGATAGACAGCGAGTGACATGGGGGCAAACTTAAGTAGGTTGGTCCTACAGTGGGGCACTTCCAGCATAGCGGGGCGGCGGCGCGCGCCCATGTAGTCGTTGGGCGCGCGCAGCCGCAGCGCCGCCAGCACCGCTGGCTGGTGCAGCTCTCCAGCACGCGCACCATGTACTTTACCAGTGCCATGTCTCTCCGTACCGACAGCCTGCAGTACCCTACCATACCTAGCACGAACAGACTCGGGTACATCAATGGGTAGTACGGATAGACTCCATATTCTTTCAATGTAGCTTATATGTTTTTTTAGGTAAAGAACTTTATCTATTCCAAGTTTCAACGAAATCGGTTTAGCCGTTACGGTGTGATTGAACAAAAAAACAAAACATCTAAATAACCAAACATCCTCACAAACTTTCGCATTTATTAGTAGGACTAGGATTCAAGAAAATTATGATACAAATCAGAGTGACAGAGGTATGGGATGAGGCTCAAGTGGGGTCTAACAGCTAAGGTCTCTTAGCATGCAGCCTGCATTTGTTGTCGTGGAGGGTTTAAGGGACTTTCAACTTTGTTAACATACCTGCTTAGTGGATTTTTTTAGGTTAGTTCCGATGTTCGGCTTTGGTTTTTTTTTTTCAAATTAGCAGTTTTTGGTATTTTTATCATGTTTATAACTAAAACAAACGGGAAGTTCAACAAAAAGACTGCTACCTAAAACAGCTGAATAATTGAGTTTGAACTGAGTTTACCTCAAAATTGCTGATTTTTACATAGGTAGCGTTTTTTTCTATGAAAAATGACGAACTTTCCAAAATTCGTAGAAAAAAAATAATTATTCCCAATTTTGGTGTAGAACAAGTCCCTTACGGGATAGTGTATAGACACGAGTTTCTTGTATTATAAACAAATTGGATAAAAATAACTGCCAATTTGACTTCCTCCACAAAACTTTAGCATGAAATGGTGAACAATAGCGCAACTTTGTATTTTATTTTACACATTGTTTACGAGTGAAGAGGAAACGCAGAAGAACGATGCTATTTCGGATTGTCTGTCTGTCATTCGGCAACATTGACTAGTTCACCGTACTAAGAAACTTGCTTGCTTTCTTGTATCATCATTGTGTTCTTACTGGCATCCTGCATTGGTTGAGGTGTCCCTGAAAGGAGCCAATGACCAGTGTGGTGAAAGGATTAAAATCAAGTCCAATCCTTTTGCTTTTAAAGATTGTTTGTTGTACTTGCTATTTCGCGTACTAGGGCTATAAAGTACCACCTCCTACAATACCTGGTATTTAAAGTATGTACTATGAACTAAGTGGCCGCACCCATATCGGCCTACGGGCCCTTATTAGTGGGAAAAGTTGTGTCAATGTCGACCTGATACCTGTTGTGTCTTCACTACCTCTCGTCTGCGTAGCGAGATACAATTTCAAAAGTTAATGCGTGTTTCTTTTAACAAAGATAACAAAAAGCAAACCTTTCAATTGCATAGTAAAGCAGGTTCTTTGGTCAGCTCAGCACTGTCAAAAACTGCACTAGTTCGAGATTGCAGTTGCAGTACAGGCAAATTATTGCTTTAAGCATTAATGAAACAACGTCTTTGTGGAGAAAATCGCTTTGAACCCTGAGTCCTTGCCTTGGCCTCAAAGAAAATACCGGCTCATTAAAACTCCTTCTATAAGTTCCGACCTGCTGAGATTCGAATAAGAAATATCTACCGAAGTAAGTTTGGATTAGGGTGCATGATTGTGATGGCTTCAATAAAGGTAGTTGTGGTGGTCCAAATTTTTTAATCCCGTGCATCAATAGATTTTCCATTCAGAAAATTTATGTTCGCTATTCTATTGCTCTCAAACGGTGAAGGAATCAAGATTTTCTGTTAGAATATGAGTTATATTATAATTGTAGATATAACGTGAGCTTAGCTTTAATCTTCGTCCATGCCGATGCCATCTTATTGTAAAATGTTTCGACTGCTTACTAATGTATTCAAAAGATTATTATTCTTGACCCGTATAATCTACAAAAGATGAAATCCGGAAGTCACATCTATGTATCACTATTAACTATGCAAGAAGAGCACAGCAAAGCAATACTCGAAACTCGAGACCAGCTTTGTAAGATCTGATGCGAGTGATAGCAAAATATTTATTGATTCGCCGTGACACGACTTGTAAGGACCCTTTATCCAATCTGATATCGTATATCAGTCAGGGCTAAGTGAAAATGTCGACCAGGATTGTGCAGCACCAGTTCGGGTGTTATTGATTCACTAGAGGCCGTCCCGAATCAACCATGAGTATTTCATGTAGTTTATGTAGTCTCTATCTGTCGCAGGCCTCTTTTCAAGGTATTACAAGGTGACTCGTGCTGTATACTATCCCGCAAGGAGTTTATTCTACACCCAATTGACAATCAAAGTTTTACAACTACAGGTTAATTACATACATACATAAAATCACGCCTATTTTCCAGAGGGGTAGGCAGTGAGACCACGGCTTTCCACTTGCTACGATCTTGACATACCTCTTTTGCTTCATTCACTCTCATCACATTCCTCATACATGCTCGTCGGTTTTGGGTACTCTTGACCTGGCCTTTGTCCAAAACATCACCGATTTGGTCGCTAAACGTACGCCTAGGTCTTCCCATTCCAACGGTTCTATTCACACTCGCCTTATACACCTGTCTCGTCAATCTTCTTTCGTTCATCCTCTCTACATGACCAAACCATCTCAGCATACCTTTCTCAATCCTCATCACTACATCTTCTTTCACTCCACAAAGCTCTCTTATCACACTGTTCCTCACTCTATCTTTCAAAGTTACTCAGGTAAATATTCATAGAAAAAACGCTACATATGCTAAAATCAGCTGTTTTGGGGTCAAATAAGTTGAAACTCAATTATTATGCTCTTTAAGGTACCAATCTTGATGTCGAACTTCGAACGTTTTAGTTGTTTAATAGTAAATAAAAATTCTTTGGCTAGTCATAGCACCTTGCCCTACGAAGACCGTGACAATGAACCGTAAAACTTATTGCGAAACTCGCGCGATGTGTTCGCGAAAATTGGTGTCAATCAGGTTTTTGTTGTAGGCAACAATTGGGAAGTGTCGATAAAATTTCCATTTTACTGGCTTCGTTGAACTTTATTACGGTGAACTATGACAGGCCGATATTGCACGCTTCTGAAGCCGAGTTAGTTTTATGAATAATTTTTATACTAGAGAGATAGTGTATACTTCATAGTGTATCTACATATAGAATAAGCTTTGGGGCCCTACTATAACGTCTTTTTTTGACTGGCCTTATAGCTCAGTTGGTAGTAACTCTGCTTTCTGCGCTAGAGGTTGCGGGTTCGATCCCCGCACTGGACAAACATTTGTGTGATGAACACAGATGTTTGTTCTGTGTCTGGGTGTTAAATATATATATATATTATATTATGTATATCAGTCACTGGTACCCATAGTACAGGCTATGCCTAGTTTGGGATCAGTTGACAGTGTGAAATGTCCAGAATATTTATATATTTATTTTTATTTATTTATTTTTGGTATTCAAATGCGAGCGAGTCAGGACTATTTTACTCGAATTTGAACCTTAAATCTTGATACTGACAATTTATGTGGTGGCCTAAACAAAATCGCACAGCTGATGGTACGGGGCTTAGTCGATTCGATAACTAATTTAGTGTTGGCCCTGACTAGCGCGGATCGCACCCATTCAAAACTGATGTTGTACAGACATCGCACGCTGCAGCGCGGTTGTTCTCAACTTGTCACTAGGCCCACACCCTTATACGTGGCCAGCTTTTCAAATTTTATTTAGGCGGTCACATACGTTGACATTGTTAAAATTTTTACTTTCAATTTCTTGGAAAATTGCGATGAAATGTCCGCATTTGAATGGCAATAAGATGTCATGGTTTAGGTCATGGTCAACAATCTGCTTTTTGGTTGGGCAAAATGTGATGCCGCGAAAGTCAGGATGTACCCTCTTAAGAAACTTAACAAGCATTCTGTATTCGGGTTAACGGTGTCATAACATAAGTTCCTACAATCAGTAAGACGTAGTGACCTCTCAAACCCCCTGAGTCCGAGTTCCATTCACAAAATTGCAACGCAGTAAAAGGATCGGACTGCCCTCTTCTGGGAACAGTGTAACTTCATGTTTTTTTTAAGGGATTGCCGAGTGTTTCTTATAAATTGGGGAAAATTGTAAACATCTGTCTCTGAAGCTTTTGACCTTTTGAAGATTTTCCTTGATCGTCGCCCATACGAATCTGGGATAAGAGGAAGTAGAATTATTGTGGAATTGGGCAAAATGCAAATATAATTATGTTGATTTTAAATGGCTCGCCGCCAGAGACCCAACGAAATGTACGCAATACGAGTACATTTCGAAATCAGAAAACATTATTTCGAATCATCGTGGATTTGTCTCTGTCGGAGCAATCTTGTGAAAGCTCCTGCATATTTAATTGACTTTATTTGTGGGCAGCGGAACGCTCGTCACTTTGCTTGCGAGGTATTTCATTCTGAACTTAAACCGGCTTCAAGGCGTGTTCAGACGGCATGCGATATGTCCTTGATATGTTATATATAAAATGCGTTTCAAAAATATGATCTATTAGTCTACTGAACAGAGTCAATTTTGAGTAGTTACTACCTAGCTTGCGCCCGCGGTTTCGCTCGCGGGTTTTATCAAGGTGGTACCTTGATAAAACGTAGCCTATATGCTATTCTTGGTAAAAAACTCGTATCTATTTCAAGTTCCATCGAAAACGGTTGAGCCGTTACGGTGTGATTGAACAACAAACATCCAAACATCCTCGCAAACTTTCGCATTTATAATTAGTAGGATTGTGATTTGTGACACTTCCGAATGGCCTTGTAAACTGGAAGATAGTGAATTAGCGACACACAAAAGTTTTCGTCACAACAGCAGATCTAGAACCGGGCCGTCGTGTGTCGTGCGCGATAAATGAAGTCGTGCAAGACAGTATGAAAGATGAGCATATTTTTCGTACGTTTGCTTCCCCACAAGTGTTGTGTGTCACGTGATGTGTGAAAACGCTTTAAAATGTGATAGTTTGCAACTTTCAGGCAGTACACCTTAAAAACTACGGCCAACCTGGCCACTGATGCTGGGAAATCCAGAAAGAGCCAGTGCCACGATGAACGAACAAAATCAGTTGATACGACAACAGTACATTTGTAGTCGTAATATCGTGTACCATTATTACTCCAGCTTGCTTCATCCTCAACGATATCACATTGCAGGAGATGTAATCATTGTGTCCGAGAATACCGTTGCCCGTCGGATCCTCAGCGTTGACTGACGACAATCAGTGCAGAACAGAAACAAAACGTTCTACATTTACAGTCACGGTGAATGCTCAGTCAGCGGACAAATTTAGAGGAAACAGACAGCGGAAGCCTTTCCTCTCCCCAAGAAGGACTAGATGTGACAGTGAAAGCTGTGGCCCCTTAGTTCAACCGATTGCAAGCGAACGAGGAACCGCGCTTGTTGTCTTACTTAATGTAAATAAAACTTAAATATTTATTTAGTAGTAATTGAACCCCATTTCGTACTCAGCTTTTAGATAAATTAAAAAATAGAACACAATATAGCAATATCGTTTTTTTTTAATGCAAACATAACCAATAGCATTATCAATGTTGCTGTCCTTATGGATCGAAATTACAAAGACCAAGTATTAGAGCTGTCAAGTTTAGTTCAGGATAGGTAATATGCAACCGGATCGACCCCATTATAATGTTAACCTGAAATACTCAAACAAGTATTAGCACCTATAGTAGTCAAATAGACAGCGAAATCTTGACATGAATTTCTTTGTATAATCCCTAAAAATTTATAAAATCAATTTCAGGATGATAAAAGCGTAAAATCTACGCTACTTATCCAAGAGGACATCGCACAGTTCTTCCGCTAAATAAGCGCAGTTTCTAAAACCCTAGCGCGAACAGAATTCCGTCGACAATTCCGTCCATTCCTTTTGAGTTTTCATTTTCGGTGAAATTGGTTACAGGAGCTAGAGCCGGTGCCGTGTATATCGCATGTGTGCCGCCAATTAACGGGACTTTTGATTATGTTTATTTATTTGTTTTGTGTCTTTTGCTTTGCTTGTGTCGGTTTTCGGTAGTTACCGCGTTTGTTTATGATACTGCGGTTGCTAGATTTATTGGAAAGTATGCACTTATATTTGTATTTTACGGTGCCGTACTTCATAAGAGAAAAAACGGAACCCATTTATGATCACATTGTTGTATGACTGTTTAGAAAAAGAAAGAATAAAGCTATAAGAAATAGCAAAACATAAAAATCTGCTTCTAATAAACCACCTAAGTGTTTACAAAATAGTATGTAATCAAATGCAGTTCGACATCACTTAGCCATCATAAAGACCTTATAGTGTGTGGAACATTGTATTCAAAATTGAGTGCAAAATTCCTTCGTAAAAATAAAGCCAATCAAAATTCTATAGAAAAGCTGTATTGTTTCTAAAATTTACTTTAGCAAAGAAAATTCTCGCACAAAGTACAGACATTGATGCGGTGTTCGGATGCTTTGAGAAAAAATACGTAAAACACAAAGGCCTTCCGCTTTTCACTCCATCTGCCATTCATTTCAACCTGCCTTAATTTACCGAGAAGAAACTTAGATTGTGGTGAATTCGCGCCTCAATCAGACGCATTTGCGATGAATCTGTACGCAGTTGCGATGAATCTGGCAGCAGTTGCGATGAATCTGGCAACATTTGCGATGGTTCTGGCAGCAGATGCGATCAATATTACCGCAGTTCAAATCGCAATAGATTCTTCTCCCGTTGAATTATTTTAACTATTTGTTCATCGTTGCCCTTTCTTGGTCAACGACGGTATCAGCGTATTTCCAGGCAGTTTCTACAACCGAGTTGTTTAATTGTAGTTCGCGATTCTGGGACAGTTTTGTGAATAAGGGGGTTGGCAACACAAAAAACCATTGCTGCGGACTGCTGTTAATGAGTGGCATCACGCGATCTGCGAAGCTCCTCATTGGTTACCAATCACGTAATGGGAATCAACATCCGTTGCTGAAATCGAAAGGAACATCGCAGTTTTTGTGAATGTCTTTTGTTTTTTTTAACAGCTAGGAATTCCTATGGTGGATAACTATGCGTTTTAGTGAATTGGTTCGGAGTCAAAGGAAAATACTTGATTCGAAAGATGGTTAATAAGAGAGATAATAAGAGTTCACAAAAGGTAAAAAGGTTCCTAAGGCACTCACTGATTAACTCTAATAAAATGGTTTGATAGTCAATGGTGAATAATGGTAATATCTGTTAAAATGGTAGCTAAGCACGCGGTTGTCTCAATTGGTAAGAGTTTGCGTACTGACGAAAATGTCAGTTTGGGTGAAACGAGTGCGCTGCAATTGCATAGCGCTGCAAAAACGCACAATCGCTGTGTTCGGTTTACTCCGAACAGTTTTAAAAGTTTTCGTCCAACCGATTAGCTTCATTTTAGGTATATATTTTATTAATTTTTAACTACAGAGTAAGCTAGGTTTACCCAAAGCGAGGACGGGCAAACGGCCTATTTGTTTGTTTTACATGTTAAAAATCAATTAAAATCAGTTAGGGATTGGTTTTACGGGAACAGTCGTGTTATTTATTCAAACTTTTGTGAGCACATTAAAAAATTACCTTCGAGTATATAGGTATTATTTTTGACTTAACCTAACCAAGGGCAAAAAAGCAAAAAATATCATGCTAACTAAACCATGGATAGGTATATATTGTAATCTTAATGTTATGCTTCTATGGTGTCGCTACCGTCAAATTACATTGTAAGAGCCTATGCACGGTAGATTTCCCAACGCGCTGTCGACATAATGTCCACGCGATTTGAATCACAAGGATCATTATTTTCAATTCAGTCTCACCGACCACGATTTTTGCAACACAGTCGAAACGTCGGGAATAAAATATAAATAAGGTACGCGATAAACACCCGTTTGATTTCAATAAACTACACTCGAGAGCATAGAAATCGCACATAGCGGAATTTTCCTACATTTTAATTTCGACCCTTATTTTTTTTTAAATTAATGTGATGTTGCAAATATAACTTAAATTAAATTGAAGTACACACTGTTAGCTTCCTAAAAACACAAAATGTCTAGCCTTGACCTTCGAAATCATAACAGTGGCAACTAAACAATAGAATGGCCTAAATTAGCTCGTTTCAGGTAGCTCGGTTTGTGGGACTTTAAGCAGGTATAAAACGATAAGGGATGATTGAAATTACATCATTTGCATACCAACTCCCAGGCAGAAAGGTCCTTTAACGAATACGTTATCTCTCTAAACAAGAAAATGGATACCACACCAGAAGCAGCGTCTCAAGTGGTTGCACTTATCGAAGCTGGACAGAACCAAAGTCAAGTGGCTCGTCAATTAAATTTGAGCAGATATGCTGTTCGACGTGTATACCAGCGATATCAGCAAACTGGTGGCTATACCAGGCGACCAGGAACAGGCCGAAAACGTGCGACAACACAGCGCGATGACCGTTTCCTTGTGAATACATCACTACGAAATCGCCGGTTGAATGCAGTTCAACTCGGACAGCAGCTCCAGGAAGTTAGAGAAGTGGAAGTCAGTCGGTGGACCGTTAGAAGAAGACTAGCCGAAGGAGGTCTGACAGCGCACAGACCAGCAACTGGCCCAAAATTGACCCCAGCGCACAGACAAGCACGCCTTCAGTTTGCTCGAAATCACGTTAATTGGACTATGGATCAATGGCAGGCAGTCCTCTTCTCCGACGAGTGCAGGATGTGCCTTCATGGTAACGACGGACGAGGTAGAGTCTACCGAAGATCTGGTGAGCGTTTTGCTCAATGTTGCATCTCCGAACGGGTCGCATACGGCGGTGGTTCGTGTATGTTCTGGGGAGGCATTTCTCTGGAAGCGAAAACCGAACTTGTCTTCATCACAGGGCCCGATACCGACCGTCGATCGGGTGGATTGACTTCCCAACGTTACGTTGAGGAGATCCTGGAAGAACATGTTGTGCCCTTTTCTGGATTTATCGGCGAAAACTTCGTTTTTATGCAGGATAACGCTAGACCACACACCGCTGCTATAGTACGCCAGTACTTGGAGGAGGTTGAACTACTCGTTATGGCGTGGCCTGCTCGAAGCCCAGATCTCAATCCCATTGAGCACTTATGGGACGAACTAAAGAAACGAGTAAGAGCTAGAAACGCAGCGCCTACGAGTCTCAGAGAGCTCCAAACCGCGATCAAGGAAGAATGGGACAGCATACCGCAGGATTTCGTAAAAAAATTGATTTCTTCAATGAAACAGCGAATGGAAGCTGTTATTCAGGCTAGGGGAGGCAATACCTCGTATTAATAAATCGATACATTCACAAATTTATTGTTTTTTTAACCTTTTATACCTGCTCAAAGTCCCACAAACAGCGCTACTTGAAACGAGCTAATTTAGGCCATTCTATTGTTTAGTTGCCACTGTTATGATTTCGAAGGTCAAGGCTAGACATTTTGTGTTTTTAGGAAGCTAACAGTGTGTACTTCAATTTAATTTAAGTTATTTTTGCAACATCACATTAATTTAAAAAAAAATAAGCGTCGAAATTAAAATGTTGGAAAATTCCGCTATGTGCGATTTCTATGCTCTCGAGTGTATGTAAACTGTCGCGAAAGTCTGATAAATACTTCTGAAAACTTAAATAACTCAAATCAGTATCAATATCGTATCATAAATCAGGTTGAATATGTGCTTGTTTTTCGTAACAAAACCTAGAAGATACAGCTTTCTTATGAAAGTAACGCTATCACAGGAATTCCCGACTTCACTTGTCTGCTTTCTACCCACAGCCTCACTCAAACAAATTCCTGTCTGAATATTTACCCTTTGAAAACTCGTGAACCATCCAACACGGACTTAACAAAGAAGCAAATATTTCACAGAGATGAATTAGAAAAACAGATGAAGTACCAGGTACACCAAAACCCAATTAAGACTACTTGATTGATTTACGTTTTGGAGTTTCTAATAGTGTTGTAAAGACTTTTTAGGCCGAATTTCGGCTTCTGTTTAAGGTTTTTTAGCTATAAAATTACACTAGCTGTATTGACACGCTTCCAGGCTTCGGAGCCTCATCTTGTCTTGTCGGCTACTCAAGTCAACAGCTATATTGCCTTATTTTTTCTCTTTTGTGAAATTTTGTTTGCCGCAATAAATAGGCTTCACCTAGTTTCTGAGATGATCCAGAACACCTTTTTTATTTTCAAAATGTGTAAATAAATAAATTAAATAATATTTATATAAACGCCGTCACTTGGCCCTGTATTCATCATTGAGCGAAGTGGCAAGGTGTAACTACAATAGAAGAGCATATTGTTTAGCTGAAGAAAAAGCCGAAGCCGAAAAGCCATTCGGACACTATGAGTACGAAGGTTAATGGCGCTCTTTGCGTCAATTTGTTAAATGTTACTGCGAATTCCGTAGCACTTAAGTGATTTCGAAAAATTACTTTCTAACTAACTTCTTGAATTAGTAGGGCAATAAAGGCCCCTGAAACTATTTACTTTTGGCACGACTCCCTATTAGCGTCCATGGAGACTTAAAAAAACATAATTGATTTCTCATTTTCGGAACTTTCTACACGAAATGCCTGGCGATGTTCCAAACATGTCTAGAGAATTAAATCGTAACTCATATTTGACAAGTTTAAGTACAATTTATGTTGCTACAAGTAGCATCTAAACTTTATTTGAGCAACAAAGTTTTGCTTTGTAAAAGAAAAAGTTTTAAAAGTCATACGAGACTTATCTTGCGCCGCGTACCGCGAAAGGTACGCGGAAATCTTACAAATAATGCGCTTGTATGTGGCGACCTCGGTGGCGTAGCGGGTGAGTGCCCATCTGACTCGCAAGGGTTCGATTTCCGCTGCGAGATTGATCTCTTTGATTTGGTCCCCCCATCCCCATTCCATCATCGGACAACCAGACGGAGACGCGACATCCATATACCATACCACCCTGCCGCACCAAGCGCTTTGCTTGTACCTTTATAATGCGGACGGCCAAAGAGTGGAACTCGCTGCCGGCGTCTTCAAGAGTAGAGTGAATAGGTTTCTTCTAGGCAAACGTGCTACACCGTAGACCACATCGTCACAAACGTTAGGCTATTTTGTATATTTTTTTTTTTGCATTCTCTTTAAATATTTATTCCGGTGCTGGGTGTTGTGGTTCGTGTAGTTTCTGACACCCAGTAAACAGGGATCCTAGTGTGGGGTCAGAACTATGTATGTATGTGACTTCTGGGTATTATTTATTTATAACCAACCAAGTAACCATTGCGTTAGGACATAAATAAACGTTTTATTTGTACTAGTTATCAGCGTAAAACGACGTAATATGCGCCGCGCAAGATACGGTACTTCTTGTTCGGCACTGGGTAGTTCGGCTTCTTTTATATAAAAAAAGCCGTCTTGGCCTAGTGGGAGGTTTCTCGACTTTCAATCTGAAGGTCGTGGATTGAGACCCGGTCGTGCACCAATAAGTTATTCTATGAGAAAAAATTAAGTGCGCATTAACACGTGCTTAGAATGGTGAAAGAGAACACCGTGAGGAAACTAGTAAGTATTCTTAAAGCGGCGATGGGCTTGCAGCCTGTCACGTATGGAATACTCACTAGGTACTGCAAAATGTGGGCATTTATCAAATGTTCTGACCTGCCACCTTTAGACATCTTCAAGGATCTGATCGCCTGAAGATCTGAGAGGATGTCTTAGGGATAAAAAGTCGTGAGCCTATTTTTATCGATTATAATTTCATCATCATCTTCATCAGCCTGTAGAAGTCCACTGCTGGACTAAGGCCTCCCCCAAACAATTCCACGACGAATTATTTATCATTTTGTTTAAAAAGACTTACTCCGAAATTATTTGCTGTAAAACCAGACAAAAGACTTTAGATCTAGTCGTCCGTAGTTAATTAAAAGCGGCAAAAAGTGTAAATTGACAGCTCTCTAGTAAAAAAGTTTTGAATAATCAGAATATCCGGTTTAAAGACTTTTTTAGTCATTAAACTTGGTTTCATTTAATTTTAAAAGTTCTTTGACGTCTCAGTTCTACAGGTGACTTGCACCTAAAGTTAAACCTTGATTTAGTAAAGTTCAACATTCATTTCCTATATAGGATTTGACTTTATATTAATCGAGATTTAGGTCAATGGTGCACGTAGAGTACAGTACAAATTTGACACAGCGTAAATCATGAATAGCTTACTCATTACACCGCATTAATAATATGCTCATGATTTAATGATCAATCTGGCTATCAGTTCCTCACGTATTGACTATTTATATCTTTCCTGTAAATAAGAACTAAGTTGAGAGGATGTTTTATGATGGATTAATCTTATTGCATGGCGCATTTATTTTCAGTTAAAGAGTGTTAAGGAATAGACAGGTTAAAAAAACAATTTCCTCACAGTTCTAGATCTTTTTAGGGTTCCGTACCTCATTTGGAGAAACGGAACACTTATAGGATCACTTTGTAGTCTGTCTGTCTGTCTGTGCGCGAACCCACGACGAATGGTAAGGAAGCCTCAGGGCGCGAGTTCTCGCACTTCACCGTCTTTATTTATTTCAGCAAATAATTATAAGTCGTGTCGTGGCTTCCGACAAATAGGGTAATAATGCATGTCCTAAGCCACGACACAACTCTTTTTGCACGCGCGACACGCGATAGACGACAGTTCGCGTAGCGATTGTCGTGATGTATCGTAGTCTCGCCTTTTTTACCGGGACGTTTTTTTGTCGGAAAAACGCTCTTACTCCTATAGAGCGAAGCGCATAAAGTAGCAAATAGGTAGAATTGTTTTGTTACTTTGTGAATGGGTTCTGGCACATAACCGTGGGCTGAATGAGCAAGCGAATACTTTTATTGGCTGCGGTAATTAATGTCTGGCATCTGGTTTTCTTTTGCCATCGTCCGTTCACCTCCAATGGGAATTATACAAACATTACTAATAGTTTAATTCTGTTTATTGCAGGTAATGCTTCAAGGGCGGCATCCGGCCTGTGATAAGTATTTATTTAAAACAAACGCAATTTGGTTTATATCTACAAAAATCTCTGATTCACCCACAAAGTAAGTTTGTTTTACAAAATGTGTTAATGGAAATACAACAATATTAATTAGTCTCTGATCTTTCGTCTTGTGTATAGAGCGAGGCAACGTGTGTATGTTTGTGGGTTTGTCATTATATGAACATTGTTATGAATTTATATTGCGTTCGCCTACCACTGATGTATGTACTCAATCAAAACCATCTCGAATTCAAATTCAAACACAAATCCAATAACTAAATCACATTGTTGCAAAGCAAACTCGTAGAACAAAGCTTTTACTCAATTTAGAAATAACTTACGCCCTTAAGCCACAGAATAAGTGAAATAAGCTATGAACGTACAAAAGTATCACTGTGTGAATCTGTGGTACGGGCTATTTTGAAACTTAAGCTCGGGTTTTGATAGCTCATATTCCATTTATCTCACTAAGGTGACCAAAGATAGAACCGTATTGAATCTAAAGTAAGCTTGGCCATTTTTTAAGTTCATTCAGGCTGTGTGTTGATTGTCAACTGAAAGAATATAGTTTTTTTAAGCTTTAGTTGGGACCTACCGTTTCGTCTTATTGCCATTCAAATTCAAACGCGTCGTTTTACACGAATTTGAACCATAAATCTATGAGACTGTAAACTTACAAAACCGCCTAAACAAAATCGCAAAGTTGGTGGAACGGGGCAGGATGACTTCACCCTCTAACTATTGCTAGTCGATGTATGTGTGAATTAGAGAAAACACTAGCTAGACCTCTACATTAGCTCTCTTCCTGAACTTGCTGTATTTAGTCTGTATTACCCTCAGAGTGCGCGTACAAATCCACATGTTTGCCATAATTGTAATTTATTGATGATAAAGATTTTGTAGGTCAATGTAACATAATTAATTAATACTTCAAAGAAGCACAATACCAATAAAATATACAAAATTAAATCAAATAATGATTTCAAATGTCATAAAAATTATGATACTAATATAAAACTTAGATGTATTGGTTGTATGTAGGTACTCGTCATAGCTGTAGAAAGTTTGCGCAATAAGCAGCGCTTCAATCTTTTTGAAAATGGGAACGTGTGCTGAAGTAAACATCATTGACATCTACTATAATCACTTGTCGCGTCGGTTAATCAATGAAGGTACAGTGGCACAAGCCAGCTTTGCGATAATTTGCGACTATTGAATAGTCTCGGCGGTACAGCTCCGGGCCATAATACTCGTAATAAAATGCAATTATGTCTGAATGTTGCCAATTTGATATCGGCTCATTGTGAGACCCCAGGGGCAATCCCCAGACAATGGAGGCCAGTTGGGGCACTCTATAAGATGCCTAGGGCGGTTTCACCACGTGTTTAATTCTACGAGCCCCCTACTTCCCAATGCAATCGTTTCTTTGTATGAAATTGGATCAAGTGGTTACCATCATCGTTTCAGCCGTTGGGTGGCCACTGCTGAATATAAGCCTCCCCCATAGATTACCAGAAACAATCATTTGGGGGATTTTCCCATACTCACCACGCTGGGCATGCGGGTTGGCGAGCGCAGATAAAGCTTTTGTTAATAGGGAACGCTGCTGCCCATCCCCTAGCTTTTTCCCTAAGTCGCCTCTTACAACATTCACGGATAGAAATGGAGGGACCTCTTCTTCAGCCGGGGCCATTAGGCGTGGTTACCATAAGTAGCTATAAATAACGTTCTCCATCAAATATGTAATTGTATTGTAACCATAACGAAGGTCTCCAAGAAACAGATTAACCTAGTTGTCTTAATTTGTAAACTGTTTGCTCGATTAACGTTATTTTCATTATTTATTATATTGACTTCTGCTCCCATTACGCTTGGTGTAAATAGGAATAGATTATTTTGGAATATTTTTTTAAGATGCCGTGCTCTGGTTTCCTATGATATAATTCATATGGTGTTTGATTTGTATCTATGCTTCTGGTTTAAAAAAAAATTAAATTGAAAGGTGCATCATCCTACTTACATAAAAAATTACAAAGAGCTCAATCACGCCGTAACGGCTCAACCAATTTCGATGATACTTGAAATAGACTTCTCAAATGCTCCTTTTTCTCTCGGCACCACACAAGCGAAGCCGCGGGGACTAGAAAGTTATATTTTGTACACACATCAAAATAAATGACCCAGTACAGTGTAACTTAAAAAGTTACATGGCTATTTCTTTGCGAGCTGTGTCCCAAATTATATCTGATCACGAATTGCCACAACCAAAGAATTATATCTATTTCGGCTATTTATTAGTTTTTCTTTGCACCCTGTTGTCTATTACTTTAATCGTATAGATCATTATTTACACATTCATGAGTCACACAGCTTGGGCCCCCTTTCGTTCTCGTGGTATTTAGATATAAAGTAGACTATAAATTATGTAAAAAAAAAACGAATTTCCTCGAAATCGGTTGAACCGTTAAGGCGCAATTAAACCGCAACTAACAATCATCGAAACATCCTCATAAATTTTCGCATGGTAGGATAGTACAGTCGCCTGCACTGATGTAAACATTCCATAATCTTCAGAATTATGCCACAGCACAAGACATTTTCCAAGCAAAAACTCAAATTATACGTAACTAATCATCTTCTCGTGTCATTTTCTCCTTTTCTGCGAACCTACCGTCTCCGTCTGCGTCGTGGCACCATTTTGAAAACGGTGAAATTATACATCTCAGTAGGCGACTGTACACTAGGACACAGGCCTCCACTTATAGTAACCGAGTAGCACAATACTCTGCCGATTTCTTATCCCTACTTAGTATAAACCACCCTTATTCTCCCCTAATTACATTGACAGCTAAGAATATCCCCTTTTTTGTGTGCATTAGTATGAGCGGTCCGCTGTCCGTCTCACGGTCCGTCAACTCACTACGAGGCATTGCTTTTAGCTGATTGTGTAGGGTCATAACTACGCTTTCTTAGGAAGTATTTCGGAAGCAACGAAGAGCTTTCCCGAAGGTTTGATTTGAAGGATCTGTCAAAGAGAATGTACGTTATGTTGATTTTAGGTCGCATCGGAACGAGTAATGTAGTTGCGTACTTTTCTGGCATTGATTCCATGGGTCCTGCGAAGAATAATACATACTAAAGTAGGATAAGTTAAACTGGTATCAAGACGTGTGGTTTTTCCTCGTACACTCCTGCTATTCCTGACTAAGAAAAGAGGTGGTATTAAACCCACATTTTTTGCGACACGTTAAGTTGAGAACATTTTAATGGCCGTGGTGGCCCCGGCTGAAGAATATGCCCCTCCATAGGTATATCGACCCGTGGATGTCGTAAGACGCGACTGAGGGAAAAAAGCTAGGACTAGCAGCAGCGTCTCCTGTTTAAACAACGATAGCTCTAACTGCGCTCGCCTAACACATTTTAAAAAGTCTCTCTAGAAATGTGTGAGGGGCTTTGCTCAACAGTAGACATCCCACGGTTGAAATGATGATGATGATGATGAAGATGGTAGATACTCCTAGGCAGATGGCTGATAGGCATTGCTTCAGAAATATTCAACTTTCTACCGATAGATGTAGTAATATCCTACTAATACTATAAATGCGAAAGTTTTGTTTGTATGTTTGGATATTTATGGTTCAATCATGCCGTAACGGCATCGATTTGAATGAAAACTGGGCATAGATAGAGATCTTTATATAATAGCATATCAGGCTTCAGCTTCAGCCGTAGGTACAAGCTAGTAGTTTACATCTAGAAGAAGCAGCTTTTAGTGATAACGAAAAATACGTACCCTAGGGGGTTGTAAGGGTTCTTGAAATGCAACATTTATTGTATTTTATTCGCATTATTTTTCTGTCGCATCTGTTATCCCCCAAATAAAATGGGTGCGTACGAAAAGCAATTAATGTATTTTTCTATAGAGCAAGGGTCAAAATTGCCTCCGGGCAGAAACACCCCATAATTTAGGGGACTGCACATATGCTACTTAATGATCAACACTCTTTGATTCGCACCATTAGTTATTTTGACCGTGAATTATTGAAGTGGCACGGCACGAATGTTTACATTATTGATACAGTTTTAATATGCATACAAAATTTTATGAACGTCAATGGATTTTTTAATGGAACAATGGCTTTAAACTAAAGAAGATTGTATAGTAAATGTTCAACTTTTATCCCCAAGCATGGTAGGCAACCTCTCAGATCTCCATGCGATCAGATCCTTGAAGATGTCAAAGGGGGTAGTCAGAGGTAAGCCCAAAATATTGGCACATGCCCACTTGCAGTAGTGAGTATTCCATACAGGTTCCAAGCCCATCGCAGGCTTAGGAATATTTACTGTTTTCCCTCACGATGTTTCCCTTTACCGTTTAAAGCACGTACTAGAAAGAAAGAAAGAAAGATAATTTATTTGTCCCCAAGAACAACAGTTGAAAAGACAAAAGTTTAAAAAATTCGAAAAATAAGAATAAAGCAAGTATACAAAGTAAAAATAGAAAAAGATATATAAAAAAAACATGCTTTATGATAAAATTAAAATAGTAATAATATAAGAGGTGACTGTTGCATGGGGCCCAAAAGGTCCCTATCTCAGCATAAGCTGCACCATACCGGTGAATGTTACGGTGCCGCGCTGGTTTTCAGATAGATAGATAGATAGATAGATAACTCTTTATTGTAAGCCACATAAAAATTTAACACATCACAATTAATTGAGCTTGCGATATCGTTGAGATAATAATATATCGCACATATATCGCCTTATATATCAAACTTAAAATTGACTTTATTCAGCAGAGGCAAGGCTCTTTTTGAACCGAATTTAATATGACATATCAAGGACATACGCATGCCGTTTGAACAGCTAGGTCTAACAAATTTCTGAGGTGGATTTATGCATTGCCTAGTTAAACCAGTACGTTGCCTTGTCCACGTATTATTCTCGGGTTTAATTCAATAATCTGTAACTAAATCCAACACGAGCCCAAACGAGTACCCCGTTTAATTTAATCCGTGTCCAAATATGAAATTCCTAAGTTTTAATGGGATTTTACGCGGTGATTCATACAAACCGACAAACAAATCCCATTTCGGAAATGCATTTGAACGAGCGGGGGTCTTTTATACCCCTCCGTGTCCTGTCCTAATCAAATAGTTGCCTAATGCTATCCAGTTATTTATGTGAAAATCGGAGGGTAGGTAATAAGATGTGGGGCAATTTGCACCCCATCGTCATCAGGGGTTGAGACCGTAGATAAAGCTAATAAGAATTTTATAAGACGTAGCGCTAGGAACGTTCGCAGCGGGCGTGGATTTCATTTAATTCTACGGGAGAAAATATCGGAAAATCTACGTAAAAAATGTTCGTTACAGACTGGCCCAAACCGCATACACAAAATGAACGCATACCGCTTTAGGCATCTAGGACCAATTAAAAACTCGAAATTTGTCGGGTCTCCTTTCGTGATGGACTACGATATAAAAATAAAGTAAATATGCGCATGCCTTTTATCCCAAACATGGTAGGCAAAATCTCTTAGATATCATGAAGATGTCTAAGGGGGTAGTCAGAGGCACGTCGAAACATTTAGGCACAGCCATGCCTGCAATTTGCAGTAGGTTGTGTGTATTTCGTACGTGACAGGTTGTAAGCCCATCGCCGCTTATAAGAATGCTTACTGGTTTTCTCACGATGTTTTTCTTTGCCGGAAAAACAGCGTGCTGAAAAACGCATTGATGCACGACCGGGTCGCACCCACGAACTTCGGATCGAAAGTCGGGGTATCTCGCACTAGGCCAACATGGCTTCGGAGATACGCTATGAAATGAATTTCCGAAATACAACAATCGCAACAAAAAAGGTTGTATGACATTTTTATTTTTATTTTAAGTGTCTTTAAATTATTTTCCTTTTAGTACCTAATTAGTACGAAGTGAGTACGTCGCTTTTATTTTTCTATGATCCTAATTAGTTGATGTTATTTAAATCTTAAAGGAAGAGTTAATTGGGTTTGAGGAATCCAGATAGACAAGCAAACAGTCCATAATAATGTTCACATTCCTTTTACCCCTCATGGCGCCGATGAGTAATAGATGCCCTAGAATATAACCTGAGTTTAACCGGTTGCTTTCTCTCGTTTCACATAAACAAGTTACTTGTACCTTGAAGAACATTGTGGCGCGGTAGACGATTAGTTGGTTCAGTTGGGGTTTGATTCCGGCTGCAGGAAATATATGCATGATCTGCAAAGATTTGTTCCGAATCTGAGTTTTGTGATACAAAAGTGGTTAAGGTACAATAAAGAATCCTATTGAGGGTCGCTTTACGAAAATACATTGGATATAAATGAATTTTGCTTAAAATACTGAGCTGTAAACTATGGACGATTATAGGTTAGACTTAAGCTACGTTCAAGTCGCCGCAAAGTGACGCAAAGTGACCTCAAATATGCAAAAGCAACATTGATTTTTGAATAACAAATACCGAGCGTTTACCGCGCGATTTTCGTCTCTCAGTTGAGTCGGTGTGAACGAAGCTTTATATATATAGTTTAGTGAGACCATATACTTACTACAGGAGCGGGGAAGCCTTTGTTCCACAAGACTTTACCGCAAACCTCTAAAATATCCTAAGAAAATTTATCACGGAAATGTCACTTGCACATAATCCTCGTTCCGTTAAACTGTGGTTTTGTAAAAAACGTTTACCGAAATATTACTACCGTAGATGAGACAAATCTGACTATTGATCTTTGACGCCGTTCCCAATGTCCGATTGGTCAATTGAAAATTGAATTTATACAGTGGAAATAAGGATCATTTTGAAAAAAATTAGATGACATATCACACGCCGTATGAACACGGCTTTATGGTGACAACGACGTGATCTGATGATTGAGTAACAAGCTGATCTATGGAACTCCTTAGCGAATAACAGTAAATTATTTAAGTGGTTTTAGGTTGCAATCTAGATGTTGAACTTTTCGTAAATTTAATAACTAGTGATTGAGATGATGTAAATATTAGTAAGAATAACAGCATTATTTTTGCTTATATCTTTTTTTTGTCAGAATAAGCCCCTTTCTGGACAGTATACTAATTACAGAACACTTTGTACTACGGACTGACGGACAACCTTCAAACAAAGACAATAAAGCCGCATGCTTGCAAAAGTACGGCCTTTATAGCCTCTATATGGCTGTTCCGCTTCTTATAAAACTTGAGCTCTATGAACGCTAAAGCAAGCATGCGATTGTGAATCCTTGCAAACTGTGCTGAAATCTTTGAACCTGTTTCTTGGTTAAAGGAAACCATGCGCGTAATCCCTCAAAGGCCTTTTAGATATGGGATAAATTTTGATATCTTCGAGAATTGTCTGCAAATGATAACCTTACGTGGATGCGAGCCGTGCGCGGACCGGCTGCGGTTCTGTATAATTCCATGAATCATGGGTGGGCTTAAAGAATAAGGTAGGTATGTGAAATCTTAAAAGGCGCATAGGTATGGCCATAAGTGCATTTTCGCAAATGCACAAAATAGAAAGAGATATCTCTTCATACTAGAGTTCATAATAGAGCTGGCAATTCTACGCGGAACTCAGTCATGAGAAGTACGGCGCGAGGAGGAGGAGATGAAATCTTTTAGTTATACCTACAATCAAAAAGAAAATACGCGGAACTTCTAGACCTGCTTAAAAATCATTCAAAAAAATATGCTTACCGCAGTCCGTGTGCACAATCCCTAAACATCCGAATCCGGATAGGGCAAGTTGCTTATAAAACCCGTGACGGAGTGTCGATAAAAGCTCGAATCGCTTCCATTTCCATACCGAAGGTTGACGTGTTAAATTCGGATAAATTCTCGACGTAAACTGTTACTAATCTAATAGAGAAGTGCGATCACGTACGCCCATAACGCCAAACGCGAGAAGTGCCTCCTAAAACCGTCTCGATCCGAGATTGCTCTATGCGTTTTGGAATAGGGGTACTTTGTGGGCACTCTGTCGGTGAGTGCATTCTTATACATGGGCGATTGAAAATGCTCCTTTCAGTGCAATCTGTATGAAATGACGTCATGGAAAATTATGACGTCATGTTTTTCTTTCTTTGGAAATGTCATAGGCCTGAATGAAGCAATAAAATGGCCCGAGTAGAAGCATCTTGCGATATGCATTTTCAGCACTGTTGTTGCTTGCTTTATTTTTTAAATAGTTTTTAAAACAATAATAGTTGAATAGTCGTGTTGGCCCAGTGGCAGGTTCCCCGTCCTTCGTAGGGTTTGAATCCGGAAGTGCACTAATAAGTTTTTCTATCCGAAAAATTTAAGTGCGCATTAACACGATTAAATAAGTAATAAAGGAGTGAATACTGACATGACGGCTGATAGAGATGAGTAGAGGATAAAAACATGTTGCGCCGGCCCTACATGAAGCGGGATAAGGCCAGGGAGATGATGATGATTACCACGTATTTAATATGGTGAAGGAAAACATCGAGAAGAAACCAGTAAGTATTCTTAACTGTAACGGCCCCGGTAACTGACCTAATACAGGTCACAAACAGCAACCTGATATAGGTACAATGACCAAGAAAGAAAGACACGACAATCAAGCAAGTTCGGAGCGAACCACTCATCATCATCATCATCATTTCAGCCGTACGACGTCCACTGCTGAACATGTCCTCCCCCACAGACAGAGCACATTCCTTAGTATGTGGGGGTATTTGCCCATACTCACCACGCTGGGCATGCGGGTTGGCGAGCGCAGTTAGAGCTATCGTTATTAAAGTGAGGGACGCTGCTGCCTATCCCCTAGCTTTTTTCTCTTAGTCGCCTCATACGACATCCGCGGATAGGTAGATATGGAGGGGCCTATTCTTCAGCCGGGGCCACCACGGCGGAGCGAACCACTATTTATAAAAATATAATTCCCATTCGTGACGCAAATCTTCAACACGATAGGTAAGGGCGTATGAGGGGTATAATAAAAATTACGTAATACGTCAACCTGACATGCAGAGGGCGCTCACATCTCAGCCTGATTAATGATGGGGACTGTGGCCTTAAAATTGGACCGTGTATTTATTACCTTATCCGTTTTATAAAAAAGGATTGTGATTTAAGGGTTTTAAAATATACAAGACTAGCTTTCGACCGCCGCTACGCTCGCGTGGTAGCCTATATGCTATTCTAGGTAAAGAACTTTAACTATTCCAAGTTTAAACGAAATCGGTTAAGCCGTTGCGGCGTGATTGGACAACAAACATCCAAACATCTTGACAAACTTTCGCATTTATAATATTAGTAAGATTAGTAGGATAGGATAGTAGGATATTCTTATTTAGTGCTAAATATTAATTCTTTTTGTTGAACCCCCTTTCGGGATGGTATACATGTTATTCTATTATATATTACCTAGTAAACAGTACGACGAGTCTACGATTAAATTTATGCGCCTGAGCAATCTCCGTGTATCCAAAAGGTTTTTTTTTATTTGTGTCTCCATTATGTAAACCACCTAACTCAGTACAGTCCTGCTGAGTGGACGAGATTAGCCTCAGAGAGACACACACACTTGCTTTTTCTATGAACGTGCACAATCGGCACTTTTGACTATGAGAGTTGACAGTCACCAAGAAATAACCAGCAATACGAAACTAAACTGTGATCTAGCAATGCAAGAACTAGCAGCGACCGAACTAATTCGAGCTACTCGCATTTTTCGAGGCATTCGCTAAGTTCTTCAACATAATTTAATCCCGTTTCACGTAAAATTAACCGCTATTATCCAGTACATTAAAGACGAGATTCGTTTGACGGTTTATGCGACCGGGCACCGGTGTCCGGGCTTCAATTAAAAGGCTCATTAAAGTGTCTCGTTGGGGTGAGGATCAAATTTAAATTGCAAGTGTCATCAGACGCCAATTACTAACAGAATGTTTTGTGATTCTTGGAAAATGACATGGAATAACGATCGTAGGGTGCGTCAGTTCTGGCGCTATCGAATCGCTAGGGAGTTTGATGCGAATTTCGAGTGCAGGATGTAATAAGGGGCTCCTTAATACTGAAGGTACAGGGAAAGCTACCTTAAACATAGCTTTTGGCTGAGACTGGACTTCACACAAATCAATGTGCAAAAATAGTAACCTACCTAATATATTAAAGTATTAGTGATGTAACGTATTCGTATTGTTGGCGACAATAGATATATATGTTCGGGTATCACGTAATTTAGTTTTGTAACCAAAAAAATATTACATATTAGGTACGTATTACAAAATAAAATTACGGTGAAATCAAGTCTCAGCCAAAAGCGTCGAGAGTTGCCCTTTGGTTTTGCCTCGGTCGGTTACTTTTTCAGAATCGTCGTGTGAATGCACTGTTTTTGGGGATAGTCCTATTACACTCTGTATAAACGGCTTGCTAGTGCCTCGATAACCTCAAACTTGGTGCTACGGGTACAGTTATTGGTTCCATAAGTAGATAGATTAATCACAGCCTGACTTTGCATAAATAAATGTCTAGTATTTTATGTCGAGCCGACCGAGAGCACTAGTATATCTCATACACATTTTACAAACGGAAAATCCATTTTGCACGTCTTGGATTCGAACCCACGGCCTGTTGATCGGAAGGCGGGGTCACTACTACCACTCCACTAGTGCTCTAAAACCATGAGCTTTGTGAATTAATTTCGCCGAAAGGATGCTTACTAAGCGGTAGTTTGGACTCCTTCCAAACTTTAATGTTTCACTTTTTCCATCCTTGACACTACTCACCAATATTTCAACGATATTGCTACTTAAATTAAAATATTGCATGGCAATATTCCAGTTTTACAAGGTGTTTCCTAAAATGTATAGCGTCCCGAAAAAGGGTTGTTCTAACAACGAAAAGAAAAAATATTAGCCTAAAATATTTTTTTTATTGTTTTTTGTCCGCAAAACAGCTGAATTTGCATTGAGTTATTTTTTCAACGAAAAATGACGAACTTCCAAAAGTTTTAGAGAACAAGCATTATTGCTAATGGGGTATAGAATATGCCCCGTTCGGGATAGCATTCATATTATGAATCACCTTGTATATTTATAAGCCACACAAACCCCAGTTCTTCTAAGAAAAACTGTTGTAAGCAATCCTCGTAATTCTTGTATAGGTTCATGTTTTCCCAATCTCCCGAGACTTCAGATACTTGTTTGCTTGCGTAAAACAAACTCTAGGGTAAAATTTACCCCAAAAATAAACAGCGAAAATTCATAACCTTATTGCAAGTGTAGCTAGAATAATAGTGGATATGTTTGTGTAAATATTAAGAGGGGAGAGGCAGCGCAGCTGACGGAAGTAAACACAATTGGCGCAATGAATATAATTTTGTAAATGTAAGTCCGATTGATGAAGCTTTAGAATTGCCCCCATTTTTTGCAAGGGCTCGCCCTTAATAATATTTTTAGGGTTCCGTACCTCAATAGGAAAAAACGGTGCCCTTATCTTATGGGATCACTTTGTTGTCCGACTATCAGCCTGTCTGAAATTGAGGAATTTCTACTATTGTAACCCTAAAATGGGATGGTGAAGTTTTGTAGTAAAAAGTGGCTGAAACTCGAAAAGGGCTCTGACGATTTAGAAATAACGTACGGATTTTTGGTGTCAAAAAATATTTTACTCTATCTGAGATTAATATTTAATATGGCAAACTTACATTTGCGGTTAATATCATACAGGTTAACTGTACGACCGCAGATTAAAAGTTTGTCACTTCCAATCTTGGGATCTCGATTTTCTGACCGTGTAATGGTACGAAAGCCTCAGGGCGTGAGTTCTCACACTTGACCATCCTTATTTATTCATGTTCTGGGCTCGATTCGATACAAATTTATCATTACGACCTCCATCAAAAGAAAAGTTCTGTGTGTAGCGGCCGCTATTATAGTAATACATATTTTTTATGCGACGGTGACTGACACTTTAATTTTTGATCGGGGTCAAAAGTCATTTGCTGACCGCTACAAAAAATAGGGTGTTCAACCGTCGAGATCGTAAGATAAGAAAATGTTTGATAAAAGATAAGCGACAAACTCACCGGATTACTTCACCATTAAAACAAAGAACCGAATGAGCATTATTCTCGTCCCCGAAATCCAAACGTCGGTGATGGAATCGTATGTAATATGTGCACAGCTTATCTACCCATCGCGTGGATTCCGAGCGTGGAAAAAGACACGCAAGGATTAGGGGTATCAAGGGTCTGTGGTTAACACTCACTGCCCTGTTTTAGCCCTTGATAAAAGATAGGGTCTTGTTTGCCATTGAATGTATATTATATGAGGAAGAGATACCTTTGTAAGATATTTGAGTGTGATTATGTCATATTGGGCTTTGGTGGCCCCGGCTGAAGAATGGACCCCTCCATATCTACCTACCCGTGGATGTCGTATGCGGCGACTAAGGGAAAGCTAGGGTATGGGCAGCAGTGTCCCCTATTTTAACAACCATAGCTGCGTTTGATCACCCGCGTGCCCAGCGTGTTGAGTATGGGCAAATTTCCCCCCACACGATAGGAAGTCGCTCCGGAAATCTGTGGGGAGGCCTATTTTCAGCAGAGGACGTCATACGGCTGAAATTATAATGATGATGATATCATATTAGCTCTCACTTTTTTAACCTGTATCGTCCCACTGCTGGGCAATAGGTCTCCCTGCAAATTCAAATCTTCGAAAGAGGATGATGGGATAGAGAAGGTCTGAGAAATCTGAAATGTTGCAGAAGATAATTTGTATGTTAAAAGGAGATAATCCTACACGTTTTTTTTTTATACAACTTAGTTGGCAAGCATGAATACGGCCCACCTGTTGGTAAGTGGTTACCGTAGCCTATGAACGCTTGCAATACCAGAGGCAACACCAACCGCGTTGCCGACCCCGACGTGTAATTGAAATTGTTCCGTTCCGTCAGGGCCTTCTCGATGCCATTTTGATGTCAGGTTACGACTACACCGACAATTTATGACAATGCCAGAGAGACAATAATTGCTCTACCATTAAAAGCAATAGATTTGGTTGCCCTTATAATAATAGATCTATGAAAACTTAAAGATAGAAAAGACATTTGATAGATCGGCTCTATGCTCTAGCTAGACTTGAATCGATATATCTGATAATGAATAACAGCGTGTGTAATGCTATGTGTACAAAGCTTATCTACCCATCACATCGTGCGTGTCAAATCCGAACTTCGAATATTTATCAATAAGTGTGCGTATCAAGTTTTAGGTAAATGTTAGGCACGGAGTCGTTTGCTAGACTTGTAAAGGACATTTCAAAGTTATCCTTTTGATTTTATTGAGTAAATGTCTAAAGAGCACTCTTGACCTGGCCTTTTTCCAAAACGTCATCGATTTGGTCCGAGCTTACGCAGAGGTCCAGTTCTAACGGTCCCATTCACACTCGCCTTAAACACCTGTTTCGTCAATATTATTTCGTTCATCCTCTCTACATGACCAAATCATCTAAGCATACCTTTCTCAATCCCAATCACTACTCTTCTTTCACTCCACAACGCTTTCTTATCTCACTGTTCCTCACTCTTTCAAAGTTACTCCACACGTAGGCAAAGCTCTCATTTTCAGTGCATTTATCCTATATTTTTTTACATAGTATATTCCTGTATCTCGCACATAAGCATGCCACGAGATCGCAAACCGTTCAATTTTCATACCTTTCAGGGAAGCGGAGAGGGACTAATAGTTGTCATAGAGCTTCAAAGCGTCTCAGGAAACCAGCATGCCAACTGCTGGCATGTGTATCATGTTGAAAGAAAATGCCGCCTATACTACAAGCCATATATTGTAGAGCTCCTATAAAACTATGTTACTTTAATAGCTTACAGTGTAGAATTGAAAAGGTCTCCGATTCGTAAATTTACTACACGAATCTATAGACCCTACGGGTACTCAAATATTTTTTATTCCTGTATCGAAATGTCAAATATCATAAATTTTACGACTTCACATAAAACTGGCAGTCATAGACTGAACAATATAATTTCGGGACTCAAATTTTATCTCGCTCATGTAAAATTCCTTCTTGTTTAGTTTGGAAATGAAATAACATACATTGAAATTTTCATGAAAATTTGAGTAGAGTTAGGTACTCACTTTTGTCCAAGGTGAAGAGCACTTATTAGCAATTAAATATTAATAATTTTTCACGTTAAATCTTGACAGTTGGTAATATATCTTGGCACTTATATTTATAGCCATGGGGTCTCTCCGACCCCAATAATGTTCGGTCCATTTAGTACTGAAGTAACATTGGCCCAATGGAAATAATTGTTCCGGTGTTTGGGCCAAGCGTGAAATTATGTTATTAAGCTTATATTGAAACGAAATTGATATAATTTCAGTTATTGATGAAGTACATTAATATTAATGCTATTGGAGGTTTTTACTTGATATTCGACTTTCTGCCTCAAGGCAAATAGTTTACAGCCTAGTATGAAATTAAAATTGTTGGGATTGTATGTTCCAAAGCCCTTTTAAAATTTCTAGTTATTTTTAACAGACTTCTTAAAAATAAAGAAGGTTATCTATTCGGTGACTATGTATTTTTATGTTTCATTCATGTATCAGTGACAAAACCCATGATTTTTGAAGGCTATCTCGTACATCGGAGTTCAATAAACTTAAAAAAATAAATAAATCTGCTTACGACTTTTACACCCAAGCGTGGTAAACATCCTCTCAAATCTCCTTAGGTGATTTAGTAGGGAGTATTCCATACGTGGCAGGTTGCAATACCATCGTCGCTTTGATAATACTTCCTGGTTGATGTTTTCCATCACCGTTTTAAGCATGTATTAATACGCACTTAAATGTTTCGAATAGAAAATCTTTCATCGAAAGTCGGGGAACCTCGGTTTTCTCCTAAACTTGAAGCTAAATTATAATATTTTCTTCATTCAACAGAAAATAGGGGATTTCTCAAAACCCTAAATCCAAGTCACATCCCCGATTCGTCCCAAAACCTTCGCTAACGCCAAAGCAAATTGCATTACAAAATCAGGCGATGTTGGAGATGTAACCCAACCAAATTTTTCTCAACACCATGAACCTTTGAAATCCTAGCCAGCTCAGTTCCGTCAAAACTCTATATATCCATGAATTACCATAATATTTGTTATGCCAATCGGTATCCTCAACCCAGGCATTACGAGACCCGTTATGTAGATTAAGTACTGAATACGACACGAATAAAGCGGGTCAAAGTTATATGGTGGGAGTATGCGGTTGTATGCTTGAATTTTCCGATAAACGGTACAGAGACTGAAGTTAGACTTTAAATAGGGATATAAGATTTAAATTGCTTTCTTAGTTAAGAACCGGTTTTAATTTTGTAACGGATTTTTTTAGAGAACCCGTTAGTATTTTTATAAGAGTAGATGGGCTTGCAACTTGAATGAATGAAATGGTAACCTGCAAAATATAGGCATTTGCCAAATGTTTGGACGTGCCTTTGAATACCCCCTGGAGATTTCTGAGGATAATTACCATTTTTGGGGATTATTTATTTATATTTTATTTTTATAATTTTAGGAAAACTTACGGCTAATATGAGTTTAATGAAAACAATGAGTACCTACCTAAAGGCTAATTACAAGTTTCCAAATATAAGTAAAAGTAACTAAAATAAAACGAAACAGTAAAAAAGAAGACGGCACCTCACGTACCACAAAGAGAAAATATAAATATATATAATAATAAATATTAAAGCTACCTACTAATTAAAAAATAAGTCACACATCAAGCGTTTCATACGCTTGATAGTAGTGTTAAAAATGTCGACTTCAATATTGTCAACACCACTAGCCACTAATGAGTTAAAACATCTGCTCTTGCTCTGTTTACGAACGCGTTTTGTCTGTAGTTGGTCTTCACCAATGGCACGTAAAAAGGTTATGCCTACGTAATGAACCAGTATTAGTGCGCAAACCAATCTGCTCCAGCAACTCTGGACACTCCACCACACCATTTGCTATTTTCATTAAGTAACATATGTCAGCGATTTCTCTACGGGATTCAAGCGGAAGAAAATGAAATTTTCATAATCTTCAATTTAGGGATAAATAGATTTTAGCCCTAAATTGAAGAAAACGTAAAAACCTACGGTTGAGAGCCTATTTTTACTGTTTAAGCTTTAAACTACCTCATCCTACTAATATTCTGAATGCGAAACTTTGTGAGGATGTTTGGATGTTTGTTGTTCAATCACGCCGTAACGGCTCTAGCGTTTTCGATGAAACTTGAAATATATAGAGTTATTTACCTAGAACAGCACATAGGCTCATCAAAGTACCAAGCGAGCGAAGCCATAAATTGGTAATTTAGTCATTTATTTAATTTAATTAGAACGGTCGATAATTCAATTTAGTTTGGTTCTCATGTCACTGTTTCTTTCTTAGTCAACCAACATTATGTTTATGTCTTATAATAGTCGGTCTCTGAGTCTGTAAATGTGGGTCTATGTCCACTAGACCGTTCTACCACCACCGTAAGGTTAAGCGTTGTCGCTCCGGTCATGACGTGCTACGGTGACGGAACAGTCTTCGTGCCAGTACTATTATGGTATGGTATCTACGTTGGTTGGAGAGATACACCTATAAAAAATGTAAGCAACGATACTAACATTTTATTAGCCCACTGCATATGCTTGTACATACAAAATAATCGTTTCCAGAGCACACAAATAAAACAGTATTTAACCAAACATCAGAAACGTGTATCTATGGCGGTGTTTGTACAGTAAATCTTACTTTATCGCAAGCTATCTCGAGGAAACAGGTTTGAGTTCCGTATAAGGAAACTGCGTAAACGTACGTATATACGCTACGCTATATTTATTTCTCTATATAAAGCTATTTATTAGTTACATACACCAAAAGGGCAATAACAATTGTTCAAAGACTTTTGGAAATGCGTAACTTTTCCTTGAAGAACACTTTGAAAAAATCTGTGTTTTGGGGTAAAATCAGTTCAACATTCAGCGGTTTTAGGTAACAATCTTGATGGTAAATTTCTTGTTAAAAATTTGTTATAAACGTGATAAAATCAGCAAAAACAGCAGATTTGGTACGGTGAGCCATTGAAATACTAGTGTGTTCTGTGACATTCGTGCTAATAGTTTGACAGCTCAATTTTTTAACCAGTGTAGTGATAGGCTTGTACCTAATTTGTTTTGAGTAGTGGCGTAGACGAACGGCGGAATTCTTATTGGAAACTTCCAAGTGACTTGTCCGTACCTTGCTTCTAGCTGTTTCCGATTCCTATTGTTTTCGAATAGCAATAACAAAGATTGAAATCGGTTTCAATTCTGTTATTCTTAAAACAACAATGTTCACTTTGTTCCGTACCAACAAGAAAATATAACGATGGAGGAAAGCTCCTGTTGCACTCTAGCATAAAGCTTTTATTCTATTGAGATGGGAAATAGCTAGATCACTCTGGCATACAAAATAAGACACTAACCTCACCTAACACGCTGGTAGGTCTACCTACGAACGTTTAAAAAACTAAATGCTTATAAGCTTAAGCAGCTAACAGATGTGATCATTATGATCACTGTCATAGACTGATAGCCACTATGCCCAGAAGAGGGTGATATCTGGCGTTAGCTGCTTAAGCTTATAAGCATTTAGTTTTTTAAACGTTCGTAGGTAGACCAGAAGAATTGTATACTTCAAAACCTAGACGAGATATGTGACAAACCCCATTTGAAAGAACTTTTACAGAATTTAAACAAAAAAAACCGACAGTGAGATCACCAAAATCACATAGAACCAAAATCGCAACTATGCTGAATGTATTGCATTCTAATAATTGAAAAAAAATACTAATCAAATAAAATTAAGAGGCGCTCAAATTTAATCTTTTTGAAGTCTGATTAATCCCTATCCACAAAATTAGTGAATCAGACTCCTCTATACTTATTGTAAATGTTTAGATTACGTGCCTTCAAGCTTTAAAACGTGACGCTCATGTTCGATGTTAAATGGACGAAATGTCTCAAAGCTCAACCCGTTTGTTAGTGGACTGAACTATCTGTATTCACCCCTTAAGCTATGCTTTCACGCTTACGTCGTCCCATATCATATAATAACATGTTCTCATATCAAAAGTCCATATCCGTGATATCGGCCGTTGTCGACCACTTTAGGGGGCACCGTAATTAGGGTTGCCAGGGACAGTTTCCCCCATTAATGGGGAAATTGTAGCGATGGCAAAAATCTTAATAGGGGTCCATGATGTCGTTTACGGCATTATATACGACTTTTGGATTACTTGGTAGTTTGGAAATTTAACTCCCAAATTATCAGGTTATTTTAGTCTTCGCGCTAAACTGTTGAGTTAGCTAATAAATAATTTATTATTTGTTTCAGGTATTGGATATTTCAAAGTATAATCATCAGCCTGAGGAAGGCCACTGCTGGACATAGACCTTCCAACTCTGCGTGTTCCGGTTCGTGGTCGCCATTTGAGAACCTTTATTCCACAACTCGGCCACTTCAACTTTTTTATTCTGAGAGTTATGTCGGTGGCCTTGGTTCTTGTACGGATTTCCTAATTTCGGATTTTTATAACTTTATGCTACTCCGAGCATAGCTCGCTCCATAGCCCGTTGCGCGACTTAGAGCTTCGTGATGCCAATAGTTAGCTATAAAGTCTCAGTGCTATATGCTATCACTGGCAATACGCACTGATTGTTGACTTTCGTCTTGAGGCTATGTGCGACAAAATGAGAGAAAAAAATTCATTACAAATTATAAAGGGAGAAAACGAGACAGCCCTATGGTAAAGGCTTTGTATTGCGATCACTTGCATCGAGTGGTAAAAGCATTCGATAAACCTATGGTTTACTCAAATACTTTTCTATTGATCGGTTGCGTGACTCGCAAATGGTTGCTTTTATCTTTATTATTTTACCGTTTTTTATATTTAGGCCCGTATTTTCACTCAAATATGCGATCTTGAGGTTAGCAACCTTTACTGCGTTTTTGAAAAGGACTAGGACTATATGAAAACATTTTTGTTTTTCGAATGACGTTTTGATTGCTAAATATTAGGAATAGATTTTCGACGTCATAGATCCTTTCAAGACGTTTCAAAATACATGGTATACGTTTTGGCAATACAGATATAAACTTAGCGCAATATAAAAAAGAGCCCAAACCTCGGTACGTATGAGAGTGAGCGAGCGTAAAAGTGTCGCGACTTGATTGATGGCCGTATGGTGTGCCGTGTCTCGTGTGTCTCCGGCTTAATGTTCCATACGGCTGGACGATGTTATTCAATGTGAAACAAATATTTTTATATGATTTTATAACATAAAAAAATACTCTGTCTGTTAAAAATACATTACCGCTCATAATAAAACGTGAGGTTGGCGAAGGACGAAAATAGGAATAGCTAGAACTGTAATGAAGTCCCTTGGTTCCTCCGTATACTTATTTTTTATTGAAACAGCAATAAGATATAGAACTATCTCGACAGGGGCTTATTCCATATTCAGAAAAAAAACAATAACAACAAACTTTTTTTTTTTCAGGTTTTGTTTTCCGATTTTTTCTTTATCCGTTGTTTTGGTCTTTTTAAGAATAAGAATAAGATTTTATTTATTTGACACACACATACAGTACAAAAATATTAAAGACACATAACAATAATCACATACATAACAAAAATGATCACATAAATAACAAATAAGTAGGCAGGTTAACAAAGTTAAATATCATGTTTCTTAGTGCGACTGTGCGGCCAAACTAGGTCCAAGTCTCAGCTTATGCCACTCCCGAACATAGTAAGGAAGCAGCGCTGGTTTTCAGACTGGACCTAACAGGGTGACATCACGCGGGCGAGACAACGTGGTACGGAAATGGGTGGTTCAAGGAAATAAAAATAAAATAAAAAGAAGTAAATTACCGATAATAAATCATAAATCATAAAATTTAACAATTAAAATTTAACATCTTTGTAACTATTTATTAACCGTACGAGAAGTTCGACATCAAGATTGCTGATGTCATTATGATTTTTACATAGTTTTTTCAATGAAAAATTACTAATTTATAAAAGTCGTAGAACAAACGTTATTTCACGTGTAAAAAAGCCCTTTTAGGGCTAGTATACATATTATGAATCACCTTGTATTTCTAAGGGTGGATTCGACCAAACTAGTATAAGCCTTATCCATAGAATAAAATGACAAATTACTCTAGAGTAAGCCTGTTTTCCAGGGAGTTATCTATGGCATAAAATAGCGTTTAGTCGAATCCACACTAAGTGATAAGATAAGTATTAGTTAAATTAATAAGTCAAAGTCACCCCTCGGTATTTCAATACTAGTCAGTTCACTAAATGAAAATTTATGTGTCTACTGCGTGCTTATTGCATTTATAAATTAAATTAATATGCATTGCTTTCGACTCATTAAATGATATTAGATTATAGAAATAGGGGTGGCGGGTCGGATTTGGCTTAATTATATTAAAATCAATTTTAATAATTATGTCCATGACTGAAAGAGAAATAGGCTCACGACTTTTCTGCCAGGCATTCTCTCAGATATCGCCTCGATATTTAGGAGATATAGGATGTCTCTGATCTAATCCTTGAAGATGTCTATAGGGGGGAAAATCAGATGCACGTCCAAAAATTTGGCATATGTCCATATTTCGCAGTTGTGATTATTCCATACGTAACAGGTTAGACAGCCCCGCAGAATAACTTTCTATGAAATAACAAAAAACACTTAACAGATCTATAAAAAAAAGCTCGTTAGGTGCTAGTCATAGTGACTTACCAAATGGATCATCATCATCTGCCTTAAGATGTCCGCAGCTGGACAGGCCTCCCCCGAAGAGTACCACGACGAACGATCTTGAGTCTTCTTTCAACGACTGCCCTTTAAAATGGCATCGAGCCATCAGGTTTAGGGCTTCCCACATTGCGTCCTTCGTTTCGTGGTCGCCTTCCAAGTGTGCCATATGGGTGTGCTCATATTGAAACTTACCGCTAATGCACAACACGAAGCAATCTATCCTGAAAACTACTTTTTAATCGTATGCTTTTCGCATTAGCCCGCAATCCATTATCCACAGTATCAATTAGGGCCGGTTATGGTTAAAACAACATATTCAACTCAACACCAATACGGCTAAGTGCATCATTTACCAACACTGCACGGTTGACGGGGCATTCGTCACTGTTCTATCGCCACACCACTGTATATCCGCGTTCAATGCAAAATGAGCTTTGCTGCAGTGGATTTTGCCTTGATATAGTTTGATAAGCAATTTTTATCATCTTTATAACTAATTACTAAACAAATTAACAAAATATAATCCTAAATATACTAACCTAATCTAAATAACTAGGTATTTAATTAACATAATAAGCAATTAGATTTCTCAAGACAGTACAGTTAGTCACTTATTGCATTCAAATGCGGACTGGTGACATGGTGCGTGTCACCATAGGAGCGATAGGAGCTTCTAAGAGGCGCCTCTTAGAGGCTCCGGCCAGCACACATACTGACCTAATACAAGATGACCAAGAAAGAATCATTGACACGAAAAGCAAGCAAGCAATGATAATGTCACTATTTGACATGCAATAGTAAGAGGTGGAAATATTTTAAGCATTGTTTATCATTTGACAGATTTTTATAAAGGCCATACATTTACGAGACTGTCTACTTACCTACGTCACCGCCTGAACAAAATCTCAAAGGTGATGTATGGGGCGTTGATTCCTCTGAAATCATCACTCGCGTACATTACCTACGGTCGGATCTAAGGAAACGTGAAGTAAGATGTTAGGCTGCGTTATCCATTTTTTTGGTAATACTAAAACTCTCCTCTGTGTACTCAAGATAACACCTAGATCCACTGGCCGTACTGTACGTGCAATAGATCTAGGTAACAAAGAGTATATACGATCAACGAAGTGAAGCTTTGCTAAGGTACTATTATTTTATTCTATGCATAGCTTCCTAATGGCGCTTATGTCAAGTGGCGTAAGGACCAATATTGTTGTGACGTGAAGTGTAAACGTCATCAATCATGTGCGAAAGTGTCCGTGGGTAAACTATATATTTTGGAGTAGGTAGATAAGTCATACAAAAGGTTTTGAGATTTTTTAGGTTAATATGGTATTGGTTTTATTTGGTCGTAAACTATTGACATTAAGCTGGACGAACGAGCGAAACGAGCGAAGATCTCTCAAACAACTTGGGCGAATTGTATGTTTGCATGTTTGTATGGTTATTTGTTAAAGCATAAATTTCGAACTGTTAATCCGATCTGCATGGCATTTAGTAAGTCATCAGATTGTGCTTTCAGATTTTCTATTGAGAATATGAGGTTCATAAGTTATGGAAAGACCAAAAAACCCAAAAAATGTCGTCTGCCGATTCGCCAAGTATTCGCTCGAACAATAGTTACCTAATAACTAAGATCTTGGCTCGCTCCGCTCGTTCGATCGATTATGCCAAAATTACAGTTCGTTATTTCGTCTTAGGTTCAAGGACAAAGATCAAACGAATTTAAATCGACAAAAAAATTGCTCATGTTGATTTCTCGTAATATCAAACACGGGTTCTTAGTGAAGTCATTTACTGTTAAATTCAAATTTCTAGATGAGCCTTCATTCTAGAAATTCCTCGGGCTCGGAACATAAATGAGCAATTAAATGTGGAAAATGTTATTTTCTTTATTAACATGAAATAGGCGACATTTGTACGTTGATTTTATGAAAAACATCAGTTAACTCAGCCCTCAACACACGCAACACGAGTTGTGTATTTTTTTCTGGGTCGTAGGCACTAAGAGTTTAAATTGACCGAGCTATTCTCGTAGAAAATACCTGAGTACCTAATATAGATACAAAATATAGCCACTGCTTATTATAGGTGCATGATTTTTAACAAATTTTGTAATTATATGTGAAAGTGTGCGTGTCAATTTACCACTAGAAATAAAGCTTCGGTCAAATGGCTCCTTTTATCTCTTTTTAGTATTACTGTAGATGAAGTTGGTAACATATGAAGAACTCCAGAACCACTAAGATCCGCTTTGACTACTTACCTCAAGCGTATTCTAGAACACTTGTCTTGCTAAGTGCACCCGTCATCGATACGCGTTCCATTTCTGGTTATTACAGTTACCGCTAACAGTTCCAAGAAATGCGGTAGGTAACATTTTCATTGGAATCACATTCGATCAAGAAATTTACTTCATATTTTAATGTGCGATGAATTTCAATGAATCTTCAATGATGCCTATGTCCAGCACGATACTTACTTCTTCAGGCTGATGGTGATGAGGTGCCAAACCTTTTATTTTTAATTTCTATTTTTTTATGTTATATACGGAGGCAAAAGGCCCCCCCTAAAGAGCTCTGGCAACCTTACTCATAGGAACACAACACTGTATGAAACAAATAAATTCCCCTCTTATCAATTTTCTTACCAAAGGAACTTAATAATAGTATAAAGCAAATTCCACAACCTGATATAGGTAGGTAGGATTAAACCGCAAAGTAGGAGTTTTTGTCGGAAAATATTTAATTTTCTGCTCGTATGCAATTTATCAGCCGGCTGCACTGAACAAAAAGGTCTTCTAAAAACAGTTCAGCTTCTGCTGCGGTTGGACCCGACATGCAGGGACAAAAAAACTGCGTTTAAAACTCTATATTGTACGTTGGCGAAATTAAATCCCTGTTTATAAAACACATAGCTGGATAAGAGCGAGATCGAACCACTCAAAGAGATGAAATGTAGGAAATGAAGAATTATATAATTTGGGTAGCAAATTCAGAGTGTCGACTGTTTTTACTGTCAAACGAGCGAATGTTGACTGTGACGCAAAATAAATTGTTCTTAAAATAAGCTTGTTGAAAAACATCCATGTTAAGCTTTCGATCATGTTCAAAGATTGGCTTGTTAAAACAGCTTTATGTTTAAAAAGCATTTACATTAAATATCATGTTATGTTTATCTTAGGATTGCCGTTACAAACGAGATACGTATCGCTAACGAGGCAAATTGACTTTAAAATCCATCTACAAGTAAATTAAGCTCGAAAGTATCGTATTGCGGAAAAATAAAATTAAACAATAGCAGAGTCAAACGCGAGAACAGCGGTAAGGCGAAAGTGGTTCTTAATTTTCAATTTCGCTGAGATCTCTTCAACGTGATATTACGTTGCCTTTATTAAATTCTCCCGGCATGCGAGTCCCTACTTATTTTTCACGACAAAATTGAAAACACCTTCGCGAAAGGTAATACGTTCGCACAATATAAGAATGGGTTTATAGGGCTTTTGATCGGCCGCGTCCAGTCCGGTTGCGCCAGGTTGCCACCTAGGAAGCTCGTAAATCCTTTACGACAAATAAAAACATGCCCTTTCAAAGGCTCTGGCAGCATAAATCATTCAATCGCTGGGAATTAGTAGCCTATCAGCCCAGTCTAATTAAAAATATTCCCTGCATTTCTACTCCCCAAATTTCTTTAAACCCGTTCCTTTATCTGTTTTTCCATTGGTCGTGTTTCTGCCAGACTTGTTAATCTGTTAAGTCCTCTCCAATTTGCCGGATCTTGTCTGTTCCCGAATGTAAGTACAGGGCTTCGCGTTGTTTACTTTCTTTATTCAGTTGGTGGAATGCTGTTAATATTCGTTCGATCTTGACCTCGGAATATTCCTGGAATATAAGAAATGCTATAAAGAAAATTGATGAAAAATAACTGAAGATCCAATCAAGCCAAAGCCTTCGTAAGCACGAGGAAAGTTACAAAAAATATGCTTATGACTTTTAATACATGATACCTCCTACAACCTCTCAGATCTCCATGTGATCAGATCCTTGAGATGCCTGAAGGGGGTAGTCATAGGCACGTCCAAATATTTTGGCACATGTCCACATTTTGCAGTAGTGAGTATTCCATGCGTTGCGGTTACAAGCTCAACGCCGCTCACAAAAATGCACTGGTTTCCTTCACCGTTCTAAACACGTGTTAATGTGCACTTGGTGTCGTTGGTGCTCAAACGGGTTCGAACCCACGACCTTCGTATCGACAGTTGGCGTGCGTCCCACTAGGCCAACACGGCTTTAACGACAAAAGTTCATTATCTTGGTAATTGTTTTTCGATGTAAGGGAACGCTCATTATTAAATTTAATAGTTTGGTTAGTTGGTAGTTCCAAGTTCATTACTGATTGTTTTGCCCGCCACACGAGACGCGACCTTTCCAAAGAAAGGATTTGAAATAGGTTTGAAACTTGAGAGTAACAACTCTTGCCCGCAATTTACGTGAGCAACATAGCTATAGAATGTTTGTTTCATGAATTTCAACTGCTTTCCACGAGAATATATTTTTGATGGATTCTCACATTTCCCACCAAAACATTTGGTAGACGGAACGCTGTCGCCGTAACTCTCTGAATTATAGATTCGAAGTATTTCGCAGACAAAAAGTTTGATTTACAGATGTTTCCAGAATTTATGCTCTCTGCGTTTCTTGGATTGAATATATAACGAGGTTTCCGAAATGTACAAATCACAATGCGAATAATGTTCGACTATTTCTATAAAAAAATAAACGATTCCGAAAACATCTCAAAGGGCCGTGGAGGGTCGGTCTTGAAAGTAATACTTTAAAGTATCTGTAAGTCTGTAGCGGTTGACATTGAATTAATTTTATCGGTTCAGACTTTTATCTTTAAATATCTATATTTTAAAGGTGAAATATACCTTTTCGAATTACATTTGCAAAGTTAGTAGACCTTTACGCCCACAGGAGCAATGATCAACAAACCATTGTTGTTTACTCCGAGGGTGGTGAAAGTCGGAGCAAAAGATAAATATTTACAAGTCCAGTACTGTTAATACGACGATGCTCTCAGGCAACGTTGACCCGCGGGTTCAGATGTCACGGTCAACCATTGTTCATTGGGAAACGCGTGTAAATAATAGATAGTAATTTATAATTATTTTTTTCCACCTGTACATTGAAGTATATTTATACCTACCTAAAAAATTATACTAAGTCTTACAACTAAGCATTTTCAAGTAGGTGCATGCGTAATATAGACTAGCTTTCGTTAGTATTGTAGTACTTAGCTTTAGTTAGTATTGTAGGTATTAGCTATAGGTACCGACTTAGTTTTTTTATAACTATTCGCGTAAAAATCCAGTATACAAGGTAATTTATAATTTGTATGCGATACCGAAAGGGGCTTATTCTACACCCCATTTGACATTAAAGTTTGTTCTACTTTTAGAAATTCGTCATATTTTTTTGAAAAAGTCTGCAAAAATTCTGAAAGTTTTGGGTCAAATCACTTTAACGAAGTATATATTCATTTAACAGCGCTTCATTCTATCAACAGGTAGTACTCCATCATTCTTCATAAAAAAGCTTCTGAGGTATCTTACCTCTCTTGGATTTCCAAACATACTGAAAGGTAGTAAATTTACTATAATAATCTGTCCCTATTATCCATCCTTTAATTATTTATTTCTACTGTCTCGTACATTAATGAATTCTAGATTACCCGTTCTAATTGCTACATTCGTCAGTCAATGCGTTCCTAACTATAATGGCATATAACGAACTCCTTGTTAAAGTACACACATATTACATTATCATAGTAGTAATAGTTCGTGGAGGAAAGAGGGGCTGTAACCCGAATGTCGCATTTTTAACTCACGCAAACTGCGCGCACTGGACCAACTATTTTTAGGGTTCTGTTACCAGAAGGTATGTAATAACGGAACCTTTGTGGTTAGACTTTGTTGTTCGTCCGTAGGTACTTGTGGTTCCTAAGGAACTACCAAGCACCGGTCGAGATTATTATCGTTATCGAAAGGGGCTTATAGATTTCAAACAATATAATATGTTTTTTTTATTTGTGGTCAGATTTAACAATAAGAAATGTCAAAAAAAATGAGTGCTTCTGAGTTTACAAGTTAAAAGTGTGAACTTACGTACGAACTTACTTGATGTTTTCTATATTTTGATATATTGCATACTAGCTTGCATCCGCGGCTTCGGACGCATGGTACCCAGATAAAAAGTACCCTAGGTATATGCTATTCTAGGTAAAGATCTCTATATGTTTGAGTCGTTACGGCGTGATTGAACCACAAACATCCAAACAGGATTATGGGAGGATATATTAGTAGGATTTAAGTGGGACATAGCTGGCTAATCTTAAATCTTATGTTTTTTGTATAGAAATCCACGGAAGAAATGGGGTATGAAAAGTGTGTGGTATAGCGTATGGCTCTTCTTTCCTCTTCAAGTATACACATATATACATAGTAGTAATGTACGTGATCTGGTTTTAATTTATCTTAATGATCCCTCTGGCGCCTTCATACATCTTTGTGATATAATGCCGTCCTTGTTTCGGGTTAGGTAGTTACGTTTTTTGGGGGAAACATCAACGCGGGTTCTTTTAGGAGTATTGTTTATACAACATAATCTTTTGCTGCAGCTTTCCAATTGAACAGTGACATACATACAATATCAGTCATCATCAGACAACAGTTCAGCCGTGGGACGTCTACCGCTGACCATAGACCTCCCCCACAGATTGCCAGAGCGACTTCCTATCATTTGGGGGTAATTTTCCTATGTTCACCGCGCTAGGCACGCGGGTTCGTGAGCGCAGTTAGAGCTATCTTTGTTAAAATAGGGGACGCTGCTGTTCAACCCCTAGTTTTTTTTAAGTCGCCTATAGGTTCTGTCCACCTAGAAGTGCTGGCCTATTTAAATATGTCCCAGTCACTACAGCGTCCTGTAAGTGAGTAAAAAGTTCCACCTGCCATCTAGAATAGATGTATCTTATTTTTTATATAGCCTTGAATATCTTGAATTTAAATTTATTAATCCCTATAAGTAACTAGTATTAGGAGTTAGGTCAAAGGGTAAACATGGCTTTAAGGATATATACACACATTCACGTATCTTCCTTTCATCGTTTTCTTTGTTTCAATATCTCATTTGTTTATATTCTACCATCTTCCTCGTAACTGTCCCATACGTCGTACAAATTTCCGATTCCTACCAATAAATCTAGCTGACATAACCAATACGTATTTGCATAACTGATAGTCGTATCTCGGGTTATTGAATCTTTATCGGGGGTGCATGACCTCTGTGTTTGCTAGGGGCTCGATACGTTACTTATTTGAGGTTAGGTAAATGTCTGACTGATATCAAAGAAAATAAGTTGACTTATATTACCTACTCGTAACACAACGATGCGTAGAATATTTTGATTCTATTTAGAGAAAAGTTTGATATAATATCGTCATTTTTAGCAATTTTAGCCACAGATTATTCAGTTATCATCGCAAAGAAATAACTCTAGATAAAGCAATGACAGTTTGCCAACCATACCTTATTTTTGTTAGATGATTCATCGGCCCATTAGCTCAGTTGGTTAGAGTCGCGGGTTCGATATGGGCCATTTTTCTTTTTGCATATTTTTTGCATAACTCATACTTATTATTATAAACTTTAGGTACTTCTAAAGCCGCTCTCATTTAGTAGATCTCTATTGTCGCAAACAATTTAGCAGAAACGCTCTAAGGAAAAACCCTCATTCACAAATTAGGTGCTCAGACACGATAAATACAATGTAAAATGGGCCTTTCAATATCACGGGATTTTCTTTCGGAATGTTTAAGAGGGTGGTTCGGGCTATTGTGACTTTAGGGAATGTTGAAATGTCACGTTTCTTTCATTCAGCGGAAAATCAAAAGAAATTTCTGTAAAATATATTGGTAGAGGTTTTTCAGAATTAAATTACGCGCATTCAACCCAAAGCTTTGAATAATTCCTTGCGTAAATGCGGTGCAGGGCACGTTTTTTTTTAATCAATGATAACATATTTTTATCGGTTAAACACCAAGCGGTGTGGTTTAAACTTCTGTGGGTCTCTTCTCTCTCTTCTCTTCTCTTCAAAGATGTTTCAATCAGAATCATTCCTTGTCCTAAAGCCTGTTACGAATGCTTTAGAATCAGCCTCATATGCACACACATGCCTCACATGCTAACATTCCAATTTCATGTTTTTGGCTTTGCGTTAATTGTCAATCAAGAACTCGCGTAAGGATTTTATAATTTCAGATGTAGGTATTTTAGGTTCTCGGCAGGTGCCACTGAAGTCCCAAAATGCCGTCTTTCTAAGTAGCGAAGTAATGCTGGCTTTAGTTAGAGTTTTTAGCAACCGTTAAAGAGAATGGTTATTGCCTTAAGGAGTTTCAGATGTTCGCTTGAACGCCGGAATTACAGCTATCCTGAAACCTCGTAAAATTGTTGTAGACTTCAGTCCCATTTGACATAGATAAAGACAAAGTGGTGATAGGAACTTCCCAAGTTAAATAAACATACTGCTCTTCAGACAACAGTACTGCTTTTGATGGAGTTTAGAATAGATAAACCAAAGAAACAATTCTTGTGTTTCGTTTGTGTGAATCTTTTGTGAATTAGTTACAATTTAATAAACAACAGTGAATGTAGGTATGTGTAAAGTAGTATTGTAGATTTAATATAATATTTGTGGACCTTGTGACCACTAATAGAAAGCTTAAACAATACAAAGTTGACTTTTATTTCTAAGAATGGTTGACATCCGATCAGACCTCCAGGCGATCAGATACTTTAAGATGTCTACGAGGAGTAGTCATAGGCAGTCAGAGGCTACTAACTTGGTATAAACACTCTCTCCGTCAGATATCTACATACTTATTTAGGGTCTTTCCGTAACTACCGCAAAAAACGGGTGCAACTGAGTGGCAAAGTTTGTATGCAATAACGTAACGTGTGAAGCGATGGATAAGAAACAAATATTCCAGCATTTTTCAAAAATACTTGGTAATAGGGTTCAAATTTTTTTTTCTACTTATATACCAATTTTAAAGCTTACTCTAGTCAATTCGTGGGTGGCTGCTTGTAATTTGTATTAATAAGTAAAATTATAATAAAGCCATTTATTTACTTATCTTTGTTGTTGTAGGTACAATAAATGTTAGTGAAGTGTTAGTTTTTCTTACTGGCTAGTCGTTATATTAGTAGTACTTAATGTTAATGTCTTGGGATTTAGGAGAAAAGGAGCCTTTTTAGGTAAAGACTTCGTCCGCCAGCCCATTGCCACTTTAGTCGTAGGGCTCGGGTGAGTTCATCAGTAACCTCTGTTTGTCTGTTTGTATCGATTCATACTGTATTATCAATTCCATATCACAGTTACTTAAATGCCTGTTTCACCATCTATGATTATCGCTACTTGACCAATAAAAATAGTTATCTCTTTTTCTGTTTACATGTGAAAGAGAGAACTTGATATGTTTTTTATCTTTCAAGTAGCAATAATCACAGATGGTGATACAGGCACTTAGGGTGTTATACCGTCGTCGCAGCGGTGGCCCCGGCTGAAGAATAGGCCCCTCCATATCTACCTATCTGCGGATGTCGTAAGAGGCGACTAAGGGAAAAAAGCTATGGGATGGGCAGCAGCGTCCCTCATTTCAACAACGATAGCTCTAACTGCGCTCGCCGACCCGCATGCCCAGCGTGGTTAGTATGGGCAAATCCCCCCATATGATAAGGAATTCACTCTGTCTGTGGTGGAGGCCATGTTCAGCAGTGGACGTCGTACGGCTGAAATGATGATGACGATACCGTCGTCGCTTCTCCTGGAACAAAAGCGTTAACTTAATTTAGAATTGCAAAAACAACTCCATCAACCCAATCCCGGGCTATGAAAATGTCACTCAAAAACACAACTTCTAAGGATTTTGCTGTCTAATTTGCATAATTCCAATTAATAATAACGATTATGAGTGAAACTTTGAAGGACGGCTTGCCCTGTAGGATCAATATTGTTCTTGTGAACCCGTCATCAGACAAATTGGAATTTGGTGATTAGGGTGGTAAAGTTCTTATGATCATTCGTCCCGTCTCGTAATACTCGAATATCAGAGAATATGGCAGGAAATTCATAGCCCAAAGGCCTATCACAGAACAACTATTATTGGTAGGTACTAGGCATGTAGCCGGCACCATAGCGCGTTCTTCCACGGCGTATGGTGCATCGCATCTTGCAACTAACGGTCTCAGTAACATTACCGCTAACCTACAACATGAAGAGCTTTAAGAAAAATACAAAAAGATTTCTCCAGGGCAGGCAACGCATTAGCAATGCTCCAGGTGTTGCAGATGTCAATAGGCGACGGTAACCGCTTTTAAATATTCCGGAACTATTTTATTTTTTTTTACTTCTGCTCTCCTAGTAGTTTTATCCACATTTTTTTAAAAGTTTTAGGTCATTATATCTCCTAGGAATATTGTGTCACTTGATTAGAATGTGAGCCAATCAACCTGTATAAAGAAATAGGCTGTAATCCCTAAGCATGCTAGGCATTATCTTTAATCTCCAATTATAATCTAACTTGTTTCTGATGCCATCATCATCATTCACAGCCAGACTTCACTCACTACTTGGCGAAGGATGCATCAAGATCCTGCGCTGGTCTTGTCCGTCTATGGCCCATGATTTTCACGTTGTTACCCATATCGCAGGCGAACACGTTTCTACAATGTGTTTCACAATATGTTTTCTATCCTGAAAGGGACTTACTCTACACCGAATTGGCGATTATTCTACGACTTTTGGAAATTCAATATATTTCATTGGAAAGTTTGAAATAAATCAGCTGTTTCCTCAAACACAAAGAATCAAATTAAAACAGCTGTAATCCTGATGTCTAACTTATCGTACGTTTAGTAATTACTTACAAATATTATAAAAAGACCAAAAGAAGGTAATTTGAAGTTCGGGAAAAATATTAGTATTTTTTTCCCGAACTTCAAATTACCTTCTTTTGGTTTTTGATAGAAGATGCCCCTTTCGGGACACATATTATGAATCACCTTCTATACTCACTTCGCTTCTAGGCCATTATTTATTACTACTGTACATTATAACAGCCCGTATGTATGAACAGTGGCTAAATATTATGAAATCATTATCAAGTCATTAAAATAGCGAAATTCAACTCCGCATGTTTGTACGAAAATGCTCGTTTTGAATTCAAAAGCAGTCTGTATTTTTATCTCTCTGAATTATTCAAGTCGAATATTGAAGGCAATTTGATACCGAAACAGTACCCACAGCACTGCTGTCTGGTATTATCGAATCGCTAGCGAACCTACCGTTTAAAATATTTATGCTTGCGTTAAAATGACCTAAAATAACGTCTTATTGCTATTCAAATTGCGAGCGTGTGACCGCTATTTTATATGAATTTGAACCATAAATTACGATATTTGAGACGGTCAATTTAGGTAAACGCGTAGACAAAATCGCAAAGTTGACGATTTGGGGCGATCTATATTACTGAAGTTCAAAGTTTGCTATTCCGATCACCGAGCGCCTAGAGTGCGACTTACGTGGGTTCGGAAGTATGCTATGCGAATCACTTCATTAAGATTTTTTTCTATCGCGAAGTACGGTGGTTCCAATGTATGATTGGCTATTGCCTACCTGATTTATGATAGCGCCAGGAACTGGTGTTAAAGTTGCAGGTATCGGATCCCGAAAAGAGCCAGGTGGTTTTGCCATTATGCTTTAAACCTGACCGGAACGACAGGTGTTCCAAGTTTATCCAAGGCACCGTCCAACTATGCAATTTTGAACCGAAACACAAACGAATAAGGTCTCCTTTGGTATATGGCGTAAAACTAAATCTGTGGAATTTGATAGGCTATCGATGGGCAGATGGTAAATGTACCTACTTCATTTGATGTTCCATTTTTTTTAGATTATGTGGAACCGCGAGCGGGTTATAATGTTGTATGCACGGACTAAAAATACCTAACTTACGTGCGTTTTATAAACTAGTTCGGTGAAATGAGTAAAACTCGTTTTTTAGTATGGATGCATTGTAAAAAGCAACACTAAATTCGTAACTCCTAGGTCGACAGAAAATAGGTGTAGGTTCCTACTTCACGATAGTAAAAGTCGAATTTTAGCCTTTACATCAGCAATCCTCGATTTGAGTTTTGATTGGCTGATATTTGACATTTCTTACCGTATCGCAAACCGCAATATAACGTAACGCTATCGTGAATTATTCGTGGTTGGGCCACCGTAGTTTACGATATAATTTCCGAATCCCAATTTTAAGTAATAACTTTTTTTTTTTAAATATAAAATAGGCTAACGTTTGACCACAATCTCACCTGATGTTAAGTAATGATGTGGTCTACGGTGTAGCACGTTTGCCTAGAAGAAACCTATTCACTCTGGTCTTGAAGACATCCAAATTATAGGTATTCGGAAACACAGACGCCGGCAACGAGTTCCACTCTTTGGCTGTTCGCATTATAAAGGTAGACGCAAAGCGCTTGGTGCGGCAAGGTGGTATATCAACCATGAACGGATGTCGCGTGTCCGTGCGTCTGGTGGTCCGATGATGGAATGGGGGTGGGGGGACTAAATCAAAGAGATCAATTGCACTCTCTCCGAAATGCCTGCAAGAAGGGATCTGCGTGTCTAAATTATATTTTGTTTTATTACGATCATTTGACTTCCTATATCAATGGGATAAGGTAGAATTTCCTATATTTGTATAAAAAAGGTGAAAAGTTAGTCGAGTGACTCAGCGTCATAAACATCTGGTCTTTTACGGTCATGCATCAAAATCCAGGCACAAAAAAGGTCAAAAACTCTCTGTTGTTCAGTAAAGCCTTCCGCGGTTTTAGAAATGAATGATTGTATTGTGGGTTTTGTACCTTTAGCAACAGTTTATGAGTTATCGGATCTATAACGCGTCCGTCGTAAATTTAAATCCGTGAAAGAGTTGAACGGCTACCTACCTAATCAAAATTATATCGTTCCCTGCAAATACATACTTGATTAAAATGTTTTCCGGAGGAGTAGGCAGAGACCACGGATTTTTACTTGCTACGTCCTGATATATCTCTATTTCTTCATTTACTCTCATCACATTATTCATGCATGTTCGCCCGTTTAGAGTTATATGACCTGGGGGCAGACAAGATCCATTTTTAATTGGCATTAACGCTAGCTAATGAATTTGCTCTGACTTTGGGGGAGGCCATGTTCAGCAGTGGACGTCGAACGGCTAAAATGATGATGATGATGAACGCTAGCGGAAAAATCGAATTGTATGGAAATGGCATTAGCTTGTGAGATGTCACGTGACCACTGCAAAGTTGGTAGAGTAAATTCCGCTGTCCGTATGAGGTTAGTTAGAGTGAAAGGAAAACGAAACGTGAGGATTTTGTCTAGACCCCTTTTCTTTAACTGTGAAATGTCAATAAATAGCATTATGTCATACGGTCTCAGTAGCGTTACGATAACGCCAAAAAGAGATGCTTAGGTTCGGCTCTGTGGTGCTAAGGTTATTTTACTGATAAAAGGGTTATTTATTGTGTAGGACTGTATGACGATGCATAATTCTGCTTTGTTAGATAATCTGCAACTCACAACGTAAATTGCTGTAGGTAAGTAACATTAACTTTTATTACACGGTAATTCGAAGAATGGCTCTCGAATATAATCTCTGTAAAAGACAAGATGGCGGTGACTGTAGACACTGCTGATTTTCAAAATGCGTGTCTACTAAAAGAATTAAAATTTATGTGCGCTATACTAGTGCTCTCAAACGGTGAAGGAAAACATCTTGAGGAAACCGGCATAAACTAGAACCTAAAACTTCAAAGGCATGTGATATGTGCACGAATGGAGCCTCAAAGAGGCGCACTTTAATCACTACATTGATTCGTTCACTGGCGGTCATAGGTTCTTACCAGGGCCACCATACCTCAACCTGGCCACTGACCTAATTCAGGATGACCAAGAAAGAATCAGTGACACGACAAGCAAGCAAGCAACCAAAAGAAGTGGCGCTAGAACCCGTTTATAAACAACAGTGCACATATCATAATTCACGGTACCGTTACGGTTGCGATGACGATAGGTAAAGTCAAATTTTAGCCAATGACTTCGATGATGCTTTACATCTTTTTTGATGGGTTGATATTTGATTCTTACTATTATCCTATGGTAAATTATTTTTTCTCGGGCAATAGCAATGTGCAAGCCGTGACCGGATTTGCACACAACAGATTTGAGCAGATGTTTCTTTTATGTTCAATGAGCCTTGAAGATGCGAAAAATGGGGTAGGCAATAAGTGAATTTTAACGTTCCTTTGTTATGGTTGGGTGCGCAGTATTCTTCTCAATAGCGAGGCATTGCATTTGTGGTTTATTATAACAGATATCTCAATACTGAACGCGTTTTTGAGATCAGGACAAGATAAAATATAAGATTTAGTTTCAAAACTAAAACCCAACTAAGCAAATTTTTTTAGACTAATTTCGTTTATAGCTCGTGTACGAAAGGAGCCTCTAGGAGGCGCACTAAAATCCTTTCACTACACTGATTCTTTATGCTCATAGGCCTTTACGGTCATAGGCTCTTTTCAGGGCCACCATACGTCAACCAGGTCACTGACCAAAGACAGGGCGACCAAGAAAGAATCAGTGACACGACAAGAAGAAGAAGATTTATCATGGAGTTTTTTTTTCTGTTATACGGAGTCAAACAGGCTTACGGCCCTCCTGATGGTAAGTGGTTACTATCGCCTATGGACATCAGCCACACCTAGAGTATTGCTAATGCGTTGCCTGCCGAACCCCTCCCCCCTAAAGAGCTCTGGCAACCTTACTCACCGTAGGAACACAACACTATTTGAAACAAATAATGTTATTTGGCTGCGATCTTCTATAAGGCGGAATAAAATGCATATAACATTTAAATTTATATTTGATGAATATACTCGTCAAGCCCTTTCATTTGATATCAAAAGCGATATGTTCGTACAATTTTTTTCAAGTCAGTTTGCGTTTATTTTTCCGTCTTAGGAGTAAAATGGCATTTGACGCCCGTACCACGAAGACGCTTCATTTGACACCTATTTCGTCGAAGTATGACCAGCAATTGGTCGCTACCAGTACCAAATAAAATATAGGGGAGAAATTTCTACTATATTATCTTTGCCAGTACACAGATTGATTTTATCATTTAGAGAAGACTAGCTTCCGCCCGCTGCTACGCAACGCACGCGTAGTATAAAGTAGCCTATATGCTATTCTAGGCAAAGAACTCTTACCTATTCCAAGTTTCATCGAAATAGGTTGAGACGTGAACCACTAACATCTATACATCCTCACAAACTTTCGCATTTATAATGTTAGTAGGATAGCTTCCGCCCGCGGCTTCGCTCACGTGGTACCTATATAAAAAGTAGCCTTTATGCTATTCTAGGCAAAGATCTCTTATCAAATCCAAGTTTCATCGAAATATATTGAGCCGTTGCGGCATGATTGAACCACAAACATCCAAAATGCATCCAAATATCATCACAAACTTTCACATTTATTAGTAGGATCCTGATTTTGAATAAAAGCTACGATATTTGGCTTCTCGGAGCCAGGTGACTACGAGCAGCCAAATATGGTAGCAGTGGGTACTGCTGGGCATACGCCTCTCCTAAAGGCTATTCCCGTTGGCGTTGGGCGATTTGGATCCAGCGACAACAGATTAGTTTGTGATAACAACAGTAACTGGTGCTTATCCCAGGTGGAAAGTACGCGTCACGCGCGAAAAGGACTGTTAGCACGGATAATTCGCGCCTGCTCCAATTTAACCCCTATCGCGAATAGATAAGGTGCATAATTGAGCGGAGTTTGATACGTGTTTGGGAATTGCACTGCGGATTACTATAGATATAGCTGTTTCGTTGAACTTTTGATCTGAACTGTGATTCAGATGCATAATAAACATGAAAGAGATAAATTCTAGTCGTCGCTGTGCGCTCATAGATATGTAGAAACTAGCTTTTGGGTTTAATTAAACATATAAAGGCGTGTGTCTATTACGTAGAGATGTTCTAATATCTGTTTGAAATAAATTTTGCTCTATTTTTTTTTATGTTTAAAGTATCGGGTTTCCGAAGTTTTTTGCCAATTCGGTGTTCAATAAGGGAATTTCGTATTCAAGTTATATGTGTGATAGCACCCTAGAGGTTTTAAAATCTTTGCTGTTATACCAGTTTCTGATTTTGCCAGTTTACTAATAAACAGTAACTCAATTTATCCCGAATAAAGTCAATTTTAGTTGTTGGTGGCGGCGACTTTTAGTGGATTGTCATGTCGTTGAGCTATATCGTACCCTCAAACGTAAAACTCTCTTCATATTGGATGGACTGGATCTTTTTCATATTGTACGCCTTTCGAACACGGCTTAACAGTCTAAACTGACAGAGTCAGACTGGTCTTATAGGTCCAGTTCAGGAATGCTGAACACTAAAAACTCGCGTATAACCTAAGGACTTCCAAACGTAAATAATATGTGATTCTTTGTTGCAGGTAACAGTGCGTCATCTGGTGATGCATCATTGAGGAATGCGGGTTGGAAAATAGACGGTATTTTATTAAACTTTAACGAATTTTTATGATGATTCATGGTACGAAGCAAAATTAGATTATGTGGCTCAGGAAACGGAATCGTGAGCTTACGAAACTGCATCCTGCTCGTGCAGTTTTGTTCCTAAACAACTGTATAAGGTCAGAAACATTGCATATATTAATAACTTTTATAGTCGTTTTTTAACTTTAATGATAAAACAACAAATCCGGTATCGATACAATATTTAGGGGACCAATGCGATTATGCCTTATATGATGGTGTACAGACAAAAAAAAAACATAATCACCAAATCGATAATTCCTCTTTTATTTGCGTCGCCTTAAAATACATACTCTATGTACCTATACTAGTAGGTAGTAATTTCGAAAGATTGATGTCAAAGCGAGAATAATAAAATCCCTGTGCTCCAAGCAAGACTAATACACGATAGAGTTACGCTTACGATTCTAGTAACCAATCAAAATCAAAAGAATTCAAGCATGGCTAATATTTGACTTTTATTATCGTATCAGAAGCGTAACGCTGCTATAGTGAAAATTATTGGAGCACTGTTCTCAAGAGTTTGAAGGTCCAAACTACCTGCTATTTGACATGTGAAACAAACTCTATATTTAGGAACGTCCATTCTGTTGCTTACTAATGCCAGCTGCTATCTTTTGCCTTCATAATCCCGGGCTCATGCATTCAATTCCGCATTGTATTTCCGTTCATTTTAAAAATTATATTTTCACAAGAAGTATCCTCCGTACTTAGCAGTGCTAATGCGTCCTTATTACTCCTATTTCCGTCTTCCGTTCTGTAATTTCATTTCTCCCGTGCATTCTACTAACTTTCGCAATTTCCTCACGACACAATGTTTCAGATTATTTCTCATGAAGTGTTTTCAATAAACCCAGTAATGTCTACTACTATTTCTTTAGAGCTCTTTCTATTAACAAAAGCATCGTCTTGATTTAGATTTATTATTATACATTGTCAGTACTCATTTTGGACTGATTTGCTCATGAAGCCAACTTCTTGAGCTCTTCTTGAGTTGAAGTCCATCTATTCCTTAATCTTCAGTATACCATGCAGTTGCACGCTTCTATTGTTTGCGTCGCACGTATATCAACGCCTAATCTATCTTCAAGCGAGCAGCTCTGAACAATAAGTACCTACGTAGCCTGTCCTATATCGCATCAACAAGGCTTTATACATTTCGACTATCAACCAAACAAAGAAAGACATCAATACCATTGCTCAACTTGCGTTTTGATCGACTTCTAAAAAACTTAACCCATTCTTATTCAGTTGTGGTATTATTGAAACTATTTTAATCCCCCCAAATGATTGTTTGGGTGCAGGCCGTACAAGGTTGGCCGCGCTAGAAATCTATGGGGAAGTCCTGTGTTTAGTAGTCGACGTCTTACGGGTGAAATGATGATAATGATGAATCCGCTAGTGATCCATGACCATGATGATGCTGTAAAGGTATCATCGTTTCAGCCTGCCATTTCATTTAAACGATTTTAATCGTTAATTATTTTACAATGTGATAAAATCATGTCCCTATTGGCTTTCAAATCAAATTACTGCTTACGACGAAAGATGGTAATTATTTTTCGGGCCCTCCTGTAGGAATAGTATCCAAGAGTCAGATCACTTTGTCTAAGAAAGAGTAGACCAAATATCATTTAGGTGAAGAAAGTAACGCCGTGGACGTACATTTTTGGTCCAGGAAAGTGCTATCTTTTCGTTTATTTTTGCGATTTCTGTTATACAATAGAGAAGACGCTTATTTCGACACCAAGAATCTGATTTTGTCTGACCAACTTACGACGTGCCTTGGGTGCTCATACAAGGCTTGCTGGAAGTAGCCCATCAAAATATTCTACAGAGTAAAGAAAAGAAGCAAAGGGGTAATCTAAAGAAGACTCCCACAACTAGACATTGTACAGTTCGGTACGTTTCCGTTTACTCTTAAGCTCAACAGCTGGCCATGATTTTATTTATGGCTACATCTTAGAGACGCACCTGTTCTTGACTTGGCATGGGCAGGTTCAAGTTTAAAGCTTAAATATGAATTTGTATAATACTAGCTGAAGCCAGCAGCTTGGCTGGCGTGATACCCGAATAAAAATTTGCTTATATGTTATACCAGGGATCTCTGTATGGTTCTAAAGCCGTGTTCAAACGGCGTGCGCTATATCATTTAATATATGGCTAGTTCTTTTTTTTTTTTAATATGGTCCTTATTATACCTTAATATAGTTCTAAGTATACATGGTCTTTATAAGATGGCTTAATAAAGTATTTCTATTTCTATATTTCCAAGATGATGAAGATCATTTTCGAGTTTGACATTTCAGGGCGTACAATACAGCTCAACGTACCGTAGGCTCCTAAAAGTTCAACACAAAATTGACTTTATTCAGTGCTGATAAAAATCATTTTGAAATAAATTTTAGATGAGATATCGCACGCCGGTTGTACACTTCTTTATGTTCTTTAAACATAGCTAGTACGCACTTACATTAGACTCTCGAAAGTTTAATACTTTTGTCTGCGACTGATTCGACGTCCGATGAAAATAATGTTAGTTTGATATAAACTAACATTATTTTCATCGGACGTCGAATTGAGAGATCCTCAAAATGCTTGTTTGATGACTATGAATACAAGGGTTCCCTTACTTTATCACACTTCCTATCCTCTTGTTTTAACAGAATATTCACGTTTGATTCACGTTTTTTTTCTGCGCGGGTAGGCATAGTGACCACAACGTTTTACATCTTTCTCGCAATTTTATTAAATTAAAAATACTTAAAAACCCATTTTCATGCTATTGCTGACTAATAAGTAATAAATAGTACCTTCAGCACTCGCTAGTGTAACCTCTCCTCTCCACTCTCTAACAATCACTGCACTGCACTGTTCACTATGGACCTCTACGCCAAGCTGGCATCCAACATGGAGGAAATGGCAGGCACCTTTGAGTCCAGGATGGTCCAAATGGAATCTGGCCTCAAGAAGCTCTCAAGCAATGAACAAACTCCTCACAAAGATCTTGAGTCCCTCTCTCGAGAATTCCTCGACTTCAAGTCACTGGTCTGGAAGTCGATGGCAATGATGAGAGCCCAACTGGAGCTTTTGGTTCAAGGACTGGACCGCCAAGAGACTGCTTCACGTAGAAAGGTGCTGCTATTCCACGGCATTGCTGAGTCAACAGATACGGCTGTTGCAGACAAAATTGTTCACCTGTTATCCGACCAATTTAAGTTGCCTGATGTCTCACTTGAGCAATTATCTGCTTGCCACCGACTAGGCACAAACACCAGCAAGCCTAGGCCTGTCATGGTGAGGTTTGCTAATTATCAAGTTCGGAATGTTGTCTGGAATTCAAAAACTTCACTCAAGAATACTGGGATCACTGTTTCGGAATTTCTGACAAAGACTCGGCACGATGTGTTCACTGCAGCGCGCAAGCACTTCGGCATGAAGAGTTGTTGGTCTTCGGAAGGCAAAATTGTCATCTTGCTGCCCGACAACAAGCGCCGGAGGATCGAGACGATGTCGGAGCTCAAGGTGCTGATCTCCGAGTTTCCAGCCACACAGCCGACTCTGGATAGCAAGGCTCCCTCGACGTCTCGAGTAAAAGGCAAAGCCTCATCTGTCCCCGAGGTGAAGGCCAGCAAGGCTGAGCCCAGGGCCCGGCGTGCAGCGAAATGAGTGAAATTTTGCTAGGTACCAGTCTGTTTACATTCCCGGTTCGCTTCACGAATGCACTTTTTAACTTTGCTGCGTAACTTACAGCTTTTTACAGAAATCAAAACTTTTCGTAAGTAAAAGTAGGTAGGTTTACGAAAAATTGCTTCCATAAAGTACTTTTGTTTATTTTTTACTCTGCTTCCTACTTGTTTTGACTTGTTTGTTGAATTTCATTTGTTTCGATGATTGACTTTGACAACCAATCTTGTAAGCTGTCATGGAGACACGTTCGGATACGTGGCACAGCGGACTTGGATGTTTATCTGTTCGGTTAATATGTATATGCGCTGCTGTTTCTCTGTTCCTTTTTTTTTTTTTTTATTTTATTAGCAGTTTAAAATTGTTTTATTTTTTGTATGTACTTGAGTTTGCATGTACATTCTAGTTGCAGTGTTTTTCTTGCTCACCTGCGAGTGCTGAGAGGTCAGTGCTTTGGAGGTTTTGGGTTTTGCAAACATTGATAGTTTTTAAATTGTTCTGTTTTTTTTTTCTGTTTTACAAATTATTATATATTTATCCATATATTTATTTATTGTAGTGTATTTACATGGAATCTAGTTTAGCTTTTGATGACAGTTTTTTTTCGTGCTCTTCTGCTTGCTCCTCCGACATGGACTATGCGAGTGCATTTGACGATGACTCCACTCTCTTACATGATCAACTTGTTGTTAAATTCTGCGGTCACTTCAAAAATCTTAATATAATTCATATTAATGCACAAAGCATACCTGCTCACTATGCTGATATACTCTCATCTTTTGACTGTAATTTCGTTGATGCCATTCTTATATCCGAGTCTTTTCTAAAGCCTGGTTTACCCTCTACTCAATATCCCCTACCTGGCTTCAGGCTCATTAGGAATGATAGAATTGGCAAGGGTGGTGGTGGAGTTGCAATCTACCTTCGCGCTGATATACCGTGCAAAGTTGTTGACCAATCTCCAGGCGAATATTGTAACTTTGCTGAGCACTTATTTATTGAAATTACTGTCAACCACTCCAAAATTCTCCTTGGTGTTTACTACCCTCCTTCTTCTAGTATTGACTACTTCTCCTCTTTAGAGTCCAAATTAGAATCTTTCACTCCTCTTTACGATAACACTATAATTCTTGGTGATTTTAACACGTGTATTTTGAAGGATGATGCGCGTGCCCGTAAACTTCTCTCTCTTGTTTCTTCCTTAAACATGCACATACTAACTTTGTCCGCTACTCACCACGCTCCTCACTCTACTCCCTCTCTTCTTGACTTAATTCTTGTCTCTAATTCTGATCGCGTGGCTGCTCATGGCCAACTTAATGCTCCTTTTTCTTATCATGATCTCCTATTTTTATCCTACAAAATTCGTTGTCCGCGGCGCAAGCCCAAATCTCTTCTTCTGCGTAGCTTCAAAGACATAGATATGGAACGCTTGAGGGGTGATGTGAACATTATCGACTGGTCTCCCGTCATTGATGCTGATAGTGTTGATGATAAGGTCACCGCTTTCAATAATATTATCACATTTCTTTACGACAAACATGCTCCTCTTAAACTGGTTAAGGTTAAGCATGCACCGGCTCCATGGCTATCATCAAATTTAAAAAAGGCTATGTCTAAGCGCGACAAAGCCAAAAGGCTATACAAGAGGGCTCCAACTGAGGAGAACTTTGCTCTCTACAAGACGTTACGGAATCGTTGCACCAAGTTGTGCAGAGACGCTAAGAGGCGCCACATACACGAATCCATAAAAAATTGTAATTCTACTCAAATGTGGAAATTTCTTAAAGCACTAGGGCTGGGTAAGCTCTCTAGCGATTCCACCAATATTTCTTTTGACCTAAATTCTATTAATTCCCACTTTTCCAAATCACCACTCTGTTTAGATACAAACGTTAAAATTGCCACACTTGATATTCTATCCCGCTTACCCTTGCCTGACTGCTCATCCTTTGCCTTCAAAGAGGTTGCTGAGAGTGAAGTTACACTGTTCCTCAAGTCAATTACCACCAAAGCTGTTGGCGTCGACGGAATCCACGTTCAGATGTTACATCTTCTTTTGCCTGAGCTTGTTCCTGCTATCACTCACATCCTTAATCACTCTCTCACGACATGTGTTTTCCCTGGTGCTTGGAAGAAAGCCTTTGTGCTTCCTCTTCCAAAAACGTGTAATCCTACCTGTGTCTCACATTTCCGTCCTATTTCCATTTTACCTATTTTGTCCAAAATCTTGGAGAATGCTGTCCACAAACAGCTCTCCCTTTTCCTCTCGCATCATAGCCTGCTAAGCCCTGTACAATCTGGTTTTAAACCTGGTCACAGCACTGTTAGTGCTCTAACGAAAGTATCTGATGACATCCGTTGGGCTATAGATAATAAGTGCCTTACCATTTTGGTGCTATTGGACTTTAGCAGTGCTTTCAACTCTGTAGATTACGACATTCTTCTATCCATACTTTCCTCTCTAAATGTATCTCTCCCAGCAATCTCTTGGTTCAGTTCATATCTTTCTGGTCGCTCGCAGTGTGTGCGCCTGGATGAGTCTTACTCTGACTGGTGTGACATTACTGCTGGTGTTCCGCAAGGTGGCGTTCTATCCCCACTTCTCTTTTCAGTTTTCATTAACTCTATCACCCAGGTCATCTCCTCTCACTGCCATCTTTACGCCGACGATTTGCAATTGTACCATAGTTTCAAAGTCAATGATATAACGGTGGGAATCAATAGAATAAATGAGGACCTTGACAACATCAACTGTTGGGCGAAATCTTTTGGACTCCTAGTGAATCCCTCTAAGTCGCAGGTTCTAATCATGGGAAGCCCGTACATGCTTAACATACTCAGTCGGTCGGCCATCCCGTCGGTAGTATATGATGGAGTGTCGATACCTTACTCTACCAAGGCAAAGAATCTGGGAGTAATCTTTGACAGTAATATGTCTTGGTTACCACATATAAATGAGGTCAGTAAGCGGATTCACTTTTCATTTCAATCACTCAAACGTCTCCAGAAGTTCCTGCCCCATGATACTAAAATTACCCTGGCTCAAGCCCTGATGTTGCCTCTCTTGGATTATGCTGATGTCTGTTTTCTTGACGCCAAGGAGGAACTTCTCAATAAACTTGAGCGCCTTCAGAACTTGTGCATCCGTTTTATTTTCGGTCTGCGCAAGTTCGATCACGTTTCTGAGTTCAGGGCTCAGCTTAAATGGCTTCCCATTCGTCGTCGTCGTGACCTGCATATTCTTACTCTACTCTTTAAAACTTTGCACAGTCCTATTTCTCCTCCTTACCTTCGTGAACGTTTTGAATTTCTTGTCCCACGTGGGGAGTCGTGCAGATCAACTGTATCTCTCCTTCTAAAAACCCCCCCTCATTCTACCAGTCGTTATGGCGGCTCCTTTACCGTCCTGGCGGTAAAGTTATGGAATGCTCTCCCTCATGTAATTCGTGATAGTCCATCTGTCAATGTCTTCAAGAGAAAAGTAAAAGAGCACTACCTTTCCTTGTAAATTCTGTATTATATTATATTTATGCATATATATGTATATATATTTAGTTAACTATATATTTTTACAGGTAGGTATTTATTGTAGTAGTATTATAATTTATGTATGTTTATCTTCATTTTTAGGTGTTTTAATAGGTAACAGTATTTTTGTAATTTGTATATGTAAATGTTATTTACTATTAACCATATTTGTTTAGGTACACGAACCTCCCTCTATAATCACTTCTCTCTAGCCTCAAAGGTTTGCTGGAAGAAAACTCTTTTTAGGGTTAAGCTCGCCTTTGTACATACCTTTCTTTTTTATTGCTGTAATCTGTGTTTTCTTGTGTACAATAAAGAATGTTTTCATGCAAGTAAAGCGATTATGTTCTGCGGGATACGTACAGTGCTTTTCACTCAGTTCAGAACTGTATTTAAAGTGGAGATACTTTACGTACTCTGTGGTTCAAACAGAGTAGGTACTGAAATGTGTGGTTTAGATAAGTTCACCGCAGCATCTTACACGCAGATTACAGCGAATTCGTGCTATTAATTTTAGTAATTTATCTACTCGCTTTTGGACCGTGACATGTCAATAGCCTACCGTTTTTGTATGGTGTGACAAAAACAAGAACCAGTAATCTATTCACTTTTCACGGTGGAAAAGTGATAAGTGAGAACTCACTGACATCTCAAAGTCTAAGTCAAACTCGTAACCAAGCCTCAGAACAAGGCCTCTGAGATGATAGCTGATAAAGGTGAGTGGAATAGAAAAACATGTTGTGCACTTGTGCCTATCCCACATGTAGAGATAAGGGCAGGGAGATGATGATGAACGTCTTTTAAATGTTTGCCGAATTTTTTTATCCATCCTATCTTTGGTAAATTTTATGGCCACCCTGACTGGTATTTTTAGACCGGCTTTGGTAGAAATAATAGGTTGCGACGATGCAAAATTTTGTGCATCAAAAATGTCGATTCTACTGTTTTATGGTAAACATTATAGCATAAAATATTCCTTCCTTTATTGGAAACAATGCGTTAAAGTTATGCCTAGCTTTAGGCAGAACAACTTTCGTCAGAATATCTGTCAAACTATGTCATTATTCGTTAATCTCAATAAAAAAATATTCACTTTCTACAAAGTTTTACTGCATTTCAGACATTTGTTAACTCATTACTACACAGCATCAAGCTCTCAACACGGCTCCGTCATTATGGCCCTTAACAAAACACCGCTGCTACTTAAAACCCAGTCTGTTTATTTTTGAAGCATTTGTTGCCTTAACTAAGTTGAATAAACGTTGTAAAAACAGTCTTTAAGTTGTTTACAAAGTTATTTCATTCATCCCCGTAGCGTTGCTGTAAATAAACAAAATAATAAATGAATAAAAGCCGTCACATAGAAAATCCTGACTAGGATTACCCGTGTCGTGGGTATTAGAAACTACGAGTACCGCAGTACCACTACATCCCCCGGAACAAATATTTACACATGATGCAAACATTTGTCCCGCCCCGCGGGGAGCTAACCCGCTCTCCTTGCATCTTAGTCAAGCACTCGCTCACCATGCCACTGAGGTCCTCAAGTAACTAGAGTAAGACTGTTACTTGAGTCAATCTTTACTGGTTTTTTTATGAAATTGTCTAATTTTATCCCCAAGAATGGTAGACATTTCCTCACATGTTTTTCTTCACACAATTTTTAGAAAACCACATTGGTGCAATACCTTGTCGAACCCACGACCCTTTCTTAACCCAAAACGGCTTATTGTTGTTTAAATGAAACTTTTTACGCTGATGATAAGAACAATAGCTAACCTTGCTAGGTTAGCTATTGTTCAGCAGAAATTCAAAATGTACGTACATTAAATTTTGAATTTCTGCTATAACTGATGTTGAAATGAATCTGGTATTGGAACACGCTCCAACGTGAAGCTTATGACGGGCGCGCGTTCCGAAATAGAAGAAAATCCCAGTTTTTTTTTGGGAATGCAGCTTTGAAAATTGTGGCATAAAAATGTTGATTATAGGCATTGCCTTTCCCGATATTGTTCAACATTCCAAAAGTAATTTTTTACATAGTACATTTTCGAACAAAGAGCAGCTTCAATTCATACATATTTTTCACATGGTATAAAGACAACTAGATTTTTGGAACTTATAAATAATAGTAAAATGAACGTTACTTCGTTTATGAGAAAGCGTTGAAACCTAAGTGCTTGGCTCTCATTCTCCCCCTAAGCACAATTTCAAAATACTAGGCCAGGACTACGAAACTCTTTCATATTTTTTATGAATGAGATGTGATAAGAGTGAATGAAGCAAAAGATGCATGTCAGGATCGTAGCAAGTGGAAAGCCGTGGTCTCTGCCTACCCCTCTGGGAAACAGGCATGATTTTATGAATGTCTGACAAAGGTTTTATCTGATCCAAATTTGCACATATTTCAGTAGTTTTTCATATAAGTTTTAATAATCCATAGGGTAAATGTTTTATTTAAACCCGCAAGCTATGCCAAGTGGACTTGTAAAGCAGGCTTATTGTTAATGTGGAATAGTTGGCAGGGCAGGCGTAATATTATCAGTTGGGCGTTTGGCCAGTTCGCCACTTAATTTAATTGTGAAATCTATGTACCTAGCTGGGATGTGCCTCTAAGCAATCCGTTCGTATTTTCATAGTTTAATTGCAAGATTTGTTTTAAATGATTTAAACTTGTCAAGGGAAAACTTCACGATCTGAGCTTTTTCCTTTTCATAAAGTCATACTCAAAATTGCGAACTTCATCCCCATTTCGATTTCGCTTCAGCACCTTCAATGAGAACGGAACCCAGCAATGCGCGAATTACTGAATTAGGGGTAGTAATTCCCTGGACAAATCTTTTACAAGCTCTAACTACTCCAATGATGATCTCACCTAGTTTCTAAGACGTTTCAAAGTGATCCTAGTGATTTTATTGAAATAAATGCCTTTTGACTTTGACTTCACCGTTAGATTGGTAGCACGTATTTTACTACCTTACACAAATCCTTCATCCGAATAGAAGTCAATTAAAAAAAAATAGTTTCTTTTAAGTGATACTTCTGTAATTCTTAGTAATATTTATTCTGTGCCTCACTGTACACTTTTAACGAAATGAAATTTTCAATTCCAACTTTTGGAATCTAGTATACCCGTACCGTGCATGTTGTCTTATGACTGTTTTAACAAGGTCGAGAGTTTCTGCTTATTTTTGTTTAAGAAACAAATTTGTGGTCAAAGCTTTAGTACCTACGCCTTTGTAGATGTAGCAAGAGGCTCATGTACAACAGTTTACATTTAGAGTAGGCCTTCGAAGATCACAAAACAATATTAGCTCAACTCCTAAATCAACATTTCAATTATTATAAGCCTATTTCCGATAAATCCTTTAAATTAATTAAAATTCGGGCCGTGATTACAAATTTTAAAGTACACAGATTGTTATCCTGGCATCTGTGAGTAATAAAACAATGATTGACTTTGTAGGACGTGTTGGGAATTTATGGCCCATTTTACACGGGAATAAAAAAGGTCGAATTGTAAAAGATGCCATGACAAAAACATGTTCATGTTACGATGTGGAAACAAGGACGTGGGTCGTGAAGGTGTTTTTGAATATTGTAGGTTATGGCGTGATTGTGTGTGACAAGGTTTCATACTTTGTTAACCTAAATATGTAGGTGCGATATTTTTTGAACGTAAATCGAGAAATCTGCTTTTTACTAGCTAAGTTTAGCAGCTTTTAGTTGGAGATCAAGTTGAAGTGGCAGTGGGCAGGCCTTATAGCTCGCAGAATCGACAACCATACCATAATTATAGTCAGAGTATTCAATTATTCAAAAAAAAGACTTAATCAGACACGAGATCCATATTGTTTTAGTAAAACTTTATAAGCCATTTTATTAAATTAAGTTGTAAAGAAATTATCAGCTTCTGAAACCGTTCAGCTATAGCTTTATTATCTTTTTAGACGAAGTAGGGCACAGCGAGATTTTCCGGCTCTAAATTGGAGTAGCCTGACTAGGGAAGTACCTCCGCCTTACAGAAGATCGCAGCCAAATAACGTTATTTGTTTCAAATTGTGTGTAAGGTTAAGGTTCGGGGCCGGCAGCGCGTGCGTGATGCCTCTGGTACTGCAAGCGTTCATAGGCTACGGTAGCCACTTACCAACAGGTAGGCCGTAAACTTGCAAACTAAGTTGTATTGAAAAAAAATTATGAACTATATTTTATAAAAAATCGGTTAGGTTAAACACCAAAACACACCCTCGTCCAATAGAGAAATTATTGTCAACAAGTAAAAAGTATTGTTTTCTGGGCCTTGTTCATTTCACGGCTCATTATTTAGGCCGAGTGCCGACCGGTTTCATTCACGCTGACACGTCACGTTCTTCACGAAAATGAGTTAAACGGATTGATCCATACAGAAACCGGGAGTTATTTATGAGTTGGGTAATGGTAGAGATTACTTTTGATAAGAGTTTTGTAGCTCTACGAATTAAGACGAGTTCAAACGGTGTGCGATATATCATCCTACTATATAATATTATAAATGCGAAAGTTTGTGAGGATGTTTGTTATTCAATCACGCCGTAACGGCTCAACCGATTTTGATGAAACTTGTAATAGATAAAGATCTTTACCTAGAATAGCATATAGGCTATAGGCTTTTTATGTAGGTACCACGCGAGCGAAGCCCTGGGCGGAAGCTAGTGTAATATATGTTCAAAATGTATTTATAATGATCCTTAGATCAATTTTCTTTTCATATTTTTAGATTATCTAATGATACTGAAATATCACTTAAATAGGTTTCACATTGATATGGATATGGTGGATGATATAGCAAACCTAGGCAAATCATCACAAAATTCAAAGCCTCAAAAGTCAATCCTCCCCTTAACAAAAACTGGAAAGCAACTGCCACTAAATTATTCAAACCAAACACACAGTAAAGTCAGTGTGAAATTCAATAAACTAGTTAAGGGTCCGCTTGCTAATCCCGACCGTTAATGGATCCCTTCAAAGCCTATTAAATCTTCGACCCGTGACATTCAACGCCTTGTGTACAAACACATAAACAAGACGTTGTTAGATGTAGCTGTTTACAGGTGAAACTGTGAATCTTACGTTATTAATTTGCTTACCGTTCACCAGGGACTGCAAACGGTAGAGGTTATAGGTACTGGTACCGTTAAAACATTTCGGTACCATTATGGTATACCGGTAGGGCATTACGGTACCGAAATTTTGAGCCGCGGCTAGTTCGCCAGGACAGTCGCGCTGCGGTGGCGGGGTTTCATCAAAAAAAAACCTTTATTTATTACGGTTATAGATACCCTGTAGCGAAATAAACCGAAATGAACTGCGAAGCCAGATTTTCCGGTACCGTTATATTTATCGGTAGAGAAATATTCGGGTAACCGGAATTTAGCGGTATATCGTTATTTAAAGGTACCTTTATATTCCGGTTATTCAGTCCCTGCCATTGATCAAAGTTTTTAGAGACAAGAGCATTGATATTCTAAAAGCCGCGCGACGCTCGCTTTACGCTCAAATCCAAAATGAGACCGAGACCGACCGAGATCAGATAGAAGAAGAACCAAAGTCACTGAAATAGCTCTCTGAATCAGAAAGTTGTTTAAAAAAAGATCGCTGACCCGCTGTGGGATGAATAGAGAAAGAAAAAGAAAGACCAAATCTAAAGGAGAAGATAGGCCTAAAAGTTTGATATTTTGGTGCAGGCACTCCTTAAGGGGTTCCAAATAACACGGATCCAAGCCCCCCCAGGGGGAGGACTATGTTCAACAGTGGACTTCATTAGGCTTTACGAATAATGATGACACTTATGACTTGAAAGAGGATTTTTAAAATTCTCATCCTAACCGGTTGAAAAGGTTAGTCATTGCTTGAATGAAAATCTGTTTCATTTAAAGGTGGAAACCTTACGGAGTCGGAAAAGGAAACTCTTGTAAAAAAGCACTAACATAAGTAACGGGAAAATTGCTCCGGAAGAACCAGGGCGTTGTAATTAGTCCTTACCTACTCCGGCCGCGTGGAAGCTTAAAAAGTGTTTTTCTTCACCACTTAGCTTCGTTGCCTTTGAGCTTAGTAACGGGTGGTTACCACGGGATATTAAGCGAGACATTTTATATTCTTGCAACTTCTTATTAACTTCAGTTATACAAGGTGATACAATATTAGTATCCCGAAATAGGCTTATTCTGTAAACAACAAGGAATAAATTATCATCTTTACGTCTGAACATCAAGATTGCTACCTAAAGTTAAAGCTACAGTCGAATAAATGTGTGTAAAATGTTGAATACGCTATACCTACATACAGTCATCGCCACTTGTAAATTGGTCGGAAATTCACAAAATTATAACATTTTCGACGGTCATACCGTCTATTGTATCTAAGGTCAACTTATTAGTCGTGTTAAAAGATCATCATTCGTATGAAAAGGCGATATAAAAAGTGATAGTCTTATAAAAAGGTAATTAACGAAGGTTTTGCTAAAAATATAATTTGGGAGGAGGCAACAAGGTACCTTTAAATTATGGCTCCTAACTACCTACGGAATTAAGAAGAGCTTTCTTCATTCTGAATCAGTGAAAATCCAATTTTATTATTTGAGGCGCCGTCCTGTTACTGGTCCTTTCTTGGTGGCCTGTGTCGTGACCACAGTCACAGAACACATATGTCTAGTTAATGGTTCGAAATTAAAAAAAAACTCATATAACTATTTAATCTGACCCTGGTATTCTGAACCCCGGTTTATTTATTAGTCCAGGATTTTTTTTACTTCCCGACATTTATTGCAACTTTTGTCAATTTGTTTTTCTTTCTTTAAATAAAATGAAATCTGAAATATTATATAAATATATAATATATATAAATTGCTTTATGATAATCAGTTATAAAAAATAGTTCTCTCCATTTCTGTTTACATGTCAAAGAGGGAAATGGATATATTTTTTTCAACACACTTGCACGTAAAGTTGCTCTAATTTCACCGCAATTAGGCACATAATGGTACCTTTAATCAAACAGTTGTTTTTCATTGCTATTATTCACAAACGTGAGTTATTTTATTTTATTGGTTGAGTTGCTTTGTTCTTCAAAAAGTTTCGATACAAAAAAGATCGTCCGCAATAGTATAAAAAAAGAAATCTAATTATTTTAGTCTATGGCCGATCGCCATTGTAAGGTGCGCACCTTAAATGCATGCGCATAGTGCGCATAGTAAAACTGACTAATTTTTCCAGCCATTTCGCAAAAAAATTCACAACTCGTTTTTACAGTTATTTTTTGTATTATTTTCTTCACAAGTGTGTTGAAAAATGTCGTATGATACACGTGTGTATTGATGATTACCGTTACACACGTATACCATAATGTACTATTATCTGTCAATGAGCGATCAGAAATGGTGAAATAGGAATAAAGTATAATTATTTATTCCTCACATTACACAGACATCAGACTGACAATTTTAATTCAAATTGATTTTATGTCCCTAAAATTGCTAGTTTGATGATTAAGAATGTCTCACTGCGACTCGGTGGTGTCATCTTGTTGCTCACTGAACAAGGTCCGCAGGGCTCCAATCACCCAGGATTAAACGCCTGTTATTAACATTTAACAGATAAATTTTTGCCCTTCAGAGTATTAACAAATGACCTCGTAAATAACGAGTGACGCCTCGTTTTGTCGTGATTCGACGTACATTTGTTCCTCAGATTTATTGTTTGTTAGTTTACTTGGGTTGCTCTTATGCGGGCGATTCTAAAAGCAATTATTTCCCGGTAACACTGTATAACACTAACAGTAGAAAGAGTACTCTGAAGCAGTCTACAAATTTCAGCAATCTTTTCGTTAATAATTTTTCAAATTACTTTATGTTTTATTTGATTGAGCATTAAGATGATGGATGTGATAGCACACATTACTGTGGTGTAGTCATGTTGTTGCCCAGAATTGATCAATTATAATTGCCGGTGTAGAGCATCTTTACTTCAGTGAGTTCGTTTGCTTTTGTAGGTCTTTGTTTTGCTTTTAAGATAATAGCGGTTTTCTTGTTTGGTTTTTGTGGAGCTTCAAGAAAGTGTTTTGACATTTGAAACAGTTTGTGTTCAGCACACTTTGGAATTTAATATCTTTGTATGAGTAGACTTTTCAAATAAAATGTTATGTATGTAATTATGATGCTTTATTGGCAAGAACCGAAGTTACCGACATAGCCTTCCAGAATTGCAAGTTGAAGTTGCAGTATGCAGGCCATACAGCTCGCAGAACCGGACAGCAATGCTTGCTGTGTTCCGGTTTAGTAGTGAGGTAGCCGGTAAGTTTACAGGCACATGAGACTTACCAACACATGTCACATAGTAACCACTTACCAACAGGTGGGTATTATGCTTGATGTCCGCCTTAGCCAGTGTTGGTGTTGGAGAGCCTTAGTTCAAAAACGAAAGCAAATAGTACAAAAAATCATCCACAATTAAACTTTTGCTAGGGCGTCCGTGACGCCCAGTAGTGGGTATCCAACCGTGGCCGTGGGAATCTCCCTTCGCCTTGACCCTAGGGGCATAAGATATATGATAGATTAAGAAATAGTCCGCATGTCGAATTTTGAAACTATTATTCGAATGAAATTAGTTATGGAACTATTTTGAGTGAAAAAAGATACGATAAAAAAGAACACATAAGATAAATATATAATACCCATCAGTCACATACATATTCCTGACTCCACACTAGGATTTGTGTCGTGGGTATTAGAAACTACGAGTACCATTATACCACAAAACTCAGATCCGGAACAAATATTTACGGATACTATGAGAACTTTTTGGTTCTCAAGAATTGCATGCAAATTTGTTAATTCGCTTTTGAAAGAAAGAAAGAAAGAAAGAAAAACTATTTATTCGTCCCATAAGCACAAGTTCACTTTACTGGCATAGAAAATTTGCAGAAAAGTATATAATATTTTAATACGCACCTACCCAGGCAACATACAGACTAAATTTATTGAGAATATCAATAAATAAATAAAAATAATAGCAATAGTAGACAAAAATCAGACAAAGAAACAAGTAGTTCCCAGGGATAGGTTGATATTTTATAGTACCAAATTAGGTAGGTAGGTAGGAATGTAAATTATAGTAGGTGGGTGCATGTACCTGTGCGTTATATGGGACAAATAGGTTCTAGTCTCAGATATACCTATAGATTATTGTGTGGAACATAAAGATTCTAGGCGTTACTAAAATTGGCGTAAAGAAAATTATTTGTCGGACCATGCTTTATCCTACCATAGACTACAGAATGCACCTCCTATTGGTCAATGCAGATATCGCCATGACAGATTATTTTTTCACTGGTGTCTTGTGATTGGTGATTGTGAGTTTTCTGTTAGCTGAGTCTTTTGATAACTCTATTTTAAATTATAATATATGTATGTGAGTTTACCTATAAATCGATAACACTAAACACACACACACTAAGTCTAATCCCAATAATAAAATAACCAACTCTTACCAACTGTTATTTTAAGTCGTTGGTATATGGTATATGTTTTCACTTCACTCACACTGACAGCAGCCTGACATTAATTCCATAGAAGTAGATGGAGAGACAAGATAATATTGAAATTTCACCTCAAAAGCTTCGTAGTAAAATTATGCCCCAAAATATTGTATATTTTTTTCCTTTGTTTACTTTGCCCAGCGGTACAGCTAGTAATTTACGGACATAAAATTTAGCATAATAACTCTTGGGCGGTCTTATCGCTACGGTTACCTAGGAAGGAACTTTCTCACTTGATAACAATCTTGAAGAAACCTCGAAACATTCAGTTTAGTGATGTGACATGCGACAGCGATTTATCGATGGAAATAAATATTTATCGATCTTCATAATTATTTTTAAGGTAAGTTCATAAGTTGGATAAAATAAATTTCTCATAAAAATCATACTATTCGAGGACCCTTAATTGAATAGTAATAAGATTCTTTCTAAAAAGCCATTTGTTAAAAACACAACTGTTTTAATAAAACTATGAATAAAGCAATTTCATCTCACTTAGCTAGTTGAATGACTTTAATCACATTTCAGACTAAATTAAGCGAATGGATGTCTTATGAATTTGAATACATTTAGGCTTTTTGTCTAAAAACCTTGTAGAACTATTATATTTTCTGCAACATTTTTATTATCCCAAATGGCTTTCTAAAACTATTTCTAATAAGCAATAATAGAAAGACCGTAGAAAAAGTCAATCAATTTATGTAGTTATTTTAATACTAAAGAACCCGGCTTTTAGCCAGTAGAAGAAATTCATTTTAAGAGCAATTGTTTATGAGTTTGTTGTGCATATGAGCCAGCTTAAAAAACAATTTTCTTAGCCACGGTTGGATAAGTTACCCCCAATCGCGTCGGTAATCAAGTAATACGGCATAATCAAACGAGTGATTTTGTGTTAGCAGACATCAACTTATCTCTAAATTTAATTATATATTATATAACATATATAATACGAGGCAAAAGACGGTCAACTGCGAAAACTCGCGCCCTGCCGCTTCCGTACCATTACACGGGGTATCATAAAACCTCCAAGTGTGGAAGTGACAAACTTATATTATTACGATCACTCACGTCATAATATTAATAAAAAATAATAATAAATATTCCGTACATATCCCACACGGTCAACTGATCCCAATTTAGGCATAGCCTGTACTATGGGTACCAGAGACTGATATACATAATGGATATATATTTAACACCCAGACACAGAACAAACATCTGTGTTTATCACACAAACGTTTGTCCAGTGCGGGAATCGAACCCGCGACCTCTAGCGCAGAAGGCAGAGTTAATACCAACTGAGCTATTAACCGCGAATATTGTCTTATACATAATACGTGATTTATTATAGATCTAAACTTTATATGTTTCTTGACCGCTAAAACCTCCAATACGTAAATAATTTCGAAATGGTTATAGACCCCACTATTTTCTACAAACTTCACCATTCTATTTTGGGAAAAGTAGAAATTTCTCAATATTAGAATTTTCCTTTATTTGTGTCACAAAGGCTCTTAGCATTCCAAACTTCAGAATGATGAGGTTAATTGAAGTATCCTAGAGGTTTTTCATATTCGGCATTTGCAAGCAAAAGTTATACATCCATTGCTATTTTTAGTGCATATATATTTCTAGTTGATAACTTCAGCCTCATGAGAAAAATTGTCTTGATAGACAGTCGGACAAGTAGACAGAAGACGTAAAGCAAGGAGATCCTTTAGAGGTTCCGTTTTTTTTGCTGAGGTACGGAGCCCTACTAAGCTTAACCCTCTCGACGGCCATCGACATCGTTTACAGAACGTGCCCACACTTGAATATTCAAATTGGCCCTACACAATGGGACCACCCCGACCCCCTTACGACCTCTTGGGGCCGGCTATGCCCCACAGTTAGCCAAAGGAAGCCCAACAAAGGATCGCTGAGAAAAAAGCTCGGTTCCGGTGTCAGACACACGCGATGTACTCGCCGTGTCGCAGACTTTGAATGGGTAGTCGTTGTGTTGGAAATACCTGGCATTTTCTCTATTTCTATTATTTTTCCCTTTAATAAGTTCGCTCACTCTTCGTTTTACTCGCGAAAGCGTCTGAGTGAAATTTAAATTGACACGTCTGTGGTTAATATTTTAGCTTTTGGTTACTTTCTCATGAAAACTTGTTTATTATACACATACTAACTAGCTTGAGCCCGCGGCTTTTATCGCGTGATACAGTCGCCTGCACTAACATGTATATCACAATTTTCAAAATGATGCCACAGTACGTACTTAAAATATAGTAATATACTTTAATAGGATTATCTTCACTTCTGTTTCATTAATGTTTCAATTTTTGTTTTGCTTCATTGTTTTGTTTATTTTGAACTAAATGCAAAACCATTGTTTATTTACTGGATTTATAACAGCAGAACATTTTATGAGTTCCTTTTCCTCTGCATCCGTACGAGCTTTATTATTTTTCCTCGGTCCGTGCATGCAACTCTATAACTTTCGCTTCCTATAACGCTTCGGCCGTAATGTGAGTGTAGTTTTGTGACGGTCACGTTATTTTAGGATTACATATCTTCTTGGGCAGCAAACTTCAAATTCCTTTATTCATTGAAATCTGAAGGATCGTTTTGAAACGTCTTATATCTACTAAATTTATCCCTTATTATTAATCTGAATCCGTTGTCAAACGGCGTGCGATATATCATCTGAAATTTATTTTAAAATGATACTTACGTCTACTTAATAAAGTCAATTTTGAGTTTGACTATAGGGGCTTGGTATATCGTTGAGCTATCGTAAAATTGACTTTCATCAGTAGACGTAAGAATTATTTTGAAAGAAATTTAAACATATTTTAGATGGCATATCGCACGCTATTTGAACACTGCTTTTTCCACTAAGGCAATACTCCGAATAATTCAATGGATTCAATAACAAGCCCACTACTTAAATCTCTATTGATTGTAGGTCCTGAGGGACTCTCCGTAATTCCACTAACGGGTATTCAGAGTCAAGAGTCTAGACCAAATAATGTGCTTAACATGCCCACATGACCTACATATACTAGACTACAGACTAGAGAAACGGCCGCGACTTCGTCTGCTTATAATAATAATATAAATACCTATAATATATGGTAATATAAATACCATCTACTTGCAATTTCCGATATAAGTAAACCCCGTCTATATATTACCCCGTATTATATTTACTCATCTCCCCATAAAATACAGCTCCTAAATAACTAGCGTTCATCTTACGGTAAGACAGTAACTATCTGCTATCTCACTAATAAGGTTCGTGTTACAAATACATTAATTATGCCGCCCGCGCCCAGCGCAATAGCCGGGCTACCCCTAGGGGACGCACATGGACTGCCACCGGACTTACCGTTTCAGGGTTAACTGTTGTTATTTCAATGTCAGTTATGATAAGTAGGTAGGCACTGGATCTTATTTATTATGAACTGGATTAATCGTTTTTTTTAAATCGAGCGAGCGAATCACACTGATATTTTCGTTAATCAATTTAGGGGTCTCATGCCACTGTAGCGGTACGAGTTTTATACGAGTTCGCATATCTTTTACTGTCACAGACTCACGCCACAGACTGACGCCTTCAGAGCGATACGAGGTGAATAGAGTTTTCGTACAATAATGTTTTACTATCACAGACTCACGCCACCGCGGCACCGTAGCGATACAACTTGTAGGTACATGAGTTCCGTATTATTCCGTATAGTCTAATGCAGACTCTACCGTAGCGCTTCTTGTGGATGGATGTGGAACTAGTCCCATCAAAACGTACTGTCAATATAACTTTGCTCATGTTTATCGTTTCATGTATCCTGTTAACTTATTATTCCCGCCGCGGGCATTCAATCTTGGCGAAATAATATGCCTCAAATTAAACGCATTGGTATTGATATTATTTATCTTTGGCAGTAAATAGCCGTGAACAATGAAAGTAAAAAGCTATTGCTCCTTTATTGCGTAAGAAAAATCTCTTTGACTTCACCCTACCAATTTTTCATAATTTGTCATTTGTATTTGATCTTCCATGTACTTGTATTCTCTGAACCTCCATACATCAAAGCCCTTTATCCCTTTGAAGCCTTGCGTGCTATTTCCCATTTAAACGATAATTTCTCTGGGATCCTTAAGGTTGTTGATAGATTCCCCCTCAAGGGGCAATGTGTGTACCTGGGGAACGCTTAGATAATACACCTTTGTAACGTTACAACAATTTATTGCTAGAGTTTTGACATTTATGTACTTACCTCTGCTGGTTTCGGATTCTGTATCACGTATATCAGTGGTTTTAATGGAGGCGGTAATGGCACTTGAAAAAAAAAATGATGTTTTAGTACCTACTATAAGTAAGCGATCTCTTTAATATTAATAAATAGGTGACCCAGGATTATCATAGCTTTCAAGTACGTGTTTTCCAGTTCCTACTAGAAAGTAATGTTATAAACACACAAGTTTATTTTACAGTCTCGCTGAACAAAATAAACGTTGTGACAAATTCTATAAAAACTATCGAGTAAAAGCTCAAATCTCTTTAATTTACTTTGTCAATGCCATCATCCGTCTAGCTCCGATCCAGCTTAAAATAAATTGAGTGTTTCGATCACTGCGACTTTTTGCCCTCAGTAAATTACTGCGGGCTGAAAAATAACAGTCCAATGCTTTCATAGATGTGCATCACATTCGCCGTGTACTATCACGAAAAATTCCGCCTTACCACCCTAAGGGTGTATTTTGCGTGAAGTGATCTGTGCCTTGCTTGCGTAAATGCGTAATCTTAAATAGTACCGTTTTTGTTTAACAATATGTTCGTATTGTTTTGGTTACAACTGAACATCAGACTGGGTAATCAAAGTCATAAAATGAATGGTTCAACCTCAAAGGAGAATAAATAAAGAGATAGGCCGGACAGGCTTACTTAGCAGTGTATAAGCGAAACAGTTTCAAAATTGGTAAGGCGGAAATTTTGGTGATAGTACTATGTGTTTATCATTTCAACGTTTTGTAGTTTTTTACCCGAACTTTTTCAAATCAGCTTAGGTTTATTTATTATCCTTATAAAAAAATATTAAAGGTACGAGAAGTTCGACAACAAGATTGTTACCTAAAATAGCTGAGTGATTGAGTTCGAACTGATTTGACCGCAAAACAGCAGATTTTTCAATGAAAAATGTCGAATCTTCTAAAGTTGTAAAACAAACTTTATTGTCAATGGGGTATAGCGTATCCATTTCGGGACAATAAACAACCGAAGCTCTAGCTACGAGTAGAATCACTAGATCTTAAGATACTTTAGATTTATAATAATAAAGTAATAAATTGATCTTTGAGTCAACGGTCACTTATTTCTATAGACATTGTTATCTATAGTTTTCGATATTTGACCGACTAGGATTATAAGTAGGGTCTAAAATTTTGTTTTGTCGTCCACACAATAATCTTTTTGTGAATACAACAACAATACCCCTGTTGTATGGACTTAAATTAATGGTCTTGTAATTCAATGGTTCAAAGTGAAACGTCAGATTTGATGGCAGAAATCCCCAGAGAGAATATTTAATTGGTAATTTATGTATGTGATTGACGGTCGTATAGTTCACATTAATTATGTAAGTACCTACCTAAATCATAATTTAGAGGCGACCGCTTATTGAGTAGATGGGTATAAGTAAATAGAAAGGCAGGAATTAAATGTTCTGCTCTTTATATACCTAGCCAAAGCGCGATAGATTACAATTATTTCTTCTATTTTTGGGTTGACGCCAAATGCGGTTATAGGAGTATTACGGCACATCATAGAGTGATAATAAAACTATCATTGCTTAGGAAAATGGGGCTTTGTTTGGTGATCACGATCCTAGAGTTTCTGATTGAATTTCAAATTTCAACGGCTGTTTCGTCCTTCATGTCACTAAACGCTTATTCGTCTAATTGTTTTACACTACATCTTTCATCTTCAACTTGAACCATATGTGCATTGAATTGATTAGAGCATCCATTCAGCTGAACAAAGCTACCGAATTGAACGAAAATGAACAAAGGCGTTTCTCACTTCAAGTATACGCTTGATATGATACAAGCCTGCACTTGCATGGTGCCCGTTGTCTATTGTCGTTTTGCGACAATGGTTGGGCACTTCTCGATGACCTTAATCATTATGGCATCCCATTACCTATACTTTTCTACGACACAACCTTCGGATCGAAAGTCGAGGTTCCTGCCACTAGGCCAACACGGCTTCATTTTATAGAATTTAGTTCCCCTACATTCTATAGGGTGAGTGTAGGTTCCTCTGCTTGTGTTCCCTGTGGGCGCTAGTGAGGCTTCTGTGAATATCACTACCTATTGTTTCTTCCGAGTCGTTGGTGCTCTGTGTGCTGTTCCAATACAAGATGTGCTGAAATGCACCGTCTTATTGTTTTATTCCTATCGGCTGTGATGAAGTATTCATCCTGCACCATTGTTTGTATTGGCGCAGACTCAATCCGAGTATAATGGCTTTGTTTCAGATTATTCTATAGATCGTGGTATGCTTGAAGATTTTGTGCAGGTTGCTTTACAGTGCGATTGCGTGCAATGTTTGTTTGCTTTTTTAAAGCAACCATAAACATTATGAATAAAAAACGCGCTATAACAAAGAGGATCATAATACTATGAGGATTATACAACCGGAATTAGTTTGACAGTAATAGTAGTGACGTAATAGCTGAAGAGGACGGTAATAGATTAACGTAGTATAAGCAAGTGTCCATCACTTTCGTCCCTACGCGGAGAAGAGTAGTGTAAGTGAGTAGATATTTACGCAGTGTAAGTGTAAAATAGTTTAGTTATGTGAAGAAATCTGCCATCTGCATAATTACTATGAATGGCGAAACCAGTCCGTAAACATTCTCTGAGTTAAGCCATGTTCAAAGGGCGTGCGATATGTCATCTTAAATTTATTTCAAAATGATCCTTTGTTAAAGTTAATTTTGAGTTTGACTTTAAGGAGCTTGCGATATCGTTGAGATACATCGCACACTCTCAATTGTGACACTCAAACTGGACTATTATTTAGTAGAGAGAGAGATTATTTTGAAACTTATTTTATATGACACTAGTTGTCCCACTCGCGACTTCGTCCGCGTTTGTTTACTTACCTAGACTATTTTCCATTATCCTTACCAAAGTACTAACACTATTATGCAGCTATTAACCTACTTCTACCTACCATCACCGTAACCGTAACGTTAACCGTAACCGTCACTGTCACCGTCACCGTCCCGTTACCTTCACCGTCCCGTCACCACCTTCGTCACCGTCACTATCATGGTCATGGAAGGCCCCCCACCCGATGGACCGACGTCATTGTGAAGGTTGCGGGAAGTCGGATGGAAAAGGCTCAAAACCGTTCGTCGTGGAACTCTTTGGGGAGGCCTATGTCCAGCAGTGGACTTCTACAGGTTGATGATGATGATGATGATTATTAAACCTCAAGGCCTGCTTTTCATAAAACTCATTTACGGATATCTTATTAGTATTACTTATTAGTAGCTCTTAACCTCAATACCGATGTTTATGTCTGTAACTTCAAAAACATAGGACTTTCAAAGCACCTTTCAACCCCCATTTCATACCATTCGGGGTGAATTTTCGTAAAATTATTTCTTAATAAATGTTAACTCTCTATAAGGAACCTGCGTGCCAAATTTCAATTGTATAGGCTTAACCGATAAAGAATTCCCATTTAAACTTTCATTTACAAACCATGGGTTGTTTTAAAAAAAAACTTTGAACTATTTATCTGATAACCGGTTTTGATGTCTCTAACTTCAAAAACATAGGGCTTCCCATACAAACTTTCATCCCCTATATACACACCCTGAGGGTTGGTTTTCAAAAAACCTTATATAGGTATTTTATTATTTTGAACTATCTACCTGATAACCGATTTTGATGTCTCCAACTTCAAAAACATAGGACTTTCATACAAACGTTCGACCCCAATTTCACCCCTTTAAGAGCTGAATTTTCCAAAATCCGTTCTTATTGTACGGTAACATCTTTTAAAGAATCCCTGTTCCAAACAGACTCCTCGGCCCAGTAGTTTCCGAGCTTTCGTGATGAGTCTGTCAGTGAGTGAGTGAGTGAGTGGACTACTCCTTTATATGATATATCAAGGACATGCCGTTTGAACAATGCTTTAGGCTAAGCTGACGTTGCGTGTGCTTTTTCAAAACTAATGTAGGTTCCACAGCACCCACCTCATCGCAAAGTCCTGCTCCAAGCACGGCAAGCGATGCAAGAGCCCGTCTGACCCGGCACTATACCGAAGACATCCCGGACGTCAGCCTATACGAGATCCGGACGGCCCTCAAACAGCTTAAGAACAATAAGGCACCGGGGGAGGACGGAATAACGTCAGAGCTTCTGAAAGCGGGTGGAACACCGATACTTAAAGTCCTTCAGAAGCTATTTAATTCCGTCATCCTCGAAGGTACAACGCCTGAGGCGTGGAACAGGAGCGTGGTGGTACTGTTTTTCAAGAAAGGTGACAACACCCTCTTGAAGAATTATAGGCCCATCTCGCTGCTGAGCCATGTCTATAAGCTGTTTTCGAGAGTTGTCACTAACCGGCTCGCCCGTAGGTTTGAAGACTTCCAGCCTCCCGAACAAGCCGGGTTCCGCAAAGGCTTTAGTACCGTAGACCACATCCACACGCTTCGGCAGATTATACAGAAGACCGAAGAGTATAATCGGCCATTATGTCTAGCGTTTGTGGACTACGAGAAAGCCTTCGATTCAGTCGAGACCTGGGCAGTGTTACGGTCACTACAGCGGTGCCAGATCGACTACCGGTATATCGAAGTGTTGAAGTGTTTGTACAGCAAGGCCACCATGTCTATCCGACTCCAGGACCAGAGCACAAATCCTATCCAATTGCAAAAAGGGGTGAGACAGGGAGACGTTATTTCTCCGAAACTGTTCACCTCTGCATTGGAGGATGTTTTTAAGCTTCTGCACTGGGAAGGACATGGCATCAACATCAATGGCGAATACATCACTCACCTTCGATTCGCCGATGATATAGTCATAATGGCAGAATCGCTGGAGGACCTTGGCGCAATGCTCAGAGACCTCAGTAACGTTTCTCAACAGGTGGGTCTTAAAATGAACATGGGCAAGACTAATATCATGTCCAATGCTCATGTTGCACCCATGCCGGTACAAGTTGGGAACGATACCATTCAAGTTGTAGACCACTATGTCTATTTGGGTCAGACGATTCAACTAGGTAGGTCCAACTTCGACAAAGAGGTCAACCGACGAATCCAACTCGGATGGGCAGCGTTTGGGAAACTTCGTCACATCTTCTCGTCGCAGATACCGCAGAGCCTCAAGACGAAAGTCTACAATCAGTGCGTGTTGCCAGTGATGACTTATGGCACTGAGACTTGGTCGTTAACTATAGGCCTCATATACAAGCTCAAAGTCGCGCAGCGTGCTATGGAGAGAGCTATGCTCGGAGTTTCACTACGTGATAAGATCCGAAATGAGGAAATCCGTAGAAGAACGAAGGTCACCGACATAGCTCTCAGAATTAGCAAGTTGAAGTGGCAGTGGGCAGGCCATATAGCTCGCAGAACCGATAACCGTTGGGGAGTAAAGGTTCTCGAATGGCGACCACGAACCGGGCGACGCAGTGTTGGAAGGCCCCCCACCCGATGGACCGATGACATTCTAAAGGTTGCGGGAAGTCGGTGGATGGAAAGGGCTCAAGACCGTTCGTCGTGGAACTCTTTGGGGGAGGCCTATGTCCAGCAGTGGACTTCTACAGGTTGTTGATGATGATGATGAAATACATAATTAAACATTCCTTCTCCTACATAAACTCAGACTAGACGTCGTAATCCTGTCACAAACATACTTGTACACCGTATAAACTTATTATTGTTATCTCAGTACAGTTGCTCTGGTTTCTATAAAGCGGTGAGCATTACATCTCGGCCATAAAAGCGAAGACTGTAGTTACCTACTGACTGTCGCTCATTACTCCGTCTCCACAGTTCTCTCTCTGGAAGACATGTTAAAATTAATAATGAACGATTCCGTCATGGTGCCAATCATGACGGTCCTCGTTTTATAGAAATCTTTACGGTGTATTATCCAAGCCTATCGTGTAAACAGTACTAATACTGATATAACACCTTCGTTAGATAATATGGCTTCCTTACGTGGAAGTCGGAACTCAAGCAGTCAACTGAGAGTTAGATCTTGTTACTATAATAATTGTTATGTACTACCCACTTGATAGTACCATAATTGAATTTGAAACTTAATTCATAATAGAATTTTTCATTGAATAACAGTGGGTATTATAACTTATTTATATTATTGGGAATTTAAAGCTAATGATCTCTTTGTTTGTCCACAGCACGAGACTTCACACCACACCACATCACGAGGCTAAGGCATTCAAGGCATCTAACGACATACACGGCGCCCGTGAGTTCCTACCATCACATCAGTCGTACCACTATTCACCACATACCACCAGTACCCAGCCCCAACAGCTTTGTCCCTTTAGATTTCGATTATTTTACTGCTTATTTATGTACTTTTATATAAACATACTTTTAGATGTACCTGAATTATAATTTAGAACATGTATTCTGTGCATGAATGTTTCGTATTTGCAACATTAATGGAATATTGTAAGTAATTGTTCATCTCTCTAACGATCTGTCACTTATTTATAATGCTCTCTGACATGCTACACAGGAAAGACACAAGGTATATAGTATATAATATATTGTACTACCTATAGTTAATTCCCACTGTTTACATTTTCTATACATTATTGTCCTCATTTTTCGCCAATGTAATATATTTTATCCAAGATGTTTTATAATTTTGTCGAAATAATTATATTTGGGAAGATTCATTGGAAATATATCTAGTCAGATATTATATAAAGCTTAAAAAAAGCTGAAAGATATAATTTATAGCATGTTGGAGTTTTCTATATAATTGTCAAAGTTTCCTAATTGGATTCGTACACAATTAGATTTTTTCGTCGGTTACCTAATCGCGTTAACGTGATTGATGTGTTTTATATTAGGTTAGACAGCATGCAATGTAGGATCGACTTTGCTCAGATGTACTCATAGTATAAGTTTGTTTGTAATATCAATCACATCTGAGCAAAGTAAATATAAATGTTTTGCCACATTCAATCACAGTTGTAAGACTTGTAAGTAAATGAGCGATAGTTAGCGCAAAAACAGACCTCACTCGATCAATTCAAAGTTTTATGAAACATGAACAACACACAAAGGTACTAATGTAATGAGACATTGGTAGTTCAATAAAATGTTTATTAGATCCAGTATCAAGAATTATTCCAGCATGGTTCTCTGGTATAATCAATTAGGGGAATTAAATATCCTAGAAAGTGCTATTAGAATTAGAAAAACTGAATATGGGAATATGAATGTGGCGATACATTTCTCTTTATTTACCAAATCAAAAGTAGTGGCAGTACGTAACGCGGTTTCAGTTTGTACCGGCCACGACCCTGAAGCTAGCAGTCAAGGACAATCACAAGCCCCTTTTCACAAAATGTCTGAGCTACAGGCCGACTGTGAAAGAAGATCAGCCGGTTGGCACTTATGTTTTTACGGTAAGTTGAATTTTCAATTATTTTTTTAAATAACAAGTATCAGCAGCGTTTTGATAATCATGAGCTCCCGTGCAAAATGCTTAATACCATGGGAGGAATCAATGAGATTATGCCTATTAGGTACTATCGCCGAAAGTTCCGCCTGACTTCCCTAAGGGTGTATTTGCGTGAAGTAAACTGTTGCTATAGCTTGCCTTGCTTGCGTAAATGCGTAGTTTAAAAAAAGTATATTTTTGTTCAAAGATTATTTTGTTAAATGATTTATAAACATAAATGGCCCACCCTAAAAGGATCACAGTGAATAAAGAAATGTGCCGGACAGTGCAAGCGAAAATGTGCAAGGCCTTACGTGTGATTATAGTACCTATTGAACCAATTTTATCATTGTATATTACTTATATGACTATTACGTCACCAATTGGCAAGCGAGTGTAGCCGTTATATATGATGACAGAGCAAAAAGCTCTAGAATACTCTATTATTTTTAAATAGCTTTTTCATTTAGTCCTGAATGGAGAGAAGTATCGACTTGTGACTAAACGATTAAGGGTGTATCATTCATGATCGGTTCGACGGCTTTCACGAGTTATATTATGCAATGTCTTTGATGATGTTCAATCATGTGATATAACTATTTTAGATTTTTATTTACAAAATTTTATCGGTATATTGATACACGCAAGTTACAGACATATGTTTTTATATTAATTGCTGCTATTTTCACTTGTATTGGAATCAGGTAAACTAACCCTCTTATTCATAATGAATCAATAACTTTATAGGCTGGATGACACTCGACCCTGTCCTTTTCTAACAGCAAACAAAAGACAGAGACGATCATATTTCTATCGAACCGATAAAGTTAGTGAGTGATTATGCGTAAGGGGTTATATTATAGTAGTTTAATTAAGATACTAATCGGGGTTTGTCATCAACAGGTAAAAGCAGAAGACAGAGACCCACCAGACATGGGTGGGACAGTTACGTATAAGTTCGTCTCCACGCCAGGTGAAAAGGAAAGATTCTACGTCGATCCAGAAACCGGGAGAATAACAACGGCTGATGTTAGTTAACATGCTTAATATTTTTATTTTATTCATAATAATTTAAGATAGTGTTTTTATAAAATTACCGCATCAAATATTATGAACTAGTTATAAGATTGTAGCTCACAATAATACAAGAACGGTTTAGGTAAGACCATTTTTGGTATAGATTATTCTGATTTGATGTATAATACTGCCAAATTGATACAGATTTTCGACCACGATGAGCCGTCTAGAGAAAAAGAAGCCTATATTACAGTAAGAGCGAGTGATAACGGTCAACCACAACTTGACGACGCATGTACTATCAAAATAATAATAGAAGATATCAATGACAACCAGCCAGTCTTCGACAAAGTTGTAAGTATCAATCTTGAATATCGAAATGACAAGACTAACTTACGATAATTAAAGAGTTCGTTTTGCCATTTTAAAAACTGACTAACTAGTCTAACTAGAATTAATAAGCTTAATTTAGACTAGGTTATTTTTCAATAATATCCAAAGGTTTTAGGAAACTTGATAAATCTTCTGTATCGGACTTTTACAAATGCATGTTCTCTCATATTGTTACGTTCTACTAATTATCTATCTACGCCAATTACTTTTAGGTTTTTAACCTTCTAACAGTAACCTTTATGTTCCATCTGAAGAGAGAGGTTAGCATTTTTATTTATTTGTGTCTATTTATCATGTGACTAACAAACGATTCGTTCATTAGCCTCAAAACGTGGCGCAGATAATATTAACGCTTGCCTGTTTTTCCAAGGTCTTCCGTGGAGACGTATGGAAGGTTGGTCCAAAACAACTGAAACTATCACAAATGAGAAAAAGCGTTTGGCACAAAATTAAACTTAAATTGACACTAACATTTCCGTGTTCTAAATCAATTATCGCCAATGCTTTGTCTTTGTAGTTAGTTACATAAGCAGTGGCGATAATCGAAAACTTCAATTTTAAAATATCTGTTTCTTTACTTGCATGTTCCTGCATGTCTGATTTAGGATCATAGGCCGCCACTCAAGGCGTTATTGGTAATAATACTTTGTGTTCGTGTGTTTGATACACTTTCTTTGCACATTTGTAGTTTATGTGTTTTCTTTAGCTAGGCCGCTCTTTCCCCCTAGGCGCATTTTATCACACTGCACGATTATTATTATTTTCAAAACGGAATCTTTCTCTAAGCTATGGGCATGCTTTGCGTAGAATATGTCAGAATTGTTTAGAATAGACTATCTGCTAAGTTATCACGTTTGCGTTCTGTTACCCAACTTAAATAATGATAGCTAGGTAAAATTAAACTGTTATTTTTTCATAAATTAAGATTATTTTGAACTGTTTCTAATAAATTGTATCTTGAATAGTTTGTTTGATGAATACTAATAAATAAAACTAACATGGTTTTTCATAAACAGTCGTATTCGGAGTCTGTGCCACAAGACCTTCCGAGTGGCAGAGAAGTAATGAGGATATCAGCGACAGATATAGACGATGGAAACAATTCTATAGTCCACTACAGTTTGGATTCAAATTCACCGGATCAAGCCTATTTTTACATAGATCCAGACAATGGTGTTATATTCCTGAACAAAACTATTGACGTAAGTGTATTTTTACCCAAGCTTACTCGTAAAGTTCTAAACAATTTTTGTATGATTACAAATGTACTTACAAACTCCTTTTGTTTCCGCAGAAATTGCCCGGGTACAAGTTCAAACTAAGCGCTATAGTAAAAGATATGGGCGATCCCCCGCAACAAAGTTCTATAACTTTAGACATCCAAGTTGTGGAATCTAACAAGAAGAGCCCATCTTTCATAGAAGTTCCCGACGAACCGATAAGATTAAAAGAAAATTACGCTGATTTCAATACGCCTATAGCCACAGTGAGGGCGATGTAAGTACGAATTAATTGATAGTATAATGTGAATTTGAAATGCTGAAACTTTGCACAAAGTAAATTTACAGATTCTACGTCAGTCACCTTCTTACGAAGTTTGTATTAGGGAGCCGTTTGGGGATTCCTTGTTGGAAAATAAAATAATGTCATATGTGTGATGTATAAGGGTCATCCTTATTTTTTATTTACAGCTCAAACATCCCCGAAGAGAAAAAGTTACAATTTGAACTTGTACAAGGACAGACCGAGCAAACAAATAAATTGCATACATTTGTGTTAGAGCCCGAGGCCGACTCTGCGGTTATCAAGCTGGGAAACCATTTGGATTATGAGAAGATTACAGATTACACGCTCACTGTTAGAATACAGGTAAGTGGAAGTAAATGTATTACAAATTTATTTTTGTTACCTGAGATTTTACATGCAAAATTTTTAAAAGATTCTGTATTTTCTCCCTAGTTTTGTTTCTTGAACCATTTTTAATACAAATTATGTATTACTGTGAAGTTAAAATCTTCCTTCTACAATATTTCGGAGTATCTAACCCAAATGTGCTTACAGAACAACTACAAATTAGCTGCTGAAACAATAATCCAAATCGAAGTAGAAGACGTGAACGACAACATACCAATCTTCAGTGAAATCAGATCAGGCAGTGTTCTCGAAAACGAGAACCCTGGAACACCTGTCATGCAAGTCAGGGCTTTCGACGCTGACGCTACTTCTGCCAACAACCAGATTACCTACGAGCTGGGAGACCCATCAGATCCCTTCGCCGTCGATCCAATTACAGGGAACATTACTACTTTAAAAATGTTTGATAGAGAAGAGCGGAATTTTTACAATATAAAAATCATAGCGACTGATAATTCGGAGTCTGCGCTGATAGCTGGGAAGCATAACGCTGGTCAGCAAGTGTTCCTGATAGAAATAGCTGATAAGAACGATAACCCGCCTCATTTCACTCAAGATACGTATGTTGCTGAATCTATAGCGGAGAACGCCAATATAAACGAGCTCGTCACGGTTGTTAGTGCTTTGGATGTTGATACAGGTATGTTGAACAAAATCATTGACTCCAGAGGTCTATAATGAGTCTATAATGTTCGTAACTCGTGTTCAGCAGATTTTTGCATAGTGTTTTTTCAAAGTAAAATTACAAATTTCCAAAAACCATAGAACGAACGTTCCATGTCGAAAGCCTTCTCCATCCACTGACTTCTTGCAATTTTCACAATAAACATAAGACAGCTAAACCATTTCATACTCATCAGTGAGATTGTTTTTTTTATTTATTTATTGACAATGGTCAAGCGTTTGGCCACCATCTCATTTAATTTTTATTAGTTAAGTGAGAATAAATTAATAGGTTCTTAATTTTTCAATAAAATTACTATAGGAAATAATTACTAAGCCTCATTTCATTTCACAGCTTCCGTAGTAACCTACAGCATCGTCGCCGGTAACACATACGACGCTTTTGTCATCCGGAACTTCACTGGTGAGATTCGTGTTAACAATGAACTGGACTACGAAAACATCACCAGCTACAGCCTCGATGTCAGAGCGTTTGATGGAATTTACGAAGACTATGCCAAAGTCATCATCAACATCGAAAACTTGAACGATAACCCGCCGGTGTTTTTGGCGAATTATACGAAAACCATAGAAGAAGAGAAGCTTTATGAAGGTTGTATTGTAAAAGTAAGTCGATTTTAAACACGCTTTTATTAGCTTCACATGTAACAATGTAATAAAATCTTAGTCAATTTTAACCTAAATGTTGTATCGAAATAAAACTTATTATTGTATTCGAAATAATACTTAATAAAACGTAATTATATGAAGTTGCTGCCCAATACCACCATTGCCGGTAAATGTCGGAAACGATACCATTCAAGTTGTAGACCACTATGTCTATTTGGGTCAGACGATTCAACTAGGTAGATCCAACTTCGACAAAGAGCTCAACCGACGAATCCAACTCGGATGGGCAGCGTTTGGGAAACTTCGTCATATCTTCTCGTCGCAGATACCGCAGAGCCTCAAGACGAAAGTCTACAATCAGTGCGTGTTGCTAGTGATGACATATGGCACTGAGACTTGGTCGCTAACTATTGGCCTCATACACAAGCTCAATGTCGTCCAACGGGCTATGGAGATAGCTATATGCTCAGAGTTTCGCTGCGTAATAAAATCCGAAATGAGGAAATCCGTAGAAGAACCAAGGTTACCGACATAGCTTTCAGAATTAGCAGGTTGAAGTGGCAGTATAGCTCGCAGAACCGACAACCGTTGGGGAACAAAGGTTCTCGAGTGGCGACCACTTACCGGACGACGCAGTGTTGAAAGGCCCCCCACCCGATGGACCGACGACATTGTTAAGGTTGCGGGAAGTCGGTGGATGGAAAAGGCTCAAGACCGTTCGTCATGGAACTCTTGGGGGGAGGCCTATGTTCAGCAGTGGACTTCATCAGGCTGATGATGACCACCATTGGGGCCCTCTGATTACATTACCTCCATCACCCAAACCTGCGTTGGCAAGTCTCATGTGTCTGTAATTTCACCGGTTCTTTCTCCTCTCAAAGCGGAACACAGCAATGGAAGCATTGTCGCTAGTTCCACCAATTGTTCCATGAAACAATCATTGCTGTAGTTATAGCCTTATTATTTAGTAATTCTGACTACCTCAGTGAGTCAGATACGCCATAGGTGTCATAAGTAAAAGTCGTGTTTCGGTTAATGACGCCTTCAGACAAGGCGCGATGAACTGATGTAATCTTCTTAACCTGGCTGAACACCTCATAAACTTGTGTACCTACCTAAGAAGTTTGACCGAGTTAGGGCTCTTTGAATTACCTTGAGCTATTGGATATAAAAAAAGCTTTATTTACAAAAACAAAATTATAAGGAAAACAAGAAAATATTAACAAAATACACAAGAAACAGTTGAGCTATCTAAAGACCGTTACAAACGATCTATAGATAGCTAAACTGATCCAGATCACTACTAGTCGGAAGCGTCCCCGTGACGCTGGTGGAATTGCCACGCTGGATGGCAATGCTAATCCGTTGGGCCAAATATGAGTCAGCTTTCGGGTCACAAGACGCTTCGATCAGACGCGGATATCGATATTGTATCTCAAACTTTCCGACTAAACTAATGACGGTTCCAAAGTTATGGCTTATCAAATACTAGGTTCCGCCTGCGGCTTCGCTCGCGTGGTACCTACATAAAAAGTAGCCTATATGCAATTCTAGGTATACAACTTCATCTATTCCAAGTTTCAACGAAATTGAGCCGTTACGGCGTGATTGAACAACAGACATAATAATAATAATAATAATATTCCGGACATATCACACACGGTCAACTGATCCCAAACTAGGCATAGCCTGTACTATGGGTACCAGAGACTGATTTACATAATAGATATATATTTAACACCCAGACACAGAACAAACATCTGTGAATCACACAAATGTTTGTCCAGTGCGGGAATCGAACCCGCGACCTCTAGCGCAGAAGGCAGAGTTACTACCAACTGAGCTTTGAGGCCAGTCAATTGCGAAATTTGTATGTTTGTACATTTTACAACTCTCAAAGTTTGCTTTTTTTTATCTTATCATTTATGATTTCAGGTTGAGGCATACGACCCGGATATAAAAGACCGGAATGCACCACAAAACATCGTCTACTCACTAGTTAAGCACGAACAGAAAGAATATCTACAAATCGACAACGATGGCTGCCTTCGATTGACGAAACCCTTGGACCGGGACCAACCTCTTGGGTTTACCAGGTAATTAATATTCCGGCAGTTTCGATAGTTCGTAGTGGCACTGGTTTATTCGTGGTCAGCCTGATTTTTGTCAGTGACTGGACTGAGGTGTGGTGGCTCTGTTAGTGCATGAACCAGTGTGTCGAACGTATAGTACCGACTTGTCGCTGATTTCAAGCACATTGAATATGAAATTTTTGGATCATAAATGTCTTGGTGCTTTACATGCCTTTATGAGCAGTCGGAAAGTGTCCAAAAAGGCACGACTGGCTGTGCATGGAGGAGTGTTAGTGCCGACACTAATGTTTGGAAGTGAAAGTTGGGTATGGCAGAAAAAGAATCAAAGTAGGATAAATGCAGTGGAAATGAGAGCTTTGCGAAGTATGTGTGGAGTAACTTTGAAAGATAGAGTGAGGAACAGTGTGATAAGAGAGCGTTGTGGGGTGAAAGAAGACGTAGTGATGAGGATTGAGAAAGGTATGCTGAGATGGTTTGGTCATGTAGAGAGAATGAACGAAAGAAGATTGACGAAACAGGTGTACAAGGCGAGTGTGAATGGGACCGTTGGAAGGGGAAGACCTAGGCGTACGTTTAGTGACCAAATCGGTGACGTTTTGGAAAAAGGCCAGGTCATGAGTACCCTAAACCGACGAGCATGTATGAGGAATGTGATGAGAGTGAATGAAGCAAAAGAGGTATGTCAGGATCGTAGCAAGTGGAAAACCCTGGTCTCTGCCTACCCCTCTGGGAAACAGGCGTGATTTTATGTATGTATGTATGTATGTATGTAAATGTCTTGGTGTGTGCTCCTAAACTTACCCCGTATTTTTAGTGGAGTGGAATTCTTCACTCCCCTCACGTTGATACTGACATCAGATCAGTCTGATGTCAGTATCATATAATGTCAGATTATTGTCGTTAAAATTATGAAATTATATAATTTTTAGAAATTTCCCCTTAAAATTTTCCATCAAGATGATTTATAAAGCGCAAATTGTTTGATTCATCGTCATTTGGAAACTTTAACTCACAGAAAGTGCAAAAATAAATTATACATAAAAATTAACAGACAAGACAAGATAAAAACAGACTCACCGAGGCGTAAAGAATAAACTGGTGTAGGATGAATCACGGTTTGTTGGACACACCTGTGTAGGACTTAATCCAGGTTTTACTGCGACAGAGTAGAATACAATTTCTTTACCTTTTGAAACTTGTTCTTGGAACTCTTTCAGAATAAGATGGCTTACAGAACGATAATACCTTTTTTAACATAATAGGCAAACGTTAACCTTCTACTTTTCGAAAGTAGCAATAAAAATGTGATGAAAAAAATAAAAATAATGATGTTTGCTATCGCTCAATAAAATTTCTAGCCAAAGCTCAAAGTCAATCTGAAAATTTACTTTATTCAGAGACCGTAAGAATCATTTTGATCCTTTTGAGGCGCACTCTATACTGATTCTTTCACCGACGGACCTAGGCCCTTTTCAGGGCCACCGTACCTCAAACTGGCCACTGACCTAATACAGGTGACCAAGCAAGAATCAGTGACAAGGCAAGCAAGAAAGGGTAGTGAAAATACTCGGACGAAGAACGCCAGAGTAAGTGAGAAGTACTCACAAACGATTTTTATTTCTACCCAGGTGGCAGATTCTAATCATGGCGGCCGACCACGGAGGAAGACTGGGCTCAGATAGTTTGCGGTCCACAACCGAAGTAATTCTGGAGCTCACTGACATCAACGACAATGCACCTTTCCTGACCAATGTAAGTACTCTTTCTAACTGTCGACTTCAGTATTTAAAACTTCTACAGAAATCGAGCAAAAGTATAGTTTTTAAACGGTTGATAGGTACCTACTATATCACTGACTGTCAACGCATTGTAAATGTCCTTGAAATCATATTATAATATCAGTTGGAGGAGGTAGGGCACAGCGAGGTTTTCTCGCTCTAAATTGGAGCAGCCCGTCTAGGAGGTACCTCCGCCTTACAGAAGATCGCAGCCAAAAAACATTATTTGTTCCAAATAGTGTTGTGTTTGTGTTCCTGCGGTCAGTAAGGTTGCCAGAGCTCTTTAGGGGGGAGGGTTTCGGCAGGCAACGCATTAGCAATGCTCCAGGTGTTGCTGATGTCAATAGGCGACGGTTACCACTTTTCATCAAGAGGGCCGTAAGCATGTTTGCCTCCGTATAACATAAAAAATTACAAGTTACAGTCAATACGTTACGGTTCTTGCTCGCTCTATGAGAATGGGAATACAGACGAAATTCTGACCTTAATCAGTACGGTACGGAGTCTTAAGCAATTGCATATTTTAATGATTTCTAATCCCAATAAAAACATTTTCAATCTAAAAATACTGCTAAGTCTCGTAAAGTCGCTAGGTAGGTAGATAGGAAGTCACTGCCGTGCCCCCAGAAAAAAAAGTTTAGTTTTAGTTTATCTATATTGGTTTTCCTTTAAATGCACTTTAGAATAGAATAATTCAAAGCCCAAGCTCAACTTTAAACTGTTGAAAGACGAATTGAATAGTATAAATCCTTGGATCTAGTATGTGCTATCTAGACATGCCGAGATATCCCGGGTTCTCCCCTAAGTGGCCAGTAAGCTAGACATTGACCTAGCTTAAGTGAAGCTAGATTTGTGGGGCATGTGTAGTCTAGAATAAAGTCTAGAGTAAATCATATTGGATCGACGTTACCAGCATTACTTTAGTTATAAAAATGTAGGTCTGAAGGAATCATTTCTACAAACATACATAATAATATGTTACGATTATATTGTTGTTATGAAACTAGGTTCCGCTCGCGGCTTCGCTCGCGTATTACCTATGAGTATAAAATGCCTATGTTCTATTCCGGACTATAATCTATCTCTGTGCCAATTTTCATCCAGATCCGTTCAGCCGTTCTGGCGTGATTGCGTAATAAACATACATCCCGCATAATACATACTATAACTTTTATAATATCCCAAAAAGAAAAATCGATGGTATTTGAACCCGCAACCTTCGCCTAGATACGGGGATACTCTAACCAACTTAGCTACCAAGACACGTATCGTCTAGGTGAAAATCACGGTAGCCGATTTGGTAAGAGCATCCCCGTTCTGGAGGAGGGTTGCGGGTTCATATCCCGTTGAGTATTTTTTTGGGATAATATAAATTTAAATTATCATCATCATCATTTCAGCCGTACGACGTCCACTGCTGAACATGGCCTCCCCCACAGACAGAGCGAATTCCTTATCATGTGGGGGGATTTGCCAATTATACTTATTATGAAATTTACACGTAATAAGTCTAGTGAAAGCTAGTTTCAAGACAATTTTTGCAACAAAAAAATACCTTTTGGTAATCTGTGTAGACATACCTTATGGTTTATAGAAAAAAAACATGTTTACCCGTATTCTCATCGCATCTCTTTTAAATGGTATGTATGTCTGTAAGTACTTGAAAAATCCTCGATTCCTGGAAACCCTTGGGGTATTGGCATTTGCGAGGAATGATTAAGAGCGATTTGGGACGCTCTCCGTTGGAAGCTGTCAATTTTTTATGCAAATTGTGGTCTATCGGTACTTTTTCGAGCCCACTGTGATGTGCGGTAAGTAATTCATCCATTTACAAAATTTCCCGAGGAAAATACTTCCTAAAAAGAGCTCACCCTCGAAATGTGTCCATTGAATAATAATAATAATAAATAAAACCCAACAGTCACATACACTAGTACTACCTGACCCCACACTAGGATTCCCGTCGTGTTCTCGTATCTTAAATCGACGGGAGTGGAAATAACAAGGCCAAATAAATAAAAAAACAGGTTCTGACAGGTTCTTGAGAAATAAATTCAGTATTTTCTATGAAATTAATTTCAGGCTGTCTGAGTGCAATAAAAAGATTGTAATTACTAAATAATGTTTAGAATGTAATTATAAATTATGTAAAAACAACTAAAGGGTTACAGTTCGTTGCATTGTTTCAACAAAACATCTGAGTTACAGCTAAGCCCTAACTAAGGCTTCATCTAACAATAATCTGATTCCGTCTTGTACTCCTTTCATAGCTCTATTACGGCATTCATAATTCGGCTACCTATTATTAAGTAAAGCTTATCCGGTTAATTTATTTAAAGCGTGCTCTAAAAGTCCCGACGGAAACAAAAAAAACGCCTAGTAATCTAATCAAAATAGATAGTGTGCCCTAACCTGACCTTATTCAGACTTCATCAATATTCCCTTCCCCATAACGCCTAAATAATTCGGAGAGGGATTAGGCATGTTATCTTGCGCCTTCGAGAAGTGAGTATGGGAGACGGCGCCGAAATCCTCAAAACATAATTACAAGTTATTGGAAGCAAACATTTGTACCACAAAAGTACAGGTTATCGCATGTAGGCTCTAAATCCCCAACCTCAAAAACACGACCATTGGTCAAGTTCTGAGGGGGTACAATTTCTGAAGGGTAGCATCTTGTTTGGCCAATCGGGCCTATAGATTATGTAAGAGATAGAATCATTTGCTTTTCAGATTTACGCCGCACGGTCGGCTTGTCAGCGTTTATTCATTTCCCGATAATCCGACGCACTGTATCTTAATCTATAAACGCTTACGTTTGCGTTGGAATGTCTGTTTGTTTATGAGCAAAATCATTTTAGATCCAGAGATTGTGGACTAATGTCTTTATGGTAACCTTTTGTTTAAATCGGTCAATTACTTTACCTACTATCAGTATAGAAGCCGCCTCGATCCTAGTCATCTAGATTATTTTTGTTCATCGTCGTTCAAAATAAGATCGTTCATATTTTACTAAATTTCAGCTTCTTTGGGGTGATAGGCGAATTGCCACCATTGTCAGATTTTAATATAAGTATCGTGTTAATCGTCAATCGTGTAGTGTTAATCTCAGACATCACTCATAAGTATTCGTACGTGTATCAATGCTAGTTACGTAAACTATTAAAAACCAGTAGTAAACTGAGGGAAAATAAGTCTGTTACTAGTGACTAGGACTTCCTTTTTTGGGGTGAGTAAAAGTACGGGTAAAAGGGATGGTAACGCCGCGCATATCATTTGGAAACCTCTTACCTCTGGCCCTAAATCGGGCACGTTTGGGCGGACTTCCAGAGATTACGGGTGTTTTTGAGCGTGGAAAATATAACCGTACTTAAAACTGTTTGAATGAAAAGAATAATTTCCTTTTCGTATGCCGAAGAGGCTTCGGTTCTGGTTTCCGAATTTATGATGAGGATTATGCATTACACGGGTTTTCGAGTGTCTATTGAAGGTTCTTTTTAGGAATTTCGTGTTAATACAGTAGTAGTAACGATCCAGCCAACGTATCCAACTACAGGATTGCGAACAGATACGCAGTTATCGAATTTTCTAAGTTACCTTAGTAGTTCTAAGTTTCTAAGTACCTTCCACTAAGCCGACACGGCTCTAAGACTCGAGGGGGATCGGCAGGCAACGCATTAGAAATGCTCCAGGTGTTGCTGATGTCAATAGGCGACGGTAACCACTTACCATGGTGGGCCGTAGGCCTGTTTGCCTCCGTATAACATAAAAAAGACTCTCCAACACAGCTAATGTATGAATGAAAACATAAAGATATGAAATACCGGTTATTGCGTAGGTGAATAGAACCCAAGTAAAAATAGATTTTCATAATATATCTCGAGATTGCCGGTGAAACAGCCTGAAAGGTTAAACTTCTCAGAAGTTATACAATATAGCGAAATGAAACCAAATGTGATCTCGTATTTCGTTTTAATTTACTGAAATTTTTGGTAGTTTCTATGCCTTTTAATATAATTCAGGCAACAACAGCCCCTACTAAAAGTTTATTCAATGATTTTAAGCCGTGTTCAAACGGCGCGCGATATGTTTAGAATTTATTTCAAAAAAATCGTCCACTGATGAAAGTCGATTTTGAGATTGACATTTGACGATATAAGTTCAACGATATCGCAAGCCCCTAAAAGTCAAACTCAAATTGACTTTACTTGGTACGCACGCCGAAATGAAATACCTACAATATTTCACACAATTCATTTATTTTTCACCACACGTTTCGCTATTTTTGATGCGTAAATGATGAAGTCCCAAAACTTCTCATACGCCTAGTAAATGAAAAAGTATGAAGATACTGGTATAGTTTACTATGAAGTAATTTCTTGTATAACACCACTATACACGTAGCCCTGAATTAATAAATGGCCTCACCCCAAAACTGACACTATGTACGAATTTGTGGCACGTACGCGAACAGTATTGAAACTTTAGAGCTAGCGCGTGACAGCTCAGTTTGATAAAGTAACTGGAATGCTGTGTTCTACCCGAATATTTGATCGTTTTAATAGCTCACAACCTAACCATTTTTTGGTGGAGAAAAATTCATCGAATTATCAAGTGGCTAACCATTGTGACGAATAACCCCACACACTAGGATGACCCCACTCTAGGAGCGTGTGTCGTGGGTATCAGAAACTACGACGAGCGTGGTTCCATAACAGATGTAAAAATAGGTGGAACGATTTAGTAGATGCAAGTTTTTACTGTTGGCGGATTGACTTGCAACCAGCCACATGTGGAATATTCACTACCGCTAAATGTGGGAATTGCCAAAATGTTTGGACGTTCCATTTCAAGGATCTGCTCGCCTGGCGATCTGATAGGTTTTCTAACATCCTTGGGGATAAAAGCTGCAAGCCATGCGCTGACTCAGTCAGATCTGCTGTTGACACACAGTTTTACATTATTTTATGTAAATTACTAACATTATTTTACGTTAGGTACGTGTTTGCTGTCACTGGAAGTATATTTGACGAGGGTGAGAAAATCGAAGATACGTTGGAGGACACGATTATTTTCATATTTTGACACTGTTCTTGTACAAGGTGATTCATAAATCATAATACTATCCCAAAAGAGGCTTATTCTATCAACAAAAATAAATAAATTTGCACTTAAATATACCGAAATTAACCGTATGAAAATCCGTTCAGCAGTTTTTGAGTATATCACGTTTAGACAGACAAACAGAAGGAGCAAGGGGATTTTATTAACCGACTTCAAAAAAAGGAAGAGGTTGTCAATTTGTTGTTTGCCAGAACTCCATCATTACAAACCGATTTGGAAAAATATTTGTTTAATTGAAAGAATATATTTTCAGATTGGTCCCTTAGAAATTACATTTAAATCGGTTCAGTAGTTTGGTTAACTGAAAATAACTGGAAAAAATATGTCATCCAAGTAGATTTTTGATTGGGCTTTGTCAAACAACAAAATTCCTCCTTTCTCAGATTTGAAGTCGTTTTTTAAATAATATGTAGTGAAATATTAAAACTAACACTATACTAAAAATGTCATTTGGAAACTAGAACCTCGCTTAAACGGATTCAATACCGCTTGCCTTTTCAAATGTACGGCCCGAAACCGCAATAAATAAGGTTCCTAAAATATCTGTATTTGTTTTCGCTTATTTCCACTTATCCTCATGCCACCTAAAAGCCTGGCTTTCAGCAAACAGGGACCGTATTAAAGTTGACCGTAAAGACCGATTTACATGGATACAGTTACCAGAATCGCCTGGAGAACGGAGATTATCGCAGGCGATACTCGCGTTCATCATTTTATTCATAGGACGTCTACTCATCTCACTCGCTGAACTTAGGCCTCCACATTAGCCGACCTTGTATAGCCTGCACCCAAAGAATAATTTCAGGGGGATTTGCCCATACTCATCATGCTGGGCATTCGGGGTAACGTTTCCCCTTAGTCGCCTCTTACGACATTCACGGCTAGTAAAGGAGGCCGGAATGCATTGGTTAATGAATCAGTGTAGTCCCATACCACTATCCTACTTCCAACTCGATACACACTGATGTGTGCACCCAGCGCTGGTTTTCAGCGGAGACCATAGTAGTCACGTCACGACCTTCTAGAGGTGACTAAAAATAACAGTTAAGCAATACAATAATTCTCAAAAGATAGGTACTGTTTATAATTTTAAACAGTTACTAACAATTTAATACAATAAATTACGTGGGTTCCGTAACGGTCGTCGTTGGACGTATCTGTAGCTAAGGTTATCGCGGAATTGAATTAAGCTTGAACAGAATAAGAATTATAAAATGGGAAAGATTGTGAGGAAGTTAGATGCTTGGATGTTTGTTATTCAATCATGCCGTAACGACTTTACCGATTTCGTAGAAACTGTAATATACTGAGTTATTTATCTAGAATTAGCATAAAGGCTACTTTTCATGTACGTATCACGAGAGCGAAGTCGCGGGCGGAATCTAGTAATTAATAAAGTTTAGAATTTTGTGAATGCTTATTCGATCGCAAACGATCGCTATATAACGGTGTACAATTATGACAGTCGCGGCTTTGTAAGATCGCATCTTCAGATAAGATGGTTGTCAACTTTTTATGTAAATACCTATGGGTGTTCAATTTCTTATTTCGGCCGGCCCAATATTGGGAAGGTTGCTTAATTTCCATTCCAAGGCTCTCGGGGAGCTTTTAGAGGGTACAGGGATGTAATTCCGTACTGGATACCGCATAACCTGAAAATAACAGCTCTTGCTAATAAAGCCCGGTCTTTAAAGATGCGGTGATTATAATGTGACGGTTGTTATTTGTATTGTATTATAGCTACCTACGAATATATTAATCATCAATCAATCAATATTAATCATTAATCAATCAGATATTAATCAGCCAGGAATGCGTCAGCGTCAGTTCGTTTCACTCGTCGCCACTGTAATATCGCCTATTTTGGTAGTAATTAATTAATACACCATGTAACGATACAATCACTTTTATTTTTATTCGAATCGTGCCATAGCCACGTACATACAATAACCTCAAAAACACATGAAAGCGTGGGAGAGAACCTGACAGCTTTGACAACATATAGTTTGACACATGACAGATACATACATCCTTAACAGTGCCTTTTAGAACAATATAATAGTCAGAGACTTTGAAACCCTATATCTAAACTACTACTACTTGCCAGCTAATCTTAATATCGGCTTACAAAATTTGATGCAGATCTGATTAAAGATTCGAAAGTTCTGCTTCAGGAACATAACACTGAAACAAATAATGTTATTTGGCTGCGATCTTCTGTAAGACGGAGGTACCTCCCAGGCGAGCTGCTCCAATTCAAATCTGGCTGTGCCTTACCTCGTATTAAACCTTACATGAATCAAGGAACCGTAACATCACGACCGTCATGCAAGCGAACCAGGGATATGCCCTTGAACACGGCATTTACGGATTCAGATATGATATCAGGGAATACTTTTGCTCGGCTTATTTCAATGGCTTTTGTGAATCCAAGTGAGAAATGCAAAACGCAATTTTTTCATTAGCTTCTTGGGAATGCTTCTACAGCTGAAGGTATAATTGTATTTACTAATACAGTTAATACTGTTTGTTTCCGAATAAAAATAAATAAATGAAATAATTTTCTGACTGTTTAGCACCAGTGCGAACGTTTAAAAAACGTTGGCTGGTCTACTGTGAATCGAATCCATTGCGATTTCATCAGTTTTGTCAGATATAGATCGATGACACTTTAATTTTGACTTTTGTACATCTCACTTTATCAGTTTTTTGGCTCCCAGTTTAAAATGTCATTCCAGCATCTATAAATGCCTGTTATACCAGATTAAAGCAGCTCACCCTTGTTAGGCAAGCTTCCTTATCCGAAGGCTCCTGGACATTGCGGTTTCAATCTACTCGTGTTTACTCATACTAACGGAACGCCCGATTTCGTTCTCATACAGTAACGCTTTAAAACTTACCTTCCCTTCCCTTTACGGGGATGATTCGTTATTTTTTAATAAGCTTCAACTCTTTATATTTTCAGCGCGCACTTAATTTTTTCGAATAAAATTACGTATTGGTGCACGACCTGGTCCGAACCCACGACCTTCAGATCGAAAGTCGGGGATCTCCCACTAAGCCAACATTGCTAGTTTTGTAAAAATATACTTAAAGTATTGCCGGCAATGAAAAACATGTTTTTTTTAATGTTATACGAAGGCAAACAGGCTTACGGCCCTCCTGATGGTAAGTGGTTACCGTCGCCTATTGACATCAGCAACACCGGTCTGGAACATTGCTAATGCGTTGCCTGCCGAACCCCTCCCCCCCTAACCGGCAACCATACTCACTGCAGGAACACAACACTATTTGAACAAATAATGTGATTTGGATCTTCTGTAAGACGGAGGTACATCCCAGGCCGGCTGCTCCAATTAAGAGCGAGAAAACCCGCTGTGCCATACCTCCTCCAAAAAAAAAACAGGTTTATGAGTATGGAGTTTCAATGTTCTTTTCTCAACAGACGCAGCCAGTGATATGGTACGAGAACGAGCCCCCTGGACAGGTGGTAATCCTGACCGCCAAAGACTACGACTCGCCCGAAAATGGACCACCGTTCACCTTCGCCCTGAACGAGTCAGCCTCATTCGATATCCGCTCCAAGTTCCAAATCCAAGGTAAGTCAAGGTTAATGGTTTAACTTTGAGGACGCCAGAGGGCAAGTCCTGCTCGTAAGCCCTCTAGACAGGAAACTTTATATTAGCGATTCCGGCACGTAGATTAGGGTTCAATTTTGTTACAATTTAAGAGGAAACTGCAAATTTATTTATTTACTAGATTTTATGCAAAAAATTGGTAAAATTTGTAGCACTTACTCGTACATCACTACTAAATTGGTTATTTAGGTACTCAAACAAAAATGTATCCTATGTTTATGTGGCGTACAAAATTTATATATGCTTTCCAGTCTAGTTTCTTACAATACCTACCATAAAAGTCAAATTATACTTAATTGCTTGAAACAGAAGTGTAAAGATGTTAATTGCGATGTACTATTGAACCAAATTCAATTACAATATCTAGGCTTGCAATATACAAAAAACAAAACGATATTTCTTTGTTTTTATAGTGATATTCCAGACCTATGTTGAGGAACCTAGGAAACCTATGTTGTTTATAATATCACAAAAAATGTTTCATTGCTAACGGCGCAGATTGTAAGTCCTTAAGATTTTCACATAGATGGAAAGTGGCTCGGTAGCTTAGTCGGTTAGAGCATCCCTTTATTTAGATTTTAGATTTTTTTAGGACATAATAATAAATAAAAAAAACTCTTATAAATTACATGTAAACAAAACAATAGCCAATTCTCAACCCCATTTAAATGCTCGACCGAATTTCCACCAATTCATTATCACAGTTAACTATTGTTCAAATGCGGTTTTGGTCTCCAACTGATGCATCGTGTTTCGCTGGAGTAAATCAGCCTAAAACCTACCATCTGTTTACACTTCAATAGTCAAAGCAGGTTTGAATGGCACGGTTCAAATTAAACGGCTAAGCCACTCCGAGGCCAATTTTATATAGGAACGTCATACAGTTTGAAAATTGTACAGCAAAATGTCATGAGTGAGCACACAGAGATCACGCACCAACTCGCGATCAAATAAAAAATGAGTCAAGAGTCGACGAGAGTTAAAAACGATCGTGTGCGTAATAAGATATTTTTACAAAAACTAAAAACCGACTTCAAATTCCTGAATATTTACAAGATTAATATCAACCTCTTTTTTTGTTATCAACCTCTTTGCGTTTTGCTTTCCTACTGAGGATGACACTGGCCACCTACACTTTCGAATAAAAAACAAAAGTAAGTATGACATCCATTAATCATCAATAATAACTCTTACGGTACTGACTGACTGACTGACAATCAAACGTACCTAGTGGTTTTATTCTCTTTAAAAATCAACGCAGAGCCTAACCTAACCTAACCAAAACGATTTCAAGAGATGATGACGTTTTTTTAAGTTTTACGGGACAAGTAGCAAACCCTCAGGAATTAAATTAATATGGGACCACCCCGGGATCATACTCTATACACCAGCGAAAGAATCATCAAAATCGGGTTACTATTGGCGGAGATATGAAATAACATACACACAAAAAAACTTGAGAACCTCCTCCTTTTGGAAGTCGGTTAAAAATATAAATACAAACTCTTGAATTGCTGCGGTGATCGAAGGTCTGATATAGTGAAAGATGGTGGTTAATTACCTAGTTTTGTACATTGCCGAGTACGAGAACTATCGTCTGAGTGAACCAGCTGATGATGACGGACTGTGTGAGAGACCACTGAATGTAGTTACTGAACAGAATGAAACCTATTGAATAATTTACACTCGTTTCATAATACATATTTTACTTAGAATTAACATTTCGCTCAATTGTAAATTTGTCAATGTCGGCCATAGAATTTACGCATTGGTGAAGATAAATTAATTGATTTAAATGCTCTAGAAAAAGAGACGACCGTTATAGTTACTGCAACCTGGTCACTGACCTAATATAGCATATTAATCTTGATATTAAATAGTCCAACAAATATGTAGTACTATTCCGCTAATCTATTCCTCATAAGCTAAACAAAATGTGGACGCGTGTACCGCCAAAATGTGGGCATGTGCTAAATGTTTCGACATGACTAGCCCGTTTAGACATTTTTGACTGCTCGAGCTATCTAATAAAATCTTACGTTATCTAATGACTCGGCATTAATTCCCGAAAAAGGAACCTCGCTATTCTAATTCAAAAAGTTCACTCAAACAGTCCTAAGCTATCTCTAATAGAGCAATTCAAATACAAACTCCACTGAATTCCGAACTTTACCAAATTGTTAGCAGGAACTTGTACGACGGAGACTTTAAGGTATTTCCGTTTATCGGCAAATCTACTTGAAAATCGGGATCCGTTCACTTCACAGAGTATCAAATGTGTTCATTCGTTCGGTGCACACGAGCGATGTTGTATGCTCTTCTGCGCAGTTATTGGCTCTCAGAAAATCGTTAAGCCATGATAGTTGTTTAAAGATTTTATAAACCGGAGTCAGGCCCAAGATCGGCATAGAAAGCTGAGCATTGAGGCCTCTTTAGCTCTACCTGTTTTGTTGCCTTACTGAAGTCAAAAGAAAGCATTCTTTTGACCTCAGATCCTCCTCCTTTGTCGTTCCTTCATTACTGAAGATCGTGACCCCTTTGTTGCTATTGGTTTAATGTTTGTCTCCATTGATTTCTATCTGTTGCCCGTTGGAAAGCCGCGCTTACTGGTATCTCTAGTTGTTCGGATACCAGTGCAATTGCCTAAGCGTAATGGCAATGAAGTTCGTAACTTTGGGGGTAATTTTACAATCTTAACAACATCCAAAACGTTCCAAACTTGACAAGGGAAAACTTCAAGACCTTAGCTTCTTCCTTTTCATGTTGGAAAAACTTCAGATGTCGCTATAATTGATAAAATCATACTTAAAATTGCGATCTTCATTACCATTTCGCTTACGCAATAGCCTGGCTGGTCCCTCCATCGTTTCGGGCTTCACCGTCGTGGCCTACCTTCAACCTTTCCAGTCACCATTAGGCGCTCAAGATTATCAGAGTTCCTGCGAGCAATATGGCAGTAGACTTCGGATAGTGGCAATAAAATGAAGCAGGTGATAAATTGCTTGATTCAAGACAAAACATTTGGACTAGTTGTAGATGACATAGTAGTAAAGACGGCCTCATTACATCTATTCAAGATGATTTATACAGCGTCAGATGGAACTTTTTCCCACTTACAGGACGGTGTAGTGCGTGGGACATGTTCAGATGGATCTATTGGGTACCAGGCACCTTCCGGGATTCGAACCCTTGATCTACAAAAGTTGAGGTATCTCCCACTTGGCCAACACGGCTCTAGATGACATATTGACTCATAGCGTAACTGAATTTACTCTTATCTAAACAAATTTTCAGCTTGTCTCTATTTCCGTAAACAACTCTTCCCCTAGTCTTGTACCGGAAATGTTTTCATAACCGAGTTTCGATCAATTAATTTACTTAACATGCAATAAAAGACGCAAAACTCTAACTGTGTTTGCGAAGTGCCGATTGAATTTCGCTACGTTCGTGTGGCGTGTTGATAATTTCGCTTGAAGATTACTTACGCTATCCGCGCGGCGGTAGGTAGGATTTGTTTAGGGGGTTAGTTACTCATCATTTAAAGTAAGGAAGAAAGAAAATAAGTTTATTCAATAAAGTTTACTGACAACTATAGAAGTAGGTAATATTAATTCATGTTAAAAAAAATTAGGTACATAGTACTTACCAACAATATAACAAAGAGTATAATTTGTCTGCATGTTGAAAAGACAACAACTCAGCTTTATGCCTAATCCGAAACCAGACGCTGTTTTTCAGCCTAAGAGAGGGGTAGGGGGGGGATTAAAACAATATTGGTTAATAATATACCGGCCACCGAAATTAGAAATTGACGTTAAAAATGGTTGATGCCATATTTAATGACCAATAAAAACTTTTCTTAGCGGTTTCCTTCACAAACCCGTTTGCTTTAAACACGATTCCGCCATTCAACTTCGCTCAAAATCTCTCAGTGAAATTAAATGCGTGGCTATTTCGACACGCTCATTTAAGCAATGATTTTCGGGGGTAATCTCCTATTTACTCTCCCCTGACTACAGCCCTGGCCACTTGCGGTTCTAAACTTCGCTCTATTTATGAGCAATGGCAGTTTTATAACTCGCCCGCCGCGGTTTTGACATTGACTCATGTGCGGGCCGTGTTTTGAGAAGTCATGCGATAGTTCAGAAGTAGATAGGCCACGTACGATATAGCTGATCGACACGTGCATAGTTTTCTATGGGAATGTTTGTCTGAGCGTAAGTAGCAGTAACATATTCTTTCACCGACGGTCATAGGCCTTTTCAGGGCCAACATAACTCAACCTGGTAACTGACCTAACAGGTTGACCAAGAAGGAATCAGCGATACGAGAAGCAGGCAAGCAAGGAGTGACATAACCTACATTACTTTCAAATGTTAACGCCTACTTTTGGTAATTCTAAAATTTTATAACATCTTACTCAGATACGGGAACGCTCTAGGGGAGTGTCGCGGGTTCAAATCCCGCCTGAGTCGGAGATTTTTGGGATCAATTCCCATTACCTACATTGTTGCTTAGTTCAAATAAGAATTAATCTTTTTCGCAAGGTCCACTAAACCGACGTGATATGATAAACATACAATGTAAGCAAGTCCCGAAAATAAACTTATAAAAGCAGCAATTAAAGCTCTAAAGCAGTGACCTCGTTTAATACCAGGGTTTAAATTCTTTAAAGGTCAGTTAAATGTCAACTGTCACATCGGGGTGACTTTGCATAAAGTTAGTAGGTGAATTAAATATCTCATTTATGTTGTAGGTACTGCCAAATTCCCTGCTTAACGCCATTACAGATAAGGCGATTTTTAGCACGTTGAAGCTCGTTTTGCTCTCACAAACAGTAGACACTGTGCGCGCCATGACACGCGTTCACGAGCTTAAACACGCCGAAATAACGCTCAATCTGTAATAACATTTGGGATACTTGCGTCACCGAAGTCTCTTTGCTAAGAAAATAAATAATTAATATATCTAAAGCCTTCTGACATTCTAATTTATTTCCCAGGAAACATCCTCTCCACCCTCGTCTCGTTCGATCGGGAACAGCGGAAAGAGTACAGGATACCGGTGGCCATCACCGACTCCGGTACCCCCCGACTGACAGGCGTTTCATCGCTGCACGTGGTCATAGGAGACCGGAATGACAACCCCATGGGACCGGGGCATAGTAATATATTCGTTTATAACTATAAGGTGAGTGTTATCGGGTTAGTTTTATTTTTATGCGATTGAATCCAAACGGCGTACTTCTTCAGGCGGACCGTAGTCCGTCTGATGTTAAGCGGTTAAAGTCGACATCTGCAACGTCATTTATATAACTGGCGCGTTACCTGCTCTGAGTTAGTTCAACCTGGATCAGTTCTAATGCTTCTACCTGGATCAGTCACAGCACTTTTACCTGGATCGGTCACAAAACTTTTACCTAGACACATAATATACTTTTACCTGATCATTGCTTGCTTAATTACTAGGTATTCTGTATTGATGTTAAGATAGATAAATTATTTATTATGATAAATTATATTGTCTAGTGTTTTACACAACGAAAATGGTTAGGACGACGTTTGTTGAACTCAGGGCTGAATGATTACTTCGAGATTTTTAAACAGAACATCGAAGACACGAATTTCGCATTATGGCAATTCTGAGTAATCGCCTCAGGCAGCATCTAAAATAATTTTATTATTATCATACTTTGATAAGCTCTATAACTAAAGCTTCGCGAATTCTCGTCTTCGCTAAAAGCGTAATAATAAAAACATGAATTTTGAAATATTAAACAATGTTCGTTCGTGTAAAATATTTCTGAAATACCCAAGCTTGACTTTATTTCTTGTCATTCGAATTTCACTAAAATATGTTGGTTATTTTAGTGAAATTTGAAATGACAACTATAATATATATTGAAAAATCCTAAAGATTACGCAAGGTGATTTTCAATTACAGTTCTCTAGAAAAGTGTGTTTACTTTTCTAGGGATTTTTTGTAGGTACTGTAATTCAATGTAAACCTAACAAATACTGATAGTAAACCGGCAGAGCCCTTCCTATCTACTTGAGGCCCAATTACTTACGTGTTGAAATGTACAAAATAGTCTTGGGAAAAGGTAAAAAATCCCTTGATCCCTTGGGACACACATCACATATTTTCTTTGTGCCAGAGATCCCTTTTATATCATTTGCTTCACAGGTAATAGATTTTTGTGGCTTTTTGAAAATCTGTAGGTTTATAGTATTTTGGGTTGGTAGGTCTTTCGACCATCCAGTGCAGTCATTAATAAGTATAAAATAATTGTTTATAAGTAATTATGAAAAGTTAAGCTTAAATAAAATCTTTATACATGGTTGTAATTTTTTTGTGTATCTTAAATTCAATTTGCTAGTGGTTCCTTTTTTTAAGCCCCCTTTTGCACCCTTTTATTTACCCCTTGGCCGATTTAATTCATATTCTTACCAGTAAATCTTAATAGTACAACCTGTTGACCTACTAAATTTCATGCAGAAAATTAGGTATGCTCTATCAAATATACATACAAACGTACAACGCCGATTCGTCCAAGAGAGTTTGAGGGGTTCGTGTTTAAGAGATCTTCGCTCACTTCGCTCGCTCGATTAATTTATCGCTTTGTTTGTTTGGGTGTTTAATTTTTTTCAAGCACCAAACTCACTGTAATTGTAAGAATAATGTATTTTTATGTCCTTGATCTTGTTTATATATATATACAAAAATCTGTTTTTCCAATGCTACCAGACGGAAATGTACTTCAATGAGTTGTACAGTTGGAGATACTATGTGAGTATGAATGTGTTTTGACTTCGCCAGTTTTGTATTACCGCTTAGAGCCTGTTGCTTTAAACGTTCAACATTAAAATATTGAATTTTTGAATGGAACACAAAAATGAGCATGTTATTGATCAAGTAACGGCTCCTAATTATATTTCGGCTAGATATTTATGATTTTGAACTGGATGGTATGCGTTGGTTTTGTTTTTTCTTTCGTTTTCTATAAGCATATGCTTCTTGTTAAAATATGTCTTTGTGTTTTTCATCATTTCAGCCGGAAGACTTCTAATGCTGAATGTAGGCCTCCCCGATAGATTTTAGAGAGGCCGATAGTGGCCTGCACCGAAAGGCTCCCAGAAACCTTTATTAGGTCGTCTTATCTAGTTGTGTTAGCTTTTTTATTTAGTTTTTTGTTATCTATCTTTAAATGGGATCTATTAAATTGATTTTTATCGCCTTTCCAATTGTCCGCGTCGAATTGTCAGTTTTAGCGGCGCGGTCGCCGCGGCGACCGATTATCATATGCAAATTTTAAATGCTTATTCCAATAAGTTAATTTGCTAATTTTCACACGTCGTGTGTTTATTGATAAAATTATACTTGTTGTTCAGCTCAAAATTATTTTGTGATCGGCTGTGTTAATTTATAATTGAATGAATAATTAACCGTTTTATGATGATACGTTTGTTTAGATTGTGAATAATCAAGCGAATATAAATATCTAAAAACTTAATCCGTGACAAAACTGCCGTATAAATATTTAATGCCTAAGCCAACGCTCATAGCCAGGGATAGAAACCTACCCCTTTCGAAAGGACCTTGCTCGTAACTGTGTTTTTCTTCCATTGTAATTATTACAGAAAATATCGTTTCATTTAATTTTTCTATAGGTATTTTTAGTCGCTCGTTTCCTACTGTCCGATCTACTCCATCGCATGAACTTTTGTGATAGGAGTATGGTGTCATTAAGAAATATTTATTTATGAAAGTCAAACGTATGACAAAACTTGGGATAAAAATTGATATCACACGCTGGTAAAGTGTGCGATACAGATTACTCGATATTCAAGCTTGTTATGACGCAAAACTGTTGTTACTCGCTGAAATTACGCGCAATCTGAATGCTGATGTACTCATAATAGGGTGAAAATAGATTAATGTTTTGATATGGCTTTTAAAGTAGGTATTAGCGTTCGTGAATAGTTTTTGTTTTAATTAATGACCCAGTTGTAGTTAATTTTAAATGTATTACGCTGGTAGTGTATAATGAATCGACAAGGTCAATTTCAATGGCAACATTGAGATTGACCTTAGCGATTATATGAGTTTGTTTGATGCACTTTGTATTGGAATTTAGTAATAGACAGAATTTCTATAAGCGGCGATGGGCTTGCAACTTGTCACGTATTGGGACTATTGCAAAATGTGGGGACATGTGCCAAATGTAAGTTTTGAATATGTCCTAGTTTGGAACATGCATCTGTTACCATGCTTGGGGCTACAGAGCGTGCCTGATCATTTTTTAGTGTTCCGTCAAGTTTTGAAATAACGGAACGCTCTCATTCTCAATCCTGTGTCTGTCTGTAAGTCACCGCATCCCAGAGCTAAAACAAACAAGTTGAATTTTGGAAAAGTAAAAGCTTGTTATGATCGCAATGATGATGATTGTGAGGGTTAATAGATATGATGAATAAAATATTCTGATTTTTGGGGGGCTAGGAGAAATAAATCTAAACTAAATAATTCGACTAAAATATTAATTACCACATCGAGTGGTGATCTAATGATAGGTAACAGTCTTGCTAAAAGAACCTAATATTTAGTTTTTTTTTTATATTTAAACCTTCTCTTTTTAATATAAGAAAAAATACATAATTTACTGCTTAAATGTTCTTCTATTTACCCGACTACGGCAAAGCTAAAAGGAAGCGTTGCCTTTATTTCACTAACTGTTGGTACCTACTTGGTAGAGGTCTCCTAGTTAGCATGCCTCTTGCCATAGGTAGGTACTTGCTATTTTAACCATCACTCATACTTGACCGTTTTATATCTCATGATCAAGATAGAACCAGTGATACGGTAGCGGGATTTTTTCTTTTCATCGGTTTTTCATTGTAATCATTATACGTTCTGACCCAAAACAGACATCCTTTCATAAAACGAAGCTTCTTTGGTATCTTTCAAACAACGCTTTTCACCTTTTATATTCAGCTCTCTTTCAAACTATACTACTGAATGTAACTTCATAGGTATAGACGAAAAATATAAAAAAATACTTACATAAGTTATGTTTGTTTATGAAATGATTTAGTATAGCTTGGTGTTTTTAGGCTCGTACTTTTAGAGATGGGCTGATAAATTTTGAGAACAAAAACATATATATGGTCGCCAACGACTTTCAAACTTAGTCGCCGAATTGATAACCTCCTTTTTTGAATTCGGTTCACTCACAGCAATGCAATGAAAATAATGCCAGTCAGATGATAATGTAAGAATAATCAAGTTGACGAGCAGGCATATAGCTCGCGAACCGACAACCGTTGGGGAATAAAGGTTCTCGAGTGGCGATCACGAACCGGAACGACGCAGTGTTGGAAGGACGATATTGTGAAGAAGGGTAAAGACCGTTCATCGTTGCACTTTATGGGGGAAGCCTTTGTCCAACAGTTCACTTTTACATGCTGATGATGTTGTCAGTATGAGGAGGTAAAAAAATACACTCGACATTTATACTTTTCGTTGTTTACTCGCATTTTCATTGCAAAATTTGTATTCAGAGCTGATAAAGAGCATGAAATATGAAATGGGTGTTTCATTGCTGAACATAAAATCGTTAACTTTACGATTTTTCATTGTAGACGAGATATTATTGCCGTTTAGATGTTTACTGGTAGGTATAACCTTGGGTATAAGTTATAACTGAGTGTGAGTGTTAGAAATAGTCTATCGATAGTTTTTGTTTGCCTGTCTATGCTTAAGCCATGTTCAAACGCCGTGCGATATGTCATCTAAAATATGTTTAATTATATTACAAACTACTTTCAAAATGATCCTTCGTGTACTGATATAAAGTAAATTTTTAGTATCACATTTAAGGACTTGCGAGGACTCAGCGATATCGCAAGCCATTTGGACACGGCTGTAATATTATGACGCAGTAATGATTTTATTAACCCTCAACTTAACAAAGGGGTGCTATTTGAGGTCTTAGTGTGTGATCTCGTATCTTTTCCTCAAAATTCCCCTCACGATGGGGCCTTAGAGGTATTGGAAAATACATATGTAAATTAGAGTTAAATAAAATAGCACAAGTTAGGAGTCCGAATTCGCTTAAAAATTACATGCAAAAGGTCCAATAGTGGGTACTCAGAGGTCCCGACCGCCCTTCGCTAAATAATTAAGTCGATACCGATTCGATACCGCCCATAAACATTTATGATAATACCCGTCTTTAATATTAAAAAAAAACATACCCTTTAGTAAAAACTAAACAAACAATAAAAACTAAATACTAAACTAACTAACTTTAGTAAATACTGTTTGAATGTTCACTTATAATGAGGATTCGAATGGACGGATTTCGATGCGGCTTTTACTGTCGTGATGGGTAAATATCGGGGAAGAATTAAGGATGCAAAACTATGAAAGACCTTAGGACTCAACCAAAGCTGCGAGCAAAAGCTAGTAATCGCTATTAAAATGTTAATTTTGAGCTTTAATGAAAGTGGGTTTAGTACGTTGCGTATAAACGGGGATTATGTTGGGAAAGCAGTTTTTATTATTACCACAGTCGATTAATAGGGAGCAGTTACTAAGCTTGCAAAGCGGCCATATTTGTCGCACGCACACATGCAAGGTTACATGAAAATTTACGCAATTTTCCCATACGGTTACATCGCGTTAACAGTGCTGAATACGTGCCTACAGTAAGCTTTTTATATGCAATTCAATATGGATCTTCGCTTTTTCACACAAATGCATTTCTCTATTTTCTGAATTAGGACAATTATTACTTAGATAGGTACCTACTAATCCAATATCTATCGCCCAGTATAAAAATTAAGAGGCTTGTTCATTTTCTATTTACCCATAGTATATAGTATATTTGTTGACACTGGCATGCGACTGACATAATTATCTTAACAGTTTTTATGATCCTCAAAATTGCTTGTTTTACGAAACGACCCGGCTTGTCTTTACAAGACGGGTCTTTACTGTGGTGTATGCTCGAATTCCCTCAGAGTGAGATAGGGGAGAATATTCTCCACTAAAGTTACCAGGGTTATAATCTAAATCACACCTTCAGATTTACGTTCACTTGTCACTTCGCCTGATAAAAAGTAACTTAAAAAATACTTAAAACATTTCAGACTTTGCAATGACGTGTCAAAAGTACAGTCGACAACGTGAAACTGGCTTTAATAAAGTTGTTTTACTGATTCTCGTTTTCGCTTTGCTAACCTGTCCTGATTTCTAAGTTACGACGAGGATTATTTCGCCCCAACATTAGTGGGGCTCTGTTTACTTCAGCTAGTGTAACTTACCTTTTAGGAATATTTTCAATGCATCCCGTGTTTTATTTATTTTCTATAAAATAATGACTTAGTGTTTCAAGGCCTTCCCTATATCATCCGTTTGAAAATGTGTCCATAGATTATAATCCTTAAAACCCTCCAAACTTAAATAGGTTAAGGGTTTTTTGTCTTGTAAAAGTAGCGTAAGCTTTGTTTTTATTCGCCATATTTTTTTTATCAGTGTAAAGCCTGCGGTGCCATACATAGCCAGATCTACAAACGTTATAAAATTACAAAATTTACAAGATTATTTTGGACCGTCTGTATGCTAATGTAATGTAATGTATTGCTAGAAAAGCATAGATTATTCAATCAGTCCCATTGTTCACTGGTTTTAACGATGGCTTACGCTAACCCGGGCTTGTGTCCGAAACTTTACCGAACTTGTGGCATCCGGGGTAATTGATTTGTCACAGGCTTAGTCCGAGCTCTGTGTGCGAAGGTTCAAAAACTCTAAGTGGAAATTCTATGTTGATTTTCTTAATGATGGTATGAGCGACCAAAAAAATGATTATCATTTGTGGCTTGATAAAAATGTACCAGTGTAAAATAGGCATAGTATACAGGATGATCTATCAAGAAGGCTCAGTATGGAGAAATCTGAAACAATGAGAGATAATGAAATTTATTCAAAGGAACCGTAGGTCGTTTTCAGATTAAAAAAAAACTGTATTTATCGGTTTAAGTAATATTGTAAATTGAACCCAGAATTACAATTTTTCTTGCATTTTATAACGAAAACTGTAGTGTAGTATGTCATGAACAAATTTTTAAAAGTAGCAATTTCTTGTTTATAGCAATTCCTGAATCTAGTGGGGTTACGTTAAAGATAAAGTTAACAAATAATGTACTACACTATTGAAGTCCTAACATCGACCATAGAGAACATCGATTGTGACAGAACTATACAAGCGACTCGAAAATGTAAGTATGGGCGCTGTTGTTCAGTGCAGTCCCATTGGTCGCACGCGACTGTCAGAAGCGACCCATAGAAACCGGCCTTAACACGAAACTATTCTCAGCATTCAAGATTAATTTATTTAAAACGATTCCATCATACCTTCCCGAACCCGACACTCCGAAAACTTTACCAATAAAATCGAAAGCTATCCATTATTAATCGTACAATATAGATAAACTATTAAGGTAATTTCATTCGGGTCGGGCTCAGTTAATTTTCCGTTTCATTAAATAATTACACTTGAAAATGCGTAGCCTCTCGCTAGGTATTCGTTAAAGGGTTATGAATACAACGTCAATATTATTGGAACGTTTAATTTTGGGTTTCAGAAATGATTTAACTTTTATTATAAACCTACGGAATATTTCTCGAACGCATAGCGATAATCGTACTTTGTTTGTGAGAAACAGACCTTTTATTTTGTGATAAACATTTCAACACCATCATATTTTTTTATGAAAAAAATATTTACGAAGTTTATAATAGCTCAATTAGCAAGTGGAAAGCCGTGGTCTCCGCCCACCCCTCTGGGAAACAGGCGTGATTTTATATGTATGTAAATAAACAAAGTCTCCCGATTCAAAGTTATTTTTTGCAACATGTTATTTATAAAACAAACACGTTTTTGAACAAAAAAACATTATGTATAGATCACCTTGCATATATTTAATAACATCTGTCCCACAGGGTGAAGCTCCAGACACGGAAATCGGGAGAGTGTTCGTCGACGACCCTGACGACTGGGACTTGCCTGACAAGCGGTTCATGTGGCTACCGTCCTACGAGCAGCGGAGTCCGTACTTCGACGTGCATAGCAATACTGGCATGATCACTATGAAGGAGGGAACACCAAATGGAACCTATTTGCTGAAGTTCAATGTAAGTTTTCATCACATCTTCTCAAGCTTTTTAGATTAACAAAAGCAATGGATCGCAATCTTCGTCTAAGAGGGTTGGGGCTAAACCGTTCTCTCTACCATATTCTCTCGTAAGTGATGAGCATTGAGTGGCAAAAGGTGTTTATTTCAATAAAATCACTGGGATCACTTTGAAACGTCCTAGAAACTAAGTGAAGCTAAGCCTGTTTCTCGCGACCAAGCCTAGAAGAATTAGGCAAAAAACACGGCTTGGTGCCTTGCTACGCCCATGACTTGTCACAATTGACTTGACTAGCTCAAACAATCCTTTCAGCCGTAGGACGTCCACTGGTGCAGATAAAGCTATTGTTGTTAATAGGGAACGTTTATGGAAAAAAATCTAGAGGATGGACAGCCCATCCTCTAGCTTTTTTCCCATGAACGTTTCTTACGACACCCACGCTTAGAAATGGAGGGGCCTATCCTTTAGCCGGGCCAAGCAAACCTACCTGTAAATCCTGGAGCTCATAATTCAACTTTATAACTAAAACAAATTACGAAGCAAAAGTTTAGTTGCCGAACACTCCTTATTTACCACTGCGCCATAGCACTTTATTTGTGTTTACGCCTCTAATCCAAAGGATTTACGCGTAATAGTTTTTACTCGACTTCCATTTAAGTTAGGATTTAGTTTCAGGGCCGGCATCCACTGAAGCAGGCTGTACATTTTAAACCTTTGCGATCACTAGTGGTTCTTGAACTGCGATCTCGCTATTTCAGTGTTTTGTGTCAAAATTTAAACATATTAAAAAAAATATATATAATCTAACAGATAAACATACAACGTTGATAAGTCCTAGTGGTTTGTGACATATTTGCTCGCTTCGCTCACTCGATCAACTATGCAAGGTGATTCATAACATGTATACCATCCTGAAAGGGGGTTATTCTATCAACAAAAGGAACGATCTAAAATACCAGATTCATTGAGATTTGATGATTTGAACCGAAAACAGCGAATTTCTGTTTTTTTTTTTAAATCTAAAATGTTGAATTTCCAAAAGGCGTAGACCTAAATTTATTTCCAATTGGGTGTAGAATAAGCCCCTTTCGGGATATCATACAATATCATGAATCACCTTGTATATTGTAAAGGCCATGATTGAATCTTTCCATTACCGTGTTTAATTAAATCCGTGGTCAACAAAATTGCACGTGTGAATTAGCTTAAAACTGCTTAAAACTTGTCTTTCTTTAAGGTCTCGAAGGTTTAGTGGACATATGCCTTACTTTTAGAGATACGTATCTAAATTGTATGTCGTTACAGTGCCGTGACATTTTACTACACTCATATTTTTGCACGCCCGCGATACAATTTTATACAAGTTTTGTTGTTCAAAAAATATGTGACCTTTTTTGTCCGATTGTTTTTCACTGAGATTTTATAAAATCCTAAAAAAAATCCGACAAGCGGGATTCGAATCCCGCGGGTCCACGGGTCGGGAGCGATGGGTAGATTGGTGATTGGTGATTCTGGGTAGGGGCGGCCCCTACCCAGAATCGCTCCCGACCCGTGGTACAACTGTAATGTCCAACTGGTTGTAGTACGGAGAAGTAAAGTTACCCACGGTTCAATTGGTTATTCTATGGGGAAATATCTTTACCAATGGTTCAACTCGAGATAGGGATAACCATTGAACCATTGAATCATGTCTTCGAATTTTTAGTTTCCAGGACATGGCCGGTTTCCTCACGATGTTTTCCTTCACTGTTGGAAAGCCTAATGCTATATACAGCGCACATAAATTTTCTGAATGGAAAATCCATTAATTTTGATCACGTGCTTAAATGATTTCAATCTCTAGGTGACAGAAGAGAACGAGCCAGTCGTACCATTCCACTGGGTGGAGGCGACAGTGAACGTGACCATCAAGGAAATACCTGAAGAGGCAGTTGACAAATCCGGTTCCATCCGGTTCGTGAACATCACCGCTGAAGAGTTCATTGTACCTGAGGCTGATGTGAGTAGAAACTACAAGTAGTAGAACATAAATGAACCTTACGACTTCTGTATAAAGTTAATTTTGAGTTTGACGTTTAGGAGCTTGCGATATCGTTGAGCTATATCGCACACCCGCAAATGACAAACTCAAAATTGACTTTATTCAGTATTTTGAAACTAATTTTATATGACATGTCAAGGACGCATGTCGTTTGAACAAGGCTTTGTACCGAGATAAACAGGCCTTAAAATTAGTTCAAGTCACGAAAATGCCAAGTATTTTCACGTTCACGACTTTTATCTGTTCCTGTGTTTTAAGTTATACAAGCTTCCGCCCGCGGCTTCGCTCGCGGTAGGTACCACATAAAAAGCCTTTATGCTATTCCAGGTAAAATTCTCTTTATATTCCAAGTTTCAACGAAATCGGTTGAGCCGTTACGGCGTGATTGAAAACAAACATCCAAACATCCTCACAATCTTTCGCATTTATAATATTAGTAGGATAGGATGGGATAGGATAGACTAGGATAGTAGGATAAAGAGCCCTGTATATAAGGCGGAGGTACCTTCCAGGCTGGCTGTTCCAATTTGTTTATCCGAGATTCGAACCCATGACCTTCGAAACGTTGAACGGCCTCCCGTCTTTGATAGCTAAAAGCCGTGATTTGATTGTGTATTTCGACAACCAATCCCTTCATTTCCTTCCAACAGAGAATTAATCAACCAACGAGAGATCTCACTCATCCGAGACCTTGGCCTGAATTATGCTAGTTTAGTTTCATCGCGGGACTCATTCAGGGTGTTTAACGAGTTAGCGCAGGGGAAATTGCCTGGGGTTGATGGGGTTAGTAGGGTGGTACTTATTTACGGGAACAGGTTTTAAAACCAGGTAAATACTACTATTACTACAAGTACCTACGAGGATAAAAAGTAGCCTATGCGCTTATCTAGACTATAATCTATCTCTGTGCCAAATTTTATACAGATCCGTTCAGCCGCTCTGGCGTGACTGAGTAACAAACATCCATCCATCCAAACTTTCGCATTTATAACAGTAGCAATTAAGATTATACATAATATTATGAATCACTTAGTAGAAGATCAAGCTGAAGTAGATATCATTGAACTAACCCCATCTCTTTCTAACAGGGCACGAGCAAGAAGGACAAGCTACACCGCACTCTCTCACTCCTATACAATACGTCGATGGAGAATGTGGATGTGTTCACTGTCTTCGGCAAGTCGACTATCAAGGATGTGTTTTTGGATGTACGGTTCTCGGCTCACGGATCTCCCTACTACCCTCCTGAGAAGCTGGACAGTATGGTCACTGGTATACAAGAAAAGGTAATTTATTGCATCATTTATGTGTAGTTTGTTCATAACATTCTGAGTTAGTAACAACCATCTTCTCCCTGCCCTTATCCCATTTCATGTGGGGTCGGCAAAACATGTTTTTCTCTTCCACTTTCTCTATCAGCCGTCAAATCAGTATTCACTCCTTTCTTACTCATGTCGTCTTTCACACTATCTATACATCTTGTCTTTGGTCCACCTCTCCCCTTATATCCTTCCACATTCATATTTAACACTCTTCTAGTCACATGGCATTCTTCCCTCCGCATGACATGCCCATACCACGCTAACCTTTTGCTCTTCAACTTCTCAGTCACTGATAAACTCATTCCGTATCTTGTCCATTCTAGTCACTCCACAAATCCATCTCAACATTCTCATTTCCGCAGCATGCACTCTTCTTTCATCCGTCCCTTTGGTTGCCCAACACTCGGATCCATACAGTACGACAGGTCGTTTTGTAAATTTTCCCCTGAGTTAGTAACAACCGTTGGGGAATAAAGATTCTCGAATGGGAACCACGAACCGATCGATGCTGTGTCGAAAGGCCCATCACCCGATGGACTTATGACATTGAAGGTTGCGGGAAGTCCGTGGATGCAGAAATAACTCCTTATAATAACAATAGACTGGCCACGTCTGATATTAAGAACGTTATTTCTACTATTTTAATGAAGACTTGGCTTTTAATGAAGCTCCGACAACCGTTGGGGAATAAAGGTTCTCGAATGGCGACCACGCACCGAGCGACACAGTGTTGGAAGGTCCCTTACCCGATGGACTGATGACATTGTAAAGGCTGCGGGAAGTCGGTGGATAGAGAAAGCTCAAGACCGTTCGTCGGGGCACTCTTAGGGGATGCTTATGTCCAGGATTAGACTTTCTCTTTTGAATTTTTTAGGCTTGAAGAAACATATAGTTACGAAACGAACAAAACAAATTTATAAAGATATTAAGTCAAATCGATCAATCGTGTTAGCAATACATAATAAATATTGCAGTATTGCTTTGTTAGCTGAACAGTTCCATTACTTGTGTCCGGCGTAAACAAAATGATTTTTCGACGAGCAATACATTTATTTTCACCTACGCCACAGTACATATGTTGTTTTTTGTGGGAACTCTTCTGGGATCATGTTTGAAATGCAGCTGATGTTTTTATTCTGCGGCTGAAGTAGTCCAGTGGGAACAGATCAATTCTTAAAACCCTGCAGTTTGGGCTTCAATCCCTCTAAAACCACGCGAAAATCATTCTAGTTAGAGCTAGTTTAGGAACGATAGCTCTAACTGCGCTCGCCAACCCGCGTGTGCAGCGTGGTAAGTGAGTGAGTGAGTGATGATGAGTAAGTGATGAGTGCTCTGGAAATCTTTGGCCATGTTCAGCAGTGGACGTCCTACGGCTGAAATAATGATCCGGAATAATTTTTTTCGTAGTTTTATAGGCTGCAAAGATGAATTAATAGACACTTGCGGATTAAAGCCTGCGACTGCGAATTGATCGGGTTGGCGAGCGTAGATAGAGCTACTTTAGCAACGATAGCTCTAACTGCGCTCGCCAAACCGCGTGTCCAATATTGGCAAACTCCTAACATATGATAGGAAGTCGCTCTGGAAATATGTGTGTAGGCCTATGTTCAGCAATGGACTTCGTACTATGAAACTATAAATGAGCGATATTGTTCTTAATAAGTTTTCCTTGGCGAAAGGTCCAGCGAATAAAACTGCAATCGAAATCAATGTGCAACTGTACAGTCTAACTGTAAAGTTCGAAACTAATTCACGCTTCCAAGTTGGAAATGATCATTGGTTTGCCAATAATTTGCGGCGTAAACTTCAATATGGTTGCGGTACATTGTACGGTATAACGGAGACAAATTAAATTCCCTCATAATATTTAGGTAAATACGTGTACTACGACTGGTATACTAAGCCGAGAGGGGTTTATTCTATCATATCATTAAAAGGAGAAATATTAGCGAAAAATCAAAATCATCATCATCATCTTCCTGCCCTTATCCCACATCATGTGGGGTCGGCACAACATCAATCTAATACTTCCTTTTTTCATTTTTTACCCCTAAATTTTGAAAATCAGCTCTTTTTGGTCTTTCTATTCTCTAATTAGTTTTATTAAGATTGCTACCAATAACTACCATTAATTAGCTAAAACAGCCGAGCCGAATAATTGAGTTTGAACTGATTTTTGCGAAGAATTTTATCATTGAAAAATTTTGAATTTACTAAAGTCGTAGCACAAACATTATTTTCAATTAGGTGTAGAATAAGCCCCTTTTAGCACAGCATATATATTTTATGGATCACCTATTAAGATATCTAATAAAGAATTTCTTTCACAGTTGGAAGAGGAGCTCCAGGCTAAAATCTACATGGTAAAGATCGACGAGTGCCTGATTGAGAAGGAACAATGCGAAGATTCCTGTCGAAACGTTCTGATGAAGAACAACGTTCCTCTATCAGTGTACACGAATACAACAAGCTTTGTTGGTGTGAGCGCGAGGGTGGAGTCTGAGTGCACTTGCGATGTGGAAGATCCGCTGATCTGTTTAAATGGAGGTATGTATTAAAAATGCTGTGGTGGCCTCGGCTAGAGAATAATGGATGCCTAAGTCCAGCAGTGGCATGATTCATAATTCATTTATTGTTCGTGAACCTAGGTACATTGATAGATGGTGAGGTTTAGAGTACAGATCACTAGATTCTGACATCGGTCATACAAACATTATAAATACAAAGACTTAAACCAATATTAATTAGATTATAAATTACATTATTACTAATAAGTTACAAATTCAAAAAATATAAATTTATCATTAATTGATTTAAAAATAAATTCGTCAAGTGTGAGTTTCTTAAGATTCGCCACCCTAAGCACTGGTCTGACGCTATCGAGATGCTAGCAATTCCGTTTCTTAGTATGTGTGCGGTGCGGTGCTATTCTCAACCGTCGCGAGAGAATTTTGAGGGCAAATTCCACAATAAGAAACAAGTTGAACAACAATTCTGATTGAAATAATATCATTAGTGAGGGATGTTTAAAAATAACAACTAAGGACTAAGCCTGATCTAAGTCGTCACTTAATAAATTTTTAGATTTCAATCAATAAACATTAGGGTTTAAAGGATACATGGGTTAATCTTAATGGGATAGGATGGTGTGGTATCTTTAAGATGTTTTTATACATCATCATCATCATCAGCCCACATTAGTCCACTGCTGGACATAGGCCCCCCATACACGCCACTGAGCCCGGTGTTCGGCCCTTCTCATCCATTTACTGCCCGGTGCCTTTCGTAGGTCATCGCTCCACCTAGCCGGGGGGCGCCCCACACTACGGTTTTATACGGCAAACAATATTTGACTGATTCACATCATAAATGGCTTGGTGATGTCATGGCGCCAGAAACGAGCCTTAAGATGTTTTTACACGACATACAAATGTTCCATTCAGGGTAATATCTTTGACTGATTCACGTCATAAATGGCTTGGTGAAGTCTTGACGTCAGAAACATGTGTTTAGGGTACTAAAGCTCGGCACTAACCCAGCATGTCCTAGAACTTGGAACAACTTCGCGATTAATCCCTTAGGTTGTTCAGTGGATTATAGCCTTAACTTCTCACTTGTGGGATAGCATTGATCGTAAATGTAGTCACTGTGGCACAGATTAAAAAATAGTTACTACGTTTTATACATCACTTCACTATACAAAGTGATTCATAATATGAATGCTTATCTAATCAAAAGGGGCTTATTCTACACCCAATTGGCAATAAAGTTTGTTCTACCACTTCCGTAAAATCGTAATTTTTCACTGAGAAAACTACATGCATAAATCAGCTGTTTTCTCAAATCAGTTTTAACTCAGTTATTCAGCTGTTTTAGATAGCGATCTTGGCCTCGAATTACTAGTATGTGTAATAATTAGTTATTAAGATGATAAAAAGGCCCACAACTGCTAATTTGATCAACATTTAACAACAACAGCGGGTTCAAGTCCCGGCTTAGGCAAGCTTCTTTTTTTAAATAGAGTGCAGTCATCATCATCATCATCATCATTTCAGCCGTTCGACGTCCACTGCTGAACATGGCCTCCCCCACAGACAGAGCAAATGCCTTATCATGTGGGGGGATTTGCCCATACTCACCACGCTGGGCACGCGGGTTGGCGAGCGCAGTTAGAGCTATCGTTGTTAAAATGAGGGACGCTGCTGCCCATCCCCTAGCTTTTTCTCCCTTAGTCGCCTCTTACGACATCCGCGGATAAGTAGATATGGAGGGGCCTATTCTTCAGCCGGTGCCACCACGGCTATCTAGTGCAGTGTGACTATCTTTATAAAATTTATTTTATAAAGATAGTCATACTGCATTTGATTCGGTCGGCAAAACTCGATGAAGTAAAACTTCATAACTTCAATATTAAAAGTACTTATCCAGGATGTAGTGGGACACACTGTAGCTATACTCCCAATCTGTACATGCCGGCTGAAACAATCATAATATTGCTGTTTTTTTCATTAACTTTTAAGATGTATTCTGGCTCTTTGAAAATCTTTGTTATCTTGAAACTAATAACATTTTCTTTCACAGGAACCCCATTCGCAGACAAGTGCGAGTGTCCCGAAGGTCTATCCGGCCCCCACTGTGAGCAAACCTCAATAGGATTCCATGGCGATGGATGGGCAATGTACGCGTCACCACCAGCGTGCCATGAGGGCCACGTGACCCTGACTGTGACGTCACACACTCGGAACAGTCTGATCTTCTACCTGGGGCCCTTGAAACACAACCCGCTACTGGATGTTCAAGGTATTTTAACTCTTATTATTATTGCTATAAGGTTGAAAATATAACTCCTTGCAGGAATGCCACTAGAAGGACCCGTTCGTGGGACATTATTTTGCCCACTTGGAACTAAACCCTGTTGACGAAAACGTCACCTACAAGCTTGCCTACGAGTAATTGTATTAAAATTGCATAACATTTCTGATAGTAGGTACCAAATTAGTTCTGGGACCCCGTTCTCGGGATGTGGCGATATACCTATTCGTCGTGACGAGTATAGCCATTTGATTCGCCATACGATAGACAGAGATGAACAAAGCGAACAAATTCAAATTCCAAAAGTGTTTATTTCCTTAAGGTGAGGGTTAAAATGTTTTATGATTTTTGAACTGTTTTTTCTCAATAACCGCAAAATGCACAGTTTTGATTATTATGACAAAGATAACTTGAGCATTTTATTTACCTTAATCCAAGACAGAAACGCAATTGGTAAAACTTTTCTCGATAGATTTAGTTTTTAAAGTTCGGTCCTCTGCAACAGTTTTTTTCGAAAATACTCAGAAACTATCAATCATAAATATATTTTTTTTAAGTATTGTGTTAGTTAATAGCATTGGGTACCTAAATCCAAGACACTTTTTTTAAAAAATACTCAGTTTTTAAGATAATCGATATTTTCTTATATGTTGCTTACGTCGATTACTTTCGAGCGCCTTATAACGCTTGCTATCTCTTTCCGCATTCAATTATAGTACATAGCGCTGTCACTTTCTTCACTCCGTCGACTCGACAATTTATTTTGATTCTCATATCGCCTTAAAATCACTAGGATCACTTTGAAACGTTTGAAAAACTAGGTGAAGCTACGCCAGTTCCTCGCGACCAAGCCTAGTACCTTCGCTGCATCCGGCCTTAGCCATTAATTGAAGAATTCCCATCTGGACGTCTATATCTTAGCAACCCCTTTGGTCGATGTAACTCATATTCTTTCAAGCAAATCTTGATAGTACAACCTGTGGGCGTACTAAATTCCATGCAGTTCGGATTGACGGCTTAAATGTTATGCTCTAACTAAAGTATTATTATACAAACATACCGCTCGCTCGATCAAATAAATATAATTCCTAGAATATACTATCTACAAAACTCTCAAGGACAAACCCAGCCAATCTCACTAAACGTCTTAAAGCAAGTTCCACATTACTGCAAAGAATTTAAGGCTTCCCTGCCACACCAATCATGTACCTTTACAGCTTAAACGTTCCTAAAGTGCTTCAATTCGGATCTTACGTCTGATTAAAGCCACAAACCTTCGTTTCTATTGTAACGTTCCAGCAAATACCTCCCGAACCCCACTTTCTACCTATTGCTGTAAGAAATAATGTTTAAATTCCTGTAATTTCATATCCTTTCCCGTTCTTAACAATGAACATGTCACACAGATTGGCGTTACGCCACAGACGAAGGCGTAGTTTGAGGGCCTGAGTAATGACTTCCTCACAATGGTCCATTGCCAAAGAAATGGTTTATTTTGTGGGAATCAGGGGACAAATGGTTGTAGGCTCACCGGGCTGATTGCATATTAATGGGTTTAATGTCGTTATGGGAGGTACACAGTTTTTCTTGTAACTGTTTAACAAGGCCTTAATGGCATGCTAAACTAAAATAAATAAGGCACAAAAAAGTGTTTAAAAATAAAATTCCCCTACAAATCAAAATAAAGTCGATTAAAGTCGAAATTAATGTCGATTCTTATAATAATCCAAAACTGAATTTTTCAGTTGCTCTTATTATCCTATTTAAGATATGTTTAGTCCTATCAAATAAAGTTTAGTTCTAAGTTTCGACTCTAACATTTCGAGAAATCCTTTAAAAAACAGTGATTAGTACTAAACTAATGATTAACTTATGATATACACCTACGTTAGGTATTTTTTTTTAAAGTAAGTAATTATGTCTTAAAATAAACCTGCGTAGAACCTATGACGTTAACGCGAGAAATACCACAGCTAGTTTTACATGAAAAAAAACACGTCACACGTCATTCGATTCGACACCATCTGGTTTAAAATAATAAAGCCAGTACCCACTTAAAAAGGCTAAAATACACCTATCTGGGCTCAACTTTAAGGAGGTATGCTATGGTATCTTATTTACTTTATGAAGCCAGGAAACGCAGAGTTTATACGCAAGCATACTCGTAAGTACAAGTAGGTAGGTAAGGGAACGGTTGATACCAATTGGGCAAAGTGCGATTCGACGACCATGGCCCCCACCTATTGGTATTGTTTTTATGTTTGTATGTTTATTTCTTACTACTAACATAACTTTCGAACCTCAATCTTATCTGCATGGAAATTAGTAGGTCAACAGGTTGTACTACAAAGACTGCTTTTAAGAATATGAGTTTAATCGGCCAAGGGACTGCTAAGATATAGGGGTCCAAATAGGGGTTTTCCATTCATAATTCAGTACAAGAAGTGGAATGTCATCTGAAAGAGCTTTGTTGAACATTCCAAAACGACTTATTTTTATTCTAGGCAATATTGTTTTTGAGATACAACGAAAATAGTAAAATTTGGAAACCTTTACACATGAACGTTCTTGAGTACCATGCTGATAACTACAATCGCGAGCGTAATTTTTTATGAATTGAATCTCCTCTAGGTAACCCTAGTAGGGTACAAAATAAAATAAAAATATATAAATCTTCGTCCCTAACAATAAAATTGTTGTACAAGTATTTCTTGATTATTAATAAAAAGAGCCTTCCAATGAATCCATAACATGCGGCCCCTCAAATATTTTGCATCCAAACCCGCAAACGACTTTTTATTTTTTTATTTCAGTAATCTAGGATTCACAGTTTACTTATCGTTTAATATAGGCTAGATGTATATATGTCGTACTTGAACCAATTTGAATCCACATTTTGTATTCCACTCGCTTAAAAGTAACATTGTGCGAGTATGCTACGTACCTAGGTTAACTATAGTGTAAGAAAATATATATAAAAATACAGTATGAAAAAAAATAACTAATTATAACTACTACCTATACTATTATACTAATTACGAAATTAACAAAATATGATTTACCTAATCGCATAAATGTGCATGTGTGTGTGTGTGTGTAGTGTCGTGTGTGTTTTTGTGGAGTGTGTGATGTATAGTGTGTAACTTTACTGTGTGACTTTAAAGTATCATACATAAGTTTCGTAGAGTTCGTGGGGAACGACCCTTTTCATCCATCCCTATGCATTCAAATAATCATTAGCTCAGTGTGTCCACAACACGCGTAAAGCTTTTGTTTCCATAAAAGTAGTGGCCGTTACAAGATAAACCAAAGATGAATAGAAATTGTGTACTACTAAACATGGTCGTAAAATATGATTTACACACAAAATGAAAAAATTCAAGAATGTTATATTTAGAATCGTTATCACTTTATTACGGGAGCGCTTAAGCCGTGTTCAAACAGCATGCGATATGTCCTTGATATGTCATATAATATTCGATTCGAAATGTTCGAATTACTTCTACAATTTCTACTATATTGTCTTTGCTTCTACTAAATAAATTCAGTTTAGAGTTTCACATTTGAGGGTGTGCTATTTAGCTCAACTATATCGCAAACTGATGGCATATCGCACGTCGTTTGAACGCACGTGGCTTTAGTGACGTGGTGGTAGAGACCCGCTTTCAAATCCATAATACATCGCGTTCTAATGCCGTAGTGCCACCAGTCCTAAATCACTGACCTAATGCAAGAAGACCTAGAAATAACCAGAAGCCTTCATAACTTTACGCCTTTTTATAACGGTGACCTTTTCTTGGGAATCTATCGCCATCCAGTTGCATTTGTGAGACGTTCTCCCTCCAAACGAAGGTTGTAATGATTCTTTAATGATCACGTAATGACTGACAGGCGTGCGGCGATGATTTATGAACATCGCGTGATAGGTAACTCATATACCTACCTAGATGGTTAATAGTCCTACCTAGAAGTTATAATAAATTATTGTCGAACATGCGTAATGTTTGTTCATTTTGAAAATGACATTTTAAAAACTTTATCGGCTCGTAACAATCGCCCTGTCCTTTTATAACAGTAAACAAAAGAAAGAGACAGACGTAATTTTATCAAGTCGATTAAGTTAGTGAGCGATTATGAATAAGGCGGTAAGTGGATAAGAAGCTAAGCTGGGGACGGCCTTGGTGACAAATTGATGGCTTATGTATACGATCCGTATCTACGGATCCGGACGGTTCCAAAAGAATCGCGATGTGCATATAACGGAGGACTCTTGTTTTTATCAACGATTTTTCGATAGCTTGGTATGCCTTTAGAATCACATCCTTCTACCACCACGTTGTTACGGCTGAACCGATTTCGTTGGAACTTGGCATTTAAAAAGTTATTTACCTAGAATAGCATAATTATAGGCTACTTTTAGGTACCACGCGAGCGAAGCCGCGGGCTGAAGCTACTTATTTTATATATATATATTTTTTTTTTAATTTTTTTTTCAATATTCCGGACATATTACACACGGTCAACTGATCCCAAACTAGGCATAGCCTGTATGATGGGTACCAGAGACTGATATAAATAATAGATATATATTGAACACCCAGAATTACCACCAAATTTATTTATTTTTTATTGACTTAGGCCTAAGTAGAAACTGTGAGATTTTACGCAATACTGATGAAGCTTGTTTGTCCACAGATTTCATGTCTCTGGAGCTGGTAGAGGGCTTCCCCGTGCTTCTAGTGAACTATGGCTCCGGCACCACCCGACTCAACAACAGCGTGGTGGCGGTTGCTGATGGGAAGCCGCATCTCATAGAGATAGTGCTGATGAGGAGCTCTATAGAAATGTTCGTGGATAGATGCAAGTTGTCTACCTGCATGAGCTTAGCTGCGCCGACCGGGCCAAGAGAGATACTCAATGGTGAGTGAGTCTTTCGTTGCTACCGTGAAGGCGCGTATGACACGAATGTAGTTCTGTTCAGTCATAGCAAATTTATGTTTTATTAACCAGGACACAACGTTGAAATTCTTTGTAACTAACAGCGCGTCGGCCACGCCTCGATCACACGGCTGCGAGGCGAAAAATTTGAGTTTGAACTGATTTGACCCCAAAACAGATGATTTTCGCAAAGTTTCGAAAAAGTTTCGAATTATTTAAAGTCGTCGAGCAAACTTTGTTTCCAATTGAGTGTAGAAAAAGCCCCTTTCGGGATAGCACTCATATTATGAATGACCTTTTCTAACGAAATTTTCTTGCTGCGGAAAAAATACCATACCAGTGTTTCCTGTACAAAGTACTGACCGCTAATACTGAGTAGGAGAGAAGATATAGCGAGCGGGGGAAAAGAAAGGGAAGTCCAGAGAGAGCAGAATCTAACCAATTATTTACTTCAACAGTGAACGGACCACTACAACTAGGAGGAGCCAGTATAGACTTACAGAACGTCGCACGAGCATTCGGATGGAGACACGTGCCTACGAACCAAAACTTTGTCGGGTGCATCAGCAATTTTACGTATAACGAATATGTAAGTGCAATTTCAAACATTCATTTGTGTGTGGGTTCATTTTTTTTATAAAACGTCTATAAAGCCTCCACCTCCGATTTCCAGAGCGAATTCCTACGATGTGGGGTTTTATTTTTCCCACATGTATTAAGTTATTAGAATAACAAAGCTAATTTAAGGTAATAATGCTTTCCGCTTGATTAACTAGGCAGCGACAGTTTTTATTCCACTTAAGCGGAATTTGGGAACGCCATGAATTTTAATGACACGTGATATGAGGATTAATGTACGTTACGTATACGTTGGGAGATCGTCGCGTGACCTGAAAATAATCACCCTAAATTGTATTAACGTAGATTAGTATGAAAGCCGTGTTGGCCTAGTGGAATTTTATTAAGATGAACCCGGTCGTGCTCCAATGAATTTTTATAATCGATAAATTTATGTGCGTGAAGTTACGTGCTCAGAACGTTGAAGGAAGTCCGGTATTTGAACTAAAGACCTACGACGTACTTCCTACGGCCAGTACGGCTTAGTATTAGAGGCCAAAAGAAAAAAAGAGAATAAAGATAGGGGATGGGCAGCAGCGTACCCTATTTTAACACTGATAGCTCGAACTGCGGCGTGACTAGCGTGGCGAGTATGGGCAATTACCCCCACATGATAGGAATTCGCTCTGAAAATCGGTGGTGGAGGCCAGGTTCATCAGTTTTTTTTTTTTTTTTATACAACAGATGTGGCAAACAAGCTTACGGCCCACCTGATGGTAAGCGGTTACCGTAGCCTATGAGCGCTTGCAATACCGGAGGCATCACGCACGCGTTGCCGACCCCGAACCCCATTCCCCCCTAAAGAGCTCTGGCAACCTTACTCACCGCAGGAACACAACACAATTTGAAACAAATAATGTTATTATGTTATCAGTGGTGTCGTACGGCTGAAGTTTGGAAACTAAGAACATTTCATAATCCAATGTTTTGTTACAGATGTACAACTTAGGTGAGCCATCAGTTCACAAGAACGCAGATCCCAGTTGTCAAAGGAGCATGTTCACCGCAGTTACCTTTGGAATCGACACCAACTTTCTAGTTGCTATACTAGTTTGCATCGCGATTTTAGTCAGTGAGTATCTTTATTTCACCCGCTAATATTATGGAGAGGATCAGCTGGATGGAGAAAGTTACGAATGAAGAAGTGGTAAAACAAGTAGAAGAGAAAAGGGTTTTGATTAAGACTATACAAAACACCTGCCTGTTAATTCAATGTTAATTCAAGTAGCAATGCCTGCAATTATGAAAAACAGGCACATGAGACTTGTCTCTCTGGGTAATGGACGCAGTGCAGTACGCAGTACGCCGCAGCCTAGGTTTTATGCAGCAGTGTTGAAATCTTTGTAACTAATTATTAAACGAATTAGAAGTTTCAAGATCAAGATTGCTACCTAAAATAGCTGAGTTATTGAGTTTGAACTGATTTGACCTCCAAACAGTGACAGTCAACAAAATTTTTTCAGAGCTTTTTCAAAAGTCGTCGAAAAAACTTTATTGTCAGTTGGGTGTAGAATAAGCATAATTCGTGATAGCATACACATTATGAATCACCTTATATTGACGGCCAATGAACTCCATCAAATATTGATCATTAGTTCATCAACTTTCTCTTCCTACCGTTTTATAACAACCAACTCATGCACTCTCACTATTTTTACTAGCAGACTAAGGCTCGTATTCAGAGACAAGACTCAAGCATTGATCTGTACTTAAATCTCGATTTGAGTCGAGATTCTAATTCTTGAACAGTACTTATGTATAGATTCAATGATCGCAGTTCACCTGAGTAAATGCTTATTCTGAAACGTCAATCAGACGAAATCGGTGCTTGAGTTTAGATTTGATTAGACATTAATCAAATGACATTTTCGTTCCGTTACACGTACTTTGATGCATATTTATACTTCACTTTATAGTTCTGTTCTATTTACACCCTGGCTGTTTGAATTTCTGCGTAAAACGGATCGAAAATTATAAATAAATCAAAATGTAAACGAGAACATTTGAGTACAGATTTGAGACTCGATTCAGCGAAGAGTAGTTTAAGTACCGTTCTTGAATAAAAGTTATGTTTGAGAAGAGATTCAATACTTAAATAGAGTTCAGCTGATCTGTGATTAAATCTATGCTTGAGTCGTGTCTCTGAATACGAGCCTAAGTATCAGTAGGTACTAACTGAATTTCCACGATCATTTCCGACCTTTCCGTTCCGACGTTAAAGTTCAAACTTCTTTGCCAACGTCGCTTACCAATTTTTCTTCCCCAGTTCTACTCCTAGCTGTAGTAGTACACCGTCGTCGCGCCGACGCGTGGCCGGAGAAAGAGATGGACGACATCAGAGAGAATATTATCGCGTACGACGACGAAGGCGGCGGCGAAGGCGACGCAGGATACGACTTACAAGTGCTGCGGCAGATGTATGACGGCGCACCCCCCGATACTGACGCGTTTATGCAGCGAGGTGAACATATGGGTGAGTTCCTGATAACATTAATAGATGGCGCGCATATAAGAAAGAAAGGAAGAGCATTTAGGACAAACATTTAGCAAGAAGTATGTAGGTACAAATGTATTTTGGTTAACAAACATGAAAACAGGTTAGGGAGTAAAAATAAAGACGAAGACGAGAGAAGTAATTGTTGCATGGGGCCAAAAAGATAGGGACATCTCAGCATTGTGCACGACAGGAGCCTCTAAGAGCTGCACTTTAATCCTTTCACTACACTGATTCTTTCACCGACGGTCATAGGCCCTTTTCAGGGCCACCATACCTCAACCTGGTCACTGACCTAATGCAGGATGACCAAGAAAGAATCAGTGACACGACAAAAAGAAGGAGCAAAAGCTGTACCAAACCAGTGAATGGTACGGCGCGGCGCTAGTTTATACTGTTTCCGGGGCCAGAATAAAAAGTAGCCTTTGTAACTATCTGGGTTTTTAACTATATCTTTTTCATTTCATTTATTCATTCGTTATTAGAATTTTATGCCGTGGTGGCCCCGGCTAAAGAATAGGCCCCTCCATATCTACCTATCCGCGGATGTCGTAAGAGGCGACTAAGGGAAAAAAGCTAGGGGATGGGCAGCAGCGTCCCTCATTTTAACAACGATAGCTCTAACTGCGCTCGCCAACCCGCATGCCCAGGGTGGTGAGTATGGGCAAATCCCCCCACATGATTAGGAATTCGCTCTGTCTGTGGGGGAGGCCATGTTCAGCAGTGGACGTCGTACGGCTGAAATGATGATGATGATAACAATTTTTACATCGTGTCTGAAATATAAACTTACTTCTAAAGATATACAAGCACATGCATGCACAATACAAAAACACACACATGATAATGAAGACGTTCACATTGCATTAAATTTTCTCATTTTAAAGTCGTCCACTGTATAAAAGCACCCTTCCAGCAAAAGCTTTTTTAACCTAGTTTTAAATATATTAGGGCTGTCAATAGTTTTCATATCTAAAGGAAGAGAGTTGTAGAGCGTGACAGCCCGATACTTACAGCCATGTTTGACCACGTTTAACCTTGCAAAAAATTACCATTTAGGCTCATCTCCATCCAAAGGTTGTCTGGATTCTTCGCGATAGGACCACTCTTTGTACATGTATATCTAGTCCAGTTACCTTTAGGCCGGCCATATAAGAAAAATGTAATTCAATTTTTACTTTATTTTATTACCAGGTCTAGTTGGCGCAGCGCCCGATCTATCAGGGTTCCTTGACGACAAGAAATCCGTCCTCGACCGGGACCCAGACATCAATCCTTATGACGACGTCCGCCATTACGCGTATGAGGGAGACGGCAATACTAGCGGTTCTCTCTCTTCTTTAGCAAGCTGTAAGTATCACTTTACATTTAAGATGTCTTCAAACGGCTAGCAATAATAGCGCACATTGAGTATTTGAGCCAGAGTTTTATCACCTTAGGTCTAAAATAATCAGTCAGCATCTGTTTAGTGCATTTCAGCATTTTAGTGCGAGAAAGGAGCCTCTAAGAGGCGCACTTTAATCCTTTCTCTACACTGATTCTTTCACCGACGCTACCTCAACCTGGTCACTGACCTAATACAGGATGACCAAGAAAGAGTCAGTGACACGACAAGCAAGCAAGCATCTGTTTCATACGTCCCCTATAAAGGTTCTCGAATGACGTCCACGAAAAGGCTCAAGACTGTTCGTCGTTGAACTCTGCGGGAGGACTAGGTATGTCTGATGATAATGATGTACGAATCGCTTGCGAACCCATTGCAATCTAACATCAAGTGAAACTGTAAATATCTTTAGTAGCCCGAGAGATGGCATCCGATAACCCTATGCCACCGAGTCTCATCGCGAGTCTTACTCAGCTTGGAGTTTTCTTGAGTTAGGAGGTTCTAAAGTTAGGAAGAATAGGTTATTTTTAGCGTAAATTCGATCTCAGTCTATCTATGAAGAAAATTCAACGTCAGAGAAATGAAATGATTTATTTTGCTAGAAGCATGGTTTTACATAGGTCTTAACAATAAGCTGTTTCACATACTTCACCGTTAATACGGCGTGAAAATAACAATAGTATTTATTAATTTATCTAGTCAAACAAAATTAAATTAAAATAGGAAAACATTGGTGACGAATTCGCTAGCGGTTTAAAATGGATGCGATGTTTTAAAGGAACTTTCGAATTGTGTGTACGCTGCGTAAGATGTGAATTCTAATCTCCCTGGCGGGATTAACTTTTTGCACAAAAAATCTTACAATTTTTTTCTCCTCTAGGTACTGACGACGGCGATCTAAAATTCAACTACTTATCAACCTTCGGGCCCCGTTTCCGCAAGCTGGCCGACATGTATGGCGACGACGATGACAGACCGGCACCGCACGAAGAATCGTGGTGCTAGCAGCGCGCCTGGCTCGTGTAGCCAAATTGAACCTTAACACAACAGTATACAGGCCATAATGCCTAGTGTTGAACGCTCAGTGCTGAACAAATTTGAACCTAAAAATCGGGCCAGTGCCCAGTGCCTAGTGCTTGGTAGAAAACCGAGATGCCTTATCGCTTGTATGTTTTTATCTGCTTTCTAAATTCATTTTTTATATTGTAGTAATCATTCTTGTAGGAATTAATATTACATTGGTATTTAATGTTCTGTTTTCCGTCGATTTACTTATTGTAATTTCGATGATAATATATCACTAAATTTTCTGATTCTTAGTTGCATTGAGAGCAATTTTCTGTTTTTTGAGCCGTGTGGATAACTTAATTATTTAAGAAAATGACTGTCGACTATTTGTGAGAAAATGATGTCAGATTAATTGAAATTATTTTAATTTGACACTTTATTGTAATTAATTTTACATACTTTGAACACGAATATTTAGAGTAATTACTTGATTAAAATTGATTGACATTTTAGCATTGAAAGTTTTTGAAAAGTGATTGAAAGCAGCTAGATTTTTTAAAAGTGCCATTTATTTTTTTATTTTAGAAAGATAATAAAAAGCAGATTTTATTTGTGCATTCAAATTAATCGGTTTTTGACTCTTTATCGTTTTAACATGACTTTAACTAGACACTACATGGAAATGAGTCTAAAATCATAATTATTGAGAGCGGGAGTAACATTATTTGCTGTCTGTCATCCTATATTTTTTTTATTATTGACATTTTAAATATAAGTTATGGAAAGGCCTATCGACAAGTTTCATAAATGAGTGACCACTTAAATATAAGTTTTTTTACTAGTGAATTTCAAGCTAATATTAATTTTCATATGACTTATTTTTTATTTTAATCTGACATATTGACTAATAATGTAAATGTAAATATGTACAGAGATAGTTTAAACTTTTGTATTGACTAATATTAGGAAAATGTACAAGGTGTCTTAAAAGTATGCATATCAACGAATTTTAAGATAAATATAATCGTTGGCGGTTATTAATAAGCGCTGTTATTGCATACGCTACTCATAATATGTTATTATTGTTCCCACTATAATCACATACCTACTAAATCAGATACGTATAATAATATTCGTGTATTTTAGATAGACAACTTTTTAAATTACAATTGAAACTGTATTTATGATTATTTAATATTGTTATAATCAGTAGGAATTGAACCTGTAACTTTCCACTAGATGCGAAGATGCTCTAACCAACAAAGCTACCGAACCACATATCGACTGGGTGAAAATCTTTGGCACTTCCAATCGGCATAAAGCGCCACCAACAGGAGAAATAATCGGTTACTGAACCTGCTCAGTTGCAAAAGCTTATTTAAGTTCATTGACGTGAAAAGTCGCTGCTTATTCAAATGATTTTTTTTGGTTTTATAGAGATAACCCACACTTAGCGAGTACTATGTTTTTTTTATATATCAAAATAAAAGCCTGGATTTGAACCCGTAACCTTCCCTTTCGATACAGGCAACTAATTATGACGTTTGATTTTTTGTTAGACTTTTTAATTTGTGTTTGAAATGAATAATAATATAAAAAATTATATAATATAACATTCATATTTGATACTCTATACAGCTTCTGTATTTGTAATAATAAAAAGTGATACATTCCATTCTGAAAGTAAATTGATATAAATGTAAATTATATAATAAGCGTAGTTTTAAGTTATCGGATCAATTATCGTACTTAGTTTTCTGTGGGTGAACATTTTTTTATATTAGAAAATGGTATTAAACGTTTTGTTCCGGCCAAAAATGTACACCCTCGGAAAGTCACTGCCATGATTATTGTAATTTAAGAATATTTTCTAAGTAAGCTGGTAACTTTCATTAATCTAAGTCAATAGATTTTGTGTCAACCTCTTTTTATACCTGAATACAAAATTCTTTAAATATTCCAGATTTTTGTGTTAATTTTGGACCTTGTTTTTTATTTTAATTTAAAATCTAGATAGGTTAAATATGAAAATGAGTTCAGTTTTTTTTATTTCTAAAATAATACCCATGTGATATTTGCTGTCATATTTTATGACGGCATAATAGTGCGAGAGATAGCCGTCAAACTAACTAGGAACTGTAATTATTTACGAATATTTTGTTTCTCAAATTAAGATAATATTGCTGCATTTCAAGTTGACTAATAATAGGCACTAAATTGTAAAAAAATTGTTGTGACTTTAATATTGAAAATTTATAACGTGCAGCTCTCGGACTAGAATAAACCCATCGTTATGAAATTTATGTAACAATTTTTTGTACTTTTATTTATGTTATAATTATTTATAAACGTACCATATTATAAAACGTACGTAAGTGTATGTGCTGGTACATACTAGATAACTTAATATGTGTAAAAATGTCGACCATTCGCATGTATGTAGGTAATTTTTGTTTAAGTACAAGCAAGTTTGTCACAGTCAAGTTACATGCGCTAATAATAAATCTCGATTTAGTAAAGGTCTATATCGATTATTTATACGATTTTTCGTTATTATTCTACCAATTCGAGATTTTCACAGGTCGCTGGAACTTGGTGAATTCTATTGCATCAATTTTAAGATACAAAATTGCACAACAATCTAAACTTGCTTATCATATAGGTAGTGAAAAAGAATAAATAGTTTAATTTGCGCTACACATTTGAGATATACATAATTGCGTTATCATCAGTAATGTGAAAAAATACAAAGAGCTTAAAAGGAACTTCTTTATCCATTCGAAAATCTTTTTCAATTATTCATCTGCATGCAAAATGTATTTGTTTTGTAAATTTTCGAATACATAATATGAAAAAACTATAAATCCCACTTTGGAGACATTGGGCGTTTTCGCATAGGCTGGCAACGACGCGACACCGGCACTGGGGGCAAGGCGACAGACTGCAGCGATGTATGAAAAACGAAACCGTTCCGTAGCCGTGCCGTTGACGGTCAATGTGACAATGCTCATTGCCTACTCGATAGAAAAAACCTCCTCCTTATTTTGAAGTCTGTAAAAAAGGTAGCGCTTCTTTCTTTGGTAAATACCTATAGCCAAAGTTCAACCAGAGCATAGCCTGTGTAGGGGCCTAGCTGCTATGGATACATTTGTCCCTATCTCACGTAAATAGGCTGGCAATTGTTAGAGAGTGACTTCCTTTCCCTATATCTATCAAACATACCACAGTCTCCTGGAAATCATTTTCAATTTTTCCAGGAGACTGTGGTACGTCAAACAGTGGTTTTAACAACACTGTGGTACGTCACCTCTTTGGTATAAATCGTTGCAATAGAATTTGCCCCAAAACAAAAACTTTTGTTGACACTTGTGACTGTAATTTTGTTTTAATTTACACTTTTGTAATTTAGTTATAAGAGTATCCATGATTATAAAAATGTCAAATGTGTTAAATTGTAAATTGGGAGTGTACTAGATCAATGCCCGAATTCACCAACAAAATCTTAGCCCTCTTCACGTGAATACTTGAATCTTTTAACGAATAGCACTCGTAAGCGGCAGTTTTAAAATAACTGTCTCTTTGGTGTGCGTAAGTACGGTAAAGCCAAGGCGCACGGTAGCGATTATTTGTTTTATTTAACAAATAATCGTACCGTAATGGTTAGTAGTTAGTTAGGTAGTTGCTCACACTGGCGCGTCCTGGGAATCAAATCTACTAACAAACTTTTCAATCGATTGCGATCGAAACGCAGCTAAACGATAGCTTTTCATCCGTTTTTAGGTGTTTTCGTTTTCAGCTATTTAATAACCAGTTGCAGTTACGTTTCAGCGAAAGCTAACGATCGACCGAATGTTTTACGAAAGCCATTCTAGTTAGTTAGTTAGTTTCTTTGTTTCTTTGTTTTTGGCTTTTGTGGCTTGTCACAATTCTGCCAGTGTCCGCTTCATGATGACTTCATAAACTTTAGATGGAGGGTGCAGTAATTTAGTATGGTCGGTGTCAGAAGGGAGACTCAACCAAAATTTTGAAAGCCATTCTACTATTTCAGTCGAACGTCAAACATTCACAAGCTCCTCGTTGACACATGCATGATAATGTCAGCTGTCAGCTACGGTACAACGTTGTCTAGGCTAAGGTTACGATTCAGTTCGGTCATCTGTTGGCTTTTTCGGTTATATTCGAACCGCGATCGGAACTGAAACATAGCTGGAACTGTGGAACTGAATAGAGCGTTGAACGTTGTAAATTAGTAGAAATGACTCTGGGAATCGCGTCCAGGCGCTGGACGCGTCGGTTTGAGGCGCCTAAGATTCTCCGAAAACTATTGTTGGTGAAAATGGGCGTAAGGTACTTTACTCTTGTATTAAATTTCGTATATTGTACTAAAGAAACCGACTGATGTTTGTCGTAAGATTTCCATTGAGTATAGCTAATTGAATGTGTTTATTAATTACAAGTAAGTGAATGTAAGGTACTTTTTAAATTGTTTGTATAGAAATAAAAATATTCAATTCAACATTGATGAATAAAGTGATGTGATTGATATAAACTTGTTTTTTTTTGTTTTGAAATTAAACTGCAGTATTTTTAAGATTTCAGTATTTATTAATTTTTCGTTTTTATCCTATGTTTCTAAGAAAAAACAATTTAGAAGGGTTTAGAAAAAAACAATTTAGAACAATTTAGAAGGTAGTGAAAGGGTGAGGCACACGAGACACCGATGCATGTCTCAGGGACACAATACCACGTAGGCCGCGTCCTAGGTGCCATAAGGTAGGTAGGCCATCAACCAGTTTATAAGGTACCTAAAACATATGTTTTTAGCGTTACAAAAATATATCATCTGCCCAAGATTTTCAGCGGCAGCGTCTTTTGTTCCAGGCGTAGTTGGAAGGTATCACAATGTCGATTCAAGGCAAAGACGCGGTTTCGAAATAAAATGAAATCTTATGAAATCTAACTACCATGGGAAAGTTAAACATCAACTGCACTTCAGCTTATGATTAGATATTTATGTAGGTAAAATAACCCACTAATATAATGAATTCGGTAGTTTGCATAGACGTATTGAAAAGAAATTTGACACGTATATAGTGAACTAGCTTGCGGCTGCGGCTTCGCTCGTAGGATAGCCTGGAATAACATATAGGCTACTTTTTAACCGGGTAGCGAGCGAAGCTGCGGTTAGATAGTAGTCAAACAAAGCACCCAATAGTCACATAGGTACTACATCAATAACTATGAGTAACATTGCAATACATTTTTGTTATAGTTGAGTAAATGTCCATAAATATAAAATACAAACAAAAACATTACCCTCCTGCACAGTCGGGTAAAAGGCAATTGAATGCGGGCATATGTGTTGAAATTGTAAGATGAAATGGACATGACCCTGCCTGTCCCAAGGGACACCCAACTTATGATTAAGTCACGTTTCGATACATTATCTACCTTACTATAGGTTTCTCAAGTAACACGGTAACTTTGTCGAAGGCTGACGTGGATTGCTTATTTGAATGGTGTATGCCGCAGCGCTGTACCTACCTATCAATAATCATACAAGGCGCTAGAATGATTATTAAAATATCCCAAAAATGATCGACTCAGACGTGGTACCTTCCCCTAGACACCAGTAAGCTCTAGCCAACTAAGCTACCGCGCCACTTCCCGTCGGTGTGAAAATCTTTAGGACTTCCAACCGACTTAAAGCGTCTAGTTATGTCTAGGTAGTCGGTTAGATATTTTATCAGAGAGCCATACAGTTAGGCGATAACTTCGCTACGGCGTAGGCCCTTCTACGCAGTGCCTACGTCGTAGCCTGTTAGACTAGTGAATTTGCATGCATGTAAATCAAGCTCCCATTGGCTTCGTATTCCTACTAGAAATATTAATGGTGATCAGGAGGACACGTTCAAATGTATGGAAAGCTTTAATTATGGTAACACTAGAGTTCAAATTAGGGTAACATTTCAAATGACGTTCATATATTATAGACAATAATAATTTACCAATTTAAATTAGTGACTTATTTTAGTCTGACCTTTCTAAATTCTATAAAAAAATTGGCCCCTCCATTACTACTTATCCGCGGATGTCGTAAGAGGCGACTAAGGAAAAAAAACTGGAGAATGGGCAGCAGCGTCCCTCATTTTAACAACGATAGCTCTAACTGCGCTCGCCAACCCGCATGCCCAGCGTGGTGAGTATAGGCAAATCCACCCACATGATAAGGAATTTGCTCTGTCTTTGGGGGAAGCCATGTTCAGCAGTGGACGTCGAACGGCTGAAATGTTGATGATGATTTATGTATACATTTCTGACACCACTCAAGACCGTTTGGCATGGAACTCTTTGGAGGCCTATGTCCATTGTAGACTTCTACAGGCTGATGATGCTCAAATTTTGCAGAGAGTTCTGCTGGAAAGTAACGCAATTTCGCCAATGAGATGTGAAAGAGTGTGTAAGGAACAGTAAAAATCTGGCAAGTTTCCAATAACGAAACTTTTTATGTATTACGCCTATGCATATGTTTTTGTGTATTTCTGTTTTTTTTTTATATTATTTTATCTAAAATCTGATTACCAACTATTGTCTGCTACTATCTAATAATTATGTAACCCGCTTATACCTAGTCCCTCGGTGACCTTCTATTCGAGGGGGGTAAATTGAAAACCAGCGCTGCATGCAATGCATGCAGCAAATGAATTTACTCACTTTGCCTTTTTATTATTATTTTTTGTGTATCCTGCTTTTTTTTAATATTTGTACTTAAAGGCAATAAATTCTTTTTTGATTTTTATAACTAACTAGACCGGATTGGCCTAACAGGGCGCTCCTCTTTCGAATTCGACCATTTAAGATTGTATGAGTGACATTGTCTCAGGTCTCTACGTCTCTCCGACGATCTCGGCGTAGTGGCGCAGTGGACGAGTACCCATCTGAGACGCAAGGGGTGCGGGTTCTATTCCAAAACAAATGTTTGCATGGTCTGCAAATATTTGTTCCGGGTCTGGGTGTTGTGGTACCATGGCTACTCGTAGTTTCTGATATACACGACACAGGGAATCCTAGTATGGGGTCAGGACTATTTAATGTGAATGTTGGATGTTCCGATCCTTGAAGATAGCATAAACGTTATTTTAGGGTCATCAAAAAATGCCACGCCTGTTCTAGGTAGGTTAGGTTAGGTTAGTTACATTGTTTCTTACATGATTATTTAAGGCTTCGTAAGTATTTTATACGGAAATTCTACATCATCCTTGTTAGCTTAAGCCTTGCTATCGCTGAATAAAAAATAGGTACCTACCTAAGCGCGAGTTTGAATTGAGTAGTTCTATCTCCTTCATTTGCTATGAAGCCGCGCACGTCGTATGACAACCGTAATAAAATGGGAAAACGGCAAATAACAAATATTTCGTTGACTGTTTGCAATCTCAGCAGAAGAAACATCAGAAGTTGATAACTTTTTAGAAATTTAAAAACCAATTCCTCATTTCTGCAGTTGCGATGTTAATGTTTAAGCGATGAAGTTTTTAACTTTGAGAGTAGGCTTGTCGAGCACCTGTAACATCCTCTCAGCTTAGTCGGCCTTATCCTGAAAGTCTACAATACGTGTGGAGCTAAGTGGCGGGTTTCTTCCCACCATTTTCCTTCGTTTTGTCCGTGTAAATCTGCACTTGGAAAGAACAATCCCTTGGTGCGATCGGGATTCGAACCCATATGTGGGATTCGCTGTGTACATAACGGTCCATGTTAATACGGGCATAGCTATCAAGTTCAAGGATAGAAAAATCCCAGAGCTCAGGGGTTCGGGGTCGGCCGGCATCGCGTGCGTGATGCCTCTGGTATTGCAAGCGTTCATATTCTACGGTAACCACTTAACAACAGGTGGGCCGTAATATTGTTTGCCACGTTAGTTGTATAAAAAATGAGGGTACGTCATGTGCATAGCTGTCAAAGATTCTTAGAAATGCAGGGTTTCACGTGAACTAGAGCAAAACATTTTAACGAGACAAAACAGAGTGACCCCGCATTGACGTGGGATTAACAATCTGTGTTCCTACGCCCACTTGACCCTCGACGAGTTTTTGTTTGACTTATAAGCTCGGACTTTCTTTCTATATAGTTAATACAAATAGTGGTTGGGTTGTTGTCTGATTTGGAATAGAATGAATAAAGATGTATAGATGATCTTGTTTCGTAAATTTTGGGTAGCATTTAAATTACGCAACGCAACTTCCTTTAAGTACATTTAAAGTGTAGTACTTAAAGATATTCCTATTAAATATTCGTGCTTAAGGTCAAAGTCAAAAGGCTATATATATATCAATAAAATCATTAGGATCAATACTGCAGATGTAGGCAGACCTTTAAAATACTTTTATGCAGTCTTATCAAATAAGAAGGAAAAGAGTTTGAATAAATAACCACTCATATGAGTCAGCGAACCCATGACCATGTACAGTATACCTACTCTAAGCTAAGGTACCACGGTTCAAATTGAAATAACCTGTAACTGTTCCACTTCATCAAAAGTACCATAATTAAACGACAAACCACGGAAATAAGCACTTCGAATGGAAAATGCATTGGTGCACGAACTGGATTCGAACCCACGAACTGTGAACATCGTGAGGTAACCAGCATACAACCACCACCTACAACCTAAAAGTTCGAAGATATGTGCCATGTGCACGCAGTGGCGGATTTGTAGTCTTGGCCGCTCTAGGCCCCAGGTCATGTGCCGCCCCTTTCTCAGCACCTGTCATGTAGAAGACTAGGCACATAATGAATTTACTTTATTGCCAATTTTATCTAAATAGATATAAGAAAGGAGTTGTTTCATTCTGGGACCGGTAGTACACCACACAGAAAAGGTAGGTAAAAATTTGAGATTACAATAAAAATACAATTTCATTAATTTGCAGGCAAATACAATGGTACAAGAAAAGTAAAGGTTTTTACTATGTAAACACCACTTGAAGGCCGCCATGTTGGCTTGCAATTGACGCCCGACATGAAATTGACATATCTTTCTTGCATGGCACAGCGAGATTTTCTCGTTCTAAATTGGAGCAGCCCGCCTGTGGAGGTCATCATCATCATCATCATTTCAGCCATACGACGTCCACTGCTGAACATGGCCTCCCCCACAGACAGAGCAAATTCCTTATCATGTGGGGGGATTTGCCCATACTCACCACGCAAGTCTATGGCGCAGCCTTTTAAATGGATCTTTGTCTTGTCCGAATCAATAAATGTATTTAATTTAAATATTTATGTACTTCGCATTTGGTTTATTTCTTGCTATCATCAGTGATTTGTTTGGTCACGATTTGCCCCTAATATCTGGCCGCCCTAGGCCCGGGCCTACTGGGCCTTAGGGCAAATCCGCCACTGCGTGCACGAAAGGATGGCACCAGTGCATGAAAGACGCCTCTACAACATGCATAGAGTTTCTCGAGCGTTGTTGAGAAAATCGCAAGTGAGAACCTTCAAACTCGACTTTGTAGGTAAGTTTCGAGGTGTGAATGTCTCAGAAAGCGACCACATTGGTAAATGCGCCTCTCGCGCGCAACAGCTTAGCTTAGCGTTACCTACTGCAAAAGCTCTTGACCTGTTCAACAAGCTTTTAAGTAGGTATTAGGATTTTTTTTTAATGAAAAGCTGCCGAAAAATGTGATATATGTATATATATGACTGATAATTTACTCACGCTCGAGAACAACACTTGAATACGAGCCTTAAACTCGCATACCCTAATCGAATTTCCAAAAATAATTAAATTAGTTTATTTATAAATAAACGTTTTGGGGCGTGTAAATTCATTAATCGTACCGCAAATAACCAAACGGTAAGCGGATTATAGAACTCTGACTAAAGGGGCGAATGAATTTCTGGTTCAACTATCGAAGGGAACTCTGGGTTGTTAAAGTTTTTCGTTTAATTTAGAGAAATTATATTTATTTAAAGTATTAGTTTAATATCAATTTATTCATCTATTAGTACTTAGTCGTTAGTTAAATAGTAATTTAGATTAGGTCAGTATATTTAGGATTATTTCTTAATTTGTTATACATAATATTCTGAATAAATCGGCCGATTCACTTTATTTATATAATGAGGAATTTTTGAAACAAACTCAAAAGCAACAAGTATTTAAGAGTTGCGTTCTCGAATGGCGACCACGAACCGGGCTTTGTAGTGTTGGAAGTCTAGGGAAGTCAGTAAAAATAAATAAATAATAAATAAATATTCCGGACATATTCACACGGTCAACTGATCCCAAACTAGGCATAGCCTGTACTATGGGTACCAAAGACTGATATACATAATAGATATATATTTAACACCCAGACACAGAACAAACATCTGTGTTAGTCACAAATGTTTGTCCAGTGCGGGAATCGAACCCGCGACCTCTAGCGCAGAAGGCAGAGTTACTACCAACTGAGCTATGAGGCCAGTCAGTGGATGGAAAAGGCTCAAGACCGTTTGTCAAGTGGGTCTTTGGGTTAGGCCTATGCCCAGCAGTGGACGTCTACAGGCTGATGATGATGATATAATATTTTATACCAGTAAGTTTCTACCAGTATCAACGTTATAGCTGTGCTCGAATCGAGTGGTTTAATGCGTGATGATAAAAGACCCGACGCCGGGCTGCTTTTTTGAACAATTTTGAATTTCCAAAAGTCTTAGAACAAACGATATTTTCCGGATGGCATATATTATAATATCCTTGATGTATTATGAATCTCCTTGTGTTATAGAGAAAAACTGGCTGTGGTTTTGTTCGTCTCGCGTCGCATCGGTGTCCAGCGTAAAATAATTCAACAAACCACGCAGAAATTAATTTTACCAAAAGCATTTTAATCTCAACCCGCGCCGCCAATTGGTCGGTTTAAAAGGGATGGATATTAAAACATCCAATAAAACGTCCAATGAAATAAAATACATAAATGAAAGTTAGGGCTGGCAATGGGCTTACCTACAGACAGAAAGTTCCACAAAATTCAATTTAAATTAACATCTGAAATTTGATGAGTCGTTCGAAAATTGCAAGTTGACTGGTTGGTCTCCATTGCTAGAAAAATGACGGTGAAATTCTACATCATTGCTGCAATACATGCTACAATATTTGACTAACTTTGTTATATGAATCATATAAACAATGAAATCACAAAACCATTGATTTGTACGCTAATATTTTGTACCTACATACATGTATGTACCTTAACCACTCAGCTAGGCACTTAAAGTACAACAAAACTCCCAACCACTTAGTTTATTAACTTGTTTAACAAAGAAACTACCCTTTCCTATTTTAATGAAAGGGACAAAGCCTGACCAGACAACTCAGCCTCAAAGTAAACCATGGGCGGCGCAAATGTACTAGTCAGATTAAACTGACTGGTCAACCGAGTTCCTTCGAGATTAAACTTTTAATTAAAGGATTTTCAGTGGCATAATCATTGTCCTAAGCCAGTGTTCGGGTGTAATGGCGTAAAAAGTCATTCGCGAAATTAGCTATAAGCCGGGTTGGGCTCGGATTTCATTTTAAGATGACATTCACATAGAAAACAGGCGTGAACGCCATTATAAAGTAAATTTATAATTTTAATTTTAAAATTTTTAAAATGTTTTTCTCTATTTACACATAGTTAATTATTTTATAGTCAGCTTAAAGCCGATGCCCAAGGGTTCAAACTATGACCACAAAATTCTCCATACAATGCAGTCTTTTATGAGGTAACCATAAAATTACGGTGTATTTACAATTCTAATAGTGTGGATAAGGACGCAAGGTGTATGTAATAATATGTGCTCTAAGTTAAGTAGAGACAAACAGCGTAGGTTTTCAGCATGGCCATTGTCTGTTCAGCATGATTAGTGTCGATTAGAAAATAACTTGATCGTCATTAACCACTTAGAATTTTGATGGTAGGTGCAATTATTCAGAAATGCCGGCAAGTGTGCAAGCTCACCGCAGCAAGCAGTCAGGCGCGGTAATCAGGAGCCGGTAACCGGATTTCTACATAAAAGTGACCTAAGGAGTAAGGTTATGAATTACTTTATTGCGCTACTTAGATTTAGGCTTCAACTAACGAATGAGCCTTCCAAATTATTTACAAGAGGTTAACCGCTAACTGGGTTAATTGGGCCATCGAAAGTTAAAGTGATTTGACAAATACATGAGTGTACATAAGGGTACTGAGGCCCGAGTGTTTAATGTTGCTGAGTTACACGTCTCACTTGCCCGTGAGACGTGAAAAGTGAATAGCTTGCCGGATTTTGCCGACGCCGATAAACTTGATGCCAAATTTTATAAATTCATCGTTTTCATAAATAAAACATAACATATTCTTTCGTTTTGTTGATAGAATAAGTCCCTTTCGGGATAGTATAAATGCTATGAATCACCCTGTATAGACGGTTCGATCATCATCGGTCGTCTGCTGTCAGCCTTACATTCACAGATTCTTTCAACAAAAACTATGCACTGTTGATTTTTTTTAACAAAAAGTTCATGTCAGCCAAGTAAATTATTTGAAAGGAAGTCGTTTCCTCAAACAGCTGGAGGTCTACAGGTGCTCCTGAAAATTCCTGTATTTTTTAATCCTTGAACTCTTCCAGCAAATCCCTAAGAAACTGAAACCGTCATATAACTAGCAAAATATAGGATCGCAGAATAATATATCAAAGATGACAACTATAGAAAAAAATGTTGGCTCGCGCTTACAAGGACGGTAGACAATCTCTTGGTACTTAGGTTCTAAGACACATCCAAACATAACGTTCGGCATATGCCCACTTTTGTATTAAAATTCCATATGAGACAGTTATCATGCTCGCTGCTATCTACACACGCCTTCGATTTTTCCATGCAGGCATGCCGGATTTAATATTCAGAAAGAAAGAAAGAAAAAGTTTTTATTTGTTGGCACATTATGACAGAACTATGCAATACACAGCAGATAGTGAAAATTAAAAGAAAAGAAATCAATGATTTAGGATACAGAGAGACAGTAGGTACTTTAGTACTCTGCGGTCAATATAATAATGGACAAGGTTGTAGGGTGCCGGTTTCGAGATACATTCGTCGCTTCTAAGGAAATCTCAGGCTAATAAGGACGCTGTCAGGTGGAATTGCAAGGAATTGTGTCGATCTTGAATGCAAATTGGCCGGTCCGCCTGCTAATGGAGGCACCGGTGGCCTCTTTCATTGGACGGGCCACGAAGATGGTATGGATGGATTCAAGAAAATCTATGATACAATGGATGTACAAAACATCGGCCATGTAGGTAATCAACATTCTTGCATAGTCATCAATTCTCTTTTAAGTATAGTTGGTCGTATATATAAAATGGCAGTCCATCGTAGAATCGTCTTTTATAGAAAATTAGGGACCTGCAATTGGGGACCAGTGTTGTCAACAAGGTTTCTTCAATTTTTTTAACTTTGCGCAAAAGATAGAGAAAAGCGTTTGTTTTGATCGAGTAGGAAACACAGGCTCCTATAATTGCCTTGATTTCAGTAAAGTGTGTGTGCAATTTGCCTATGTAGTCCGCACGAGGCAGCGCACGCTTGGTTCACTAAGCCAGTGCATAATCAGACAGTGAACGGTCTCATTAGCAATTTCATCATCATTTAGCATAATCAATTATCAATCAAAGAAACGCTATCAGAACATGGACATGCCCGTAAGATTTTTTTTTTTTCAAATCAAATCAAATCAAAGTAATTTATTGCGTAATATAGGTTAGGTACAGTTGTTACATAATACAATACAAATTAGGAGCAGCCATATTCAGCGTTGTACGCATGCAATATACATATTTTCAATGTCAGGTATGTCAGAGCTTTAAATTACAATAAAATAGTGCTATTACAAAAAATTTCATTAAAATAATCATGGGTTGAATAATAAGCCCTTTCCAATAGTAACTTTTTCAGTCTCACTTTGAATACTACAAGGCTTGAAGTATCAAGTAAAGGTTTAGGTAGGTGATTGTACACACGAACAGCCATACATTACATACATACATTTTCATACTAAATTCGTGATTCTCGTGGCCCCACAGGCACCTGGCTGAGACGTATCTTTGAACACGCGCAAGACCTTTATTGCTGCCTGAATACATGTTGCAGCGAAGTATATTAATTTTCAATTACATTTTAGTTACTTGCATAAGCAAAAGCTTGGCTGTATTCACTAACACAATATAGCAAGGCCCTACTACATCTATTCTAGATGATTTATACAGCGTCAGGTGGAACTTTTTACTCACTTACAGGACGCTGTTGTGTGTGGGACATGTTTAAGATGCAGTAGGCTTGCCCAGAACCTATAACATCCTCTCAGACTAGTCCTTATCCACAGGAAAGAAAGAGTCAATACGTGTGGAGCTGACTAAGCGGCGGGTTTCCTCACATCGAGACCAAGCACATCGAGGCGCTAGCATTGTTGAACGAATAATTTGCAAATCAATAATTCTTTCTATTGCGAGAGTTGAGCCTGCCACTCGTCCTCTCACATTAGCCTGCCACTCGTCCGCCTCACAGCTATCGCGAGTAAATAACAAAAATGAAAAGCAAACTGTGAATAACGTCAAACGTATTGGAATTCAGGCCACGCAATAGGATCCAGTAAAATTTGGCGCCAACGATACTGTATTTTCATGAAGTGACAAATATGATCTAAATAAAAATAAAACGCACAGGATCTGTATTGCTGAGGAAGAAACGCAGAGTTGGAATTCGATAGAAGAGTTTGGTGATAGGTATTATCATTATTCAGTTTTTACATATTGTTTTTCAAATAAACTAACTCTACATAGACAATGATTTTGTTGTTGCATTTTCCTAAAGTAACATAATTTGACAGCTCTAAAAATGTTGCCGTCCCTTTTTTATGGATCGAAACGACAATGACGGCGATAATTTTAGCGCTAAAATGGTTCATATCGACGCCCAGGGGTCAACGGGCGACCACCGAGGGGACCACGAGAGCGAAAAAGAATATTGTTGGTCTATGAGATTGCAAATGGGGGTGGGTATACGAGACGCAACGAGATCCACGATAGTGTATCTGGAATAATTACCTCACTACAGTCAGAAAAAAAAGAAGTTGATAAATTCGCAAAATACAATACATATAGGTAGCTAATATTACATGGCCGTGATGGCCCCGGCTGAAGAATAGGCCCCTCCATATCTATCTATCCGCGGATGTCGAAAGAGGCGACTAAGGGAAAAAAGCTAGGGGATGGGCAGCAGCGTCCCTCATTTTAACAACGATAGCTCTAACTGCGCTCGTCAACCCGCATGCCCAACGTGGTGAGTATGGGCAAATACCCCCACACGATAAGGAATTTGCTCTGTCTGTGGGGGAGGCCATGTTCAGCAGTGGACGTCGTACGGCTGAAATGATGAATATTACATTTTCGTGAATTAAGGGGGGGGGGGGGTCTTTGCCAAACCGGAACAACTAAACTTACCATATCCATCTTGGTATGATTCTGCGTACTTATTCACGCACACAAGAGGTCGGTAAAATATTCATGCGAGTAGAGACTTGAGAAAACATTTTTTTGACGCTCAGTTTCAGAATCCAATTTGAAACGAAACTGTATAAGGCTTTATTAAATTTACGATTGTGACTAGTACAGAAGAAAATACTATAGTCCTTGAAAAGTAAAGCTGCGGTCATACAGATGGTACGACCAAACTTCTGTAAAACGACCCTAGACGAATTTGAGGAATTTTTAGGTTATACCAACCGTAGATCTGCTATTATTTTGTTTTGCTATAACAATAATCAATAATCTGTAGATATTCATTCCTTGAATTTGATTAAGTTTAATAAAAGAATTAAGGAATTTACTCTGTTTATGTAATGTTACCGAGTGTAAGTGTGATACGGACACCTTCGGCGGCCTTAAAACACCCTCAGCAGACTTGACTACAAGCTCATACGAATTTATTCTATAACATTGTAACTACCTATCCATCTATACATTCACAACTTGTGGATTCAATAAATTTTAATGGTTCATGCTTCAAGACTATCACTGCAGAACAGTGGACTGCCATAGCAAAGGCAAAGAAGTACGCAAAGTTACATCATCGGCATGAAGAAGTCGACTGCTGGCCATAAACCACCCCAAAGAGTGCAACGACCTTGAGCCTTCGCCGTCCACCGACTTGCCGACTTACTGCCGTAACCTTTACAATGTCGTCGGTCCATCGGGTAGTTGCCTTCCAACACTGCGTCTTCCGGTTCGTGATCGCCATTCGAGTGCCTTTAATCACCAACGGTTGTCGCTTCTGCCAGCTATGTAGCTGGCAGAAGCGACAACCATGCCATGTGGCTAGTCTTCTGAAACGTTACAGAGTTGCTCTAAAACAAGTCATTCTAGTCAAAAAGTCGACATGCTACTTTTATCGCCTTTCGAGAATCGTACAGTCGAGTAGATAGATAAATCATTTATTCGAGTAAGGATATTCCTGCATCTAAACGAGGCTTTATAAATAGTCTACCTACTGATTTGTGCGTACTCTTAAAAGCCATATTCCTATGATATATGAAGACTATTTGATTATATTTTAGTACCTTTTTTACTGAATAGAATAGAAACTAGACGAATTTAGTGGCATTAAAAATTAAATTGTAGAAAGTCTGCAATTTTGTCACAGCAAAGTAAAGTTGAGATTATAATCGTGGTGAGGAAATGGCCGTGGTGGCCCCGGCTGAAGAATAGGCCCCTCCACATCTACCTATCCGCGGATGTCGTAAGAGGCGACTAAGGGAGAAAAGCTAGGGGATGGGCAGCAGCGTCCCTCATTTTAACAACGATAGCTCTAACTGCGCTCGCCAACCCGCCCAGCGTGGTGAGTATGGGCAAATCCCCCCACATGATAAGGAATATGCTCTGTCTGTGGGGGAGGCCATGTTTAGCAGTGGACGTCGAACGGCTGAAATGATGATGATGATGATGAGGAAATCGCATTCAAAATCTTCAAGGGCCTAAGTAATTACAGTCATAATTACCGAGGTTGTAACAAGCAATCATCAAAAACTCGACATGCGATAATCGTTTAAGAGACATGATTCGATTTTGTATCTCCTTCCGAGAATCGCACGTCGCGTCGGGTAATTATAAACCTAAACGAGGCTTTATTATAAGTGTCCTTACTGCTGTGTGCGTAGACATAAGAGTCATATTCCTATGAAATATTAACGCTATTCGTTTATATTCGAGTAGATATCTTTATTACTGAATAGAATGACTAGACGAATTTAGTGGCGTTAAAAATAAATTGTGGAAAGTCAGCGATTTTGTCACAGTAAAGTTAAATTGAGATTATTATCTGAGACGGTGAAGACTTAGATAAAAAAAGGAACGGCTTTTTGGGCTTTTATCACTAAGAGCTTGTCCAGAAAGGAAGAATTCGCCGCGATTCTCTCGCGCGTATTACGCGCGACCGTTGCGTCTACAAGGTGCGTACGAACGCGCGAGCATTTGGGGAGGAATTCAGTACGAAATACGTGCACTCGCTCTAGAGGTTGTGTCAATGAGGAGGGCGTTGAGGCTGCTACTCAGTTTTCATAACTTTTGCAGTCTCATCGTTCAATCTGTAACCTGTTTCCCTGTGTACTTTGTTCTGAATAAATGAATTTCGAATTAAAAAAAAAAAAAAACAGTTCGCTCGCTAACTGGACGCAACAAAGCGTCCCTAGTCGAGTCAAGAATCTGGCGTAGTGCACGCGATTTACGCGCGTATTTTGAATTCGCGCGATGCTTGTGGACGCGATGTATTGGTGTCCAGTATCTCACTAACGCGCGAATGAATTCGCGCGAAACGTTACGCAGCGAATTCGCCCTTTCTGGACTAGCTCTAACTCTGGGTAAGAATTAGTTGACAGATGCACGTCACACAGATAAAGGTACTTCCTATTTATCATTGGGTACGTTTCCCTTTCGGGATAGCATACGAATATATTATAAACCCCCTTGTATAAATTGCCCCTAAATTCCACGCGCAAAAAATCCAATAAAGCGGTGTTCAAACGACATCTAAAATGTAGGTATTTAAATTTAAAGTGATCCTTACATCTTCCTAATAAAGTTATTTTTAGTTTGACTTTTATAAGCTTGCGATATTGTTGAGCTATATCGCACATGGAGGAATCACGCCTTCCAATACAAGTTATGTTGGGTGAAATAGCTACTGCAAAGAGACCCGTAGGGAGACCTTTACTTCGCTTTAAGGACTGCGCCAAGAGAGACATAACATCTTTCAACATACCTCACAATAACTGGGAAGAGCTTGCTGACGGTAGGCCTGGATGGAGAAAGTCGTTGAAAGATGGTCAAAAACACCATGACCAGACCTGGTTCGCCTCCCTGGCCGCCAGAGGAAAACGGCACGCAAGCGACACCTATCCATCAATCACATCATTCACCTGCGTGAGTTGTGGCCGCGCTGTGGGCTCACGCATAGGCTTGTACAGCCATCAGTGTTTAACACGATCCATCTCAGACACTGCTTCGTCTGTAACAGACGTAGAGGCCAATGAAATAGTATACCCCCAAATATCATAATTAAAATTGACTTATTGCGGCAGAGGTAAGGATCATTTAGAAACGATTTTTATATGACATATCGCATGCCATTCGAACACGTCTTCACGAATTGATCAATTTTATCGAAGATATTTAACAACCACTTTTGTATGTGAGTGTGTACTTTTGAGTGATATGATAGTCTGACACATTCATGATACTCAGATAAACTTTGATCTCAGGTCGTCCCAAGATCACACCTGCTAACAAATAAAAACGGGCTCACTAGGTCACATCACATTTCAATAACATTTACCTCCTTTATATTTTAGTTGTTTGTCGGTTTATTTACAAATCCATAGAATAACTCTACAAAACTTTACAAGATTACGTCATCAACATCATCATCCTAAGGAAGTCCGCTGCTGGACATGGGCCTCCCTCAAAGAGTACCACGACGCACGGTCTTGAGCCTTCTCCATCCACCGACTTCCCGTCATCGGTCCATGGGTTGGGAGGCCTTCCAATACTGCGTCCTTTGGTTCTCGGTCGCCATTCGTGAACCTTTATTCCCAAAGGGTTATCGGTTCTGCGAACCGCCTGCCCACTGCCATTTCAACTTGATGAGCTGTCATTGACATTGGTTCTTCTACGGATTTCAACATAGTGAAACTCCGAGCACAGCTCTCTTCATAGCCCGTGGCGCGGATTTGAGCTTGTGTATGAGGCCAATAGTAAGCGACCAAGTCGCAGTGCCATATGTCGACCTCGGTGTCGCAGCTGGCGATTGCCCGTCTGAGAAACAAGGGCGGGTTCAATTCCCTTTGCGGGAAAAATGTTTGCATGATCTACAAATATTTGTCTCTTTCGTTACGGTAGAGCCACCGTATCGAGACGAGAAGATAGTATGCATAATAATATGAATCACGTTGTTTGGAATATCTAATAGTATTATTCTCTCGGAAAATTGAATTCACTAGCGTAGGTTAGTCAAGAGAACTCAAGATAGAATTGTCGCTGGCCAAAATTCTCATTGTTATGAAAATTGGAGATCTTATTTTATTCAATACCTTTCGAAGAGTTCTCTTCAATACATCTGAATTGGGCTGATTTCGTGAATAAAATTGTGATCGAACCTTTGAAATTATAAGAAAACTTTGTGGTATGGCTTTTTAGGGCTTATTGAGATTTGAAATATTCAAATTATATTTTAAAAATCAATTCTGTAAAATTTGTCCTAATTGATTGTATCTGCCGCTAGTTAGTTAAATATTACTTAACAAACGGTTATAACAAACGTTTACACATCAGTTACTACCTTATTGAATATTGGTTATCAGAACAAAAGTCCACCCACCCTGTGTGTCCTTGTCCCACCCTAGTTTATTCATTAAAGTAGTATCACCACCATCATCATCAGCCTGTAGAAGTCAAAGAGTTCCATGATGAAAAGTCTTGAGCTTTTTCCATCCACCGACTTGCAACCGACTTCTTACTCCGTCGGTCGGGTCGGGGGCCTCCTAACACACTATAGCCCGATTCGTGATCGCCATTCAAGAACAGTTACCAGTTCTGCGAGCTAGCCTGCGCACTGCCACTTCATCTTGCTAATTCTAAGAGCTATACAATACAATACAATACAATAATACAATACTGTGGATTATTAAAGTATACCTACGTACAATAACAATATGTTCTAGATTTAAACCGATATGACAAAAAGTTCTTAATTCTAATAAACCACTTCAACTTTTATGAAATGGAAACTCGAGAACTGACAGTCAATTTACGTTTTCAACTAGCAGCATCAAAGGCACATAGAAAACAGGCTACCGCCGACCGCCGGCGTGCCACCACGCTCCGGTAAAAACTCGCGTATCTCTGACTGAAATGTAATCGGCAAAGTACTTTCAAATTGAAAGTTCGATCTAAAATTAACACTTTTGATTTTACCAGCATATTCTGAAATTGAAAATCTTGCATACATAGTAATGTTTCATAAAAGGTGTTTTTGCTAAGTGTTAGAAACATTCATTCTGTCAATCACTCATTCTCTTTCAATAAACGTCGATTACTGTGCAATCGTCTGTCTTTTTATTTAATTCATAATAATTAGTGATACAGCACTAAAACCACTAGAACCCATTCCGAGCTCCCTTCACTAAGTGGGTATTTTGATATGATGGCATTGCCAAGCGAAGTCCCGAAAGCATCTAGCTAAAGAGCGCTTTGGTGCCGTCAAAAGTCATCAGTGGTCCAAGCACGAATAAAAAGTACACCATAGCTTACGATACGATAGCAAATGTCAAATATTAGCGAATCAAAAAAAGATTTCAAGCATCGCCGTTGTCATTATAACTTTTTTTTTAATTTTTTTTTATACTACTGAAGTGGCAAACAAGCATACGGCCCACCTGTTGGTAAGCGGTTACCGCAGCCCATGAGCGCTTGCAATACCAGAGGCATCACGTACGCGTTGCCGACCCCGAACCACCCCCCCCTAAAGAGCTCTGGCAACCTTACTCATCGCAGGAACACAACACTATTTGAAACAAATAATGTTATTTGGCTGCGATCTTTTGTAAGGCGGAGGTACCTCCCCAGGCGGGCTGCTCCAATTCAGAACGATAAAATCTCGCTGTGCCCTACCTCCTCCTAAAGTTTGTAAAAAAAAAAAATTAATGGGTAATATTTGACTTCTAGTATAGTATCGCAAGCGTAACGCTATCGTTAATTGTTCGTGCTTGAGGCACAGTATCCTGCTTTTTGTGTAAGCAGCCAAATAGTCACGTGCCACCGTTTCGATTTGCTGACGTGACAGAAATACCGATGACTTTTTTGGATACTTCAGCGAATGGTCGCGCGAAAGTCAAAACGGTGATTTATTCTTCAGTTTAGCATAGTTTCAGTGTGAAGAATTTTATGAACTTTCATTTGGCTAGTTTAATTCAAAAGTCAACATATGTATGTTGACTTTTGAATTAAACTAGCCAAAGTTATTGTACTTGAAGTACATAAACAATTATTTTTCAGGTAAGTTTAATACCTTTTACTTTCTGACAATCTAGTAGGTACGGTTAGGTCGACGACGCGCTAGAAAGCCGTTGATATAAAAAGTTTGACAGACAAGGTGATCTAAAATATGTATGCTATCCCGAGAGAAGTTTATTGTAAGTACCTACGTACACCCAATCCTACTATCCTACTAATATTATAAAAGCGAAAGTTTGTAAGTATGGATGGATGGATGTTTGTTATTCTTTCACGTAAAAACTACTGAATGGATTTTAATGAAGCTTCACAATAATATAGCTTACATCAGAATAACATAGGCTACAATTTATAAAGATATTGTGTGAATTGTCCAAAATATGACGATAGAAAAAATCTACGCCACTCTAATATAAGCTACTTGAAATACTAATCCTGCGCAGATGAAGTCGCGGGCACCAGCTAGTAATATTATAAACGCGAAAGTTTGTAAGTTTGGATGGATGGATGGATATTTGTTACTCTTTCACATAAAAATTACTGAATAGATTTTAATGAAACTTCACAATAATATAGCATAAATATCAGAATAACTACAATTAGGCTCAATTCGTAGGCTACAATTTATAAAGATATTGGGTGAATTGTCCAAAATATGAGTACTAGCTACTCGAAATACTAATCCTGCGCAGACGAAGTCGCGGGCACCAGCTAGTTAGGCAATAAATTTTCTTCTATGATTTTTTGGAAATTCAACATTTTCTCTAAAAAAACGCTATGCAAAAATCGACTGTTTTGTTATTGAATAAGTTCAAACTCAATCTAAAAAGATTGAATAATTTATTTGAATTTTAATGTCGAACTTCCCGTACGTTTAATACATCGAAGCGACGCGTGACCTGAGAGCTGGCTCTTATTTGGCCCAGCGAATTAGCATTGCCATCCAGCGTGGCAATTCCGCCAGCGTCTTGGAGACGCTTCCGACTGGTAGTGATCTGGATCAGTTGAGCTATCTATAGATCGTTTGTAACGGTCTTTAGATGGCTCAACTGTTTCTTGTGTATTTTGTAAATATTAACTTGTATTAGTTTTAAGTTTCTTTCTGTAAATAAAGTTCTTTTATTTTCAACTAAACATATATCTAAAGATTTAAAAAAAAAAATACATATGTACTTATAAATATATCAAAAACAGCCAAGTAAAGTAAAGTAAAGTTTATTGATTAAAAACCAAAGTTAATAAAATCTGTATGAGCCCTGGCTCCTGAACTAGCGAAAGCTGTATGTCAGGAGTAAGTTCCTTCCCATTTAGATGTTTAAAGTTAATTACAATGGTCGTAACGAAAAAAAACGAATACTAATTTGAATATAAAATAATTGAATATTTTTTATATGTAATGTTCTTTAAGCCTTTTAGGATGGTACCTATACATAATTATGAATCATCTTATTCATAATACAACATATAGTACTTTTCAAATCACGGAAGCCGTCAGCTATAAACCATTAGCAGTCACCCATCTAAATAACCGTGCTGAAAGCCACAAGTGCCAAGTTCAGGTTCTTTCAGTGAAAATAATTTTCTCTGAATGAAATGAATAAAACCACGATAGGGTCGCGTTTCAGAGTTTAATTAATGGGAGGAGAATTAAATGAAATTCTTTCTTTTTAAATTGTGGAACTAAGATAATAGTTTGTAGAAATACGACTCGGATGTCCGGGGCATGGGTATGGTTAAGGTTGCTGAAAAAGGTTTAGGAAAATTGACGACCTTAGTAATATTGTACATAAAATAATATAATGAACTGGAAAACCTCTTCCAACTTCGTTGACTTCGATGTTTTAGAATGATTTTCCCCTTTTATTATCCTCCCTCACAAACACTCACAAAATACGAGCCAAAACAACACGATATATAATATATATATTTCCTGAATTTTCAGTTAGTTTCTTTTATGCACAGACATATGTATACGCCTTACATTATTAGTAGGTACTTACTAGATTGCGCACGCGGTTTCACACGCGTGGTACCCAAATAATGAGTAGCCTATGGTGCTATTCTAGGTAAAGACATGCAAAAAATGTCAAGAGGAATTTACGCAATCAAACAACTCAGACTGACATCGTCAGATAAATCTCTAAAAGACGTATACTATGCATATAATATTATACTATGGGGTTGCTCGACAGACTAATGAAGAGTACTAAAATTACAAAAGCGTGCCATTCAGTATTTATTTGGGCTAAATTCAGGGACCCGTGCCGAGAACATTTTAAAAACCTTAATATTTTGACATCAGTATCTGTGTATATTTTGGAGAAAGTTAAATTTGTAGGGTCACATTTAAGTGAGTATACTATAAAGGGTAGAGTATACTATACTACTACCCCTATAAACTACATAACAAAAAAAAAACTTCCCAAAAAACATCCCAAACTAATGGGACAAAAACTTTATAATAAGCTTCCTCTAAATTTAAAAATGATAGAAAGCGAAGATAGATTCGTTAATGAAGTGAAGAAGGTTTTGCTTGACGAGACGCTATACAGCATTAAAGAGTTTTTGGAAAAAGACTACAGTTACCTGAATGTAGTAGAGTTGTCCTAAGTTCTTACTGATACCGTTGTCGCGAATGACGATTTATTGAATCTCCTATGTGCGAAGTGAAAGTCATACTTAATTTTAATATCAAGTATTGTAATGTGTGTTACTAAAATATGACATAGCCTGTTCACTTAATCTAAGTTTACCATGCAATTTTTATTATGTGTTCACCTATGGCAATAAAGATATTCTATTCTATTCTACTAAGAACTCTATCTATTCCAAGTTTCATCGAAATCGGCTGAGTCGTTGCGGCGTGACTGAATCACAAACATCCTAACATCCTCACAAACTTTTACATTTATAATATTAACTAGGATAAGATACACTACTGAGGCAAACTGAGAAACCAGCTCTTGAAATAGTATTTTTTTCAAAAGAATAATTCAGTCTGCCATCATTAGGGCCCGCTTCACGTACCAAGTTATCGTTAAAATGTCCACTCGTTTCAAGTTATCAAGTGTGTAGACTAGAAAGTACGTATTTAATTTCTATTCGAATAAATTACACACATTATTAAGTACCTTTAGCTACATATACCTCTGTAATGAATGAATGAATGGCTTTATTTGCATGAAGTATAGTATATATAGGTACATGGTCTTTTGTGCAACAACGGAACATGTAGCAACGGAATGTACTAGTAGAGCATTCAATACTGTTGCATGTAATCATCATCATCATTTCGGGGATCATTTCAGCCGTAGGAAGTCCACTGCTGAACATAGGCCTCCCCAATAGATTTCCAGCGCGACCGACCTTGTACGGCATGCACCTAAACAGCCATTTGGGGGAATTTGCCCATTCTCGCCACGCTGGGCATGCGATTTGGCGAGCGGAGATAAAGCTATTGTTGTCTATACTTATAATGTTAAGACTGAATTACAATTGGTTGTGAAATAAGAAAAGATGGATAGATCGTGTAAAAGACGACATGAGTAAGAAGGGAGTGAATACTGTTTTGACGGCTGATAGAGGGGAGTGGAAGAGAAAAACATGTTGTGCAGACCCCACATGAAGTGGGATATGGGCAGGGTGATGATGAGTGTGGAATAAGCCCTTTTCTACATATTATGAATGATCTTGTAAAGAGCTTTTAAAAAATCGCTGCATTTTTTATTGCTTGACTACCTACTGCAATCTGGCTCCATTACATCTCCACTGTGTTGTCGGCACAGCAATCATGTCCAAAGGGCAGACATTTTATTCGCTAAAGATGCCTTACCCAAACCAAGAACTAGAAACATTTGAGGAACATTTTTCTCTAAGCACATCAGTGCGGCACGCTGCGACACGTAGTGCAAGATTGCAGTCTCATAACGTCCACATTTGGTTTCCTAAGAATCAGTGGCCGTTTTATCACGACCGTAAACCTGAATGGGCCACTGAATTCCTCTATTCACGGGCTGACTCTAACTGTCAACTAAAGCTATAAATGATCCCTATGTCGTCTGAATGAAGTTTATTTTGAGTTTGATTTTTAGGAGCTCGCACACCCCCAAATGTCAAACTCAAAATTGGCTTTGTTTAGAAGCAGTAAGGATAATTTTTAGACGAATTTTACGTGACATATATCAAAGATATATCGTAGTAGAACATGCTGACGTATCAAAGATATATCGAAGTGCAGCAGTAGTACAACATGCTCTACTGTTTCCGACAGAGACTCCTGTATGTAGAGATAGTGGTTGAGATCACAGTGGCCCGAGTGATGATGCCCACTATCAGCCTCGTGAACATGGCGTTCAAAGACGCACTGCTATTGCAGCCGTATAGGACGGCAACAACTTCTCAGAAACCAAAAAAGTAATAAATGATGAGACTCTCCCGGGAATGAGATTTTCAGTTATTTCACTTAAAATACTTGTAACTTGAGGCGTGAACGAACATGCTAAGCTTGCGGAGATTTAGTTTGATTTCTATTTATTTTCCGAGGAACTTTGATGATTAAGGAACTAGAGTGGTGATGAGAATCTAGATCAGATTTAATTCGCTGGGAAGTTCTATCAAGTCAGGCTTATTTTGATCCATTTTAGTCCGGAATCTTGACAAGCAGGTTTGCTGGATGAAAACTCTTTTTAGGATTTATAATAATAACAGGTAATGGATGGATCCTTAACCTTTAATATATAAAATACCTAATAATTATTGCAAACGTGTCTGCACCGCCAGTGCCTCCAGTGTCTCATGACAGGCGTCCGATGAACCTCCTGAATTTGACACCCTTAGGCCACATCTGAACAGGGCTCAGTATTTATAGTTCGATTCCCGCACTGGACAAACATTTGTGACTAACACAGATGTTTGTTCTGTGTCTGGGTATTAAATATATATCTATTATGTATATCAGTCTCTGGTACCCATAGTACAGCCTATGCCTAGTTTGGGATCAGTTGACCGTGTGTGATTTGTCCGGAATATTTATTATTATTATTATTATTATTTCCAGAGATTACGCCCCACATACAAACAACAAAAAAATAACCTCTTATTAATATTAGTGTAGATTGATTATTTTACTGGACAAACGCAGGTTAACTATAAGTAAGAATCAGAGGCCTGAGCCTGAAATAGTACGCCAGTATCCCAGAATCAGGCCTCAAGAGTCATGAATAGATACATAGGCTTTTAATTGTCTGAAGACCTTTTCAAGGATCTGAGGCCTGCAGATCTGAGAGAGTATACCATGCTTACGAATAACAGACGTGAGCCTAATTCTATAAGCTCGGGCGTGTCAAATTATCTACCTTTCGTAAACTGTATCAGCAGGAGTACCTAATGATTACGCAAACACCACTGCGTTTGTAAGCTAAGCTCACAAAGAGATTAAATTATAATATTGTAGGTGCTAGAGAGCTATAACAACAGGTCTAGCATGCAAGATAATAAAATCGTATCTGACTGACTGAAAGCAGAGCCTTAACAATTGGTCATGGAGACTTGATATTTGGAGGGTACAGTACGGCCGGCGGATCTAGACCGGTCTGAAGTTGCGCTTTCGGAAATTGTGCGCAGGTACAGGCGAGACAAAAATAGTCTTACCACCTATTCGACCCTAAAAGTGACTACTGCGCAGCGTTGCGAACGAACTTAACGCCGGTCTAGATCCGTCGGCCGTACTGTATGTCCCTTTAGAGTGTACTAAGGAATTGCTGAAATTCAACCCCTACACTACACTGATTCTTTCATCGACGGTCATAAACCCTTTTCAGGGCCACCATACCTCAACCTGGTCACTGATAGGATGACCAAGAAAAAAATCAGTGACACGATAGGAAGAAGAAGAACCCCGAAAGTGGTGCAGCAGGGGATTGTATGAAAAAAATCACGCGTACGAAGTTGCATTCCCTAGTTAACTAATAAATGTAAACTTTTATAGCTTCCAATTTATATTTTGATCTCTGCTGAATCAATCGGGTTTTGAAAATTGCGCGGGACTTCCCTTCACAAGGAGACTCGCACGGAGGTCTGATGCAGCCGGGCAAGGACCAGATCCCTAACTGGAGAGACAGACTAACCTTTCAAGAACTGACTGAAACGAGTCACCCAAAATATGAGTATTTAAACGAAAAAAATTGCATACATGCTGAAATACATTGAAGCAGTCATCGATGTGCAAAATAAGTAGATATTAAGATTGCAACACTTGCAACAGTACGTAACTGAGTTTCTTTGTGTATTTTGCCTAGTACGTTATATCTTTAGTGCGGTCAAATGGATTAGCGATTCCGTGCTTCGGTCCCAGCTATAACAGTCACCAGCCTTTAGCCTTAAACTCCATTACTATAGTTGGACTCATTCGAACTTAATTACTTACTGAGTTTTATGAGCTAAGGTCCAATTTGAATCGTTTTATTGATAAGTGATAAGAGTTGTATGCCAGTCTGTTTTTTTTCTGTTCATACTGCAGGCGTTTCATACTATCTTCCTAGCTAAATATTGCTCTGAGTTATCGCCTAGAGCCATTTTGATATCTGAAGGTAGCGGTTGGCTGCTTTCTATTTTGATTTAAATCGTTTAATCAATTTATATCTTCTGTAAATGATGCCAGAAACAAATCCCTTTGTTAAGTAGTAATTTATACGTGATAGTTTCATAATTTTATAACTTATCCTGAAATTATACATGTGCCAGTACATCCATTCCAAGTGACTCCAACTGATTTATTTATTAAGTAGCATTAGAGATGAGTCCTACTTACTATTTCGCGTACCAGATCCATAACGTATCGTATTTTACAAGAACCAGGTACTAAATACTTAAAAGTATTACTTCAACCGCGCGAGTCTACTGCGCAAGTCCGCCGCGTACCCAAGGTCGTACGTACGGTCGGGTTGCGACTGCGCGGCGCGTCGCGTCCTAGGGTGCGCGGTGGACTTGCGCTTTTTTTTTTTTTTTCGAACGGATTTATATGCTGTGGGTCTCTTACGACCACTGCCAGCTACACCGGGCTAGTGGACTTGCGCGCCGCACCCGAGTATTTTTATAACGTCCAAGTATCGTGAAGTCGTACCAGTTACGTATAGTTTGATGCGAGAACCTGGTTTTAAAACCTGGTTGCGTAAATACGAACCACCTCTAAGTAGCATCCACTCATGGCTTCACTCGCGTGGTACCGGATTGAAAGTAGCGTCGATCCGATGCTCCGTTGCTGCTTAAAGAAGGACAAACAAACAAACAAACACAATTTCGTGTAGGTATATATTATAAGTAAGGATATTACTAATAATATATTTTAATTTATCTATTCTTGCGAACATGTAAATTCATTATGTAAAGGGGCTTTATTTAAGAGATAACAAGGAAATGAAGTGTCGGTATCAACCGCAAATGAGGCAAAATGGTTTGTTTTCGCAAACATTATTATGCAATTTCCATTGTTTAATAGATTTTACATTTGATTCTGAACGAGCCGTTTTCAGTGTTTGTGCATATAAAAATAATCCTGAATAAGAATAATTATATAAGAATTATTCACAAACTTTGTTAAATTAGCTGTTTTTGGCTTTTTCTCATCTTTATAACTAAATAATAAACGAACGATTGCTACTGAAAACAGCTCATTTATTTAGTTTGATCCCAAAACAGTTGCAATTTTCATAGGATTTGACAATAAAAAATGAAGAATTTACAAAGGTCGTAGAACAAACTTTATTGCCAATTGGGTGTAAGATAAGCCCCTTTCGGAAAAGCATACATGTTATGAATCACCTTGTATACTCCGGAACATTCCCGTTAAAAGATAATGGCACTCGTACAAAATGTAACCCGTCTTTAGCTTAATTTTCATAATAACGCGAAATGTTGTTAATTTCTGAGATTATGGGTGTTACAGCTAAGCTGGTTTAGCAAAGAGTCTGCTGCAGTTCCTGGGTGTTACCGTGTCGTATAATGGGCAAAAAGTGGTAGGTAAAGCTTCTGGTAAAAGCTAAGGTTCCTTGGGTAGCAGTAAGTAAAAGAAGTAGGTGAAGAAACGACTAATAATAAATGATCGGTGTCGGCCATAGTTGTATTTCATCCTAAAACCGCACAAATTTATATAGATATATTTTTTATTTTGTAAAATCTATCTCTAGCTGTAATTAAGCTAAGCTTAAAAGTCCAGTTATTAAGCTACATAATATTTATTGAAAGTAGGTACACAAGGTTAATTCGCAAATTATTTCAATGGCAAAATCAAGAAGATGCCTATTTAAGAGAAGGCCAAAGTATATTACAAAATTCTTAATCTTCACAGCCCACAAACTGCATAAAACCCCGACTACAGCTCCTATTTGCATATTCACTTCGTATTACAATATGGACGCTATTACAACTAAAGCTGGAAAAAACATGTTCTGGAAAAAAACATGTTTCTAATGTTACAAAAACATCTTTGGATTTTTTTATAATTGTATCCATGAGCGGATTGTAACCAACTCAAACGTGGTCATTAAAAAGTTTGGTGGTCAACTTTCCATCTCCATGATCCGATCGGATCACCGGATAAAATTGTATTGTCATCAGAATTTGACAGAAACGCAAAGTTAGGCTTGGTCGCGAGGAACAGGCATAGCTTCACCTAGTTTCTAAGACGTTTCAAAGTGATCCTAGTGATTTTATTGAAATAAATGCCTTTTGACTTTGACTTTGACTTTGACTTTTCAACTCAATCGGGCAACCTGTATTGAATCTTATATGCGGCCATGTCCTGGATCGTTTCCAAGCGAAACCGCTGCGGCAAGAAGCTAATAAAGCGCCTTTATTAATTTCTCTAACACCCTTTCCGAAACGATATCATTACCGCTAGAGCATTACGAGTTTGTGTGTATGCCTTTAGGGGGTCTAGACAAGATCCATTTTCTATTGGCGTTGCCAGCGCCAGCGGAAAGATCGAATCGTTTGTGAAATGTTACGTGGCTATAAAGTTGGAAGACTAAATTCCGTTACGAGCATTTCTACACTACTTACCAACTTAAAAGATTTATCTAAAGCAATATTCTGTATGATCAAAATGAGACCTTATTAATACGTAGCCTTATTTTATTCGCACTATACAGCAAAACCTACTCAGAACCATTAAACCATTGGACCAACAAATGAACAAACGAACCAATCCACTATAGATTGGTGAAGGCACCTGTTTTGTGAATGTTGTCACCGCTTGTCCTGTTAGAATCTGTAAATTTTAATAGACATTATCGACAAAAAAATATTTTCGGCTTTTCCACGACATTTTAAATTATTTTCTGTATTCAGATAGATTTTCTATCTGAACCTCATTTATTAAAAAAGTTACATATACCTACTTAGTTCAATTTGCGCGCTGAATTTATACATATTGTTTTGTTGTTTGTTTTGTTGTTAATATGTTTTATGAGAAACAATATAATTGTAGTCATGGAAAAGGAAGGGCTTTGCCTTAAAGAGACACGAAATAGGCTAAAATAAAATAAAGAAAAAAAGAACCAGTCTGTAGGAAAGGTATCTAGTTTCGCACGGGGCGGGCAAGTCGTTATGAAAATCATTCATATCATCATCATCATCCAGCCGTTCGACGTCCACTGCTGAACATGGCCTCCCCTACATACAGAGCAAATTCCTTATCATGTAGGGGGATTTGCCCATACTCACCACGCTGGGCATGCGGGTTGGCGAGCGCAGTTAGAGCTAACGTTGTTAATATGAGGGACGCTGCTGACATCCGCGGATAGGTAGATATGGAGGGGCCTATTCTTCAGCCGGGGCCACCACGGCCAATAGTCATAATAATCATTCATATAGTCGTTTCAATTTCTTGTCCAGTAAATAATATCCTCGGCAATTCAGCTTACCTGTGAAATTGGTGCATTTCCAAGAGATTGCGAGAGCTTGCAATCTGCTAACTCGACTGAACTGAATAATGAACTGCATACAGAGAAATAGCTAAACGCACACGGCGCCATTTTATTATGATTACTGCGAAATAGCGTTTGTGTTATCATTTCATGATATGAATCGCCCTAGTCTAGATTTTACGGTTTTATTTGATTGTAAACATGTTTCTCGCTCAGCTGGCTCGATTACGGATTGTAACAAGCGAGATGAGTACTGTTGAGGAAGATTATGGTAAGTTAAGATCCCTTTAAGGTTAAAAAAACATAATAAAATATACAAAAAACCGTTTAAATTAATATATTTTGATTAAGTACTATGACAAAATCACTGTAGCATTTTATAATCTGAATAAAAATGAAAATAAACGATTGGCCGTTCTAAATATAAGCAATGAGATTAATATTAAAATGTTAATATAAAATGTATATCTTAATTAGCAAGTTAAAGTGGCAGTGGGCCAGTGGGCAGGCCATATAACTCGCAGAACCGACAATCGTTGGGGAATAAAGGTTCTCAGCTGGCGACCACGAACCGGGTGACGTATTACCCGATGGCCTAGCGACGACAGTTGCGGAAAATCGGAATTGAGAAGGCTCAGGACCGTTTGTCATGGAACTCTTTAGGGCCTATTTATATGTCAGTGCACTCTACAGGTTCATGATTAAGATGATAAAAATATAGGTACCTACATATTTCAGAGTCAGATTAGGTATAACTATTAATATTTTAGTAATAATTAATAAACATATAAAATTCCCTAAGATTCTACATAAATACTTTCTTTAGCTAAAGCGTTACAAAGGCTTAGGAACACCTGCCTCCTTAGAAACTTCTTCAACATTCACAACTGCATCATCTTTCTCACACGCTGTTGATGGTGCTGCTACGACCACTGGTTGGCTGCCACCGATCAGGCATTCGAAGTAAGATGGCGGCTTCTCCACTGGTTTCGATGCTTCGTTTTCGGCTTTCAATACGTTCGCGTATCGCTTGATCACCATCAGCAGGTAAAAGGCAATAACTAGAAAAAAAGACGTGAAAAATTATAAGTTACTATACATTCGTGGCGTAGCTTCATCATCATCGTTATCATGACGAGCATCCTTGATGATCATTGTAGTTTTATGACCTTATACTAATTCAAAAACATTACCCTCCTTCCTTCTCGGAAGTCTCGAATTGTGCATTAGGTATATCTTATTCTAGATGATTTATACAGCGTCAAGATAAACTTTTCGCATACTTACAGGGCCGCTGAAGTGCCTGGGACATTATTAAGATGGGCTAGGCTTGCCCAGCACCTATACCATCCTCTCAGCTTACTAATTCTTATCCACAGGAAAGAAATGGTCAATAAATGTTTAATTAAGTCGCGGGTTTCCTCACGATGTTTTACGTAATAAACAAAGGAAGCAGCATTAAATAATAAAAAGAGAAAAATTCACCGATATCGACGATCTTCAACAGCCAATACGTTTGGAAGTCCATCACACCCTCGTACGACAGCGGGTAGTAGCCCAAGTACATGATCTGCATCACCAACTTGATTATGGATAGGCTAACGAACATCTTCATTGAGTCATGGTCCCTCTGAAAAACAATTGAAAAACGTATATCCTACTAATATTATACTCGTAAATGCAAAAGTTTGTGGAACGGGCTATGCTTGGAGTTTCTCTGAAGGATAAAATCCGCAACGAGATTATCCGACAGAGAACCAAAGTCATCGACATAGCCCAGAGAATTGGCAAGCTGAAGTGGCAGTGGGCTGGCCATATATGCCGAAGAACCGACAACCGTTTTGGTAAACGAGTTCTTGAGTGGAGACCACGTCTAGGCAAACGTAGTGTGGGGCGCCCCCCGGCTAGGTGGAGCGATGACCTACGAAAGGCGGCGGGCAGTAAGTGGATGACAAGGGCCGAACACCGGGCTCAGTGGCGTGTATTGGGGGAGGCCTATGTCCAGCAGTGGACTAATGTGGGCTGATGATGATGATGATGAAATGCAAAAGTTTGTGAGGATGTTTGGATGTTTGCGGTTCAATCACGCCCAAACGGACGAACGGATTTGGATGAAATTGGCACAGAGATAGATTATAGTCTTGAATAGCATTTTTATCTTCATAAGTACCACGCGAGCGAAGCCACGGGTGGAAGCTAGTTTGACATAAATTTCGATAATACGGCTGAGCTCAAAAGATATGGGTTCTTACCTTATGAAGAGCCTTCACGTAGCCAATAACGAACTTCAACCAGATGAGATTGATGAGAAAATTGAGGACGTCGACCATGTAGACATGCAGCACGCCGGGGTAGCACTTCGGGGTCGCTGAGACCGCCATGTACTCCACGTATGTGTTGTACTGGTTGCGGATGACGTGGGGGAACGGATAGAAGCCATGCGTGCCGAGGTTCAGGACCAAAAGAATCGGCACGAGGGAATGCTGATTCGATATTTTCCTGAGCTGAAATGAAGATCACTCGATAAGACTAGAGGTTCGCCCCGACCTGAGATCTCGCGATGTCTGGTAAAAGTGGGTGCTATGATGATCATCATCATCATCAGCCTGATGAAGTCCACTACTGAACATAGGCCTACCCCAAAGAGTGCCATGATGAACGGTCTTTAACCTTCTCCATCCATCGACCTCCCACAACCTTTACAATGTCGTCGGGCCTTTCAACACTGCGTCGTCCGGTTCGAGGTCGCCATTCGAAAACCTTTATTCCCATACTTATTCTTTATTTATACTTTTTTGATGAACGTTGACCCACAAATAATCGCATCTTTAGCATGTTCTTACTATAAATAATAAGGCAATAACATCATGGTCAGTGAATATCTATAATATGTACGTAAGAGTCGATAATATGGCGTTGTTTCGCATCAACCCAATTCAAAAGCCATTTTAGCATGGCATGTCATCAGCACCGATTCATCATGATAAGGCAGGTAGACTTGTATTTATTGTCATGACACACACAATGCCTATATATTTTCATTGATATTATTATAAACACTATTGCACTCAAAATAAAAGTACAATAACTTTGAAAACGTCATAGGTAGTACTTAAAAGTATCGTTCTTGCAAGTACACTAAAAACAACGGCTTGGAGAACATTGTAAAGCTGTGTTCAAACGGCATGCGATATGTTATATGAAATTTACTTCAAAATAATCCTTACGTCTACCAAATAAAGTCAATTATTTTGAGTTTGACTTATAAGGGAGCTTTTCGTCGTGGAGCTTTCGTGGAGCTATATCGTGCACCCTCATAATCGTTTAACATATATTTGATGACATATCGCACGCAGTTTCAACACGGCTTAGTGTGAATAATATCTAACACGATAAAATACAAATTGTACCAGGTTTTTATCCCATAGAAAGTACTATTAAAAGGCCCAAATTTCAGAAAGACTTCCATCATCATCCTACCACATCACATTCGGCCTAAGTCATCATCATCATTTTCCATCCAACGACTTCCTGCAACCTGTCGTCGATCCAACGGGCGGGGGGCCTTCCAAAAGAGCATCGTCACCCGGTTCTCGGTCAACATTCAAAAACCTTTTTCCAACGGTTGTCGGTTCTGCGAGCTATATGCCATCGAAACTCTAACTCTAAATATTACTCACATACCCAAGTCATGTTGGCCTAGTGGGAGGTACCCCAACTTGCAATACGAAGGTCGTGGGTTCGAACCCGGTCGTGCACCAATAAGTTTTTCTGTGCGAAAAATGTAAGTGTGCATTTGCACGTTCTTAAACGATTAAGGAAACATCGTGAGGAAACTAGTAAGTATATAAAGCGGCAAGGGTCTTGCAACCTGTCACGTATGGTATACTCACTTGAACAATGTGGGCATATGTCTCAGACTGACTCTCAGACCCCCCTTAGACATCGAAGAGGAAACGTTCCTTTAAGTATCTGATCGCCTGTAGATCTGAGATGTTGTCAACCGTGCATGGGGATAAAAGAGGTGAGTCAATTTTTTTTATATATTACTCACAGTCTCCCCGTCAACATCGCATTGGAAGCCATTGGTGATGACCCCCACGGTCATTAAATGACAGCAAATGTCCACGACACTCGACACCTGAAAACAAACGATAATACGGAGAATTTAAATAGATATGTCGCGCACGCAAATCGTAAACAGGAAGCTGTCATCATAATTTCTGAGGCCTACAAGTGATGCCATTGCGCTATACCTCTTTAAAGGCATATACTATCACTGATTAGAGCTGTGTTGGCTCAGTGGGAGATGACACACGACTTTCACGGCATAGGTTCGAATCCCGTGCGACACTAAGTTTTATATTCGAATAATGTAAGTGCAAATTAGCACATGCTTGACGATGCACTCGACTTTGTTTCGGTGGTGACGTCTCAAAGATAAATCTTTAGAATTTGTCTACAAAATCTATTACCCGCTCGCATTTAAATGGCAATAGGATGTCATCGTAGGGCCTGTGACGTTTTATTGACTTGATGGTAGGTTGGTAGGTAAAAGTAACGCGTTAGTACATTTATTCTACATGATAAATACAGCGTCTGTGGAACTTTTTACTTACTCACAGGACGCTGGAGTACCTGAGACATGGTTATTGGTTAGATAGAGAGGGTTTGCCAGAATATACCATCCTCTTAGCCTAGCTGACCCAATCCACAGGAAAGACACAGACAACACGCGCGGAGCTGACTCAGCCACGGCTTTCCTCACGATAAATAAATAAGTTAATATTCCGGACATATCACTGTCAACTGATCCCAAACTAGGCATAGCCTGTACTATGGGTACCAGAGACTGATATACATAATAGATAGATATTTAACACCCAGACACAGAACAAACATCTGTATTCATCACACAAATGTTTGATGTTTTTCTTCGATGTTTAACTTTCTTATTCCGTAAGCTGTGTCGGCGATCTTGGTTCTTCTACGGATTTCCTCATTTAGGATTTTATCATGTAGTCAAGTAGACTCCAAGCACATGCTCTCTCCATAGCCCTTAGCTTGACTAACTAGGCCAATATGCTCAATAAAAACAGATTAGTAGGTAAACAAAATGCTAAATTACTGAAATAACTAGACAACTTACCAAATGAAAGTATCCGATTATCATGCATAACGTACGCAATTTTATCCCACACAGCATTTCTCCTCTCGATGTCATCATAACCACTACAACGATAAACAAACAATATAAACACTCTACAAAATCAACCTTGACGCGGAATACATACAATCACCGATTGGGAATACCAACTGACACGAATTTGAGGAAAAACTACAAAAATAACATAAACATACCTATCTCACTCTATTTACTCGATAAATAAAAACGAATTATCTCTGGCTGTTGAACCTCGTTTGAAATTCGACTTTCGAACTTGACAGCTAAAGAGTCGACACGGCAATGATACGAGCCAGACACGAGTGCATGCGCAGGGTTTGCTTGTGTGCGTGGACGTGGATGTGTGTGTTCGATGAATGTATGTAGAAACAGCTAGAAAGACTTAGTCAGCACAGTGTAGTGTAGACTAACCGTCTAAGTATACAAAAGCGTATTGCGACAACGCTCATGTATGAAGTTGGCAAACCGGTCCAGCGCGCAGTCTTTTCCGTACTTGAATTAGCAAAAACCATCGCTTGTGTTCTAAGAGTGAAGTCGCTCCACTCATCTCTCCACTTATGCCTTTTCAAGTCTGTGATGACCGTAAAAACAATTTCACATACATTGGTTTACAAGTGTGCGTGAGATCATTTTGTTAGGAAAATTAATACATACACATGTGTGTGTTCTTGGAAAGCCTGCGTGCATCAGTGATTCAATAAGGAAGTGTGAGCTTGCATGTACGTGCTGTGCGTTGCCACTTTTATTGGCGTTAGTAGCTTTTGTGTGAAGGTAGAGCAGCAATGGATTTAGATCACTGGATTTGTTCAACGTAGGTACTGTTGACAGTTTTGTTTGGATATTCATAATTTTTAGTAATAACGACATCTGTTGGTAGAGTTTTTCAACTGATATTAAACACACACAGTCTTATATTAAACATGAGAATTGTAATTTGCTCAAACAATAATGCCTACTTACCTACTGTAATTTGCTAGCACTTAACTACAGATCTAGTTTTGTTTGCTTACGGCTTCGCTCTGTAGTGGGTAGTCAATAAGTACTCATTCTTAAAATCTTTCAGTTTTGTCACTTCTCATTTTTGGATTTACAGATAAAATCGTTTTAAACTTGCGCTAAGCTTAGGCTAGGAATCTAAACCTTGATCTTGGGTTATTTTGAAAAACAATTAAAAAAAAAGAGCGCCTTATGGCGGCTCTATGCGCAGAGTCCGTCCGGGAAGGTACCTACTAATAAAAATCAATTCTGCTACCAAGCAGCAATGATTGCAATCCTATCCTACCAATATTATAGATGCGAAAGTTTGTTAGGATGTTTGGATGTTTGTGGTGCAATCACGCCCAAACGGCCAATCCCCTTTCTTCCAATAATTCCCGATTTCAAATTTCCAAAAGTCGTAGAACTAACATAAAATTGTCAATTGAGATATACATTCATTCATCATCATCATCATTTCAGCCGTTCGACGTCCACTGCTGAACATGGCCTCCCACAGACAGAGCTAATTCCTTATCATGTGGGGGGATTTGCCCATACTCACCACGCTGGGCATGCGGGTTGGCGAGCGCAGTTAGAGCTATCGTTGTTAAATTGAGGGACGCTGCTGCCCATCCCCTAGCTTTTTTCCCTTAGTCGCCTTTTACGACATCTGCGGATGGGTATATATGGAGGGGCCTATTCTTCAGCCGGGGCCACCACGGCTATTTATGGATTACCTTGTTTAAAAAGCTCTTCATTGAAAATAATATCAGTCTGATGTCGTGAAAAATAAACGACTGAGTGACGGATCTGAGTGTTGGGCAACCAAAGGGACGGATGAAAGAAGAGTGCATGCTGCGGAAATGAGAATGTTGAGATGAATGTGTGGAATGGACCAGATACGGAATGAGTACATCAGAGGAAGTTTGAAAGTAGCGCTAGTGACTGAGAAGTTGAAGAGCAAAAGGTTAGCGTGGTGTGGGCATGTCATGCGGAGGGAAGAATGTCATGTGACTAGAACAGCGTTAAATATGAATGTGGAAGGATATAAGGGAAGAGGTAGACCAAAGAAAAGATGGATAGACTGTGTGAAAGATGACATGAGTAAGAAAGGAGTGAATACTGATATGACGGCTGATAGAGGGGAGTGGAAGAGAAAAACATGTTGTGCCGACCCCACATGAAGTGGGATAAGGGCAGGGAGATGATGATGTCGTGAAAAATAAACTCCAGGCTATTTGTAACCCAACCCAATAAAAGCAAACAAGAAACTATCAACAGACCCACTCCTTTCGTATTAACAGCAAAAGTCGATGTCCTATGCATTTTTTACTGACTTCAAACTGGGTCGTCGATGACAATCAGGTGTGTTTAAATAAAATAGCGTCTTTGCCGGCCGACCACCTGGCTCAGCTACTTGCATACATGGCACACTAGAGTAAGTAGTAGAATAGAAAGGGAGAACGTATAACTACTGCACAATTTGAAATACCTCTAACCAACTCTCTAAACGAATTTTTGTATGACAAACTTAATTTAATTTAATATTATATAAGATTGACATTAATGATAAATTTATATTTTTTTTAATTTGTAACTTATTAGTTATTATGTAATTTGTAATCTAATTAATATTGGTTTAAGTCTTTGTATTTATAATGTTTGTATGACCGATGTCAGAATCTAATGATCTGTACTCTAAACCTCACCATCTATCAATGTACCTAGGTTCACGAACAATAAATGAATTATGAACCACCTAACTCTATATATATCTAATTGCTTCACCTGACATTTTTGACACAAAGTACCCACTACCTACCTACCTACTGAATAATGCGAGTGGCACACTGCGATCGTGAGGTCGCCCTAAAGGGTCCCATCTGAAAACCAGCGCCGCTACACTTCGTGTGCGGCATTAAAGCTGAGATGGGACCTTTTTTGGCTCACGTATGCACCTCAGCACGGATTAATGTCTATTCTAGTTTTGTTACTACCTATCTACTTTTGTTTGCTTTTGTTTCTTACCTCTTTGTACCCTGTATTTGTGTCTGTTTTATCTTATTAGTTTGTGCTGTCGTTGTGTACCAAAATAAATGTATTTTCTTTCTTTCTTTCTTTTGACGAACGACGATTACCGATTACCGATTTCACGACCGTTCGTCGTGGAACTCTTTGGAGGCCTATGTCCAGCAGTTGGCTTCTACAAGCTGATGATGATGATAATGACTATCGAATGATTAACAAAATGATTTTTTTTTATACAACTGAGGTGGCAAACAAGCTTACGGCCCACCTGATGGTAAGCGATTACTGTAGCTTATGAGTGCTTGCAATACCAGAGGCATCACGCACGCGTTGCCGACCCCTCCCCCCCTCCCCCCCCTAAAGAGCTCTGGCAACCTTACTCACCGCAGGAACACTACACACTCACACTATTTGAAACATATAATGTTATTTGGCTGCGATCTTCTGTAAGGCGGAGGTACCTCTCCAGGCGGGATGCTCCAATTCAGAACGAGAAAATCTCGCTGTGCCCCACCTTCTCCAGTGTGTCTGACGATGAAAGCATTCACGTCTCTAATGGGCTTCTTCGTGCTTCAATTGCATTTTATATTAATGATTGCAGTCTTCGCACGCCATAGGCCTGTTCGCTTGGCCCCGCATATAATATTGAAGGGCCAGTGCATAATGCAGGGGATGCCGCACCTGGCCGATATATCGATTGCTAATGTTATTTCGTTTAGTTCTCATGAGCGTTCTATTTTTGCTTCACAAAGGAACGTCTTATTGACATCCGTTCATGGTTGATATACCACCTTGCCGCACCAAGCGCTTTGCGTCTACCTTTATAATGCGGACAGCCAAAGAGGAACTCGTTGCCGGCGTCTGTGTTTCCGAATACCTATAATTTGGGTGTCTTCAAGACCAGAGTGAATAGGTTTCTTCTAGGCAAACGTGCTACACCGTAGACCACATCATTACTTAACATCAGGTGAGATTGTGGTCAAACGTTAGCCTATTTCGTATTAAAAAAAAAAAACCTTCTATACAGATGCCATGAGCCATTGAATTGCCCGAATTTTGGTCAGCTGGAGTTGTCTACCGTCGCTACAGGCAGGCGCTCACGATCAAGAAAGTCCCTGACTCTAGATGTGGTGTAGTTATTTAAGTTTTATATTATATGTATGTTAGTCTGTAAGGTATTTATTAATATGGGCCATGGCATATTACACATATTTGTGTAATATGTCAAGTAGCCTGAAAGAAAGATATTATTATTATTATTACATTTATTGTCTCTCGCACGGCGAGGAGGAGGAGAGGAGCACCGTAGCCTATGAACGTTTGCAATAGAAGAGACATCAGGCACGAGCCGTGTTCATACGGCGACCGATTTGTATAGCTTAATTAAATCGCCAGCCCTTCAAAGTCAATCTGAAAATTGACTTTATTCAGAGGAAGTAAAAATCATATTTAAATACTTATATTTTTGCTGCCAGTGAGCTCTGGCATCCTTAATCCCGCAGGAACAGAACACTACTAAAAAAAAATTTGACTGCGACCTTCTGTAAGGCGGAGATACCTCCCAGGTGGGCAGCTCAAATTTAAGCGAGAATACCTCGCTGTGCTCTACCTCCTCCAAAGCTGATCAAGTTGTTCTCTATACTCTTTCGTAATTTAAAGCGAGAATACCTCGCTGTGCTCTACCTCCTCCAAAGCTGATCAAGTTGGTCTCTATACTTTTTCGTAATTTAAAGCGAGAATACCTCGCTGTGCTCTACCTCCTCCAAAGCTGATCAAGTTGGTCTCTATACTTTTTCGTAATTTAAAGCGAGAATACCTCGCTGTGCTCTACCTCCTCCAAAGCTGATCAAGTTGGTCTCCATACTTTTTCGTAATTTAAAGCGAGAATACCTCGCTGTGCTCTACCTCCTCCAAAGCTGATCAAGTTGGTCTCTATACTTTTTCGTAATTCCAAAAGCCTCAAATGCGGGCATTGGATTGCTGTCGCATTCGGAATCTTCTAGAAAATAAACCAAGTAATTAATTAGAGCCATATTGTCAGATCAATGCTCGTAGAATGAATGGCGGATTAGCACGTTGGAACTGCCCTCCTGATTCCGGTTCACTCAATAAGCGAAAAAATAATCACTGCTGCTGTCATCACATTGTACGCCCATTGAACATATAAATCTATAATATATTGTAATTAGTTTTTAAGGTGTGTGTACAATAAAGAATTTTCATTAATTTATTCACAATATAGTTTCTTCTGTCGGCCGGCATCTCCGAACTCACTTCTTTCTTAGTCAGTCATCTTACAGACTATCCTTAGATCTTTTTTCTGGTCTTCTTCAATTCTTTTATCCATCCATGATTGTTGCATGTGAAATCTGTGCAAAGATTTTTTTGTATTTTAAATAGGCAGGTATTTAATAATAATATCATTTATTTCAGGCATCAAATAATTGTAAACAAAAGTGCTGGCCCATAGATAAATACCTTAATGACTAACATACATACATATATAAATAATTCGTTATAAACGAACCGAATCGCTGGTCTCTTATCAGGGATCAGGACCATCTCTCAGTATTACAAACACTGAACTAGCGGGAATTCGCGTTCTACGCCTTTCCACGAGAAAATTAGTTTCACCCATCCTATTCTATTCTATTTTGATGTTTTTCTTCAGATTTCTCCAGATATTTCCCGAACTTTTTCAAATTATGTTTTTATAAGTTACTGGCTGTCCCGCTCGCGATTTCGTCCTATTATATATTTATTCATACCTATTATTTTATATCAAGTGAGAAATTTAATTTAATTTTGACATTTCTTCTAAAATTTTGACTTACCTTCTAATTGAGAAATGTTCTAGATAATTGTAATAATTTAAGTATAATTTTTTGTATAATTTTTTGTAAAATATATGACTTCAAGACTTGCAGCGCCCTAACACGGTCTATGTGCTTACCCACTTTAAGCTAAAAATACCATCTAAGCTGAATATGTACATGGAGCATGAATAAACGATATGAAATGAAATAAGTACATTTTCATTTCATTTCACTGTAGCGCCAACTCTGATCTCTCATCTCATACATAATGTTTACGTATCTACGTATAATAATCTGTGAGCCATTGAATTAGATATCTTCATGCACTGCACATTATGTAATGGGCATTCTACGGTCAATTTATGCAATGTAGTTTGACATAGAAGTGTGGTGCGAGGCAGAAGCTTTGGAAATACGAACGGTGATGAAACCGAGATAAATACATTGAAATTAATCATGCTACTAAATTAAATGTTTTTTTTTTTTGTATAATTGTTTGTAAAATATATGACTTCAAGACTTGCAGCGCCCTAACACGGTCTATGTGCTTACCCACTTTAAGCTAAAAATACCACCTAAGCTGAATTTACACTAATGTTTGGCAGTGCTTACTTGCTTTTCGCGTCACTGATACTTTCTTGATTACCCTGTATTATGTCAGTGACCAGGTTAAGGTATGGGGGCCCTGAAAGCTTTCATAACGTAACGCCTTAGACATAAGTTTGACAACGATATTACGACTTTTGGACGGACCCCATTCACAAACTGTCTAATTGGAGTCTTGTTCTTCCTCAGACATACAACCAACAATTATGGGGAGAAATTTGAAAAATACACCTTTGTGAGCAATTGTGATAATGTCAGACTCATGCCTTGTCACATGAGTAAGGTTGGGAAAAGTAAATCGCTGTAACTATGGCCAGACCCCAACCATATTGAGAGCTCTGATTAATGTGTTTGAGTGGACCTCAATAACCGTGACTAGTAGGTAATCAACTCAAATTAAGTGCCGCACAATTTATCATTGTAATAGGAATGAATGTCTTTATTTGCATGAAGTAAAGTATACGAGGTCTTTTGAAGACGTATAAGGTTCGTTACGTATATGATTAGTGTTATTAGTTATTAATAATCATTAGTGTCAAAATTTACGCATACTGACGTGCATTTCATTTGCGAGGTTGAATATGGATAATAAGGTTTTATTTAGTTAATAATCTTTATTTACAGAAATAAACCTAAAACTAATACAAGTTAATATTTACAAAATACACAAGAAACAGTTGAGCTATGTAAAGACCGTTACAAACGATCTATAGATAGCACAACTGATCCAGATCACTACCAGTCGGAAGCGTCTTTATTTAGTACATATCTGGAAAAAAAATACTTACCCCGAAAATTCCTAATCCAATAAAGTTCCTAATTCACAAAATAAAGGGTTAGTCCCACCAATGCCACATCAATTGTTCTCTGAATTTTAAACTTCATACATTGAGTCCCAAGCAATGCCACGCCATTTTAAATCGACTGATACAAAGTTATTTCCTTCCCACTGAATGCCACGAGTTTTCGGCAGGTACAGTTAACGCAAAAAGCTAAAGACAACAATTTTGGTGTACCTTCCCATGTATGTATGTAACCTACTATCAGGGATGTTAATAGAAGGGACCGATGTTTATCAAATGAAATAACAAATGAACTCATACAAAAAATGAACAAATATTTTAATAAATATATATATCTCAGAAAACACTACCTTTTTTATTTTTATAAACATCTATTTTTATAATACCTTACTATTCAGAAAAACTAGGTATCTATTTTTATAAATATCACAGTAATCAACCTTAATATTTTTTTTTTATGAAAACACTGGTTTGAAATAATCTTACTATTCAGAAAAACAGTAACTATCTATTTTTATAAAAATCACAGTAATTAATGTTATTGCGTAGTAAAGTAATTCGACCTGTTTATAAATATCACAAATTAAACTAAGTTATTATATAAATAAATATTAAGAGTTTGTATTTCCGAAGGACGATAAACATTTTTGTAAAACAATAGAAGACAATAGTCTGTTTCGCTCAAACATATACTATCTCGCTCTAGCATTTCTTCTTCGATCTTACTATTATATTACCGTTGACTGTACTTGCTTGTCATGGCATTGGTTGGAACTAATTTAGGTACATAATTTTTATTAAAATATTTAGTGGCATTCTCTGGGAAGAAATCTGGCATTGAGTAGAACCCACCCGAAAAAAATACACAAAAGGTTGACACTTCCTCGAACTTGGCGTCGGTTTTTGAAAACGAAATTATTTGTAAAGATCAAGTCGAATTTCATTTTGCGAAACAAGAACTCGCATTTACTAAATTATATTAATCGTGGTAGAGCAACCATTTATGAAAGCAAATCACAGCAAACGTGACTAAAATCTACCCAAACAATATAATTTCTCGTCTGCCGCCAAATAACCGCCACTAAGCAGTCTTAGGCCACGGTTACAATGAACGAGCGGAAGCTGTCACGACTTGTGTAGAATTTTTGGATGATAAGCAAATACTTGATTCGGGTCTGGGTGTTGTGGTAGTTATTCCATTTTACGAATGCGCCTAAATCATTTCAATTTTAATCTTATATCAATGACTTAAATATCACTAGACATGTCATCGTGAAATGGAAAACTTTACCATGGTACTCGTAGTTTCTGATACCCACGACACAAGGAATTTTTGTGTGGTGTCAGGACTACGTATGTGACTGTTGGGAGTTATTATTATTATAATAATAATGCTTTTAATGTGCTTTAAGAGTTTTAAAATGGCCCATGTTTACGTATGTGCCATGTCACTCCTTTGCGTACCGAAATCGCGTGCGCGCCTCACTATGCCCGAGCCCCTACTCCAATGCACTTATTTGCAAATTGAATCCGCAAGAAGCTTTAAGTATTCTGAGTTACTTATCCTGTTACTAATCTCTCGGAGTAACACAATTTCTCGGCTAATTTTAGTAATTACTCTGTGTGTGTGTCGCATCCTAAGATTAGCTGACGGATCTCAGGAGATAGGTATAATTGCTTCTAGGGGTTCTTTCGTGTGTTTATAGGAATTCCTCTTCTCTTGGCCCTCAAAAAGTAGGTACTGATCCACAGATAAAACTTCGTTAGGATCACTTCGGGATAATTTGCAACACAAACAGAACTACACAGACACATCAGAATTGTTTATCTCGAAAACCATAAATACCAGGAAAATAATTTGAATTTTACTGGAAAATATACCTAGTGCCCGATTATTTTGGTTTTCCTCCAATATTACTGGTAACTTTAGGATTGGTTAACTCAAAAGGTCGTTTTCTGAAATATTTCTATCACAACACGCAATAGACACCTAACTACTCTACGGAAATTGGACACTAAGCGCGTTAGTGTTAGTACTAAATGATAAGACTGCTGTATAGACACTATTTATTTATTAATTAAATAGGATCGCCAACAGCACATGTATCAAACATTCAACAATATTAAGCTATGTAGACTAAGGACTGATACAATAGCCAATAACAGTCGAACACATCATTGATAGGGACAATTTTAACCTATAAAGAGTTTACAAACTTTAAAACAGAAAATAAGGTTATGGAGATTAATCTTACAGTTAGGATTGTTACAATAAACTAAACATATACAAGATAAACTGTGTACTTATAGACTACCTATAGAAGTGTTGTAACATTTTTTGAGATCAAAGTTATTCTAACCTAGGTACCTAAGTAAAGCTAAGTAAATTTTAACTAAAACTTACTATAATAGAGTCATAACTATAATGGAAGCAGTTACTTAGATACTATGGCAATACTAATGTACATTTAGAATTGCATTGCCATAAGTTACCTCATTAGATTTTTTTTACTAACTAAGTAAATTAAACTAAATATTTAAATTCAACTTGATTGAAATATTGTTTTCACGCACACTGTCAGCTGATTGAAAAGCCTACCCGAGTGAATGTCAAACCCTAAGTCAAACCGCTCCTTTTTAGGGTTCTGTGCCTCATTTGGAAAAAAACGGAACCCTTATTGAATCAGTTGTCCGTCTGCCGTTCTGTCTGTAAAGACCTTTTATCTCACGAACGGCATTAAGTATCAACTTCGAATTGATACCAAATGGAAAACTCTTTGAGCTTATAGTTCCTTAAAAAATCAAGTTAGTCACGAGCCTTTTTCCTTTTTAGGGTTCCGTACCTCATTTGGAAAAACTCACACCTTTAAATAATAAATGATACCTACCTACATACACAACAAATTAGCGTGTTCATTATGCTTTTATTATAAGTTCGAAGCATAATTTTTTATTAATGTTTGAAGCATTTTACTTGTCAGTTATTACCTGTGTTTACGATAGAAGGATAGGGCTAAAAATAACAAGAATTATCCTCGATTATAAATATGCGCTGTCTTTATTAATAATTTTCTGTCAGTAATACCAGTATCGATCGTACTGCTATCTTCACGGCTGCCACTTAATAATTTATTGCTTGAAGCCACCTGGCAAATGAGGAATAAGCTACGTCTATACTTGTGTGATTTCGTTGAAATTTGTCTATAACCAGCGCGCCGTAAGCTTTAATTTCACGCCCATCTGTATAGAAACGATAATAAAAAAAACATGCAAAATTCATCATCACCAAAGAGTGACATTATTACCGGCTAGGTGGAACGATGACCTACGAAAGGCGGCGGGTAGTAAGTGGATGACAAGGGCCGAACACCGGGCTCAGTGGCGTGTATTGGGGGAGGCCTATGTCCAGCAGTGGACTAATGTGGGCTGATGATGATGATGATGAAAGAGTGACAAATAAAAATGAAACTACATTAATTCTAGTAATATACTCTATTTTTTTTTTTCTTAAAATACGACTAATGTGGCCCACTTGTTGGTAAGTTGTTACCGTAGCCTATAAACGCTTGCAATGCCAGAGGCATCACGCACGCGTTGCCGACCCCGAACCCCCCTGCCCTTAAACAGCTCTGGGAAACTTACTCAACGCAGAAACACAAAACTATTTGAAACAAATAATGTTATTTTGCTGCGATCTTCTAAGGCTGAGGTACTTCCCAGGCGGGCTGCTCCAATTTAGAGCGAGAAAATCTCGCTGTGCCCTACCTTGCATAAAAACGCCCCAAGATCTTTGGCGTAATCCTATAATAGCGTCCGTCAATGACGCCCGGCGTCATTGACGGACGCTATTATACGTACATTGGACGTACGCACGTCCCACAATCACGTGATGGACGATGACATGCGTTCCGTACGACGACGACTGCCAAGCATATTTACGGTTACGGTCTACGTGGCGTGGCGTGGCGTCTACATTATCGAAAAACATGGCACTCTCACGAACCGGATGACGACACAGTGTTGGAAGGCTCCCCACCCGATGGACCGACGACATTGTGAAGATTGCGGGAAGTCGGTGGATGGAGTAGGCTCAAGACCGTTCGTCGTGGCACACTTTGGAGGATGTTCAGCAGTGGACTTCATCAGGCTGATGATGATGATGGCACTCTCTTTGTGACAACATTAGAAATTCCACATTTCAATGTAAGCCGCCTTTACTCCACTTGTTCATAATTCATTAAAGCGAAGTGAGGCGATTGTCACGCACGTTACTATCATAATTACGAAGACTTATTGTAGACTGTTTGACCAAATTACTACGGACTGTGGGAATAAACAGCAATTACGACAGTCAGTGAGGAGGTTTGGGTTCCTTTGGCAAAAGATAAAACGGAACGAGTTACGTTATGGTGAGATTTAATTGGTTGGGACAAACCACCCCACTAAACACAATATATCCACATGATAGAAAGTCGCTCTGGAAATCGGTGGGGGAGGCCGACGTTGTGTTAGTGGACTTCCAATGGCTAAAATGGGGATGAATATTTGACATTTGCTATCGTATCGTAACCGTTATGCTATAGTGCTAGTATATATTCGTGCTAGGGCACGTATGGTTATTCTGATATGTTATTTCTGATACTAAGGCTCGTATTTAGAGACACGACTCAAGCATAGATTTAATCACAGATCAGCTGAACTCTACTTAAGTATTGAATCTCTGCTCAAACATAGCTTTTATTCAAGAACGGTACTTAAACTACTCTCAGCTGAATCGAGTCTCAAATCTGTACTCAAATGTTCTCGTTTACATTTTGATTTATTTATAATTTTCGATCCGTTTTACGCAGAAATTCAAACAGCCAGGGTGGAAATAGAATAGAACAATTAAGTGAAGTATAAATATGCATCAAAGTACTTGTAACGGAACGTAAATGTCATTTGATTAATGTCAAATCAAAACTAAACTCAAGCACCGATTTCGTCTGATTGACGTTTCAGAATAAGCATTTACTCAGGTGAACTGTGATCATTGAATCTATACATATCTATACTGTTCAAGAATTAGAATCTCGACTCAAATCGAGATTTAAGTACAGATCAATTTTCGAGTCTTGTCTCTGAATACGAGCCTAAAAATAGCATTACGTAAGAATTATTTCCCAAGTAGTCCCCTTTAAAAAGATTCGTTGGCACATGGCGTGACATACACACACGTTACCAAGTTGTGATTGATTACATATACAGGAAGAGGATTTTCACCAGAAAAACCTTTACTTTTTGGTAGGTATAACTTAGACACTTCGTATGTGTACGTATGTGCACAGTGTTATGGTTTGGAGTTCTCAGGAGTGAGTCCTACTCGTACTTGGCTTACTCCTTATTTTCTATGAGAATGTCCACCCGATGGACCGACGACATTGTGAAGGTTGCGGGAAGTCGGTGGATGGAAAAGACTCAAGACCGTTCGTCGTGGAACTCTATTGGGAGGCCTATGCTAGCAGTGGACTTGTGCAGGTTGATGATGATGATAAGTGGGCGATTATGACGAAACTTACGAATAATAAGCATATCTACCTACTTACTAGCCCTTGCTTTCAAACGTCGAGCACAGAAATCGACCGCAGCACTTCAATCTCACATAGCCCTTCTTACCACAATGCCCCATGCACCGGAAATGACACGCCACTTCCTACGGAAGTAGCCTACGACACTGCGCGTCAATACGTCGCTCGGTGTTTCTGACTTCCTGTCTGTGGTTTTGATCTAGGCCTGCAAAAATTCACCTAGTTCCAAGTCATCAATTTTGGAACAAAACAAAATAGTTTTTTTTGCTACTTATTTTTACTAAATTAACAAGTTATGTACAACATATGAGTAAAAAGAAACAAAAACAGCCAGTGCTTAGCGTGTGCAAAGGCAAAGAACCTCAAGCTGATGCGTTGTTCGTCATGGTCGCAATACTACGCGAGATAACAGAGGTTACTACAGTTAGCGATACCAAAAGATTACATATATCATATCGCATGCCGTTTGAACACGGCATTATGACAAACAAGGAAGGATTAATGCAGACATGATAGAATCAAAAGACGGCCCACTAAAGGTTTCTGGGAAGTGGTATCTATTCAAAATAAAACATTTATAATAAATATTTAAATATTTATCTTTTCAGAGTTATACGTAATGGGATTTTTTTCGCAGATGAATTGACGTTCCTCATTTTTATAAAAACTGTACAAGCCATCTTTGTGTAGGAAACCGGCTATGGCCGAGGGGTACGTCGAGAGAGTTGGTTCACCGGCTTTCCATTTGGCGAAACCAGCCTGCTCGATTGTCTGTCCTGAAATAAAAAAAAACATTTTTTATAAAATACCAGGGACTCAATAACCGGAAAATAAAGGTACCTTTATTTAACGATAGGACTTCATACCGACAAATTCCCGTTACCCAAATATTTCTCTCAAGCTTGAGTAAACAGTCCAAGTCAATATAATATACACAAATATCCCATCATAACATGAGCAGGCCATACGGTAGAACAAACGGACAATAGATGGAGCGAGTGAATACTACACTGGTGGCCTCGTAACGGAAAGAGAATTCGCGTTCGGCCATTTCACCGCTGGAGAGACGAAAAAAAAAGAAAAAATATGGACACAAAGGGCAAGAGATAGAGTAGGATGGTAGGAAAGTTGCGAGAAGTCGGTGGATGGATAAACTCTTTGGGGGTGGCCGAGAGTCTTCAGCAGCGGACTTCATCAGGCAGTAATGATGATGATTATGTTTCTAAGCCGTGGTGGCCCCGGCTGAAGAATAGGCCCCTCCATATCTACCTATTCGCGGATGTCTTAAGAGGCGACTTAGGGAAAAAAGCTAGGGCATGGGCAGTAGCGTCCCTCATTTTAACAACGATAGCTCTAATTACGCTCGCCAACCCGCATGCCCAGCGTGGTGAGTATGGGCAAATCCCCCCCACATGATAAGGAATTTGCTCTGTCTGTGGGGGAGGCCATGTTCAGCAGTGGACGTCGAATTGTAAGTTTCTTTAACTCACCGTTGATAGTCCACCAAGAGTTTGAAAGCTTCCAATAATAAAACCCTATACCCACGATATCGCTTTCTGTAGGTACTAGTTTTTTAAGGATTTCAGCTTCATCCTCACTATTGATGATGGCGAGGTACGCGCCCTCTTGTCCGCATACTTTGTACGCGTCTCTCCAGGTCGCTCTCTGTGAGTGGAGCTTATAACAGTGCCCAGTCTGTTTGGAAAACTCGTACCCTGCAAAGATTGAATCATAACAATACTATTAGAAACTGACCAACTTACACTAAGTAACACGAGAGCGTAACTGGCATCCTATCCTATCCTACTCCTACTTATATTATAAACGCGAAAGTTTTTAAGTATGGATGGATGGATGTTTGTTACTCTTTCACGTAAAAACTACTGAATGGATTTTAATGAAACTTCACTATAGCTTATACATCAGAACAACACATATGCTACAATTTAATATATAATTATATGATATTCTGTGAATTGTCCAAAATATGACTACTAGCTACTCGAAATACTAATCCTGCGCAGACGCAAAAGAAGACGAAGTCACGGGCACCAGCTAGTTACCTATAAATGCGAAAGTTTGTGACGATATTTGGATGTTTGTTATTCAATCACGCCGTAACGGCTCAGCCGATTTCGTTTGAACTTGGGATATATAGAGTTATTTCACTAGAATAGCATATAGGTAGGCTTCTTTTTATGCGGGCACAACGCGAGCGAAGCCGCGGGCGAAACCTAGTAATTTATAAACAACTAGCTTGTTACCCGTGACTTCATACGCATTGGGTTAAAATTATGAGGTTATCATCATCAGCCTGTACAATTAATTTATTTAACCCCCTATTTTGCTCCCGTTAGGGATGATTTCATTTCATTTATAACAATTATTAAATTGTGTTTGAAATTACATAAATCATAAAATTTTTACATAAAATAAAAACAATCAATAATAATAGGTATTTAAATCACACACACTAATAAAAAATCAAATAAAAATGACAAAAAATGATTTTGCAGTAATACTGAAAAAAGTTTTTTTTTAATTCATATTTATTGAGACAAAAGATAATAAGCCTATGTCCTTCCCCATGATATAATCTTTCACTTAACCAAATTTAATTAGGATCCGTTCAGACATTATTGTCAAACAATAATCAAATCTTAAGCCAATCGGAAGTCCCAAACTTACTTGGTAAGAGCATCCCCGTATCTAGGGGAAGGTTGCGGGTTCAAATCCCGTATGAGGTGAAATTTTTGAGTTATAACAAATCAATAGTACTCCTTTCGTGTGGGTTACCACTATAAAAATAAATAAAAATGATCGAATCATACCAAGATCATCTTTCCCGCAAGCTCGTGCCGGTGCAAAGCAGACGTAAGGTAATTTTTGTTTACAGCCAACTTCTTCCATAGTGCCGTTTGCTATGAAGACATTACATTGCTCTGATCTTTTTATACCAGCAGACGACACTGAAAGAACTGGCTCCCCTGCAACAAAATAAATATTATATAACAATTACAACAAATAACAGCATTTAATCATCATCAGCCTGTAGAAGTCCACGGCTGGACATATGTCTGCCCCAAAAAGTTCCATGACGAACGGTCTTGAGACTTTTCCATTCACCGACTTTTTGTAGTGAGAATTCCGAGCATACTACACGCAGAATCAACTTGGCACCTGCGTGGAATGTGCTTCCCGCTCCCACCACAACCCACCGCCTACCGCTCTCGCGAGTGAGAATGAGACAAAACATTACAGCGAGGTGCCTCGTTAACTTCTGCATGTTGTAGATTCTTCATAGCCTGATGCGCGACTGAGCTTGTGTATGAGGCCAATATCTAGCGACCAAGTATCCCTGGTAACACGCACTAATTGTAGGCTTTATGATATCCCCTTTATTATGTCCGATATTATTATGTCCCCTGTTATACAGGTGAGTTTTTTTTCAGGGCCACTTAGGCAAAATCGGAAACCGTGAGAGTAATCGAAAAGTGATTTAAGGAGTTAAGGGCTCGATTTTGAAAAAAGTTGAAATTTATTTACAGTTTTTCAGAAATTTACAATATTATAATTTTGAAGGTGTTTCAACAACTTTATACACATTGTTAGCATACATTTATTTATTTATTATCAAACATAGAATACAGAAATGCAAAAGAAAAATCATAAAAAAACAATTTTTTTGTTAAAAACTAAAAATAAATTTCTATTTTTTTAATGCAGATCTTATTTTTTTCAAAATCGAGCCCTACAACTTCTAACATCACTTTTCGACTACACTCACGGTTTCCGATTTCAAAAAATTCCGGTCCTGAAAAAAAAACTCACCTGTATACCTTCTTATTAATATTTAACAACACTAATCTATTACATAAATATTATAAGCAATATTATGTAAACCTTCTAAATATTGGTATTTTCCATCATCAGACAAAGTCAAAGTCACTTCAGCTCCAGCGTACACGGCTTGGAAGGATTGGTCCTCAGAAGATTGTAGTTTATTTATAGCTGCTCTCATTTCAGCATTCCAGTTTGAAGCTAAAAGTGCCTCTGTAAATAAACAAATAATTATATATTAACTATATTCCGACACCTACTCCGATTTTTCGGCCCTATAAAAGACTAGCATGCGCCAGCGGCTGTACGGCTTCGCTCGCGCGGTACCTACATAAAACACATAACCCTCCATAGTTGAATAAAAATAGAACCATATTTCCCAAAAAAAGTAATAATCTGAATTTGTTACCTTCTAAATGGCAGGTGATTCGAGCTTCTTGCCAATCTGTTGGTTCTCGGTGAAGGTTGAACCACCCGTTATTTTCTGGAGAGTACACATAACCCGGAAAGTCATGTATGTCAGAACCTAAAATAAGTTTCTTTTATCATTCAAAAAAAAAATACTACATTCTTATCTAACACTCTTCTATAAGGGAAGAGGTAGACCAAAGAAAAAATGGATAGATTGTGTGAAAGACGACATGAGTAAGAAAGGAGTGAATACGAATATGATGGCTGATAGAGGGGAATGGAAGAGAAAAACATGGTGTGCCGACCCCACATGAAGTGGGATAAGGGCAGGGAGATGATGATGATGAAAAATAAATTCTACCCAAAATTATCGAATCCAACCCACATTTTAATCTAGAATCGGTGGTAACAATTATAATAAGTCATCCAAACGGCACTGTAGTCTAAAAAGATTCGGCATATGATATGATAATATATAAGTTGAGTATGAATCTAGGTATACTCTATCCCGAGAGGGGCTAATTATACACTCAATGGGCAATAAATTTTGTTCTATATTTTGGAAAATCAACATTTTCATTGAAAAACTCTATGCAAAAATCTGTTGTTTTGGGGTCACTCCCAAGAATATATAAAACTTATATTGAATATAATTTTAAATGAATATATTTATTATACAGTAACATCATTAAATCAACATCTTATTACATTTGAGACGGAAATTGCGATCGAAATAACATGCTAAGCTGGTACTTACCCCGGATTACCGCAAAATAGCAGGCGAACAAAACAACGAAAATTTTACATAACATTATGTATAACTTTCAATGGTAATTCAACCGATACCTCGGAGCTACTAACGTAGACACTCACTGGCACTTACTCTTAACACATCAGGAAGATATAGTTAGGCATCCAAAGGTTATCTTCCTGATAATGCCTAGTGGTTACCTACTCGAGCATAAAACCCACTACGGGTTTTATTTAGCGGAGGTTTACCCAATAATATTTTTATTAAGATAAATCATGACCTCAATGGTTGACCTCTATCGTAGTTACAGCTTGCCGTTTCAACGCGGCTCTATTATCTACTTGTAGTTATAGCGTCCTTTCCGATCAACCATTTATGAATAAATAAATCCATCTATACAAGATGATTCATAAAATGTATACTATCCCGGAAGAGGCTTATTCTACACTCAATGAGCAAGAAAGCTTGTTCTACATATTACGGAAATTCTTAATTTGTAGGGTTTCGTACCTCATTGTGATGATTATTGTGAGAATAAATCCTTTAATGATGTTGATTAGATGTTTTATTTGTTAGAAAAATAATTGCGTAAGATGTTGTGACGTATGTGCGCAGTGATTATTTTACTAAAGTGTTAAACCCTGAACTTGATTTGCTCAGCTAAGTTGACTTTTTAAGTCAGACTGTTCCTACTAACTCAATTATGTGAATAGTGAAGATTATGAATGGAGAGATTTAACATTTATATTACTAAAAAGTCAGTGGGGTGGTTTGTCCCAACCACCCCACTGACTATAGTAGTGGGGTGGTTGGGAAAAACCACCTCACTAAACACAATATATCCACATGATAGAAAGTCGCTCTGGAAATCTGTGGGGGAGGCCGACGTTGTGTTAGTGGACTACCAATGGCTGGTTTTTTTTTTTTTATGTTATACGGAGGCAAACAGGCTTACGGCCCACCTGATGCTAAGTGGTTACCGTCGCCTATTGACATCAGCAACACCTGGAGCATTGCTAATGCGTTGCCTGCCGAACCCCTCCCCCCCTAAAGAGCTCAACCTTACTCACCGCAGGAACACAACACTATTTCAAAACAAATAATGTTATTTGGCTGCGATCTTCTGTAAGGCGGAGGTACCTCCCCAGGCGGGCTGCTCCAACTAAGAGCGATAAAATCTCGCTGTGCCCTACCTCCTCCAAATGGGGATGAATGATGATGAATATTTGACATTTGCTATCGTATCGTAAGCGTTATGCTATAGTGTATTATTCGTGCTCGGGCACGTATGGTTATTCTGATATGTTATTTCTGATACTAAAAATAGCATTACATAAGAATTATTTCCCAAGTAGTCCCCTTTAAAAAGATTCGTTCGCACATGGCGTGACATACACACACGTTACCAACTTGTGATTGATTACAAGGAAGAGGATTTTCACCAGAAAAACCTTTACTTTTTGATAGGTATAACTTAGACACTTCGTATGTGTACGTATGTGCACAGTGTTATGGTTTGGAGTTCTCAGGAGTGAGTCCTGCTCGTACTTGGCTTACTCCTTATTTTCTAACTTCTCATAATTGGAACTATGAGAATGTCCACCCGATGGACCGACGACATTGTGAAGGTTGCGGGAAGTCGGTGGATGGAAAAGGCTCAAGACCGTTCGTCGTGGAACTCTATTGGGAGGCCTATGCTAGCAGTGGACTTGTGCAGGTTGATGATGATGATAAGTGGGCGATTATGACGAGACTTACGAATAATAAGCATATCTACCTACTTACTAGCCCTTGCTTTCAAACGTCGAGCACAGAAATCGACCGCAGCACTTCAATCTCACATAGCCCTTCTTACCACAATGCCCCATGCACCGGAAATGACACGCCACTTCCTACGGAAGTAGCCTACGACACTGCGCGTCAATACTTCGCTCGGTGTTTCTGACTTCCTGTCTGTGGTTTTGATCTAGGCCTGCAAAAATTCCCCTAGTTCCAAGTCATTAATTATGGAACAAAACAAAATAGTTTTTTTTGCTACTTATTTTTACTAAATTAACAAGTTAAGTACAACATATGAGTAAAAAGAAACAAAAACAGCCAGTGCTTAGCGTGTGCAAAGGCAAAGAACCTCATGCTGATGCGTTGTTCGTCATGGTCGCAATACTACGCGAGATAACAGAGGTTACTACAGTTAGCGATACCAAAAGATTACATATATCATATCGCATGCCGTTTGAACACGGCATTATGACAAACAAGGATTATTGCAGACATGATAGAATCAAAAGACGGCCTAATAAAGGTCGCTGGTTTCACGTGTCACGTGTTTCTGACTTCTAATTCTAATTCTAATTCTAATTCTAAATGGGGAAATAAGATCTGCACTGACGTCCCGCGTTGGGGTGTATTGTGCATTGTCCCCCTGCTGACCTCACCCCAGCCAGCCCAACTCCTTAAAGTAACGGAGAAGGACCCTGGGTTGGTGGCAACATTGTTCGAGAATCCCCGTTGATGCTGTGGATGAAGAGGAGCAGGATCCGATCACCTCCTGCATTCCTGTTTTGAGCCTAGCTATTTGTGGCAGTGCAGTGTAGTACAACGTGCTCCACTGTTTCTTCGTGCTGAAGACAGCCGCGACAGAGGCCGCTGTCTGTAGCTCCAATCTTAAGGAGATGGTGGTTGAGATCACAGTGGCCCGTGATGATGCCCACCATCAGCCTTAGGTCTTCGCGTTTCATCTTCAGTAGCGTTGTTGTCGCGTGTTTGTTTAGTATTGGGAACATAATCTTTGAGTGTTTGCAGTCTAATCTGCGCTCCCATAGCTTGTGATGTTCCTTTTCGGAGTTCAGTTTCAACCGGTTTTTAATCTCTGTTGATGAGGGTCTGCAGAGGCTGATATCGTTTGACGTTGGTGTTTGTTTTGTACCTTTTTTTGCTAAGGAGTCAGCCTTGTTGTTCCCTGGACATGTTCCATGACTTTTTGTCCATTTCACTTTAACAATGTGTTTCTCGGACAACTTTTGAAGAGCAGCATGACATTGTGCAATGGATTCTGACCTGGTATCTGGTCTTCCAAGTGCATTGATGAGTGCTGCGCTGTCTGTTGTGAAAATTAGTTGAGCCTGTGCGCTTGCATTGGCCGCACCTGTTATAGACTCTAATGATGAAGACATTTCTATTGCTGCCAGAAGGAGCCCCATGGTTTCTGCCTGGAAGACGGTCGTTGTTTTGCCAAGGGGTTGTGCCTGCTTTAGCCCATTTTCTGGACAGTAGAAGCCACAACCCGCACCTGTTTTTTGTTTGGCTCCATCAGTATAGATATGAAAAATGTCAGAGGCCGAGGATGTTTCCTCCATTCTCTCATAACTTCTTACTTGATACCGCTTGCAAGTGAGATATGTTGTGGCTATTCTGTCGGTGCCTTTTAGCGCCTCGGGTATTGCGTGGATAGCCTTATCCAGAATTTTGCAGTGGTTTGTTGTTTTGGAACTGCCTTTCCATTGATTTGTAGACTTGATTCTTAGCGCCGCTGCCATCGCCTCTTGTTGTATATACAAGTGGAGCGGCGTTAAGCCTAGTATTATGTCTAGCGCTGCAGATGGAGTTGATTTTGCGCATCCACTGATAAGAGAGCAGGCGAGTCTCTGAACCTGTTGCAGCTTGTTTATTGTCGTGACTAAGTTTGTTCTTGGCCACCATACCACTGCACCATAGGTTAGTACAGGTCGAACCATGACTGTGTACATCCATAGACAGAGTTTGGGTTTTAAGCCCCAGTCCTTACCGACGGCGCGTCTGCACTGCCATAGTACATTTGTGGCTTTCGTCGTCGTGTGTTCTAGTTGTTTACCCCAGAGGAGTTTGCTGTCTAACCATATTCCAAGGTATTTGACCTCCTTGCTGAGTGTCAGTTTAGTTCCAAATAAGGAGGGAAGATTTAGCTTTGGCAGCTTCAACTTACGAGTGAAGAGCACTAGTTCTGTCTTGGTGGGGTTTACGCTTAGGCTATGCATGCGGCACCATGTTTCCACAATTCGGAGTGCCCTTTGCATTTTCTCACATAGAGTTGACTCAAAGAGCCCGGATATCATGATCGCTAAATCGTCGGCGTAGCCGATGGTCTGTATCCCGTCTTTGTTTAGAGAATCTATGAGTTCGTTGGCTACTAGAACCCACAGTAGGGGAGAGAGTACTCCTCCTTGTGGGCATCCTCTAGTGACCAAGCATCTGGTTACATCTGAACTTTCTCTTTGCGATTCTATCTTTGCGATGAGCGATCTTATTGTTTTCCGTTATTAGAGGACAAGATCTTTCATAGCTGGTTTTCATGGTGTGTACCAGTGATGTGAGTGTCATTTCTATTTCTGATGGCGTTAGTATAGCTGTGGGTTCAATCCCCGTTAGCTCGTTTAAGGCCTTGTCCATCGTTTCCACATAGCCAGATATGTCTGTTTTCTTGGGGTTTCGGTATTCGCGGGGTGCGAGTTCTCCGGTCTTCAGACTGAATCTAATCCGTCTGTGATCTGCGCACGATGCCTCTTGGATAGCAACATGCCAGTCATTGATGAGTTCTGCAATAGCCTCCGTGGCTAATGTAACATCTACTATGGTCCTAGCCCATGATGTTACAAACGTTGGCTCTGATCCTCTGTTCAGAATGTTGAGGTTATGTCTCAGAATGAAGTCGAGTAGGTCTCTGCCTCTCTCGTTCGTGTCATGACATCCCCATACTGTACTGTGTGCGTTTGCGTCACAGCCTACGATACATTCTATTTTGTGTTGTTTGCAGTGGATTAGCAAGTTTTCAAGTTCCGGAGGTGGTGCTGTTGCTCCACCGTCCATGTAAATAGATGCTAGAATTAAAGTGTTAAGATTACCTTCTAAACCTGTTTCTATTTTCACCACAGTTAGGTCATCCGTGCACAGATGTGTTACTAAGGATGATTTGATGGTGTTTGGGACATAGATTAGTGTTCTTGTTTTGTTCTGCACGGGAGGAGTAAAGACATTGCCTTTGAGGGCGGTAAAACTTACTTTTCCTTTGACAATGTAGGGCTCCTGGACCAGTGCTATCGTGTATGGTTGCTCTTCCAGGGTTCTTCTTAGGGCGGCGAACCCTGTGACGCTGTGTTGGATGTTGGCTTGAATGACGTTAATTTTGCTAACTGTATTTCTGTTTGACCTATCGATTTTACCAGAACTTCCAGAAGGAAAGTTTGGAGTTTTATGGTTCTGTTGATTGTTACGAGACGTCTTGTTGAACATCATGATTACAATTATGGGGTTTGAGGTGTTTTGGAGGGAGGTAGGAAAGTCGTTGAGGACGACTGTCCTACTGTTGGCTTGGGTTTGAGTGAGAGTTCTCACAGGACGTCACAGACTCACCCGCGTCCATAGGCGGCGCCGGTGAGAGAAGGTTGAGGCATGAAATGCCCCCCGCAATCTCCACTCCCGCGTCTCCCAGCAGCAGGTCAATCTCGTCCTGCGAGAACTCCCCCTCCCCTATGTCGAGTTCGGGGCCAGCGTTCGCGGATCCCGCCTCTGGTTCACTTCTGCTAGTGCAGGGCGCTTCCGAGGCGGGCGCCACGATCGGAGTCCTAACGTCCCCCGTCCTCGATTCTCTGACTAGGACGTACACTGTCGCCATCTTGTACGTCAGTCTGCGCCTATGTTTATTTAGGGCCTCGAGTTCGTCCACCGGAATACCGAACACCATGACGTTGTTCGTCGTGTTCCCGTCCCTCTGTACTCGGTGGGCGAAGATCGGCCATGTACCTATCTGCAGGTGATCGTTGAAAAACGACAGGAAGTCCCTAATGGACTCTCCGTCGCCCTCGAAGTCGGGAACGATCACCACGCCTTTGTGGTATTTGGGCAGCTCATGCTCGGAAACAATTGTGTACCCCTCCGAGCCCGTCCAGAGACCAGGTAGGTTTTCGATGATGGAGGCCAGCCAAGATAACGAAAAGTCATCACGAGCCTCCACCCTCAAACCCCCGTGTGCCAGCCTCGGCATTGCCATGAAAGATGGCTTAGGGCAACCCCGGTTCTGTAGGTTCTGGAGGTAGTACGCAACCGTTTGCTGCTCCAGCCTACTTCTGAGCATAGTAGCTCGGAGGTCGCTCATGTGGACGCCGGATTTGTCCAGTATGACTATTCTTAGGTGGGACCTTGTCATTCCGGCGTACGTCATAGCCTCCTCCGAACCACCACTCTCTGCTTGGTGACCCGCACTCTTTGCTGCGTTAGCGGCTGAGAAGCTCCCTCCCTCTCCCAAGCGCACCTTCTTGTCTGCTGCCGCTGACGAAGGTGACACCAAATCGGAGCTCCTATGCCGCTTTGCGCTGCGGTTGCCGTCACTGTCAGGCGCTGCAGTAGCGTTCGAAGCAGGGGCCGGGTTGTTGCCGGATCCTTGGCCTCTACGGCCCTTTCCTGCGCCCTTTCCTTCGTTAGGTCTAGGCACGGTCCAGGCCTCTGGGTTAGGGACTTTCGGCTTCTTCCCAGTCCCTGCATCGAGCGCTACTGCTCTAGTAGGCGACAACTGGTTTGACCCAGTTTTTTGGGGGGTCGATGGAGGCCGCCTGTCCCCCTGCATCGTTTCCCTGACCGATCCTTCCACGCACAACTCCAACAAATGGTGCTGGCTGTCGGGACCAGGTCTCTGCTCCGTTGCTGGGGGATAGGGCCTCAGATCGACGGTTGGAGGGCACGCCATAACCGCCCCCAGTGCCGGCGCGATGTCCGACACATTAGGCGGATATAACGTGCCCTCTATCGTGCGCTCTTTGAGCTCGTTTACCAGAGCGGCATTGAGCTTACGGCGCTCCTTGCGTAGAACCTTTCGGTGTTCTACACCACTTAGAGGGACCTTACCTACGGACGCAGTGCCTGTCGGTGCTGAAGGCGCCGTGACACTACGTCCCTCGCCCCCATCCAACACAGCGTCGCCAGTGCTCGTCGCCGCTGCTGCGTTGCCTCCAGGCACTTGCGCCGCCGTGTTCTTCTTCCTCCTCGGCTTCCTCTTCTGCACTGGTCCAGTCGGGTCATGCGCCGAGAAGGGCGAAGTGGCGACTGCCACTCCCTTTGATGTCCCAGTAGCAGCTGCGGGAGGCGGGGCCTGGGGACCCACCCCGCCGCCGCCTTCGGTAGCCAACTTCCCACTCTCCGGGCCGGTAGCCGAAGAGCGCCGGGTGCTGGCCGGGTCGCATGGCATCATCTTTCCGTTCTTTGTTTCCATATTGATTTAGAGGGGGATTTGTAACTGTGAACAGACAGAGGTTAGCGGGGCGCGAGAAAAACTGATGGATGCCGTCGCCCAAGCGGCGTCCCCCCAACTTTTTGGTGCTGGGGGGGGGAAGGCAAGCAACTAGAAGAGTTACCTCCCTTTCCCCTCCCAACCCCTCGGCGCTGGGTCGCCGAGGGGTGGAGGCCAGCATGTCCATGAAACCATTGACATGCCAAGTTCCACAACCCCCCCCCCCCCCCCCAATCTACGTCCCCCAATCTAATCTAACCACGTGAAGGCTATCCCACCAGACTTGCCTTAGGGATCTTAACGACTGTCGCGCTCTCCCCTAAGACCATTCGTACCTTAACCATCTTGAAGAGACAGGTAAAGCAGGCTTGTATCTATACTATGCAAGCTACTAACTAGTGAGTCTAGGAAGCATAAAGTGCAAGCTAGGCGATGCAACAATTAAAGCATAAAAACACAAGCCCCCCCCTTTCTTTTTTTTCTTTTTGTTTCTGACTTGTCCTGTCTGTGGTTTCGATCTAAGCCTGCAAAAATTCACCTAGTTCCAAGTCATCAATTTTGGAACAAAACAAATTTGATTTTTTTGCTACTTTTTTTACTAAATTAACAAGTTGTGTACAACATATGAGTAAAAAGAAACAAAAACAGCAAATGCTTAGCGTGTGCAAAGGCAAAGAACCTCATGCTGATGCGTTGTTCGTCATGGTCGCAAAACTACGCGAGATAACAGAGGTTACTGCGATACCAAAAGATTACATATATCATATCGCACGTAGTTTGAACACGGCATTATGACAAACAAGGATTATCGCAGACATGATATAATCAAAAGACGGCCTAATAAAGGTTGCTGGGAAGTGGTATCCATTCAAAATAAAACATTTATAATAAATATTTAAATATTTATCTTTTCAGAGTTATACTTAATGGGATTTTTTTCACAGATGAATTGATGTGTCTCAAATCCAAAACCATTGTACAAGCCATCTTTGTGTAGGAAACCGGCTTTGGACAAGGGGAACATCGAGAGAGTTGGTTTACCGGCTTTCCATTTGGTGAAACCAGCCTGCTCGATTGTCTGTCCTGAAATAAAAAAAAAACATTTTTTATAAAAAACCAGGGAGTCAATAACCGGAAAATAAAGGTACCTTTATTTAACGATAGGACTTCATACCGACAAATTCCCGTTACCCAAATATTTCTCTCAAGCTTGAGTAAACAGTCCAAGTCAATATATATAAACAAATATCCCATCATAACATGAGCAGGCCATACGGTAGAACAAACGGACAATAGATGGAGCGAGTGAATACTACACTGGTGGCCTCGTAACGGAAAGAGAATTCGCGTTCGGCCATTTCGCCGCTGGAGAGACGAAAAAAAAAAGAAAAAATATGGACACAAAGGGCAAGAGATAGAGTAGGATGGTAGGAAAGTTGCGAGAAGTCGGTGGATGGAAAAACTCTTTGGGGGCGGCCGAGAGTCTTCAGCAGCGGACTTCATCAGGCAGTAATGATGATGATTATGTTTCTAAGCCGTGGTGGCCCCAGCTGAAGAATAGGCCCCTCCATATCTACCTATTCGCGGATGTCTTAAGAGGCGACTTAGGGAAAAAAGCTAGGGCATGGGCAGAAGCGTCCCTCATTTTAACAACGATAGCTTTTATTACGCTCGCCAACCCGCATGCCCAGCGTGGTGAGTATGGGCAAATCCCCCCCCACATGATAAGGAATTTGCTCTGTCTGTGGGGGAGGCCATGTTCAGCAGTGGACGTCGAATGGCTGAAATGTATGTTACTTTAACTCACCGTTGATAGTCCACCAAGAGTTTGAAAGCTTCCAATAATAAAACCCTATAGCCACAACATAGCTTTCTGCAGGTACTAGTTTTTTAAGGATTTCAGCTTCATCCTCACTATTAATGATGGCGAGGTACGCGCCCTCTTGTTCGCATGCTTTGTACGCGTCTCTCCAGGTCGCCGTCTGTGAGTGGAGCTTATAACAGTGCCCAGTCTGTTTGGAAAACTCGTACCCTGCGAAGATTGAATCATAACAATACTATTAGAAACTGACCAACTTACACTAAGTACTGACTGGCCACAAAGCTCAGTTGGTAGTTACTCTGCCTTCTGCGCTAGAGGTCGCGGGTTCGATTCCCGCACTGGACAAACATTTGTGACTAACACAGATGTTTGTTCTGTGTCTGGGTGTTAAATATATATCTATTATGTATATCAGTCTCTGGTACCCATAGTACAGGCTATGCCTAGTTTGGGATCAGTTGACCGTGTGTGATATGTCCGGAATATTTATTATTATTTATTTATTTAAGTAACACGAGAGCGTAACTGGCATCCTATCCTATCCTACTCCTGCTTATATTATAAACGCGAAAGTTTTTAAGTATGGATGGATGGATGTTTGTTACTCTTTCACGTAAAAACTACTGAATGGATTTTAATGAAACTTCACAATAATATAGCTTATACATCAGAACAACACATAGGCTACAATTTAATATATAATTATATGATATTCTGTGAATTGTCCAAAATATGACTACTAGCTACTCGAAATACTAATCCTGCGCAGACGCAAAAGAAGACGAAGTCGCGGGCACCAGCTAGTTACCTATAAATGCGAAAGTTTGTGACGATATTTGGATGTTTGTTATTCAATCACGCCGTAACGGCTCAGCCGATTTCGTTTGAACTTGGGATATATAGAGTTATTTAACTAGAATAGCATATAGGTAGGCTTCTTTTTATGCGGGCACAACGCGAGCGAAGCCGCGGGCGAAACCTAGTAATTTATAAACAACTAGCTTGTTACCCGTGACTTCATACGCATCGGGTTAAAATTATGAGGTTATCATCATCAGCCTGTACAATTAATTTATTTAACCCCCTATTTTGCTTCCGTTAGGGATGATTTCATTTCATTTATAACAATTATTAAATTGTGTTTGAAATTACATAAATCATAAAATTTTTACATAAAATAAAAACAATCAATCATAATAGGTATTTAAATCACACACACTAATAAAAAATCAAATAAAAATGATGATTTTGCAGTAATACTGAAAAAAGTTTTTTTTTAATTCATATTTATTGAGACAAAAGATAATAAGCCTATGTCCTTCCCCATGATATAATCTTTCACTTAACCAAATTTAATTAGGATCCGTTCAGACGTTATTGTCAAACAATAATCAAATCTTAAGCCAATCGGAAGTCCCAAAGAATCGCCGTCGTACGGACGGGAAGTGGGTCCGTAGCTTACTTGGTAAGAGCATCCCCGTATCTAGGGGAAGGTTGCGGGTTCAAATCCCGTATGAGGTGAAATTTTTGAGTTATAACAAATCAATAGTACTCCTTTCGTGTGGGTTACCACTATAAAAATAAATAAAAATGATCGAATCATACCAAGATCATCTTTCCCGCAAGCTCGTGCCGGTGCAAAGCAGACGTAAGGTAATTTTTGTTTACAGCCAACTTCTTCCATAGTGCCGTTTGCTATGAAGACATTACATTGCTCTGATCTTTTTATACCAGCAGACGACACTGAAAGAACTGGCTCCCCTGCAACAAAATAAATATTATATAACAATTACAACAAATAACAGCATTTAATCATCATCAGCCTGTAGAAGTCCACGGCTGGACATATGTCTGCCCCAAAAAGTTCCATGACGAACGGTCTTGAGACTTTTCCATTCACCGACTTTTTGTAGTGAGAATTCCGAGCATACTACACGCAGAATCAACTTGGCACCTGCGTGGAATGTGCTTCCCGCTCCCACCACAACCCACCGCCTACCGCTCTCGCGAGTGAGAATGAGACAAAACATTACAGCGAGGTGCCTCGTTAACTTCTGCATGTTGTAGATTCTTCATAGCCTGATGCGCGACTGAGCTTGTGTATGAGGCCAATATCTAGCGACCAAGTATCCCTGGTAACACGCACTAATTGTAGGCTTTATGATATCCCCTTTATTATGTCCGATATTATTATGTCCCCTGTTATACAGGTGAGTTTTTTTTCAGGGCCACTTAGGCAAAATCGGAAACCGTGAGAGTAATCGAAAAGTGATTTAAGGAGTTAAGGGCTCGATTTTGAAAAAAGTTGAAATTTATTTACAGTTTTTCAGAAATTTACAATATTATAATTTTGAAGGTGTTTCAACAACTTTATACACATTGTTAGCATACATTTATTTATTTATTATCAAACATAGAATACAGAAATGCAAAAGAAAAATCATAAAAAAACAATTTTTTTGTTAAAAACTAAAAATAAATTTCTATTTTTTTAATGCAGATCTTATTTTTTTCAAAATCGAGCCCTACAACTTCTAACATCACTTTTCGACTACACTCACGGTTTCCGATTTCAAAAAATTCCGGTCCTGAAAAAAAAACTCACCTGTATACCTTCTTATTAATATTTAACAACACTAATCTATTACATAAATATTATAAGCAATATTATGTAAACCTTCTAAATATTGGTATTTTCCATCATCAGACAAAGTCAAAGTCACTTCAGCTCCAGCGTACACGGCTTGGAAGGATTGGTCCTCAGAAGATTGTAGTTTATTTATAGCTGCTCTCATTTCAGCATTCCAGTTTGAAGCTAAAAGTGCCTCTGTAAATAAACAAATAATTATATATTAACTATATTCCGACACCTACTCCGATTTTTCGGCCCTATAAAAGACTAGCATGCGCCAGCGGCTGTACGGCTTCGCTCGCGCGGTACCTACATAAAACACATAACCCTCCATAGTTGAATAAAAATAGAACCATATTTCCCAAAAAAAGTAATAATCTGAATTTGTTACCTTCTAAATGGCAGGTGATTCGAGCTTCTTGCCAATCTGTTGGTTCTCGGTGAAGGTTGAACCACCCGTTATTTTCTGGAGAGTACACATAACCCGGAAAGTCATGTATGTCAGAACCTAAAATAAGTTTCTTTTATCATTCAAAAAAAAAATACTACATTCTTATCTAACACTCTTCTATAAGGGAAGAGGTAGACCAAAGAAAAAATGGATAGATTGTGTGAAAGACGACATGAGTAAGAAAGGAGTGAATACGAATATGATGGCTGATAGAGGGGAATGGAAGAGAAAAACATGGTGTGCCGACCCCACATGAAGTGGGATAAGGGCAGGGAGATGATGATGATGAAAAATAAATTCTACCCAAAATTATCGAATCCAACCCACATTTTAATCTAGAATCGGTGGTAACAATTATAATAAGTCATCCAAACGGCACTGTAGTCTAAAAAGATTCGGCATATGATATGATAATATATAAGTTGAGTATGAATCTAGGTATACTCTATCCCGAGAGGGGCTAATTATACACTCAATGGGCAATAAATTTTGTTCTATATTTTGGAAAATCAACATTTTCATTGAAAAACTCTATGCAAAAATCTGTTGTTTTGGGGTCACTCCCAAGAATATATAAAACTTATATTGAATATAATTTTAAATGAATATATTTATTATACAGTAACATCATTAAATCAACATCTTATTACATTTGAGACGGAAATTGCGATCGAAATAACATGCTAAGCTGGTACTTACCCCGGATTACCGCAAAATAGCAGGCGAACAAAACAACGAAAATTTTACATAACATTATGTATAACTTTCAATGGTAATTCAACCGATACCTCGCAGCTACTAACGTAGACACTCACTGGCACTTACTCTTAACACATCAGGAAGATATAGTTAGGCATCCAAAGGTTATCTTCCTGATAATGCCTAGTGGTTACCTACTCGAGCATAAAACCCACTACGGGTTTTATTTAGCGGAGGTTTACCCAATAATATTTTTATTAAGATAAATCATGACCTCAATGGTTGACCTCTATCGTAGTTACAGCTTGCCGTTTCAACGCGGCTCTATTATCTACTTGTAGTTATAGCGTCCTTTCCGATCAACCATTTATGAATAAATAAGTTTTTGTAACACAATTTAGGTGTCTGAAATTGAGGAATTTCGAAGTTTCTTAAGAAACAATGTCATACAATAGCCATTGTATGACATTGAGTGAGCGGCTCCTACACATTGAATTCTTATTTTCTTATCATGACCACGGGTGCACGACCGGGATTCAAACCTGCGACTAATGGTATGGAACCCTCAGGGCGCGAGTTCTCGCACTTGACCGTCATAATTAAAAAAAACCCTATGCGAAAATCAGCTGTTTTGGGGTCAAATAATTTCATATTCAATTATGTAGCGGTTTTAGGAAGAAGACAGCAAACGTGTTAAACGAGCTACGAAAAAAATTAAAGTATTGGATTTTTTGTTCGCTTATAAAAATTGTTTGTTGATAAAATAGGCCCTTTCGGGATAATATACATGGAATCACAAATATATATAAGAAGCAAAGTCCTGACTGACTGACATATCATAGACAGCTCATAGCCAAAGCCGCTGGTCGTGGAGACTTTAAATTAGGCAGGTGTGTTTGTTTTGATACGTAGGGTCGCTCGAATGCTGGTAGGTAATTAGCGTGCTAGGACATCGTAAGACGTTCAATATTTTGTCCAATATTTCAATAGTTCTATATTTACTCCTTGCGGGGAAACGGAGAGGAAACTCGAATGACAAACATAGCCAAAGAGGCTGGATGATGGACTACTTTGCTATAATAGAAAACCTACTCTTTCCAAAATAGCTTTACAATAAGATATTTTTTACAAAACCAAAAACCGACTTCAAATTCCTTAATATTTACAAGATCAATATCAACCTCTTTGTGTTTTACTTACCTACTGAGGATGACACTGGCCACCTAAACTTTCGAATAAAAAACAAAAGTAAGCATGACATCCATTCATCATCAATAATAAGTAATAACTGTACGGTACTGACTGACTGACTGTCAATCAAACGTAGTGGTTTCATTCTCTTTGAAAATCAACGCAGAGCCTAACCAAAATCCTAAGATTATGAAAAGTAAGTAAGTAAATCCTAAGTTTATGTAAAAATAGCAGCAACCGAACGAAGTCGCGGGAATTACGATACATACCACAGTAGACAAAATAAAATTCGGCAAGTCGTGATTTCAAGTGATGATGACGTTTTTTTAAGTTTTACGGGACAAGTTGCAATCCCTTAGGTATTAAATTATCATACTCTATACACCAGTGAAAGAATCATCAAAATCGGGTTACTATTGGCGGAGATATCGAGTAACATATACACAAAAAAAAACATCTGACTTGAGAACCTCCTCCTTTTAAGAAGTCGGTTAAAAATAGACTATATAATGCTTGTTTTTTGTTATAATTTATTTTCTGTAAAGTCAGGTAGGTTTCGAACATATATGTTAGATAGCTATAAGAGGCAGTCACCCTCTAACAATGCCAGTCGATGCATGTGTGAAAGGGACAAATAGACCCATATATACAGGCTCTGCTCACTTTGTGGTGTGCCATGAAAGCTTATCGTGGCACATCACAAAGCGTTTCAAGAAGCTGGCATACCACGAGTAACACCAAATTGGCGAATTTGATATTTCATGATCCTACTTATGAACACTCTCAACAATTATAATTTAGAAAATAGCTTAGTGCAATGTTCTTCAACAACAGGCTAACCTGGAACCGTAAGCTTTTATAAACAGCAACATAACTGTAAGTTACATCTAAGAGCCCGTTTATGAGTTTGGTGAAGTTCGGGTTCAAACTCATTTGAATGAGAAACAGAATTGTTTTGTCGAGACGATAAAACTAAGTACAGCTTTGCAGAATTTTAATTTGGCCCATCTTATAAGAAGATTAAAGTATACCAAGGCTCTCTGCTAATTAAAAAGTCAAATTAAAAACAAAAAAACAAACGGTACTAAATGACTTTGAATAATTTAGGCATGAATCAGAGAAATTAATCTTTTAGTGAAAATAGTGACGAATTAAAATTAGTACGGTTTAGAAACTAAACAATGACCTACTTTAAGATTGAGCAATGTTGGTATTTTCCTATCTCTTGCTTGCTTGTCGTGTCACAGATTTTTTCTTGGTCATCCTGTATTAGGTCAGTGACCTGGTTGAGGCATGGGCTGAAAAGGGCCTATGACCGTCGCGTCGTTGAAAGAATCAGTTTAATGAAAGGATTAAAATGCGCCTCTTAAAGGCTCCTTTCGTGCACATGTCACATATCTTTGACAGGTTCTAGGACATGCCGGTTTCCTAACGATGTTTTTTACAACGCTGATATGTATGACGCCTGACGCTGACAATAGTTTAAATCATCTAGAATAGATTAGATCTAGATAGAATAAATAAATAAATATTCCGGACATATTCACATGGTCAACTGATCCCAAACTAGGCATAGCCTGTACTATGGGTACCAGAGACTGATATATATATAATAGATAAATATTTAACACCCAGACACAGAACAAACATCTGTGTTTATCACACAAATGTTTGTCCAGTGCGGGGATTGAACCCGCGACCTCGAGCGCAGAAGGCAGAGTTACTACTAACTGAGCTATGAGGCCAGTCAATAAAGCCTTACTTCCTTAAAACGGTATCATATTCGACAAAACGCCGCCCCTAGCCATGTATTCTAACCACTGCTGCGCCAACATAATTTAAACCTTCGATGTAGACATTTGATATTAAGCGCATTTCACAGAAGCAATATCCAGAGATACATACAGATACGAATAAATCATTATCTGAATTTAATACACGCATGCTCTGATGCAAGCAACGAGCTGTACATGTTCTACTGGATAGGGCTATGATTGCTTTTTTTTAAACAACTAAGGTGGCAAACAAGCTTACGGCCCACCTGTTGGTAAGTGATTACCGTAGCTTATGAACGCTTGCAATACCAGAGGCACGTACGCGTTGCCGACCCCGAACCCCGTCCTCTTAAAGAGCTCTAGCAACCTTACTCAACGCAAGAGCACAACACTATTTGCAACAAATAATGATATTTGGCTGCGATCTTCTGGGGGCTCTAAATTGGAGCGGCTCGCCTGGGAAGGTATCCCAGGCGAGCTGCTCCAATTTAGAGCGAGAAAATATCGCTGTGCCCTACCTCTCCTAATTATCTACTTGCGATAGAATTACCAACGATTCAAAAACGTGACGGCAACGCATGTTCGGGGCTGGCAACGTGTGCGTGATGACTCTGAACTATTGCAAACGTTCATAGGCTACGGTAACCATGTACCAACAAGTGAGCCGTAAGCTTATTTGCCACTTTAGTTGTCTAAAAAAAAGTGGCATAATATTATCAGACGCGTTTGCCTAAATGTGTGATTTAAACGTTTGAATTAGACCTCACGTCATTACCTTATCTAACAGAAGGCAGAGGTCACTGGCTGATGAGATTAATGCTTAGGCAACGTGAGCGTTGATTACCCATTCTATTGTTTTTAAATATTTTCAGAGCAAATAGAAAGAACGAGATTGGGCCACTAAGCACTTTGATGACGTTGGTGTCGCAGCGGGCGAGTGCCCGTTTGAATCGCAAGGGTTCGATTCCTGCTGCAGGACAAATGTTTGCACGGTCAGGAAATATTTGTTCCGGGTCTGGATGTTGTGATACCAAGGTACTTGTAGTTTCTGATTCCTACTCAGGACACAGGGAGCCCTAGAATGCCACCGTGGCCGATCGGACCAATTCCTATAATAATAATAACTCACAAAACTATAAGGAAAATCACCATAACATTCAAATCCGATTTAATAAAAACGCTTTCAATCGCAGCGGAAACTTAAAAAACAATTGGGACATCAAAGAGTTTCAAAGAAATGGAATCAGGTGGAAATTAACGATCGGGAAGACAAAGGCCGCTCATTTTCGAATATCTCAGGTTTTGGCTCCAATTAAAAGTTCGGCCTTTTGTTCAACAAACCAACTAACCAACTGTGGTGATGTCGATGCCCCCTTTTGTACGCTACACCCGTCCTACCCTCTACCCGTATCTCTAGATTGTTAACATTCCTAACCTTTCATACTTAAGCTATAGATTCGAACAACACAAACCCTGACTCACGACGTAATTGTCATCAAATTAACGTTATTTTCGCCCTAATTGCTCTCGTGACCTTGAAGTTTTCTCAATGGCCATGATATCCATGCCCATTAACACTCACGCTGCCAGGTATTGACACAATGACTTAGGCTAAGAGTACGCTGAGACGCAGGCGACGCAGTTCCCCGCAGCCAAGACAATAGCAAACAATAACAATAGCAAAAAACAAGTTACTAGAGGTCCCCGCACTAGGACTAGCCTGTATCGCGGGAGGCCATGTACAAAAAATACGATTAACAATAAACTTTATTTTAAAAAACACAGTAACAGGGCAAACCAAAGCTAAAATAAAATGGAATTATAGCAACTTAGTGAATTAACATGTAGAGTCAGGGTGAATGTGATGGTGAACAAGGCAGTTTAGATTTGTTTATAATGTATGAACAAGCACGTTTCTGCGTGTCACGTGCCAACTAAGAAGAGTCGCAGCGTACGCGGCTCTGTGCTAATTCATACACTAGTGGTTTGCCCGAACTGAGATTTCGCGACTTCTTATAAAACTTAGTTCTTGATCGTTGAGGCACAATTGACTCGCGAATTGAATGACATTTCCTTCGCAATAAAAAAAAATGACCTCGCGCTCATCCTTTATTTACGATAGGTATGGTCTATAAAAAGGTTTATTATTTTTCGTAGTTTTATTTTTATTTTATACAACCTACCTAAGTAGCTGAAAGCTACTAATGAATAATTAAGGTTTAAAAAAAACTGCGCGTTAAAATCGAGCCCGATTTCTTCTCTAACACGATTCGTCTGGTGATTCTGATTTATTGTTTATAGAACTGTCCTCTATATTTCAATCCTGAGTCATATTTAGTCTGGAAAATGTGTCTGAAATTGTTCAACTTGAACAAATTGACGTGCGGACGAATCAGAATTTTATATAAATATGAAATTATTTGTTGTTGCTATTGTAAAATATCTCAAAGAATCATTGTTTGTAGAATTGAGTAGAATCGTGTAGTAAATATAAAATAATAATTTTAGGTTAAAATTGATCAAAGTCAACATTAATCTGTATTTCTTATTATACTAGGAAGTAGAGCACACCAAATATTGGTTCCGGATCTAGGTGTTGTGGTACCATTGTACTCGTAGTTACTGATACCGACGACACAGGGAATCCTAGTCTGGGGTCAGGACTATGTATGTGACTGTTGGGTGTTATTTACTATTGAAACACCAGTTTTGTTTTAAAACATTTCACCCAAACCTAGTTTTCTCAGGAGCGAAGTTGGTACAAAAGCTACTTTGTCATAAAATTCTATTAAGAACTGCTTCCTGCTCGAAAGCTTAGCTTATTTATTAACAAAACTTAGAACTACTGCCACATACATTAGAGTTAAGCTCTGGTTTCTTTAGAACCGGCGAGCATCATTGGAAGGTCGTTATACAAAGTGTAGTATATATTATATACTATTCCGGAAAAGCCCTTTTTCTACACGTTTGTTGTTCAAAATATTGTTAGCTTTTCGACAACAAGATTGCTACTTATCACAGCTAAATAATTAAGTTGAAACTGATTTGACCCAAAACAGCAGTTTTTTGCATAGTGTTTTTTAATTAATAATTTTGAATCCAAAAGTCGATTAAACTTTATTGCCAACTAGTGAATTTGTATGAAAAAAAACGTCTTCGCGTGTTTTTTTCATACAAACTTCAAGCCCCGCTGCACCCTCTTAGAGGTTCATTTCGGAAAATCCCTTCTTAGAACACTCCTACGTACCAAGAATATTTGTCGTGGTACGTAGGAGTGTTCCTCCAAATTTCAAGTCTCTACGACCAGCGGTTTAGGCTCTGCGTAGCCTTTTTTAATATATTATTATATTGATTGGATGTTGAATACGCCTGTATCTTTGAGATTTTTTTTATGATCGTTACGCGACAGAGCCTTCTTTATAGAAAATCGAGGTTATACACAGTTTGGAGAATTTCAGAGGTAATCCCTAGAGACGTAATGTTTATTTGTAGATGGCGCTGTAAAAGCAGGTGCGACCCGCACTGTAATACTAAGTTAGTACCATAAGTGATATTAGTAGTTGGTTTGCGCTGCTATTGACGTAATCAATGTTTCAAATTGGATATATTTTCAGCGCTAGTTCTATGCTCTTTTCTACACGTTCGTTGTAGTTTTATTGTGGAAAGACTACTAAATTGTACGAGCCCACCCGGAGTTATGTCCGACACACAATAGAAAAACAAATCTCTTTTTGAAGTCGGCTAACAGATCTTTCCAATGTGAGCTCCATTATCTCTTTGACGGAAGTCGTGGAGGACGGCAATGTTCTCCTTTATCTGGCTCGTGTAACTTATTCCTGGTGTTCCCATTACTCGTTTTCCTTCTACCTATCCTTCAATGATGTTCTTTAAGAAGTTGTCATGTGGTATAAAATGTTCATTTGTCGTCTTCTGCTTTGTACGGTCTTAATAAATTCACTTCTCCTCGTTTCTTAAGTTTCTCCGTCCAGCTGATCCCCCACGAAGGTCTACAGTCATCAAAATCTACAAATAAATCGTAGCTATCGCTACGCTCGTAGCTTTAACTTCGATTTCGTAGCACTTCGTAGGCACGATAACTTGAGTTTTCCTATTGCAGCTAACTAACTAAGTTATACAATTTGTGCTTTATGCAGACGGAATAAGGTTAATAAGTTGAAGGGTGTTCGTGCGCTGTGGTCGGGTGGTCGGATTTGGGGCGTACAGTTGTAGGCTAATCCTGATTTGAAGTGTCAACTATTCCGGTTATGAATTTTGGATTAGATACTTTTGATAAAATTCGGCCTGGAGTATTTCTGTTTTTGTATATCGTTTTTACCTCGCTAAATATGCGTTTTTTAAATTTCTTTCGTTTTATACCATTGACATATCCCTAAAAATTGCAGACATCCTCTCAAATACGTTCTTTTTATTCTTACTGCTCCTAGAGTAGCGATGTGATGAAAGGAGTTGAATTATATGATCTTAAATAATAATTCCCCGATGAATCAACATAAATCAATTTATAGATGATCATGAATTTAGGTAATTATCTTTATAGTTGCTAACTCTCTATGAAACATCTTGTAGAAGTTTACTTAGCAGATCTCAAGTCCGAATTCATTTAGCATACCATGAGTTCCACCTGTCTAGATTTTATCAGTCATCAAGCAGCACTTATAAACGGCGTTCAACTTGATCCTGTCCGCTAGAGGCCAAACACGTGCTGACCGACGGGGTAGCGGCAAAGAGACTCATTTGATAAACTAAAACTCAACGGTGAACTCAACCTTATTTACTTTTGGATACGGCTGATATCAACCAGTATTTGTCATCATTCCGTCGAAAGTCCACTGCTGAATATTGGCTTGCCCCACAGAATTCCTGAGCGACTTTCTATCATAAATAATAATAATAATAATAATAAAGCGAAGAGCCTCGATCAATACCTTAAGAGGCTCTCGCTAGACAGCTGGGTGAAGGGCCAGATACAAAGGGCGGTACTCCTGTACTCGGCACGCATAGTCAGGAGGTTCCTCTCTCTGCAGCCCTAGCCACCGACCGCTTGAGCCGAGCTTCGCGGTCGGTGGTTCTCTTTTTAAAAAAATATATTTTTTACTATAATAGTTGTTTTGATATTCTTTTTTGATATTAAGATGTACTTTTGTAGTAAAAAATGTATTTAATTAATGAGATTTTAATTAAATTTACGTGAATAATAATAATAATAAATAAATATTCCGGACATATCACACATTGTCAACTGATCCCAAACTAGGCATAGCCTGTACTATGGGTACCAGAGACTGATATACATAATAGATATATATTTAACACCCAGACACTGGACAAACATTTGAGACTAACACAGAATCGCGGAAATCGAACCCGCGACCTCTAGCGCAGAAGGCAGAGTTACTACCAACTGAGCTATGAGGCCAGCCATATGGGGGGAATGTGCCCATACTCACCACGCTGGGGATGCGGGCTTGCGAGCTCAGTTAGAGCTAACTCTCTGTTATTATAGGGGACGCTGCTGTCCATCCCTTAGCTTTTTTCCTTTAATCGCCTCTTACAACATACTTGGGAAGGTAGATATGGAAGGGCCTATTCTTTAGCCGGGGCCACTACGGTCAAATACGTGTTGACCGACGGGTAGCGGCAAAGCGACTCATTTGATAAACTAAAACTCAACCTTATTTACATTTGGATACGGCTGATATCAACCAGCATTCTAGTGACAACAATCATAAACTTAAACCCATTATACTCGTATCGTTCTCCTACTAAACCTCAAAGTATCTTCGTCTAATGATCACTCATTAGAATACACTCAAGTTCCTCAGTTCAAATGGTGGTCGTTCCATTTAACATGTTATCATTGTAGGGTCTGTTTATAAAGACAGGAATAATACTAATGGTAAAATGTTTTGATGATCGTTGAGGCACAAATAAAATAAACTGAAAATTCCATCTTTAGCATGTTCTAACTAATGTACAATCTTACCTGAACTTCGAATTTAAGAAAACTTTATTGGATGGGAGTTCACGTTTTCTTGGTTTACAAATGATACTATTTTCGTAGTATCTCCAATAACCACATGAAGTTTTTACCACAGTTTTCACTCTCAGCCATGAGTGTGACAATTGAAAATTTGTATGGGATGCGAAACAGTGCTCTAGCGAACCATAGAGACAAATCACTCTCACTCGTAATTTGAAAACTATTTACGAATAATAAGAAAACTATGGTGTCAAACTCTCACCCCTAGATATTATTGTATTTTACTCAGTGGCCATAAACATTTTCGTTTGACATTTTAGTTTGACATCTCCGTTTTATCTGCGAATGCTTTTAAAAGACAGTGAGCCCTTATTTAGATTATTACATTTGTGTTTATGATAAATGTTTTTTTTTTTTTTTAACTTTTTTGTAACTTAGCAGGTACCGGTACATATATAGTGTTTCTATTAGTGGCAGCAAGTATAGCCGAAAAAGTGGCTCAGTCAATCGATAGCAGCCTTTTAAATAGAAATAGCATCAGTTTGGTGATGAGTTGATGTGCAACAAGGTTAGTGTGGTAAGTAAACGTAACGTGACTTAAGTCGTATCCGTCCCGTTTCCATCTAAATACCTTTTGATATCTAACCTACAGAACCAAGTCAACTAAGTGTACCTAATCTCGGTGATTTAGTTGAGTTCTATGATAGATATGGGAGCCGCTAAGTTCTATGGTGTATGTGTGTATTTATATTTAGTGGTAGCCATTCATTAAAACGCTTATGGTTGCACTAGTCACAGACTCGAACTCTCGAACTGATAATCGACCTTTGGCTCTATGTTGTTTATGAATACACTACTGAATTTTATTTATTTAGTTATCAACAATATACACAGTTAGCACCAATCAATGCGCCGTGATATATAAATTTTAATTAAAATAACATTTCAATATAAAAATTAACAGAAATAATAACAGACACAATGATAATAATTTACAAAACATTAAATAATTGAACTAATCCTCGAATGTATTTATACAAACGAAACTTACTTGATATGTCAACTCACAGAACTATGTCTCTATTGTAGTTAGTACTGGTTGATATTAGTAATAGTTGTTTCTACTCAAATGAGAAACTGATCGAAGTTGTTCTGGTGATTTTCTTGAGCACAATTTCAGAATATGGACTTAAGAATACCGGGGTAAATTAAGAAACTCCCTACAAAAATAAATGAATCCATTTATTCACCGCTATCTAAAACTCTCAGAACTTGGGAAAAGGTTTATTTAAATTCTTAACACTTGAAATATCGCCGGTGATCCCGGCAATTAGTCTTCATTGAGGCTCCGCCGGTATCTGTCTTGCATTAATGCGGACTTTTTTATGCATATTCAAAAGGTAAGGCTTCGAAGCTGATCGGCATATTATGACGGCCGCAATGTTAAGAAGATGCAAAACCATCCATATATCGCGAGTGGCAGAGAGACTTGACGTCCGCGCTAGGCGTTGTAAAACTTGCGTGACGACATTCACACAGATTTTCAGTTAGTTGAGGAAGACTGCTAACACAAGGGAATCAGTCTATTATAAGACATCTTGGCAAGTCTTTGCCACGACTGCGCCAGACGCCACAACTGTATAAACCGCGCCTACGTGGTATAAACAGTAATTACGGCAGAATATTATATTTACCACTTTTATATTATTATGGCGATCGCTGGTACTTGGAAAACCCGGCCTTGGTTGGTTATTGTTTTAAAGCGTGGTTTAAATATTCAGTTCGAAAATAATTCGTTTTAAAGTTGAAATTTTAGTTGTTCAGTCTGTTACTGCATTTTGTTACGGAATACTGCAAAATGTTGGTTTGTACCAAAATGTTTGGAGGTGCTCTGACTACCCCCCTTAGACATGTTCATGAATCTGGTTGCCTGGAGATCTGAGAGTAGACAACCTAAGCATAGTGATAAAAGTCCTGTGCCTATTTCTTTCTTTTCAGTAGTTACCTCTCAAAATTTCACTCAAGACTATAAAAATACGAGCTTAGTCTGGTACAACCTAGACCCTGTTCAGAATTGAATATTTTTCCAATCCACTAGAGGCCTGATGGAAAATATCGTATTAGTCGGAACATTTAACCATTGTGTCCGAATCCGCCACAACCACAGTGTTGTGGTTGAATTAGTCACCGTCCAGACATGTGATATTCATGGCAATACAAAACTCAACCGTGTTGACGGTTCAAGATACAGAAGAAAGCGTAGAGTTGTGGAGATTAACAAAAATAGCTTACCCTGTGTATGTCTCGAATATTTTTGACTGATAATATTTTCATAGCAAATGCTCTCTCAATATGATGACTTTTTTTTGTATTCCCTTAACTCTTGTTAACCTGTACCTACCTAGTGACAATGTTTTGACAAGGACACCACTTTGATAGTGCAATTAGGTGAGAGCAGTGGTGTCAAGCGGTTAGACTTAATTAACCTAGTAGAAAGTTTGTTAGAAAAGTTAGATCTAGGATTAGGAAAACTAATTCTATGTGCATTCCCATATTCAGATTCTTTGAGTGCCAAAGAGAAGCAGAATATTTTCAACCTGAACCTAATATTATATAACTTGACATGTCGTCATAGTGACGTTTTGTTTTTTGATACTAATAATTTTATTAGTAATTTTATTTTGACAGGAAGTACATTGTACTTGAGTAGGAGTAATAAGTCGATGATTGCTAAATTGTTAGCATATAATATTTTTGATCCTGTTATAAATAATATAACACAGTTTACAGACGAGTCCGTAGTTAGTAGTAGTACTAATGAGGGCACAAAATTAGTAGGGCCAGCTGACCAGCATTTAATCTGACCACGTCGACAATGGGTAAGCAAGGCACTTTACATGTAGTACACCAAAATATGCAAGGCCTTCCCAGCAAAGTATTAGAATCAGAATTATTTTTAAATCAGTTTAATGTAGATATGATGTGTGTTACTGAACACTGGATATTAGAATTTGAGTTGCTCCTCACAATATTAAAATTCTTATAATAAGATAAGAATTTTAATATTGTTAGCTCATATAAACGTAAGAACGCCATTAGGGGCGGATCTTTAATTATTGTTAGAAATGACATAAAGTGCAAGGAACGTAAAGATATTGTAAATCTCACTATTGAGAGGAGCATTGAGCTGTCGTGTGTTGAGCTAGAGCGGCATATCGTTGTGAGCGTTTACCGTCCTCCCGACGCAGACTTCGCGTTATTTGAATCCATTATGGAAGCTAAAAATTTTGCTAAAAATTTTTGCATGTAATAAAATTTTAATAGTCTGCGGAGATTTTAGTATAGATATTCCGATCCATCCGTTATCTGAACGACTGCTTAATTTATTTAAATGTTTTAATTTAAATCATCTCTTTGTGGAACCAACAAGGGTGACACTAACCACTTCCACTTGTTTAGACAATGTTTATTGCAGTTGTGTACCAATCGCTAAATCAGTAATTAAACATTTCAGCTCAGATCATTACGGCCATAGTGTCATATTTACATGTAATTTAAGAAACAAACCTGAGGAATTCACGTACCGACCCATCACAGAAAGTAATATTAAGAAGTTTCAGGCTTGTATTGAACTCAAAATGTCCCTTGTACCATGCATGGATGATCCAAACGACCTTTTTACCATTTTATCGAATTTAATAAATAAAGAACACGAACAAATTTTTAAATTAAAAACAAGCACAGTTAAGGTTAGCGTCGGGTTTGCTGACTGGGCTACACCTGGCATTTATAAAAGCAGGAATAAATTGTACGAACTATATGCTGATAGGGAGTCAAAGCTGCACGACATTACTTTTATACTACATGTTAAGAATTATTCTAAAACTTTTAAAAAAGCCTGTCATGCAGCCAAATCATTGTACTTAAGAAACAAAATTGAAAAATCTTCTAATAAAATTAAAGCTACTTGGATACTAATAAATAATGAAACAGGCAAATCAAAAGCCCTCAATAAACAAATCAATTTAATTAATAATGATAGTGTTTTAACTAAGAAAATTGAAGTGGCGAATGCCTTTGACAGTTTTTTCTCTAGTATACCTAATATTGTAACCCAGTCGTTAAAATCTTCAGCTTCTGGAGCGTCCATTCTTCTAGAAGCTAGTGTTGCTAAATGTGAGACTGAGTTTAGTTTTAGTTACATTAATGCGGGTAATATTGTGAAAACCTTTAAATCCCTCAATATAAAAAACACTGAAGACCTATGGGGTATATCTACAAAGGTAGTAGGTGCTATTATTAACGATATTGCTCCATGCTTAGCCCACATCTTTAATAGTTGTGTTGACGATGGAGTTTTTCCTGACCTTATGAAGCATAGCAAAATCATTCCTTTGTTCAAGTCCGGAAACGAAAAAGATCCCGCTAATTATAGACCTATCTCGGTATTGCCTACTCTAAGTAAAATCTTTGAAAAAGTTATTCTTACTCAGTTATTATCTCACTTCAATCTTAACGGGCTTCTTCATTGTAATCAATTTGGATTTACCAAAGGTCGATCAACAGCCGATGCCGGGACTTTGCTCTTAAAGCACGTATACGATGCCTTTGAGAACTCACAAGACGCAATCGGTGTATTCTGTGATTTGTCAAAAGCGTTTGACTGCGTGAGTCATGCAACATTAATCTCAAAGCTAAAACATTACGGCATCCAAAACCGTGCAATTGACCTTTTACAATCTTACTTATCCAATAGAGTCCAAAAAGTTGACGTGGGTGGTGAAAGGTCTTCTGGATCAACTATTGTCATGGGTGTGCCACAGGGTTCGATTCTAGGCCCTTTCTTGTTCCTAGTTTACGTTAATGACCTCCCTTCTTATGTTAAAGAAATGTGTGACATAGTTCTATTTGCTGACGACACCTCGCTAGTGTTCACAGTCGACAGATCCAAAACAAATTACGATGACGTAAACGCATCCTTGTCGCTAGTCCTTAATTGGTTCTCTGTAAACAATCTCTTGCTAAATTCAAAGAAAACGAAATGTATCAAATTCTCTTTGCCTTATGTAGTACACAATAGCCCCACTAACATTGTATTAAATGGAGAGTCACTAACCCTTGTTGATTCTACAAATTTCCTAGGACTCAATATTGATTCAAAATTGCAGTGGGGACCCCACATTGAAACTCTTGCCGGTAGACTTAGTTCCGCGGCATATGCCGTTCGTACGATAAGGTGGCTCACAGATGAAGCCACAGCTAGGTTAGTTTATTTTAGCTACTTCCATAGTGTAATGTCCTATGGTATCTTTCTCTGGGGGAATGCAGCAGATATCCAAGTGTTGATTCTTTAGAAACAACTGCATGAATTTAGATGATTTTGATGATAAATTAAGATTCAATTCTGTCAAATTACACTTATTTAATGAGGTTTTAATTATAAGGTACAAAGTTGCAGTGCACAGCACAAAGGTCGTAGAAGTAATGAATTTACATATTGAGACTAGGTAGGTACCTAGGTAAGTAGGATTGCGCGTCGGAAACCAGTAGGCGCTGCAACATCCTGCCCCCGTTGAAAAGCCTGATTTTCAACATTTTTCATGTTCTTCAATTGTGAGTGGGCAGAGACGAACCAGTGCTCTTCGTACGCAACCTCTTGTGGTGGTGACGTCGGCGACGCGATTTATCCCGTCAGGTCCTGTGTAAAGTCTGGATATTCTCCCGAGACGCCAATTTAGAGCAGGAACATGGTCTTCATGGAGTAAAACAAGATCTCCGACGTTGAGACTACTTTTGTTAGTCTTCCATTTCTTTCGGACTTGTAATTCGGCAATGTACTCCTTCTGCCACCTCTGCCAGAAATGCTGTCGCAGTTTTTCCACTCGAGCATATCGTTGGAGATTGCTTTCTTTAGCATCTAGCAAATCTTGAGTTGGCATTGCAGTCAGTTGTCTTCCAATCAGAAAATGCCCTGGGGAAAGGAAAAGGAGATCGTTTGGTGAGGAAGAGAGAGGACACAAGGGACGACTATTTAAGATGGCCTCCACTTGCGTAAACAAAGTACCTATCTCTTCAAAGGTTAGGTGAGTATTTCCCATTATTCTTCGTATATGATATTTTGCGGATTTTACGCCGGCTTCCCAGATACCGCCAAAATGAGGAGCGTAACTTGGAGAGAAGACAAAATTAATCCCCTCTCGAGATGCAAGGTCAGATAGATCTTTAGAATTACCTTTTAAAAAGGTACCTATTTCTTTGGCAGAAGCAGTGAAGTTACCTCCATTATCACTAAAAATTTCGATAGGCTTACCCCGGCGTGCTATAAACCTGCGGAGAGACATCATGAATGCATTTTTAGATAAGTCGGAAACGGCTTCCAGGTGAAGACATTTATATCTCAAGCACACAAATAAGCATAAATACGCCTTTTGCAACCTGGCGCCACGACCTTTACGATTGAGAATGTGAAAGGGACCGGCGAAGTCCACTCCCACTGAAATAAAAGGGAAATCTGGATTACTTCTTTGTGAGGGTAAATCTCCCATTTTGGGTTGCAATACTTTACCCTGCACACGACGACATCGAACACATCGTTGGACAATTTGGCGAGCGAGGCGACGCCCATTTATAGGCCAAACAGACTGACGAACAGAAGCTAAGAGCAGCTGGAAAAAAAATAGAACATAATTATTTATTTAATTTTACTAGCAAAACATAGACATTAAATCTGAACGACACAAGTGAAATTGCTTACATACAGATATATTATTGTATTTCTACCATACCATTTCGAGATAAGGAAGAAAAACTGTAAAACGAAGTAGCTGAGTTTAGAAATGATCATTAAAAAAATTACCAAGCAGTGGTTTCTTCAATCTTCTAGGCTTGGTCACGAAGAACAGGCATAAATTCAACTAGATTTGAGATTTTTCAAAATGTTCCATGTCATTTCAATGAATTTAGTTCTTGAATCTTTTTTGAAACAGCGTCCTTACAAATCTCTACGGAACCTCATATTAGCGCGGTTCGTCACTCACTTGGCCGGTTTCTTAGCACTCTTGTCTTTAACGCGTTCCTTGACCGTCTCCAGCTTACAATTTCAGCTTTTCTTAAAGTCGTTTGAGGAGTCTTTATTCCAGATTTTTCATTTTCATGATGCTTTGGACATTATAGGGTGGTAAAAGTTGAGTGCTGAGACTGAATAAGTTAAAGGTTTTCCCCAACCTGTGGCTAACATATTATTAATGTAGCGCATTACAGATTGGGCATATTTTTGGCGCGTGCAGGCTCCCATACAGACTGGATTTCACCACGCGCTTTGATGAGCTTGAAAAACTACCTATCTGTAAAAGTACCAACTCTCTTAATACATTAAAGTAGTATAGTATTGCGAAAGGGGCTTATTAAGGGGCAACAAACATAAAAATATTACCGAAAAAATATGTCTAAATTTGATTTCAATAAAATATCAGGATTCAAAGTCAGATTCGAAATTTCGAAAAAGTTATCAAACTTCTAAAGCTGCCTGTCCAAAGTATTAACTTTTTTTTTTTTTTTTTTTATACAACAGAGGTGGCAGACAAGCTTATGGCCCACCTGATGGTAAGCGGTTACCGTAGCCTATGAGCGCTTGCAATACCAGAGGCATGACGCACGCGTTGCCGACCCCGAACCCCCTTCCCCCCTAAAGAGCTCTGGCAACCTTACTCACCGCAGGAACACAACACTGTTTGAAACAAATAATGTTATTTGGCTGCGATCTTCTGTAAGGCGGAGGTACCTCTCCAGGCAGGCTGCTCCAATTCAGAACGAGAAAATCTCGCTGTGCCCTACCTCCTCCTAAAAAACTAACCTTTTGTTACTTCTTAAAGTTTGAGAACCAAACAATAAGAAAAATATTTTGCAAGAAAAGTATTAAATATCTAATAACAAAGATAGATAGACAACAAAGTGAGTTTCTCACTATTCTATTTCCGAGATAAGTTTACAATAAAAATTTACTAGTGCGAGTACAACACGCGCCTTGAAGCTTCCGTACCGTTATTTTGGTCGAAATTATATCCACTGCTCCTACGCGCGTAGATACGCGTATGCGGCGTATGTAGATACTACACTGAATTACTTAGGAGTATTTATGCACAGTGTTATGGTTTGGAGTTCTCAGGAGTGAGTCCTACTCGTACTTGGCTTACTCCTTTTTTTCTAACTTCTCATAATTGGAACTATGAGAATGTCCACCCGATGGACCGACGACATTGTGAAGGTTGCGGGAAGTCGGTGGATGGAAAAGGCTCAAGACCGTTCGTCGTGGAACTCTATTGGGAGGCCTATGCTAGCAGTGGACTTGTGCAGGTTGATGATGATGATAAGTGGGCGATTATGACGAAACTTACGAATAATAAGCATATCTACCTACTTACTAGCCCTTGCTTTCAAACGTCGAGCACAGAAATCGACCGCAGCACTTCAATCTCACATAGCCCTTCTTACCACAATGCCCCATGCACCGGAAATGACACGCCACTTCCTACGGAAGTAGCCTACGACACTGCGCGTCAATACGTCGCTCGGTGTTTCTGACTTCCTGTCTGTGGTTTTGATCTACGCCTGCAAAAATTCACCTAGTTCCAAGTCATCAATTTTGGAACAAAACAAAATAGATATTTTTGCTATTTATTTTTACTAAATTAACAAGTTATGTACAACATATGAGTAAAAAGAAACAAAAACAGCCAGTGCTTAGCGTGTGCAAAGGCAAAGAACCTCATGCTGATGCGTTGTTCGTCATGGTCGCAATACTACGCGAGATAACAGAGGTTACTACAGTTAGCGATACCAAAAGATTACATATATCATATCGCATGCCGTTTGAACACGGCATTATGACAAACAAGGAAGGATTAATGCAGACATGATAGAATCAAAAGACGGCCTACTAAAGGTTTCTGGGAAGTGGTATCTATTCAAAATAAAACATTTATAATAAATATTTAAATATTTATCTTTTCAGAGTTATACGTAATGGGATTTTTTTCGCAGATGAATTGACGTTCCTCATTTTTATAAAAACTGTACAAGCCATCTTTGTGTAGGAAACCGGCTATGGCCGAGGGGTACGTCGAGAGAGTTGGTTCACCGGCTTTCCATTTGGTGAAACCAGCCTGCTCGATTGTCTGTCCTGAAATAAAAAAAAACATTTTTTATAAAAAACCAGGGACTCAATAACCGGAAAATAAAGGTACCTTTATTTAACGATAGGACTTCATACCGACAAATTCCCGTTACCCAAATATTTCTCTCAAGCTTGAGTAAACAGTCCAAGTCAATATAATATACACAAATATCCCATCATAACATGAGCAGGCCATACGGTAGAACAAACGGACAATAGATGGAGCGAGTGAATACTACACTGGTGGCCTCGTAACGGAAAGAGAATTCGCGTTCGGCCATTTCACCGCTGGAGAGACGAAAAAAAAAGAAAAAATATGGACACAAAGGGCAAGAGATAGAGTAGGATGGTAGGAAAGTTGCGAGAAGTCGGTGGATGGATAAACTCTTTGGGGGTGGCCGAGAGTCTTCAGCAGCGGACTTCATCAGGCAGTAATGATGATGATTATGTTTCTAAGCCGTGGTGGCCCCGGCTGAAGAATAGGCCCCTCCATATCTACCTATTCGCGGATGTCTTAAGAGGCGACTTAGGGAAAAAAGCTAGGGCATGGGCAGTAGCGTCCCTCATTTTAACAACGATAGCTCTAATTACGCTCGCCAACCCGCATGCCCAGCGTGGTGAGTATGGGCAAATCCCCCCCACATGATAAGGAATTTGCTCTGTCTGTGGGGGAGGCCATGTTCAGCAGTGGACGTCGAATTGTAAGTTTCTTTAACTCACCGTTGATAGTCCACCAAGAGTTTGAAAGCTTCCAATAATAAAACCCTATAGCCACAATATAGCTTTCTGCAGGTACTAGTTTTTTAAGGATTTCAGCTTCATCCTCACTATTGATGATGGCGAGGTACGCGCCCTCTTGTCCGCATGCTTTGTACGCTTCGCTCCAGCTCGCCATCTGTGAGTGGAGCTTATAACAGTGCCCAGTCTGTTTGGAAAACTCGTACCCTGCGAAGATTGAATCATAACAATACTATTAGAAACTGACCAACTTACACTAAGTAACACGAGAGCGTAACTGGCATCCTATACTATCCTACTCCTACTTATATTATAAACGCGAAAGTTTTTAAGTATGGATGGATGGATGTTTGTTACTCTTTCACGTAAAAACTACTGAATGGATTTTAATGAAACTTCACTATAATATAGCTTATACATCAGAACAACACATATGCTACAATTTAATATATAATTATATGATATTCTGTGAATTGTCCAAAATATGACTACTAGCTACTCGAAATACTAATCCTGCGCAGACGCAAAAGAAGACGAAGTCACGGGCACCAGCTAGTTACCTATAAATGCGAAAGTTTGTGACGATATTTGGATGTTTGTTATTCAATCACGCCGTAACGGCTCAGCCGATTTCGTTTGAACTTGGGATATATAGAGTTATTTAACTAGAATAGCATATAGGTAGGCTTCTTTTTATGCGGGCACAACGCGAGCGAAGCCGCGGGCGAAACCTAGTAATTTATAAACAACTAGCTTGTTACCCGTGACTTCATACGCATTGGGTTAAAATTATGAGGTTATCATCATCAGCCTGTACAATTAATTTATTTAACCCCCTATTTTGCTCCCGTTAGGGATGATTTCATTTCATTTATAACAATTATTAAATTGTGTTTGAAATTACATAAATCATAAAATTTTTACATAAAATAAAAACAATCAATAATAATAGGTATTTAAATCACACACACTAATAAAAAATCAAATAAAAATGACAAAAAATGATTTTGCAGTAATACTGAAAAAAGTTTTTTTTTAATTCATATTTATTGAGACAAAAGATAATAAGCCTATGTCCTTCCCCATGATATAATCTTTCACTTAACCAAATTTAATTAGGATCCGTTCAGACATTATTGTCAAACAATAATCAAATCTTAAGCCAATCGGAAGTCCCAAACTTACTTGGTAAGAGCATCCCCGTATCTAGGGGAAGGTTGCGGGTTCAAATCCCGTATGAGGTGAAATTTTTGAGTTATAACAAATCAATAGTACTCCTTTAGTGTGGGTTACCACTATAAAAATAAATAAAAATGATCGAATCATACCAGGATCATCGATCCCGCAAGCTGGTGCCGGTGCAAAGCAGACGTAAGGTAATTTTTGTTTACAGTCAACTTCTTCCATAGTGCCGTTTGCTATGAAGACATTACATTGCTCTGATCTTTTTATACCAGCAGACGACACTGAAAGAACTGGCTCTCCTGCAACAAAATAAATATTATATAACAATTACAACAAATAACAGCATATAATCATCATCAGCCTGTAGAAGTCCACGGCTGGACATATGTCTGCCCCAAAAAGTTCCATGGCAAACGGTCTTGAGCCTTTTCCATTCACCGACTTTCTGTAGTGAGAATTCCGAGCATACTACACGCAGAAACCAACTTGGCACCTGCGTGGAATAAAAATAAATGTATATTTTTTAAATGCAGTTCTTATTTTTTTCGAAATTGAGCACGGTTTTGAAATGATGTGATGTTAGGAGTTACGGAACTCCTAACATCACTTTTCGATTACTCTCACGGTTTCCGATTTCGCCTAAATGGCCCTGAAAAAGAACTCACCTGTATACCTTCTTATTAATATTTAACAACACTAATCTATTTAATCGAAGCGACGCGTGACCCGAGAGCTGGCTCTTATTTGGCCCAGCGAATTAGCATTGCCATCCAGCGTGGCAATTCCGCCAGCGTCTTGGGGACGCTTCCTACTGGTAGTGATCTGGATCAGTTGAGCTATCTATAGATCGTTTGTAACGGTCTTTAGATGGCTCAACTGTTTCTTGTGTATTTTGTAAATATTAACTTGTATTAGTTTTAAGTTTCTTTCTGTAAATAAAGTATACTCTATTTAATAAATATTATAAGCGTATATTATGTAAACCTTCTAAATATTGGTATTTTCCATCATCAGACAAAGTCAAAGTCACTTCAGCTCCAGCGTACACGGCTTGGAAGGATTGGTCCTCAGAAGATTGTAGTTTATTTATAGCTGCTCTCATTTCAGCATTCCAGTCTGAAGCTAAAAGTGCCTCTGTAAATAAACAAATAATTATATATTAACTATATTCCGACACCTACTCCGATTTTTCGGCCCTATAAAAGACTAGCATGCGCCAGCGGCTGTACGGCTTCGCTCGCGCGGTACCTACATAAAACACATAACCCTCCGTAGTTGGATAAAAATAGAACCATATTTCCCAAAAAAAGTAATAATCTGAATTTGTTACCTTCTAAATGGCAGGTGATTCGAGCTTCTTGCCAATCTGTTGGTTCTCGGTGAAGGTTGAACCATCCGTTATTTTCTGCGGAGTACACATAACCCCCAAAGCCATGTATGTCAGAACCTAAAATAAGTTTTTTTATCATTCAATAAAAATAAATACTACATTCTTATCTAACACTCTTCTATAAGGGAAGAGGTAGACCAAAGAAAAGATGGATAGATTGTGTGAAAGACGACATGAGTAAGAATGGAGTGAATACGAATATGATGGCTGATAGAGGGGAATGAAAGAGAAAAACATGGTGTGCCGACCCCACATGAAGTGGGATAAGGGCAGGGAGATGATGATGATGAAAAATAAATTCTACCCAAAATTATCGAATCCAACCCACATTTTAATCTAGAATCGGTGGTAACAATTATACTAAGTCATCCAAACGGCACTGTAGTCTAAAAAGATTCGGCATATGATATGATAATATATAAGTTGAATAATATCTAGGTATATACTCTATCCCGAGAGGGGCTAATTATACACTCAATGGGCAATAAATTTTGTTCTATATTTTGGAAAATCAACATTTTCATTGAAAAACTCTATGCAAAAATCTGTTGTTTTGGGGTCACTCCCAAGAATATATAAAACTTATATTGAATATAATTTTAAATGAATATATTTATTATACAGTAACATCATTAAATCAACATCTTATTACATTTGAGACGGAAATTGCGATCGAAATAACATGCTAAGCTGGTACTTACCCCGGATTACCGCAAAATAGCAGGCGAACAAAACAACGAAAATTTTACATAACATTATGTATAACTTTCAATGGTAATTCAACCGATACCTCGGAGCTACTAACGTAGACACTCACTGGCACTTACTCTTAACACATCAGGAAGATATAGTTAGGCATCCAAAGGTTATCTTCCTGATAATGCCTAGTGGTTAGCTATTCGAGCATTGTAGAGGGTTTTATTTAGCGGGGGTTTACCCAATAATATTTTTATTAAGATAAATCATGACCTCAATGGTCGACCTCTATCGTAGTTACAGCTTGCCGTTTCAACGCGGCTCTATTATCTACTTGTAGTTATAGCGTCCTTTCCGATCAACCATTTATGAATAAATAAATCCATCTATACAAGATGATTCATAAAATGTATACTATCCCGGAAGAGGCTTATTCTACACTCAATGAGCAAGAAAGCTTGTTCTACATATTACGGAAATTCTTAATTTGTAGGGTTTCGTACCTCATTGTGATGATGATTGTGAGAATAAATCCTTTAATGATGTTGATTAGATGTTTTATTTGTTAGAAAAATAATTGCGTAAGATGTTGTGACGTATGTGCGCAGTGATTATTTTACTAAAGTGTTAAACCCTGAACTTGATTTGCTCAGCTAAGTTGACTTTTTAAGTCAGACTGTTCCTACTAACTCAATTATGTGAATAGTGAAGATTATGAATGGAGAGATTTAACATTTATATTACTAAAAAGTCAGTGGGGTGGTTTGTCCCAACCACCCCACTACTATAGTCAGTGGGGTGGTTGGGAAAAACCACCTCACTAAACACAATATATCCACATGATAGAAAGTCGCTCTGGAAATCTGTGGGGGAGGCCGACGTTGTGTTAGTGGACTACCAATGGCTGGTTTTTTTTTTTTTATGTTATACGGAGGCAAACAGGCTTACGGCCCACCTGATGCTAAGTGGTTACCGTCGCCTATTGACATCAGCAACACCTGGAGCATTGCTAATGCGTTGCCTGCCGAACCCCTCCCCCCCTAAAGAGCTCTGGCAACCTTACTCACCGCAGGAACACAACACTATTTCAAAACAAATAATGTTATTTGGCTGCGATCTTCTGTAAGGCGGAGGTACCTCCCCAGGCGGGCTGCTCCAACTAAGAGCGATAAAATCTCGCTGTGCCCTACCTCCTCCAAATGGGGATGAATGATGATGAATATTTGACATTTGCTATCGTATCGTAAGCGTTATGCTATAGTGTATTATTCGTGCTCGGGCACGTATGGTTATTCTGATATGTTATTTCTGATACTAAAAATAGCATTACATAAGAATTATTTCCCAAGTAGTCCCCTTTAAAAAGATTCGTTCGCACATGGCGTGACATACACACACGTTACCAACTTGTGATTGATTACAAGGAAGAGGATTTTCACCAGAAAAACCTTTACTTTTTGATAGGTATAACTTAGACACTTCGTATGTGTACGTATGTGCACAGTGTTATGGTTTGGAGTTCTCAGGAGTGAGTCCTGCTCGTACTTGGCTTACTCCTTATTTTCTAACTTCTCATAATTGGAACTATGAGAATGTCCACCCGATGGACCGACGACATTGTGAAGGTTGCGGGAAGTCGGTGGATGGAAAAGGCTCAAGACCGTTCGTCGTGGAACTCTATTGGGAGGCCTATGCTAGCAGTGGACTTGTGCAGGTTGATGATGATGATAAGTGGGCGATTATGACGAGACTTACGAATAATAAGCATATCTACCTACTTACTAGCCCTTGCTTTCAAACGTCGAGCACAGAAATCGACCGCAGCACTTCAATCTCACATAGCCCTTCTTACCACAATGCCCCATGCACCGGAAATGACACGCCACTTCCTACGGAAGTAGCCTACGACACTGCGCGTCAATACGTCGCTCGGTGTTTCTGACTTCCTGTCTGTGATTTTGATCTAGGCCTGCAAAAAATCACCTAGTTGCAAGTCATCAATTTTGGAACAAAACAAAATAGATTTTTTTGCTACTTATTTTACTAAATTAACAAGTTATGTACAACATATGAGTAAAAAGAAACAAAAACAGCCAGTGCTTAGCGTGTGCAAAGGCAAAGAACCTTATGCTGATGCGTTGTTCGTCATGGTCGCAATACTACGCGAGATAACAGAGGTTACTACAGTTAGCGATACCAAAAGATTACATATATCATATCGCATGCCGTTTGAACACGGCATTATGACAAACAAGGAAGGATTAATGCAGACATGATAGAATCAAAAGACGGCCTACTAAAGGTTTCTGGGAAGTGGTATCTATTCAAAATAAAACATTTATAATAAATATTTAAATATTTATCTTTTCAGAGTTATACGTAATGGGATTTTTTTCGCAGATGAATAATTGACGTTCCTCATTTTTATAAGAATTGTACAAGCCATCTTTGTGTAGGAAACCGGCTATGGCCGAGGGGTACGTCGAGAGATTTGGTTCACCGGCTTTCCATTTGGTGAAACCAGCCTGCTCGATTGTCTGTCCTGAAATAAAAAAAAACATTTTTTATAAAAAACCAGGGACTCAATAACCGGAAAATAAAGGTACCTTTATTTAACGATAGGACTTCATACCGACAAATTCCCGTTACCCAAATATTTCTCTCAAGCTTGAGTAAACAGTCCAAGTCAATATAATATACACAAATATCCCATCATAACATGAGCAGGCCATACGGTAGAACAAACGGACAATAGATGGAGCGAGTGAATACTACACTGGTGGCCTCGTAACGGAAAGAGAATTCGCGTTCGGCCATTTCACCGCTGGAGAGACGAAAAAAAAAGAAAAAATATGGACACAAAGGGCAAGAGATAGAGTAGGATGGTAGGAAAGTTGCGAGAAGTCGGTGAATGGATAAACTCTTTGGGGGTTTGGGGCCGAGAGTCTTCAGCAGCGGACTTCATCAGGCAGTAATGATGATGATTATGTTTCTAAGCCGTGGTGGCCCCGGCTGAAGAATAGGCCCCTCCATATCTACCTATTCGCGGATGTCGTAAGAGGCGACTAAGAGAAAAAAGCTAGGGGATAGGCAGCAGCGTCCCTCACTTTAATAACGATAGCTCTAACTGCGCTCGCCAACCCGCATGCCCAGCGTGGTGAGTATGGGCAAATCCCCCCCCACATGATAAGGAATTTGCTCTGTCTGTGGGGGAGGCCATGTTCAGCAGTGGACGTCGAATGGCTGAAATGTATGTTACTTTAACTCACCGTTGATAGTCCACCAAGAGTTTGAAAGCTTCCAATAATAAAACCCTATAGCCACAATATCGCCGTGTGCAGGTACTAGTTTTTTAAGGATTTCAGCTTCATCCTCACTATTGATGATGGCGAGGTACGCGCCCTCTTGTCCGCATGCTTTGTACGCTTCGCTCCAGCTCGCCATCTGTGAGTGGAGCTTATAACAGTGCCCAGTCTGTTTGGAAAACTCGTACCCTGCGAAGATTGAATCATAACAATACTATTAGAAACTGACCAACTTAGACTAAGTACTGACTGGCCACAAAGCTCAGTTGGTAGTTACTCTGCCTTCTGCGCTAGAGGTCGCGGGTTCGATTCCCGCACTGGACAAACATTTGTGACTAACACAGATGTTTGTTCTGTGTCTGGGTGTTAAATATATATCTATTATGTATATCAGTCTCTGGTACCCATAGTACAGGCTATGCCTAGTTTGGGATCAGTTGACCGTGTGTGATATGTCCGGAATATTTATTATTATTTATTTATTTAAGTAACACGAGAGCGTAACTGGCATCCTATCCTATCCTACTCCTGCTTATATTATAAACGCGAAAGTTTGTAAGCATGGATGGATGGATGGATGTTTGTTACTCTTTCACGTAAAAACTACTGAATGGATTTTAATGAAACTTCACAATAATATAGCTTATACATCAGAACAACACATAGGCTACACATAATTATATGATATTCTATGAATTGTCCAAAATATGACTACTAGCTACTCGAAATACTAATCCTGCGCAGTCGCAAAAGAAGACGAAGTCGCGGGCACCAGCTAGTTACCTATAAATGCGAAAGTTTGTGAGGATGTTTGTATGTTTGTTATTCAATCACGCCGTAACGGCTCAGCCGATTTCGTTTAAGGGATATATAGAGTTCTTTACCTAAAATAGCATATAGGTAGGCTTCTTTTTATGCGGGCACAACGTGAGCGAAGCCGCGGGCGAAACCTAGTAATTTATAAACAACTAGCTTGTTACCCGTGACTTCATACGCATCGGGTTAAAATTATGAAGTTATCATCATCAGCCTGTACAATTAATTTATTTAACCCCCTATTTTTCTCCCGTTATGGATGATTTAATTTCATTTATAACAATTATTAAATCATGTTTGAAATTACATTAATCATAAAAATTTTACATAAAAAGAAACAATCAATCATAATAGGTATTTAAATCACACACACTAATAAAAAAAGAAATAAAAATGACAAAAAATGATTTTGCAGAAATGTTGAAACATGTTTTTTTTTATTTCACATTTATTGAGACAAAAAATAGTAAGCCTTGAAAAAAGCTCTGGTGAAAGATTATATCCTTCCTCAGGATATAATCTTTCACCTAACCATATTTAATTACGATCCGTTCAGACGTTATTGTCTAACAATAATCAAATCTTAAGCCAATCGGAAGTCCCAAAGAAGCCCCGTCGCCGTCGTACGGACGGAAAGTGGGTCCGTAGCTTACTTGGTAAGAGCATCCCCTTATCTAGGGGAAGGTTGTGGGTTCAAATCCCGTATGAGGCGAAATTTTTGAGATATAAAAAATCAATAGTACTCCTTTAGTGTGGGTTACCACTATAAAAATAAATAAAAATGATCGAATCATACCAAGATCATCTTTCCCGCAAGCTCGTGCCGGTGCAAAGCAGACGTAAGGTAATTTTTGTTTACAGCCAACTTCTTCCATAGTGCCGTTTGCTATGAAGACATTACATTGCTCTGATCTTTTTATACCAGCAGACGACACTGAAAGAACTGGCTCCCCTGCAACAAAATAAATATTATATAACAATTACAACAAATAACAGCATATAATCATCATCAGCCTGTAGAAGTCCACGGCTGGACATATGTCTGCCCCAAAAAGTTCCATGGCAAACGGTCTTGAGCCTTTTCCATTCACCGACTTTCTGTAGTGAGAATTCCGAGCATACTACACGCAGAAACCAACTTGGCACCTGCGTGGAATAAAAATAAATGTATATTTTTTTTCACTTTTCGATTACTCTCACGGTTTCCGATTTCGCCTAAATGGCCCTGAAAAAGAACTCACCTGTATACCTTCTTATTAATATTTAACAACACTAATCTATTTAATCGAAGCGACGCGTGACCCGAGAGCTGGCTCTTATTTGGCCCAGCGAATTAGCATTGCCATCCAGCGTGGCAATTCCGCCAGCGTCTTGGGGACGCTTCCTACTGGTAGTGATCTGGATCAGTTGAGCTATCTATAGATCGTTTGTAACGGTCTTTAGATGGCTCAACTGTTTCTTGTGTATTTTGTAAATATTAACTTGTATTAGTTTTAAGTTTCTTTCTGTAAATAAAGTATACTCTATTTAATAAATATTATAAGCGTATATTATGTAAACCTTCTAAATATTGGTATTTTCCATCATCAGACAAAGTCAAAGTCACTTCAGCTCCAGCGTACACGGCTTGGAAGGATTGGTCCTCAGAAGATTGTAGTTTATTTATAGCTGCTCTCATTTCAGCATTCCAGTCTGAAGCTAAAAGTGCCTCTGTAAATAAACAAATAATTATATATTAACTATATTCCGACACCTACTCCGATTTTTCGGCCCTATAAAAGACTAGCATGCGCCAGCGGCTGTACGGCTTCGCTCGCGCGGTACCTACATAAAACACATAACCCTCCGTAGTTGGATAAAAATAGAACCATATTTCCCAAAAAAAGTAATAATCTGAATTTGTTACCTTCTAAATGGCAGGTGATTCGAGCTTCTTGCCAATCCGTTGGTTCTCGGTGAAGGTTGAACCATCCGTTATTTTCTGCGGAGTACACATAACCCCCAAAGCCATGTATGTCAGAACCTAAAATAAGTTTTTTTATCATTCAATAAAAATAAATACTACATTCTTATCTAACACTCTTCTATAAGGGAAGAGGTAGACCAAAGAAAAGATGGATAGATTGTGTGAAAGACGACATGAGTAAGAATGGAGTGAATACGAATATGATGGCTGATAGAGGGGAATGAAAGAGAAAAACATGGTGTGCCGACCCCACATGAAGTGGGATAAGGGCAGGGAGATGATGATGATGAAAAATAAATTCTACCCAAAATTATCGAATCCAACCCACATTTTAATCTAGAATCGGTGGTAACAATTATACTAAGTCATCCAAACGGCACTGTAGTCTAAAAAGATTCGGCATATGATATGATAATATATAAGTTGAATAATATCTAGGTATATACTCTATCCCGAGAGGGGCTAATTATACACTCAATGGGCAATAAATTTTGTTCTATATTTTGGAAAATCAACATTTTCATTGAAAAACTCTATGCAAAAATCTGTTGTTTTGGGGTCACTCCCAAGAATATATAAAACTTATATTGAATATAATTTTAAATGAATATATTTATTATACAGTAACATCATTAAATCAACATCTTATTACATTTGAGACGGAAATTGCGATCGAAATAACATGCTAAGCTGGTACTTACCCCGGATTACCGCAAAATAGCAGGCGAACAAAACAACGAAAATTTTACATAACATTATGTATAACTTTCAATGGTAATTCAACCGATACCTCGCAGCTACTAACGTAGACACTCACTGGCACTTACTCTTAACACATCAGGAAGATATAGTTAGGCATCCAAAGGTTATCTTCCTGATAATGCCTAGTGGTTACCTACTCGAGCATAAAACCCACTACGGGTTTTATTTAGCGGAGGTTTGCCCAATAATATCTTTATTAAGATAAATCATGACCTCAATGGTTGACCTCTATCGTAGTTACAGCTTGCCGTTTCAACGCGGCTCTATTATCTACTTGTAGTTATAGCGTCCTTTCCGATCAACCATTTATGAATAAATAAGCTTTTGTAACACAATTTAGGGGTCTGAAATTGAGGAATTTCGAAGTTTCTTAAGAAACAATGTCATACAATAGCCATTGTATGACATTGAGTGAGCGGCTCCTACACATTGAATTCTTATTTTCTTATCATGACCACGGGTGCACGACCGGGATTCAAACCTGCGACTAATGGTATGGAACCCTCAGGGCGCGAGTTCTCGCACTTGACCGTCATAATTAAAAAAAACCCTATGCGAAAATCAGCTGTTTTGGGGTCAAATAATTTCATATTCAATTATGTAGCGGTTTTAGGAAGAAGACAGCAAACGTGTTAAACGAGCTACGAAAAAAATTAAAGTATTGGATTTTTTGTTCGCTTATAAAAATTGTTTGTTGATAAAATAGGCCCTTTTCGGGATAATATACATGGAATCACAAATATATATAAGAAGCAAAGTCTGACTGACTGACATATCATAGACAGCTCATAGCCAAAGCCGCTGGTCGTGGAGACTTTAAATTAGGCAGGTGTGTTTGTTTTGATACGTAGGGCCGTTCGAATGCTGGTAGGTAATTAGCGTGCTAGGACATCGTAAGACGTTCAATATTTTGTCCAATATTTCAATAGTTCTATATTTACTCCTTGCGGGGAAACGGAGAGGAAACTCGAATGACAAACATAGCCAAAGAGGCTGGATGATGGACTACTTTGCTATAATAGAAAACCTACTCTTTCCAAAATAGCTTTACAATAAGATATTTTTTACAAAACCAAAAACCGACTTCAAATTCCTTAATATTTACAAGATCAATATCAACCTCTTTGTGTTTTACTTACCTACTGAGGATGACACTGGCCACCTAAACTTTCGAATAAAAAACAAAAGTAAGCATGACATCCATTCATCATCAATAATAAGTAATAACTGTACGGTACTGACTGACTGACTGTCAATCAAACGTAGTGGTTTCATTCTCTTTGAAAATCAACGCAGAGCCTAACCAAAATCCTAAGATTATGAAAAGTAAGTAAGTAAATCCTAAGTTTATGTAAAAATAGCAGCAACCGAACGAAGTCGCGGGAATTACGATACATACCACAGTAGACAAAATAAAATTCGGCAAGTCGTGATTTCAAGTGATGATGACGTTTTTTTAAGTTTTACGGGACAAGTTGCAATCCCTTAGGTATTAAATTATCATACTCTATACACCAGTGAAAGAATCATCAAAATCGGGTTACTATTGGCGGAGATATCGACTAACATATACACAAAAAAAAACATCTGACTTGAGAACCTCCTCCTTTTAAGAAGTCGGTTAAAAATAGACTATAAAATGCTTGTTTTTTGTTATAATTTATTTTCTGTAAAGTCAGGTAGGTTTCGAACATATATGTTAGATAGCTATAAGAGGCAGTCACCCTCTAACAATGCCAGTCGATGCATGTGTGAAAGGGACAAATAGACCCATATATACAGGCTCTGCTCACTTTGTGGTGTGCCATGAAAGCTTATCGTGGCACATCACGAAGCGTTTCAAGAAGCTGGCATACCACGAGTAACACCAAATTGGCGAATTTGATATTTCATGATCCTACTTATGAACACTCTCAACAATTATAATTTAGAAAATAGCTTAGTGCAATGTTCTTCAACAACAGGATAACCTGGAACCGTAAGCTTTTATAAACAGCAACATAACTGTAAGTTACATCTAAGAGCCCGTTTATGAGTTTGGTGAAGTTCGGGTTCAAACTCATTTGAATGAGAAACAGAATTGTTTTGTCGAGACGATAAAACTAAGTACAGCTTTGCAGAATTTTAATTTGGCCCATCTTATAAGAAGATTAAAGTATACCAAGGCTCTCTGCTAATTAAAAAGTCAAATTAAAAACAAAAAAACAAACGGTACTAAATGAATTTGAATAATTTAGGCATGAATCAGAGAAATTAATCTTTTAGTGAACATAGTGACGAATTAAAATTAGTACGGTTTAGAAACTAAACAATGACCTACTTTAAGATTGAGCAATGTTGGTATTTTCCTATATCTTGCTTGCTTGTCGTGTCACAGATTTTTTCTTGGTCATCCTGTATTAGGTCAGTGACCTGGTTGAGGCATGGGCTGAAAAGGGCCTATGACCGTCGCGTCGTTGAAAGAATCAGTTTAATGAAAGGATTAAAATGCGCCTCTTAAAGGCTCCTTTCGTGCACATGTCACATATCTTTGACAGGTTCTAGGACATGCCGGTTTCCTAACGATGTTTTTTACAACGCTGATATGTATGACGCCTGACGCTGACAATAGTTTAAATCATCTAGAATAGATTAGATCTAGATAGAATAAATAAATAAATATTCCGGACATATTCACATGGTCAACTGATCCCAAACTAGGCATAGCCTGTACTATGGGTACCAGAGACTGATATATATATAATAGATAAATATTTAACACCTAGACACAGAACAAACATCTGTGTTTATCACACAAATGTTTGTCCAGTGCGGGAATTGAACCCGCGACCTCGAGCGCAGAAGGCAGAGTTACTACTAACTGAGCTATGAGGCCAGTCAATAAAGCCTTACTTCCTTAAAACGGTATCATATTCGACAAAACGCCGCCCCTAGCCATGTATTCTAACCACTGCTGCGCCAACATAATTTAAACCTTCGATGTAGACATTTGATATTAAGCGCATTTCACAGAAGCAATATCCAGAGATACATACAGATACGAATAAATCATTATCTGAATTTAATACACGCATGCTCTGATGCAAGAAACGAGCTGTACATGTTCTACTGGATAGGGCTATGATTGCTTTTTTTTTAACAACTAAGGTGGCAAACAACTCCATCCAAAGGTTGTCTGGTAGAGATCGCTACTTCAGCGATAAGGCCGCCCATTGTTCATTACATAGTTTAGTTTTTATTGTTTTTTTGTTAATGTTTGTACTTTTTATGGTGTGCAATAAAGCATTTTCTATCTATCTATCTATCTATCTAAGGTGGCAAACAAGCTTACGGCCCACCTGTTGGTAAGTGATTACCGTAGCTTATGAACGCTTGCAATACCAGAGGCACGTACGCGTTGCCGACCCCGAACCCCGTCCTCTTAAAGAGCTCTAGCAACCTTACTCAACGCAAGAGCACAACACTATTTGCAACAAATAATGATATTTGGCTGCGATCTTCTGGGGGCTCTAAATTGGAGCGGCTCGCCTGGGAAGGTATCCCAGGCGAGCTGCTCCAATTTAGAGCGAGAAAATATCGCTGTGCCCTACCTCTCCTAATTATCTACTTGCGATAGAATTACCAACGATTCAAAAACGTGACGGCAACGCATGTTCGGGGCTGGCAACGTGTGCGTGATGACTCTGAACTATTGCAAACGTTCATAGGCTACGGTAACCATGTACCAACAAGTGAGCCGTAAGCTTATTTGCCACTTTAGTTGTCTAAAAAAAAGTGGCATAATATTATCAGACGCGTTTGCCTAAATGTGTGATTTAAACGTTTGAATTAGACTTCACGTCATTACCTTATCTAACAGAAGGCAGAGGTCACTGGCTGATGAGATTAATGCTTAGGCAACGTGAGCGTTGATTACCCATTCTATTGTTTTTAAATATTTTCAGAGCAAATAGAAAGAACGAGATTGGGCCACTAAGCACTTTGATGACGTTGGTGTCGCAGCGGGCGAGTGCCCGTTTGAATCGCAAGGGTTCGATTCCTGCTGCAGGACAAATGTTTGCACGGTCAGGAAATATTTGTTCCGGGTCTGGATGTTGTGATACCAAGGTACTTGTAGTTTCTGATTCCTACTCAGGACACAGGGAGCCCTAGAATGCCACCGTGGCCGATCGGACCAATTCCTATAATAATAATAACTCACAAAACTATAAGGAAAATCACCATAACATTCAAATCCGATTTAATAAAAACGCTTTCAATCGCAGCGGAAACTTAAAAAACAATTGGGACATCAAAGAGTTTCAAAGAAATGGAATCAGGTGGAAATTAACGATCGGGAAGACAAAGGCCGCTCATTTTCGAATATCTCAGGTTTTGGCTCCAATTAAAAGTTCGGCCTTTTGTTCAACAAACCAACTAACCAACTGTGGTGATGTCGATGCCCCCTTTTGTACGCTACACCCGTCCTACCCTCTACCCGTATCTTTAGATTGTTAACATTCCTAACCTTTCATACTTAAGCTATAGATTCGAACAACACAAACCCTGACTCACGACGTAATTGTCATCAAATTAACGTTATTTTCGCCCCAATTGCTCTCGTGACCTTGAAGTTTTCTCAATGGCCATGATATCCATGCCCATTAACACTCACGCTGCCAGGTATTGACACAATGACTTAGGCTAAGAGTACGCTGAGACGCAGGCGACGCAGTTCCCCGCAGCCAAGACAATAGCAAACAATAACAATAGCAAAAAACAAGTTACTAGAGGTCCATTAACATTAAACTTAATTTTAAAAAACACAGTAACAGGGCAAACCAAAGCTAAAATAAAATGGAATTATAGCAACTTAGTGAATTAACATGTAGAGTCAGGGTGAATGTGATGGTGAACAAGGCAGTTTAGATTTGTTTATAATGTATGAACAAGCACATTTCTGCGTGTCACGTGCCAACTAAGAAGAGTCGCAGCGTACGCGGCTCTGTGCTAATTCATACACTAGTGGTTTGCCCGAACTGAGATTTCGCGACTTCTTATAAAACTTAGTTCTTGATCGTTGAGGCACAATTGACTCGCGAATTGAATGACATTTCCTTCGCAATAAAAAAAAATGACCTCGCGCTCATCCTTTATTTACGATAGGTATGGTCTATAAAAAGGTTTATTATTTTTCGTAGTTTTTTTTTTATTTTATACAACCTACCTAAGTAGCTGAAAGCTACTAATGAATAATTAAGGTTTAAAAAAAACTGCGCGTTAAAATCGAGCCCGATTTCTTCTCTAACACGATTCGTCTGGTGATTCTGATTTATTGTTTATAGAACTGTCCTCTATATTTCAATCCTGAGTCATATTTAGCCTGGAAAATGTGTCTGAAATTGTTCAACTTGAACAAATTGACGTGCGGACGAATCAGAATTTTATATAAATATGAAATTATTTGTTGTTGCTATTGTAAAATATCTCAAAGAATCATTGTTTGTAGAATTGAGTAGAATCGTGTAGTAAATATAAAATAATAATTTTAGGTTAAAATTGATCAAAGTCAACATTAATCTGTATTTCTTATTATACTAGGAAGTAGAGCACACCAAATATTGGTTCCGGATCTAGGTGTTGTGGTACCATTGTACTCGTAGTTACTGATACCGACGACACAGGGAATCCTAGTCTGGGGTCAGGACTATGTATGTGACTGTTGGGTGTTATTTACTATTGAAACACCAGTTTTGTTTTAAAACATTTCACCCAAACCTAGTTTTCTCAGGAGCGAAGTTGGTACAAAAGCTACTTTGTCATAAAATTCTATTAAGAACTGCTTCCTGCTCGAAAGCTTAGCTTATTTATTTACAAAACTTAGAACTACTGCCACATACATTAGAGTTAAGCTCTGGTTTCTTTAGAACCGGCGAGCATCATTGGAAGGTCGTTATACAAAGTGTAGTATATATTATATACTATTCCGGAAAAGCCCTTTTTCTACACGTTTGTTGTTCAAAATATTGTTAGCTTTTCGACAACAAGATTGCTACTTATCACAGCTAAATAATTAAGTTGAAACTGATTTGACCCAAAACAGCAGTTTTTTGCATAGTGTTTTTTAATTAATAATTTTGAATCCAAAAGTCGATTAAACTTTATTGCCAACTAGTGAATTTGTATGAAAAAAAACGTCTTCGCGTGTTTTTTTCATACAAACTTCAAGCCCCGCTGCACCCTCTTAGAGGTTCATTTCGGAAAATCCCTTCTTAGAACACTAGAATATTTGTCGTGGTACGTAGGAGTGTTCCTCCAAATTTCAAGTCTCTACGACCAGCGGTTTAGGCTCTGCGTAGCCTTTTTTAATATATTATTATATTGATTGGATGTAGAATACGCCTGTATCTTTGAGATTTTTTTTATGATCGTTACGCGACAGAGCCTTCTTTATAGAAAATCGAGGTTATACACAGTTTGGAGAATTTCAGAGGTAATCCCTAGAGACGTAATGTTTATTTGTAGATGGCGCTGTAAAAGCAGGTGCGACCCGCACTGTAATACTAAGTTAGTACCATAAGTGATATTAGTAGTTGGTTTGCGCTGCTATTGACGTAATCAATGTTTCAAATTGGATATATTTTCAGCGCTAGTTCTATGCTCTTTTCTACACGTTCGTTGTAGTTTTATTGTGGAAAGACTACTAAATTGTACGAGCCCACCCGGAGTTATGTCCGACACACAATAGAAAAACAAATCTCTTTTTGAAGTCGGCTAACAGATCTTTCCAATGTGAGCTCCATTATCTCTTTGACGGAAGTCGTGGAGGACGGCAATGTTCTCCTTTATCTGGCTCGTGTAACTTATTCCTGGTGTTCCCATTACTCGTTTTCCTTCTACCTATCCTTCAATGATGTTCTTTAAGAAGTTGTCATGTGGTATAAAATGTTCATTCGTCGTCTTCTGCTTTGTACGGTCTTAATAAATTCACTTCTCCTCGTTTCTTAAGTTTCTCCGTCCAGCTGATCCCCCACGAAGGTCTACAGTCATCAAAATCTACAAATAAATCGTAGCTATCGCTACGCTCGTAGCTTTAACTTCGATTTCGTAGCACTTCGTAGGCACGATAACTTGAGTTTTCCTATTGCAGCTAACTAACTAAGTTATACAATTTGTGCTTTATGCAGACGGAATAAGGTTAATAAGTTGAAGGGTGTTCGTGCGCTGTGGTCGGGTGGTCGGATTTGGGGCGTACAGTTGTAGGCTAATCCTGAACTGAAGTGTCAACTATTCCGGTTATGAATTTTGGATTAGATACTTTTGATAAAATTCGGCCTGGAGTATTTCTGTTTTTGTATATCGTTTTTACCTCGCTAAATATGCGTTTTTTAAATTTCTTTCGTTTTATACCATTGACATATCCCTAAAAATTGCAGACATCCTCTCAAATACGTTCTTTTTATTCTTACTGCTCCTAGAGTAGCGATGTGATGAAAGGAGTTGAATTATATGATCTTAAATAATAATTCCCCGATGAATCAACATAAATCAATTTATAGATGATCATGAATTTAGGTAATTATCTTTATAGTTGCTAACTCTCTATGAAACATCTTGTAGAAGTTTACTTAGCAGATCTCAAGTCCGAATTCATTTAGCATACCATGAGTTCCACCTGTCTAGATTTTATCAGTCATCAAGCAGCACTTATAAACGGCGTTCAACTTGATCCTGTCCGCTAGAGGCCAAACACGTGCTGACCGACGGGGTAGCGGCAAAGAGACTCATTTGATAAACTAAAACTCAACGGTGAACTCAACCTTATTTACTTTTGGATACGGCTGATATCAACCAGTATTTGTCATCATTCCATCGAAAGTCCACTGCTGAATATTGGCTTGCCCCACAGAATTCCTGAGCGACTTTCTATCATAAATAATAATAATAATAAAGCGAAGAGCCTCGATCAATACCTTAAGAGGCTCTCGCTAGACAGCTGGGTGAAGGGCCAGATACAAAAGGCGGTACTCCTGTACTCGGCACGCATAGTCAGGAGGTTCCTCTCTCTGCAGCCCTAGCCACCGACCGCTTGAGCCGAGCTTCGCGGTCCGTGGTTCTCTTTTTAAAAAAATATATTTTTTACTATAATAGTTGTTTTGATATTCTTTTTTGATATTAAGATGTACTTTTGTAGTAAAAAATGTATTTAATTAATGAGATTTTAATTAAATTTACGTGAATAATAATAATAATAAATAAATATTCCGGACATATCACACATTGTCAACTGATCCCAAACTAGGCATAGCCTGTACTATGGGTACCAGAGACTGATATACATAATAGATATATATTTAACACCCAGACACTGGACAAACATTTGAGACTAACACAGAATCGCGGAAATCGAACCCGCGACCTCTAGCGCAGAAGGCAGAGTTACTACCAACTGAGCTATGAGGCCAGTCATATGGGGGGAATGTGCCCATACTCACCACGCTGGGCATGCGGGCTTGCGAGCTCAGTTAGAGCTAACGCTCTGTTATTATAGGGGACGCTGCTGTCCATCCCTTAGCTTTTTTTCCTTTAATCGCCTCTTACAACATACTTGGGAAGGTAGATATGGAAGGGCCTATTCTTTAGCCGGGGCCACTACGGTCAAATACGTGTTGACCGACGGGTAGCGGCAAAGCGACTCATTTGATAAACTAAAACTCAACCTTATTTACATTTGGATACGGCTGATATCAACCAGCATTCTAGTGACAACAATCATAAACTTAAACCCATTACACTCGTATCGTTCTCCTACTAAACTTCAAAGTATCTTCGTCTAATGATCACTCATTAGAATACACTCAAGTTCCTCAGTTCAAATGGTGGTCGTTCCATTTAACATGTTATCATTGTAGGGTCTGTTTATAAAGACAGGAATAATACTAATGGTAAAATGTTTTGATGATCGTTGAGGCACAAATAAAATAAACTTTGAAAATTCAATCTTTAGCATGTTCTAACTAATATACAATCTTACCTGAACTTCGAATTCAAGGAAACTTTATTGAATGGGAGTTCACGTTATCTTGGTTTACAAATGATACTATTTTCGTAGTATCTCCAATAACCACATAAAGTTTTTACCACAGTTTTCACTCTCAGCCATGAGTGTGACAATTGAAAATTTGTATGGGATGCGAAACAGTGCTCTAGCGAACCATAGAGACAAATCACTCTCACTCGTAATTTGAAAACTATTTACGAATAATAAGAAAACTATGGTGTCAAACTCTCACCCCTAGATATTATTGTATTTTACTCAGTGGCCATAAACATTTTCGTTTGACATTTTAGTTTGACATCTCCGTTTTATCTGCGAATGCTTTTAAAAGACAGTGAGCCCTTATTTAGATTATTACATTTGTGTTTATGATAAATGTTTTTTTTTTTATAACTTTTTTGTAACTTAGCAGGTACCGGTACATATATAGTGTTTCTATTAGTGGCAGCAAGTATAGCCGAAAAAGTGGCTCAGTCAATCGATAGCAGCCTTTTAAATAGAAATAGCATCAGTTTGGTGATGAGTTGATGTGCAACAAGGTTAGTGTGGTAAGTAAACGTAACGTGACTTAAGTCGTATCCGTCCCGTTTCCATCTAAATACCTTTTGATATCTAACCTACAGAACCAAGTCAACTAAGTGTACCTAATCTCGGTGATTTAGTTGAGTTCTATGATAGATATGGGAGCCGCTAATTTCTATGGTGTATGTGTGTATTTATATTTAGTGGTAGCCATTCATTAAAACGCTTATGGTTGCACTAGTCACAGACTCGAACTCTCGAACTGATAATCGACCTTTGGCTCTATGTTGTTTATGAATACACTACTGAATTTTATTTATTTAGTTATCAACAATATACACAGTTAGCACCAATCAATGCGCCGTGATATATAAATTTTAATTAAAATAACATTTCAATATAAAAATTAACAGAAATAATAACAGACACAATGATAATAATTTACAAAACATTAAATAATTGAACTAATCCTCGAATGTATTTATACAAACGAAACTTACTTGATATGTCAACTCACAGAACTATGTCTCTATTGTAGTTATTTTGGTCGGTAATGAGACTTGGTCGGTAATAGTTGTTTCTACTCAAATGAGAAACTGATCGAAGTTGTTCTGGTGATTTTCTTGAGCACAATTTCAGAATATGGACTTAAGAATACCGGGGTAAATTAAGAAACTCCCTACAAAAATAAATGAATCCATTTATTCACCGCTATCTAAAACTCTCAGAACTTGGGAAAAGGTTTATTTAAATTCTTAACACTTGAAATATCGCCGGTGATCCCGGCAATTAGTCTTCATTGAAGCTCCGCCGGTATCTGTCTTGCATTAATGCGGACTTTTTTATGCATATTCAAAAGGTAAGGCTTCGAAGCTGATCGGCATATTATGACGGCCGCAATGTTAAGAAGATGCAAAACCATCCATATATCGCGAGTGGCAGAGAGACTTGACGTCCGCGCTAGGCGTTGTAAAACTTGCGTGACGACATTCACACAGATTTTCAGTTAGTTGAGGAAGACTGCTAACACAAGGGAATCAGTCTATTATAAGACATCTTGGCAAGTCTTTGCCACGACTGCGCCAGACGCCACAACTGTATAAACCGCGCCTACGTGGTATAAACAGTAATTACGGCAGAATATTATATTTACCACTTTTATATTATTATGGCGATCGCTGGTACTTGGAAAACCCGGCCTTGGTTGGTTATTGTTTTAAAGCGTGGTTTAAATATTCAGTTCGAAAATAATTCGTTTTAAAGTTGAAATTTTAGTTGTTCAGTCTGTTACTGCATTTTGTTACGGAATACTGCAAAATGTTGGTTTGTACCAAAATGTTTGGAGGTGCTCTGACTACCCCCCTTAGACATGTTCATGAATCTGGTTGCCTGGAGATCTGAGAGTAGACAACCTAAGCATAGTGATAAAAGTCCTGTGCCTATTTCTTTCTTTTCAGTAGTTACCTCTCAAAATTTCACTCAAGACTATAAAAATACGAGCTTAGTCTGGTACAACCTAGACCCTGTTCAGAATTGAATATTTTTCCAATCCACTAGAGGCCTGATGGAAAATATCGTATTAGTCGGAACATTTAACCATTGTGTCCGAATCCGCCACAACCACAGTGTTGTGGTTGAATTAGTCACCGTCCAGACATGTGATATTCATGGCAATACAAAACTCAACCGTGTTGACGGTTCAAGATACAGAAGAAAGCGTAGAGTTGTGGAGATTAACAAAAATAGCTTACCCTGTGTATGTCTCGAATATTTTTGACTGATAATATTTTCATAGCAAATGCTCTCTCAATATGATGACTTTTTTTTGTATTCCCTTAACTCTTGTTAACCTGTACCTACCTAGTGACAATGTTTTGACAAGGACACCACTTTGATAGTGCAATTAGGTGAGAGCAGTGGTGTCAAGCGGTTAGACTTAATTAACCTAGTAGAAAGTTTGTTAGAAAAGTTAGATCTAGGATTAGGAAAACTAATTCTATGTGCATTCCCATATTCAGATTCTTTGAGTGCCAAAGAGAAGCAGAATATTTTCAACCTGAACCTAATATTATATAACTTGACATGTCGTCATAGTGACGTTTTGTTTTTTGATACTAATAATTTTATTAGTAATTTTATTTTGACAGGAAGTACATTGTACTTGAGTAGGAGTAATAAGTCGATGATTGCTAAATTGTTAGCATATAATATTTTTGATCCTGTTATAAATAATATAACACAGTTTACAGACGAGTCCGTAGTTAGTAGTAGTACTAATGAGGGCACAAAATTAGTAGGGCCAGCTGACCAGCATTTAATCTGACCACGTCGACAATGGGTAAGCAAGGCACTTTACATGTAGTACACCAAAATATGCAAGGCCTTCCCAGCAAAGTATTAGAATCAGAATTATTTTTAAATCAGTTTAATGTAGATATGATGTGTGTTACTGAACACTGGATATTAGAATTTGAGTCGCTCCTCACAATATTAAAATTCTTATAATAAGATAAGAATTTTAATATTGTTAGCTCATATAAACGTAAGAACGCCATTAGGGGCGGATCTTTAATTATTGTTAGAAATGACATAAAGTGCAAGGAACGTAAAGATATTGTAAATCTCACTATTGAGAGGAGCATTGAGCTGTCGTGTGTTGAGCTAGAGCGGCATATCGTTGTGAGCGTTTACCGTCCTCCCGACGCAGACTTCGCGTTATTTGAATCCATTATGGAAGCTAAAAATTTTGCTAAAAATTTTTGCATGTAATAAAATTTTAATAGTCTGCGGAGATTTTAGTATAGATATTCCGATCCATCCGTTATCTGAACGACTGCTTAATTTATTTAAATGTTTTAATTTAAATCATCTCTTTGTGGAACCAACAAGGGTGACACTAACCACTTCCACTTGTTTAGACAATGTTTATTGCAGTTGTGTACCAATCGCTAAATCAGTAATTAAACATTTCAGCTCAGATCATTACGGCCATAGTGTCATATTTACATGTAATTTAAGAAACAAACCTGAGGAATTCACGTACCGACCCATCACAGAAAGTAATATTAAGAAGTTTCAGGCTTGTATTGAACTCAAAATGTCCCTTGTACCATGCATGGATGATCCAAACGACCTTTTTACCATTTTATCGAATTTAATAAATAAAGAACACGAACAAATTTTTAAATTAAAAACAAGCACAGTTAAGGTTAGCGTCGGGTTTGCTGACTGGGCTACACCTGGCATTTATAAAAGCAGGAATAAATTGTACGAACTATATGCTGATAGGGAGTCAAAGCTGCACGACATTACTTTTATACTACATGTTAAGAATTATTCTAAAACTTTTAAAAAAGCCTGTCATGCAGCCAAATCATTGTACTTAAGAAACAAAATTGAAAAATCTTCTAATAAAATTAAAGCTACTTGGATACTAATAAATAATGAAACAGGCAAATCAAAAGCCCTCAATAAACAAATCAATTTAATTAATAATGATAGTGTTTTAACTAAGAAAATTGAAGTGGCGAATGCCTTTGACAGTTTTTTCTCTAGTATACCTAATATTGTAACCCAGTCGTTAAAATCTTCAGCTTCTGGAGCGTCCATTCTTCTAGAAGCTAGTGTTGCTAAATGTGAGACTGAGTTTAGTTTTAGTTACATTAATGCGGGTAATATTGTGAAAACCTTTAAATCCCTCAATATAAAAAACACTGAAGACCTATGGGGTATATCTACAAAGGTAGTAGGTGCTATTATTAACGATATTGCTCCATGCTTAGCCCACATCTTTAATAGTTGTGTTGACGATGGAGTTTTTCCTGACCTTATGAAGCATAGCAAAATCATTCCTTTGTTCAAGTCCGGAAACGAAAAAGATCCCGCTAATTATAGACCTATCTCGGTATTGCCTACTCTAAGTAAAATCTTTGAAAAAGTTATTCTTACTCAGTTATTATCTCACTTCAATCTTAACGGGCTTCTTCATTGTAATCAATTTGGATTTACCAAAGGTCGATCAACAGCCGATGCCGGGACTTTGCTCTTAAAGCACGTATACGATGCCTTTGAGAACTCACAAGACGCAATCGGTGTATTCTGTGATTTGTCAAAAGCGTTTGACTGCGTGAGTCATGCAACATTAATCTCAAAGCTAAAACATTACGGCATCCAAAACCGTGCAATTGACCTTTTACAATCTTACTTATCCAATAGAGTCCAAAAAGTTGACGTGGGTGGTGAAAGGTCTTCTGGATCAACTATTGTCATGGGTGTGCCACAGGGTTCGATTCTAGGCCCTTTCTTGTTCCTAGTTTACGTTAATGACCTCCCTTCTTATGTTAAAGAAATGTGTGACATAGTTCTATTTGCTGACGACACCTCGCTAGTGTTCACAGTCGACAGATCCAAAACAAATTACGATGACGTAAACGCATCCTTGTCGCTAGTCCTTAATTGGTTCTCTGTAAACAATCTCTTGCTAAATTCAAAGAAAACGAAATGTATCAAATTCTCTTTGCCTTATGTAGTACACAATAGCCCCACTAACATTGTATTAAATGGAGAGTCACTAACCCTTGTTGATTCTACAAATTTCCTAGGACTCAATATTGATTCAAAATTGCAGTGGGGACCCCACATTGAAACTCTTGCCGGTAGACTTAGTTCCGCGGCATATGCCGTTCGTACGATAAGGTGGCTCACAGATGAAGCCACAGCTAGGTTAGTTTATTTTAGCTACTTCCATAGTGTAATGGTCTATGGTATCTTTCTCTGGGGGAATGCAGCAGATATCCAAGTGTTGATTCTTTAGAAACAACTGCATGAATTTAGATGATTTTGATGATAAATTAAGATTCAATTCTGTCAAATTACACTTATTTAATGAGGTTTTAATTATAAGGTACAAAGTTGCAGTGCACAGCACAAAGGTCGTAGAAGTAATGAATTTACATATTGAGACTAGGTAGGTACCTAGGTAAGTAGGATTGCGCGTCGGAAACCAGTAGGCGCTGCAACATCCTGCCCCCGTTGAAAAGCCTGATTTTCAACATTTTTCATGTTCTTCAATTGTGAGTGGGCAGAGACGAACCAGTGCTCTTCGTACGCAACCTCTTGTGGTGGTGACGTCGGCGACGCGATTTATCCCGTCAGGTCCTGTGTAAAGTCTGGATATTCTCCCGAGACGCCAATTTAGAGCAGGAACATGGTCTTCATGGAGTAAAACAAGATCTCCGACGTTGAGACTACTTTTGTTAGTCTTCCATTTCTTTCGGACTTGTAATTCGGCAATGTACTCCTTCTGCCACCTCTGCCAGAAATGCTGTCGCAGTTTTTCCACTCGAGCATATCGTTGGAGATTGCTTTCTTTAGCATCTAGCAAATCTTGAGTTGGCATTGCAGTCAGTTGTCTTCCAATCAGAAAATGCCCTGGGGAAAGGAAAAGGAGATCGTTTGGTGAGGAAGAGAGAGGACACAAGGGACGACTATTTAAGATGGCCTCCACTTGCGTAAACAAAGTACCTATCTCTTCAAAGGTTAGGTGAGTATTTCCCATTATTCTTCGTATATGATATTTTGCGGATTTTACGCCGGCTTCCCAGATACCGCCAAAATGAGGAGCGTAACTTGGAGAGAAGACAAAATTAATCCCCTCTCGAGATGCAAGGTCAGATAGATCTTTAGAATTACCTTTTAAAAAGGTACCTATTTCTTTGGCAGAAGCAGTGAAGTTACCTCCATTATCACTAAAAATTTCGATAGGCTTACCCCGGCGTGCTATAAACCTGCGGAGAGACATCATGAATGCATTTTTAGATAAGTCGGAAACGGCTTCCAGGTGAAGACATTTATAGCATAAATACGCCTTTTGCAACCTGGCGCCACGACCTTTACGATTGAGAATGTGAAAGGGACCGGCGAAGTCCACTCCCACTGAAATAAAAGGGAAATCTGGATTAATTCTTTGTGAGGGTAAAACTCCCATTTTGGGTTGCAATACTTTACCCTGCACACGACGACATCGAACACATCGTTGGACAATTTGGCGAGCGAGGCGACGCCCATTTATAGGCCAAACAGACTGACGAACAGAAGCTAAGAGCAGCTGGAAAAAAAATAGAACATAATTATTTATTTAATTTTACTAGCAAAACATAGACATTAAATCTGAACGACACAAGTGAAATTGCTTACATACAGATATATTATTGTATTTCTACCATACCATTTCGAGATAAGGAAGAAAAACTGTAAAACGAAGTAGCTGAGTTTAGAAATGATCATTAAAAAAATTACCAAGCAGTGGTTTCTTCAATCTTCTAGGCTTGGTCACGAAGAACAGGCATAAATTCAACTAGATTTGAGATTTTTCAAAATGTTCCATGTCATTTCAATGAATTTAGTTCTTGAATCTTTTTTGAAACAGCGTCCTTACAAATCTCTACGGAACCTCATATTAGCGCGGTTCGTCACTCACTTGGCCGGTTTCTTAGCACTCTTGTCTTTAACGCGTTCCTTGACCGTCTCCAGCTTACAATTTCAGCTTTTCTTAAAGTCGTTTGAGGAGTCTTTATTCCAGATTTTTCATTTTCATGATGCTTTGGACATTATAGGGTGGTAAAAGTTGAGTGCTGAGACTGAATAAGTTAAAGGTTTTCCCCAACCTGTGGCTAACATATTATTAATGTAGCGCATTACAGATTGGGCATATTTTTGGCGCGTGCAGGCTCCCATACAGACTGGATTTCACCACGCGCTTTGATGAGCTTGAAAAACTACCTATCTGTAAAAGTACCAACTCTCTTAATACATTAAAGTAGTATAGTATTGCGAAAGGGGCTTATTAAGGGGCAACGAACATAAAAATATTACCGAAAAAATATGTCTAAATTTGATTTCAATAAAATATCAGGATTCAAAGTCAGATTCGAAATTTCGAAAAAGTTATCAAACTTCTAAAGCTGCCTGTCCAAAGTATTAACTTTTTTTTTTTTTTTTTTATACAACAGAGGTGGCAGACAAGCTTATGGCCCACCTGATGGTAAGCGGTTACCGTAGCCTATGAGCGCTTGCAATACCAGAGGCATGACGCACGCGTTGCCGACCCCGAACCCCCTTCCCCCCTAAAGAGCTCTGGCAACCTTACTCACCGCAGGAACACAACACAGTTTGAAACAAATAATGTTATTTGGCTGCGATCTTCTGTAAGGCGGAGGTACCTCTCCAGGCAGGCTGCTCCAATTCAGAACGAGAAAATCTCGCTGTGCCCTACCTCCTCCTAAAAAACTAACCTTTTGTTACTTCTTAAAGTTTGAGAACCAAACAATAAGAAAAATATTTTGCAAGAAAAGTATTAAATATCTAATAACAAAGATAGATAGACAACAAAGTGAGTTTCTCACTATTCTATTTCCGAGATAAGTTTACAATAAAAATTTACTAGTGCGAGTACAACACGCGCCTTGAAGCTTCCGTACCGTTATTTTGGTCGAAATTATATCCACTGCTCCTACGCGCGTAGATACGCGTATGCGGCGTATGTAGATACTACACTGAATTACTTAGGAGTATTTATGCACAGTGTTATGGTTTGGAGTTCTCAGGAGTGAGTCCTACTCGTACTTGGCTTACTCCTTTTTTTCTAACTTCTCATAATTGGAACTATGAGAATGTCCACCCGATGGACCGACGACATTGTGAAGGTTGCGGGAAGTCGGTGGATGGAAAAGGCTCAAGACCGTTCGTCGTGGAACTCTATTGGGAGGCCTATGCTAGCAGTGGACTTGTGCAGGTTGATGATGATGATAAGTGGGCGATTATGACGAAACTTACGAATAATAAGCATATCTACCTACTTACTAGCCCTTGCTTTCAAACGTCGAGCACAGAAATCGACCGCAGCACTTCAATCTCACATAGCCCTTCTTACCACAATGCCCCATGCACCGGAAATGACACGCCACTTCCTACGGAAGTAGCCTACGACACTGCGCGTCAATACGTCGCTCGGTGTTTCTGACTTCCTGTCTGTGGTTTTGATCTAGGCCTGCAAAAATTCACCTAGTTCCAAGTCATCAATTTTGGAACAAAACAAAATAGATATTTTTGCTACTTATTTTTACTAAATTAACAAGTTATGTACAACATATGAGTAAAAAGAAACAAAAACAGCCAGTGCTTAGCGTGTGCAAAGGCAAAGAACCTCATGCTGATGCGTTGTTCGTCATGGTCGCAATACTACGCGAGATAACAGAGGTTACTACAGTTAGCGATACCAAAAGATTACATATATCATATCGCATGCCGTTTGAACACGGCATTATGACAAACAAGGAAGGATTAATGCAGACATGATAGAATCAAAAGACGGCCTACTAAAGGTTTCTGGGAAGTGGTATCTATTCAAAATAAAACATTTATAATAAATATTTAAATATTTATCTTTTCAGAGTTATACGTAATGGGATTTTTTTCGCAGATGAATTGACGTTCCTCATTTTTATAAAAACTGTACAAGCCATCTTTGTGTAGGAAACCGGCTATGGCCGAGGGGTACGTCGAGAGAGTTGGTTCACCGGCTTTCCATTTGGTGAAACCAGCCTGCTCGATTGTCTGTCCTGAAATAAAAAAAAACATTTTTTATAAAAAACCAGGGACTCAATAACCGGAAAATAAAGGTACCTTTATTTAACGATAGGACTTCATACCGACAAATTCCCGTTACCCAAATATTTCTCTCAAGCTTGAGTAAACAGTCCAAGTCAATATAATATACACAAATATCCCATCATAACATGAGCAGGCCATACGGTAGAACAAACGGACAATAGATGGAGCGAGTGAATACTACACTGGTGGCCTCGTAACGGAAAGAGAATTCGCGTTCGGCCATTTCACCGCTGGAGAGACGAAAAAAAAAGAAAAAATATGGACACAAAGGGCAAGAGATAGAGTAGGATGGTAGGAAAGTTGCGAGAAGTCGGTGGATGGATAAACTCTTTGGGGGTGGCCGAGAGTCTTCAGCAGCGGACTTCATCAGGCAGTAATGATGATGATTATGTTTCTAAGCCGTGGTGGCCCCGGCTGAAGAATAGGCCCCTCCATATCTACCTATTCGCGGATGTCTTAAGAGGCGACTTAGGGAAAAAAGCTAGGGCATGGGCAGTAGCGTCCCTCATTTTAACAACGATAGCTCTAATTACGCTCGCCAACCCGCATGCCCAGCGTGGTGAGTATGGGCAAATCCCCCCCACATGATAAGGAATTTGCTCTGTCTGTGGGGGAGGCCATGTTCAGCAGTGGACGTCGAATTGTAAGTTTCTTTAACTCACCGTTGATAGTCCACCAAGAGTTTGAAAGCTTCCAATAATAAAACCCTATACCCACGATATCGCTTTCTGTAGGTACTAGTTTTTTAAGGATTTCAGCTTCATCCTCACTATTGATGATGGCGAGGTACGCGCCCTCTTGTCCGCATACTTTGTACGCGTCTCTCCAGGTCGCTCTCTGTGAGTGGAGCTTATAACAGTGCCCAGTCTGTTTGGAAAACTCGTACCCTGCAAAGATTGAATCATAACAATACTATTAGAAACTGACCAACTTACACTAAGTAACACGAGAGCGTAACTGGCATCCTATCCTATCCTACTCCTACTTATGTTATAAACGCGAAAGTTTTTAAGTATGGATGGATGGATGTTTGTTACTCTTTCACGTAAAAACTACTGAATGGATTTTAATGAAACTTCACTATAATATAGCTTATACATCAGAACAACACATATGCTACAATTTAATATATAATTATATGATATTCTGTGAATTGTCCAAAATATGACTACTAGCTACTCGAAATACTAATCCTGCGCAGACGCAAAAGAAGACGAAGTCACGGGCACCAGCTAGTTACCTATAAATGCGAAAGTTTGTGACGATATTTGGATGTTTGTTATTCAATCACGCCGTAACGGCTCAGCCGATTTCGTTTGAACTTGGGATATATAGAGTTATTTCACTAGAATAGCATATAGGTAGGCTTCTTTTTATGCGGGCACAACGCGAGCGAAGCCGCGGGCGAAACCTAGTAATTTATAAACAACTAGCTTGTTACCCGTGACTTCATACGCATTGGGTTAAAATTATGAGGTTATCATCATCAGCCTGTACAATTAATTTATTTAACCCCCTATTTTGCTCCCGTTAGGGATGATTTCATTTCATTTATAACAATTATTAAATTGTGTTTGAAATTACATAAATCATAAAATTTTTACATAAAATAAAAACAATCAATAATAATAGGTATTTAAATCACACACACTAATAAAAAATCAAATAAAAATGACAAAAAATGATTTTGCAGTAATACTGAAAAAAGTTTTTTTTTAATTCATATTTATTGAGACAAAAGATAATAAGCCTATGTCCTTCCCCATGATATAATCTTTCACTTAACCAAATTTAATTAGGATCCGTTCAGACATTATTGTCAAACAATAATCAAATCTTAAGCCAATCGGAAGTCCCAAACTTACTTGGTAAGAGCATCCCCGTATCTAGGGGAAGGTTGCGGGTTCAAATCCCGTATGAGGTGAAATTTTTGAGTTATAACACATCAATAGTACTCCTTTCGTGTGGGTTACCACTATAAAAATAAATAAAAATGATCGAATCATACCAAGATCATCTTTCCCGCAAGCTCGTGCCGGTGCAAAGCAGACGTAAGGTAATTTTTGTTTACAGCCAACTTCTTCCATAGTGCCGTTTGCTATGAAGACATTACATTGCTCTGATCTTTTTATACCAGCAGACGACACTGAAAGAACTGGCTCCCCTGCAACAAAATAAATATTATATAACAATTACAACAAATAACAGCATTTAATCATCATCAGCCTGTAGAAGTCCACGGCTGGACATATGTCTGCCCCAAAAAGTTCCATGACGAACGGTCTTGAGACTTTTCCATTCACCGACTTTTTGTAGTGAGAATTCCGAGCATACTACACGCAGAATCAACTTGGCACCTGCGTGGAATGTGCTTCCCGCTCCCACCACAACCCATCGCCTACCGCTCTCGCGAGTGAGAATGAGACAAAACATTACAGCGAGGTGCCTCGTTAACTTCTGCATGTTGTAGATTCTTCATAGCCTGATGCGCGACTGAGCTTGTGTATGAGGCCAATATCTAGCGACCAAGTATCCCTGGTAACACGCACTAATTGTAGGCTTTATGATATCCCCTTTATTATGTCCGATATTATTATGTCCCCTGTTATACAGGTGAGTTTTTTTTCAGGGCCACTTAGGCAAAATCGGAAACCGTGAGAGTAATCGAAAAGTGATTTAAGGAGTTAAGGGCTCGATTTTGAAAAAAGTTGAAATTTATTTACAGTTTTTCAGAAATTTACAATATTATAATTTTGAAGGTGTTTCAACAACTTTATACACATTGTTAGCATACATTTATTTATTTATTATCAAACATAGAATACAGAAATGCAAAAGAAAAATCATAAAAAAACAATTTTTTTGTTAAAAACTAAAAATAAATTTCTATTTTTTTTATGCAGATCTTATTTTTTTCAAAATCGAGCCCTACAACTTCTAACATCACTTTTCGACTACACTCACGGTTTCCGATTTCAAAAAATTCCGGTCCTGAAAAAAAAACTCACCTGTATACCTTCTTATTAATATTTAACAACACTAATCTATTACATAAATATTATAAGCAATATTATGTAAACCTTCTAAATATTGGTATTTTCCATCATCAGACAAAGTCAAAGTCACTTCAGCTCCAGCGTACACGGCTTGGAAGGATTGGTCCTCAGAAGATTGTAGTTTATTTATAGCTGCTCTCATTTCAGCATTCCAGTCTGAAGCTAAAAGTGCCTCTGTAAATAAACAAATAATTATATATTAACTATATTCCGACACCTACTCCGATTTTTCGGCCCTATAAAAGACTAGCATGCGCCAGCGGCTGTACGGCTTCGCTCGCGCTGTACCTACATAAAACACATAACCCTCCATAGTTGAATAAAAATAGAACCATATTTCCCAAAAAAAGTAATAATCTCAATTTGTTACCTTCTAAATGGCAGGTGATTCGAGCTTCTTGCCAATCTGTTGGTTCTCGGTGAAGGTTGAACCACCCGTTATTTTCTGGAGAGTACACATAACCCGGAAAGTCATGTATGTCAGAACCTAAAATAAGTTTCTTTTATCATTCAAAAAAAAAATACTACATTCTTATCTAACACTCTTCTATAAGGGAAGAGGTAGACCAAAGAAAAAATGGATAGATTGTGTGAAAGACGACATGAGTAAGAAAGGAGTGAATACGAATATGATGGCTGATAGAGGGGAATGGAAGAGAAAAACATGGTGTGCCGACCCCACATGAAGTGGGATAAGGGCAGGGAGATGATGATGATGAAAAATAAATTCTACCCAAAATTATCGAATCCAACCCACATTTTAATCTAGAATCGGTGGTAACAATTATAATAAGTCATCCAAACGGCACTGTAGTCTAAAAAGATTCGGCATATGATATGATAATATATAAGTTGAGTATGAATCTAGGTATACTCTATCCCGAGAGGGGCTAATTATACACTCAATGGGCAATAAATTTTGTTCTATATTTTGGAAAATCAACATTTTCATTGAAAAACTCTATGCAAAAATCTGTTGTTTTGGGGTCACTCCCAAGAATATATAAAACTTATATTGAATATAATTTTAAATGAATATATTTATTATACAGTAACATCATTAAATCAACATCTTATTACATTTGAGACGGAAATTGCGATCGAAATAACATGCTAAGCTGGTACTTACCCCGGATTACCGCAAAATAGCAGGCGAACAAAACAACGAAAATTTTACATAACATTATGTATAACTTTCAATGGTAATTCAACCGATACCTCGGAGCTACTAACGTAGACACTCACTGGCACTTACTCTTAACACATCAGGAAGATATAGTTAGGCATCCAAAGGTTATCTTCCTGATAATGCCTAGTGGTTACCTACTCGAGCATAAAACCCACTACGGGTTTTATTTAGCGGAGGTTTACCCAATAATATTTTTATTAAGATAAATCATGACCTCAATGGTTGACCTCTATCGTAGTTACAGCTTGCCGTTTCAACGCGGCTCTATTATCTACTTGTAGTTATAGCGTCCTTTCCGATCAACCATTTATGAATAAATAAGTTTTTGTAACACAATTTAGGGGTCTGAAATTGAGGAATTTCGAAGTTTCTTAAGAAACAATGTCATACAATAGCCATTGTATGACATTGAGTGAGCGGCTCCTACACATTGAATTCTTATTTTCTTATCATGACCACGGGTGCACGACCGGGATTCAAACCTGCGACTAATGGTATGGAACCCTCAGGGCGCGAGTTCTCGCACTTGACCGTCATAATTAAAAAAAACCCTATGCGAAAATCAGCTGTTTTGGGGTCAAATAATTTCATATTCAATTATGTAGCGGTTTTAGGAAGAAGACAGCAAACGTGTTAAACGAGCTACGAAAAAAATTAAAGTATTGGATTTTTTGTTCGCTTATAAAAATTGTTTGTTGATAAAATAGGCCCTTTTCGGGATAATATACATGGAATCACAAATATATATAAGAAGCAAAGTCCTGACTGACTGACATATCATAGACAGCTCATAGCCAAAGCCGCTGGTCGTGGAGACTTTAAATTAGGCAGGTGTGTTTGTTTTGATACGTAGGGCCGTTCGAATGCTGGTAGGTAATTAGCGTGCTAGGACATCGTAAGACGTTCAATATTTTGTCCAATATTTCAATAGTTCTATATTTACTCCTTGCGGGGAAACGGAGAGGAAACTCGAATGACAAACATAGCCAAAGAGGCTGGATGATGGACTACTTTGCTATAATAGAAAACCTACTCTTTCCAAAATAGCTTTACAATAAGATATTTTTTACAAAACCAAAAACCGACTTCAAATTCCTTAATATTTACAAGATCAATATCAACCTCTTTGTGTTTTACTTACCTACTGAGGATGACACTGGCCACCTAAACTTTCGAATAAAAAACAAAAGTAAGCATGACATCCATTCATCATCAATAATAAGTAATAACTGTACGGTACTGACTGACTGACTGTCAATCAAACGTAGTGGTTTCATTCTCTTTGAAAATCAACGCAGAGCCTAACCAAAATCCTAAGATTATGAAAAGTAAGTAAGTAAATCCTAAGTTTATGTAAAAATAGCAGCAACCGAACGAAGTCGCGGGAATTACGATACATACCACAGTAGACAAAATAAAATTCGGCAAGTCGTGATTTCAAGTGATGATGACGTTTTTTTAAGTTTTACGGGACAAGTTGCAATCCCTTAGGTATTAAATTATCATATCTCATACTCTATACACCAGTGAAAGAATCATCAAAATCGGGTTACTATTGGCGGAGATATCGACTAACATATACACAAAAAAAAACATCTGACTTGAGAACCTCCTCCTTTTAAGAAGTCGGTTAAAAATAGACTATATAATGCTTGTTTTTTGTTATAATTTATTTTCTGTAAAGTCAGGTAGGTTTCGAACATATATGTTAGATAGCTATAAGAGGCAGTCACCCTCTAACAATGCCAGTCGATGCATGTGTGAAAGGGACAAATAGACCCATATATACAGGCTCTGCTCACTTTGTGGTGTGCCATGAAAGCTTATCGTGGCACATCACGAAGCGTTTCAAGAAGCTGGCATACCACGAGTAACACTAAATTGGCGAATTTGATATTTCATGATCCTACTTATGAACACTCTCAACAATTATAATTTAGAAAATAGCTTAGTGCAATGTTCTTCAACAACAGGCTAACCTGGAACCGTAAGCTTTTATAAACAGCAACATAACTGTAAGTTACATCTAAGAGCCCGTTTATGAGTTTGGTGAAGTTCGGGTTCAAACTCATTTGAATGAGAAACAGAATTGTTTTGTCGAGACGATAAAACTAAGTACAGCTTTGCAGAATTTTAATTTGGCCCATCTTATAAGAAGATTAAAGTATACCATGGCTCTCTGCTAATTAAAAAGTCAAATTAAAAACAAAAAAACAAACGGTACTAAATGACTTTGAATAATTTAGGCATGAATCAGAGAAATTAATCTTTTAGTGAAAATAGTGACGAATTAAAATTAGTACGGTTTAGAAACTAAACAATGACCTACTTTAAGATTGAGCAATGTTGGTATTTTCCTATCTCTTGCTTGCTTGTCGTGTCACAGATTTTTTCTTGGTCATCCTGTATTAGGTCAGTGACCTGGTTGAGGCATGGGCTGAAAAGGGCCTATGACCGTCGCGTCGTTGAAAGAATCAGTTTAATGAAAGGATTAAAATGCGCCTCTTAAAGGCTCCTTTCGTGCACATGTCACATATCTTTGACAGGTTCTAGGACATGCCGGTTTCCTAACGATGTTTTTTACAATGCTGATATGTATGACGCCTGACGCTGACAATAGTTTAAATCATCTAGAATAGATTAGATCTAGATAGAATAAATAAATAAATATTCCGGACATATTCACATGGTCAACTGATCCCAAACTAGGCATAGCCTGTACTATGGGTACCAGAGACTGATATATATATAATAGATAAATATTTAACACCCAGACACAGAACAAACATCTGTGTTTATCACACAAATGTTTGTCCAGTGCGGGGATTGAACCCGCGACCTCGAGCGCAGAAGGCAGAGTTACTACTAACTGAGCTATGAGGCCAGTCAATAAAGCCTTACTTCCTTAAAACGGTATCATATTCGACACAACGCCGCCCCTAGCCATGTATTCTAACCACTGCTGCGCCAACATAATTTAAACCTTCGATGTAGACATTTGATATTAAGCGCATTTCACAGAAGCAATATCCAGAGATACATACAGATACGAATAAATCATTATCTGAATTTAATACACGCATGCTCTGATGCAAGCAACGAGCTGTACATGTTCTACTGGATAGGGCTATGATTGCTTTTTTTTAAACAACTAAGGTGGCAAACAAGCTTACGGCCCACCTGTTGGTAAGTGATTACCGTAGCTTATGAACGCTTGCAATACCAGAGGCACGTACGCGTTGCCGACCCCGAACCCCCTCCTCTTAAAGAGCTCTAGCAACCTTACTCAACGCAAGAGCACAACACTATTTGCAACAAATAATGTTATTTGGCTGCGATCTTCTGGGGGCTCTAAATTGGAGCGAGAAAATATCGCTGTGCCCTACCTGTCCTAATTATCTACTTGCGATAGAATTACCAACGATTCAAAAACGTGACGGCAACGCATGTTCGGGGCTGGCAACGTGTGCGTGATGACTCTGAACTATTGCAAACGTTCATAGGCTACGGTAACCATGTACCAACAAGTGAGCCGTAAGCTTATTTGACACTTTAGTTGTCTAAAAAAAAGTGGCATAATATTATCAGACGCGTTTGCCTAAATGTGTGATTTAAACGTTTGAATTAGACTTCACGTCATTACCTTATCTAACAGAAGGCAGAGGTCACTGGCTGATGAGATTAATGCTTAGGCAACGTGAGCGTTGATTACCCATTCTATTGTTTTTAAATATTTTCAGAGCAAATAGAAAGAACGAGATTGGGCCACTAAGCACTTTGATGACGTTGGTGTCGCAGCGGGCGAGTGCCCGTTTGAATCGCAAGGGTTCGATTCCTGCTGCAGGACAAATGTTTGCACGGTCAGGAAATATTTGTTCCGGGTCTGGATGTTGTGATACCAAGGTACTTGTAGTTTCTGATTCCTACTCAGGACACAGGGAGCCCTAGAATGCCACCGTGGCCGATCGGACCAATTCCTATAATAATAATAACTCACAAAACTATAAGGAAAATCACCATAACATTCAAATCCGATTTAATAAAAACGCTTTCAATCGCAGCGGAAACTTAAAAAACAATTGGGACATCAAAGAGTTTCAAAGAAATGGAATCAGGTGGAAATTAACGATCGGGAAGACAAAGGCCGCTCATTTTCGAATATCTCAGGTTTTGGCTCCAATTAAAAGTTCGGCCTTTTGTTCAACAAACCAACTAACCAACTGTGGTGATGTCGATGCCCCCTTTTGTATGCTACACCCCTCCTACCCTCCACCCGTATCTTTAGATTGTTAACATTCCTAACCTTTCATACTTAAGCTATAGATTCGAACAACACAAACCCTGACTCACGACGTAATTGTCATCAAACTAACGTTATTTTCGCCCCAATTGCTCTCGTGACCTTGAAGTTTTCTCAATGGCCAGTACGCTGAGACGCAGGCGACGCAGTTCCCCGCAGCCAAGACAATAGCAAACAATAACAATAGCAAAAAACAAGTTACTAGAGGTCCATTAACATTAAACTTAATTTTAAAAAACACAGTAACAGGGCAAACCAAAGCTAAAATAAAATGGAATTATAGCAACTTAGTGAATTAACATGTAGAGTCAGGGTGAATGTGATGGTGAACAAGGCAGTTTAGATTTGTTTATAATGTATGAACAAGCACATTTCTGCGTGTCACGTGCCAACTAAGAAGAGTCGCAGCGTACGCGGCTCTGTGCTAATTCATACACTAGTGGTTTGCCCGAACTGAGATTTCGCGACTTCTTATAAAACTTAGTTCTTGATCGTTGAGGCACAATTGACTCGCGAATTGAATGACATTTCCTTCGCAATAAAAAAAATGACCTCGCGCTCATCCTTTATTTACGATAGGTATGGTCTATAAAAAGGTTTATTATTTTTCGTAGTTTTTTTTATTTTATACAACCTACCTAAGTAGCTGAAAGCTACTAATGAATAATTAAGGTTTAAAAAAAACTGCGCGTTAAAATCGAGCCCGATTTCTTCTCTAACACGATTCGTCTGGTGATTCTGATTTATTGTTTATAGAACTGTCCTCTATATTTCAATCCTGAGTCATATTTAGTCTGGAAAATGTGTCTGAAATTGTTCAACTTGAACAAATTGACGTGCGGACGAATCAGAATTTTATATAAATATGAAATTATTTGTTGTTGCTATTGTAAAATATCTCAAAGAATCATTGTTTGTAGAATTGAGTAGAATCGTGTAGTAAATATAAAATAATAATTTTAGGTTAAAATTGATCAAAGTCAACATTAATCTGTATTTCTTATTATACTAGGAAGTAGAGCACACCAAATATTGGTTCCGGATCTAGGTGTTGTGGTACCATTGTACTCGTAGTTACTGATACCGACGACACAGGGAATCCTAGTCTGGGGTCAGGACTATGTATGTGACTGTTGGGTGTTATTTACTATTGAAACACCAGTTTTGTTTTAAAACATTTCACCCAAACCTAGTTTTCTCAGGAGCAAAGTTGGTACAAAAGCTACTTTGTCATAAAATTCTATTAAGAACTGCTTCCTGCTCGAAAGCTTAGCTTATTTATTTACAAAACTTAGAACTACTGCCACATACATTAGAGTTAAGCTCTGGTTTCTTTAGAACCGGCGAGCATCATTGGAAGGTCGTTATACAAAGTGTAGTATATATTATATACTATTCCGGAAAGGCCCTTTTTCTACACGTTTGTTGTTCAAAATATTGTTAGCTTTTCGACAACAAGATTGCTACTTATCACAGCTAAATAATTAAGTTGAAACTGATTTGACCCAAAACAGCAGTTTTTTGCATAGTGTTTTTTAATTAATAATTTTGAATCCAAAAGTCGATTAAACTTTATTGCCAACTAGTGAATTTGTATGAAAAAAAACGTCTTCGCGTGTTTTTTTCATACAAACTTCAAGCCCCGCTGCACCCTCTTAGAGGTTCATTTCGGAAAATCCCTTCTTAGAACACTCCTACGTACCAAGAATATTTGTCGTGGTACGTAGGAGTGTTCCTCCAAATTTCAAGTCTCTACGACCAGCGGTTTAGGTTCTGCGTAGCCTTTTTTAATATATTATTATATTGATTGGATGTAGAATACGCCTGTATCTTTGAGATTTTTTTTATGATCGCTACGCGACAGAGGCTTCTTTATAGAAAATCGAGGTTATACACAGTTTGGAGAATTTCAGAGGTAATCCCTAGAGACGTAATGTTTATTTGTAGATGGCGCTGTAAAAGCAGGTGCGACCCGCACTGTAATACTAAGTTAGTACCATAAGTGATATTAGTAGTTGGTTTGCGCTGCTATTGACGTAATCAATGTTTCAAATTGGATATATTTTCAGCGCTAGTTCTATGCTCTTTTCTACGCGTTCGTTGTAGTTTTATTGTGGAAAGACTACTAAATTGTACGAGCCCACCCGGAGTTATGTCCGACACACAATAGAAAAACAAATCTCTTTTTGAAGTCGGCTAACAGATCTTTCCAATGTGAGCTCCATTATCTCTTTGACGGAAGTCGTGGAGGACGGCAATGTTCTCCTTTATCTGGCTCGTGTAACTTATTCCTGGTGTTCCCATTACTCGTTTTCCTTCTACCTATCCTTCAATGATGTTCTTTAAGAAGTTGTCATGTGGTATAAAATGTTCATTTGTCGTCTTCTGCTTTGTACGGTCTTAATAAATTCACTTCTCCTCGTTTCTTAAGTTTCTCCGTCCAGCTGATCCCCCACGAAGGTCTACAGTCATCAAAATCTACAAATAAATCGTAGCTATCGCTACGCTCGTAGCTTTAACTTCGATTTCGTAGCACTTCGTAGGCACGATAACTTGAGTTTTCCTATTGCAGCTAACTAACTAAGTTATACAATTTGTGCTTTATGCAGACGGAATAAGGTTAATAAGTTGAAGGGTGTTCGTGCGCTGTGGTCGGGTGGTCGGATTTGGGGCGTACAGTTGTAGGCTAATCCTGATTTGAAGTGTCAACTATTCCGGTTATGAATTTTGGATTAGATACTTTTGATAAAATTCGGCCTGGAGTATTTCTGTTTTTGTATATCGTTTTTACCTCGCTAAATATGCGTTTTTTAAATTTCTTTCGTTTTATACCATTGACATATCCCTAAAAATTGCAGACATCCTCTCAAATACGTTCTTTTTATTCTTACTGCTCCTAGAGTAGCGATGTGATGAAAGGAGTTGAATTATATGATCTTAAATAATAATTCCCCGATGAATCAACATAAATCAATTTATAGATGATCATGAATTTAGGTAATTATCTTTATAGTTGCTAACTCTCTATGAAACATCTTGTAGAAGTTTACTTAGCAGATCTCAAGTCCGAATTCATTTAGCATACCATGAGTTCCACCTGTCTAGATTTTATCAGTCATCAAGCAGCACTTATAAACGGCGTTCAACTTGATCCTGTCCGCTAGAGGCCAAACACGTGCTGACCGACGGGGTAGCGGCAAAGAGACTCATTTGATAAACTAAAACTCAACGGTGAACTCAACCTTATTTACTTTTGGATACGGCTGATATCAACCAGTATTTGTCATCATTCCATCGAAAGTCCACTGCTGAATATTGGCTTGCCCCACAGAATTCCTGAGCGACTTTCTATCATAAATAATAATAATAATAAAGCGAAGAGCCTCGATCAATACCTTAAGAGGCTCTCGCTAGACAGCTGGGTGAAGGGCCAGATACAAAGGGCGGTACTCCTGTACTCGGCACGCATAGTCAGGTGGTTCCTCTCTCTGCAGCCCTAGCCACCGACCGCTTGAGCCGAGCTTCGCGGTCGGTGGTTCTCCATTTTTATATATATTTTTTACTATAATAGTTGTTTTGATATTCTTTTTTGATATTAAGATGTACTTTTGTAGTAAAAAATGTATTTAATTAATGAGATTTTAATTAAATTTACGTGAATAATAATAATAATAAATAAATATTCCGGACATATCACACATTGTCAACTGATCCCAAACTAGGCATAGCCTGTACTATGGGTACCAGAGACTGATATACATAATAGATATATATTTAACACCCAGACACTGGACAAACATTTGAGACTAACACAGAATCGCGGAAATCGAACCCGCGACCTCTAGCTCAGAAGGCAGAGTTACTACCAAAGTAAGGGGTTCCAGATTCAATCCCCCCTATGATAGGCAAAAATAAAAGACGGCCTCCAGTCCCCAGCAGCTCCGCTATTCCTGGTACTTGTAGCAGCCACGGTAACGGCGGAGCAGGGGGTGCTAAGAATCCCCGGCAGAGGCCCAGCTACCAACCCCCACGAAACTTGGACCTGGTAACATTCAACGCACGAACGTTGAGGACCGACGAGAAGTTGATTGAGCTGGAAGAAGTAGTAAGTAAGTTGCGCTGGGATATCATAGGATTATCAGAAGTCCGAAGAGTGGGGGAGGACACGATAATCCGTAATTCCGGCAACTTATTCTAATACCGGGAGGGAGATCAGCTATCCCAACACGGTATAGGGTTTCTCGTTCATAAGTCCCTTGTCAACAATATTGTAAAGATAGTGAGCGTTTCGAGCAGGGTGGCATACCTTATACTCAGAATCACCGAACGGTATTCGCTGAAGGTCATACAGGTATACGCCCCGCACTCGAAACGCCCAGACGATGAAGTGGAGGATATGTATGACGACATTTCAAATGCCATACATGCCTCGAAAACACACTTTACAGTTGTGATGGGGGACTTCAACGCGCGGCTAGGCACGAGGAACGGCGACGAACTGAAAGTGGGGCAATTCGGCTTTGGACAGCGAAACCAAAGGGGCCAGCGTTTGGTCGACTTCATGGAGAAGGAGGGACTCTTTGCGATGAACTCTTTCTTCAAGAAACGACCGTCCAGAAAATGGACGTGGCTGCACCTCGGTGGTTACAAAAGCGAGATAGATTTCATCATGACGACCAAGAGGCAAATATTTAATGACGTCTCTGTGATCAACAGGGTCAAAACCGGCAGTGATCACCGTATGGTTAGAGGCTCATTAAATATCAACATTAAGCTGGAAAGGTCTCGTCTGATGAAATCTACTCTTCGCCCAAGTCTTGTCCAAATTCAAAACCCCGAGAGCTTTCAGTTAGAACTCCAAAATCGCTTCCAAAGCCTGGCCGAATGCGAAACAGTGGACGAGCTGAACAACGGGCTAGTGGAAATTGTCCAAGCGGTTGGGTCGGAGTTCTTTAAGACCCACCGTAAAAATAGAACCCAGAAACTCTCTGAGCACACTCTTAAACTCATGGCTGTGCGAAACGATATGAAGCTGCATTCTTCAGTGGACAGGTCGAAATACGGCGTGCTCAATAGGCAGATCTCTAAGTCTATGCGACACGATTTGCGCCTTTTTAATACAGATTGTATTAAACACGCCATAGAGCGTAATAAAGGCTCAAAAGTGTTCGCAAAAGATCTGTCTATTGGACAAAGTCAGTTGACGAAACTGAAGACCGATAGCGGCAATATCGTCTCGTCGAAGCCTGAGATTTTGGGAGAGCTCGAGAAGTTCTATGGACAACTGTACACCTCATCGCAAAGTCCTGCTCCAAGCACGGCAAGCGATGCAAGAGCCCGTCTGACCCGGCACTATACCGAAGACATCCCGGACGTCAGCCTATACGAGATCCGGACGGCCCTCAAACAGCTTAAGAACAATAAGGCACCGGGGGAGGACGGAATAACGTCAGAGCTTCTGAAAGCGGGTGGAACACCGGTACTTAAAGTCCTTCAGAAGCTATTTAATTCCGTCATCCTCGAAGGTACAACGCCTGAGGCGTGGAACAGGAGCGTGGTGGTACTGTTTTTCAAGAAAGGTGACAACACCCTCTTGAAGAATTATAGGCCCATCTCGCTGCTGAGCCATGTCTATAAGCTGTTCTCGAGAGTTGTCACTAACCGGCTCGCCTGTAGGTTTGACGACTTCCAGCCTCCCGAACAAGCCGGGTTCCGCAAAGGCTTCAGTACCGTAGATCACATCCACACGCTTCGGCAGATTATACAGAAGACCGAAGAGTATAATCGGCCACTATGTCTAGCGTTTGTGGACTACGAGAAAGCCTTTGATTCAGTCGAGACCTGGGCAGTGTTACGGTCACTACAGCGGGGCCAGATCGACTACCGGTATATTGAAGTGTTGAAGTGTTATGGCACTGAGACTTGGTCGTTAACTATTGGCCTCATACACAAGCTCAAAGTTGCACAACGGGCTATGGAGAGAGCTATGCTAGGAGTTTCACTACGTGATAAGATCCGAAATGAGGAAATTCGTAGAAGAACCAAGGTTACCGACATAGCTCTCAGAATTAGCAAGTTGAAGTGGCAGTCGGCAGGCCATATAGCTCGCAGAACCGATAACCGTTAGGGAGTAAAGGTTCTCGAATGGCGACCACGAACCGGGCGACGCAGTGTTGGAAGGCCCCCCCACCCGATGGACCGACGACATTGTGAAGGTTCGTCGTGGAACTCTTTAGGGGAGGCCTATGTCCAGCAGTGGACTTCTACAGGCTGATGATGATGATGATGACAACATACTTGGGAAGGTAGATATGGAAGGGCCTATTCTTTAGCCGGGGCCACTACGGTCAAATACGTGTTGACCGACGGGTAGCGGCAAAGCGACTCATTTGATAAACTAAAACTCAACCTTATTTACATTTGGATACGGCTGATATCAACCAGCATTCTAGTGACAACAATCATAAACTTAAACCCATTACACTCGTATCGTTCTCCTACTAAACTTCAAAGTATCTTCGTCTAATGATCACTCATTAGAATACACTCAAGTTCCTCAGTTCAAATGGTGGTCGTTCCATTTAACATGTTATCATTGTAGGGTCTGTTTATAAAGACAGGAATAATACTAATGGTAAAATGTTTTGATGATCGTTGAGGCACAAATAAAATAAACTTTGAAAATTCAATCTTTAGCATGTTCTAACTAATATACAATCTTACCTGAACTTCGAATTCAAGGAAACTTTATTGAATGGGAGTTCACGTTATCTTGGTTTAATAATGATACTATTTTCGTAGTATCTCCAAAAACCACATGAAGTTTTTACCACAGTTTTCACTCTCACTCATGAGTGTGACAATAGAAATTTTGTATGGGATGCGAAACAGTGCTCTAGCGGACCATAATGACAAATCACTCCCACTCGTAATTTAAAAACTATTTACGAATAATAAGAAAACTATGGTGTCAAACTCTCACCACTTATTATTATTGTATTTTACTCAGTGGCCATAAACATTTTCGTTTGAAATTTTAGTTTGACATCTTCGTTTTATCTGGGAATACTTTTTAAAGACAGTAAGCCCATATTTAGATTATTACATTAGTGTTTATGATAAATGTTTTTTTTTTTTTTAACTTTTTTGTAACTTAGCAGGTACCGCAGGTACCGGTACATATATAGTGTTTCTATTAGTGGCAGCTTGATTGGTGTAAGAAATGTATATGTAACATTACTATATGAATGTATTGTAAACCGTTTGTGCCTTAATAAAATAATATCAATTCTTATTTTGAGTCATAGCCGAAAAAGTGGCTCAGTCAATCGATAGCAGCCTTTTAAATAGAAATAGCATCAGTTTGGTGCTGAGTTGATGTGCAACAAGGTTAGTGTGGTAAGTAAACGTAACGTGACTTAAGTCGTATCCGTCCCGTTTCCATCTAAATACCTTTTGATATCTAACCTACAGAACCAAGTCAACTAAGTGTACCTAATCTCGCTGATTTAGTTGAGTTCTATGATAGATATGGGAGCCGCGAAGTTCTATGGTGTATGTGTGTATTTATATTAAGTGGTAGCCATTCATTAAAACGCTTATGGTTGCACTAGTCACAGACTCGAACTCTCGAACTGATAATCGACCTTTGGCTCTATGTTGTTTATGAATACACTACTGAATTTTATTTATTTATTTATTTAGTTATCAACAATATACACACAGCTTTACAGTTAGCACCAATGCGCCGTGATATATACATTTTAATTAAAATAACATTTCAATATAAAAATTAACAGAAATAAAAACAGACACAATGATAATAATTTACAAAACATTAAATAATTGAACTAATCCTGGAATGTAGGTATTTATACAAACGAAACTTACTTGATATGTCAACTCATAGAACTATGTCTCTATTGCTGTTATTTTGGTCGGTAATGAGACTTGGTCGATAATATTTGTTTCTACTCAAATGAGAAACTGATCGAAGTTGTTCTGGTGATTTTCTTGAGCACAATTTCAGAATATGGACTTAAGAATACCGGGGTAAATTAAGAAACTCCCTACAAAAATAAATGAATCCATTTATTCATCGCTATCTAAAATCTCTCAGAACTTGGGAAAAGGTTTATTTAAATTCTTAACACTTGAAATATCGCCGGTGATCCCGGCAATTAGTCTTCATTGAGGCTCCGCCGGTATCTGTCTTGCATTAATGCGGACTTTTTTATGCAGATTCAAAAGGTAAGGCTTCGAAATTGATCGGCATATTATGACGGCCGCAATGTTAAGAAGATGCAAAATCATCCATATATCGCGAGTGGCAGAGAGACTTGACGTCCGCGCTAGGCGTTGTAAAACATGCGTGACGACATTCACACAGATTTTCAGTTAGTTGAGGAAGACTGATAACACAACTCAGTCTATTATTAGACATCTTGTCAAGTCTTTGCCACGACTGCGCCAGACGCCACAACTGTATAAACCGCGCCTACGTATAAACAGTACTTACGGCAGAATATTATATTTACCACTTTTATATTATTATGGCGATCGCTGGTACTTGGAAAACCCGGCCTTGATTGGTTATTGTTTTAAAGCGTGGTTTATATATTCAGTTCGAAAATAATTCGTTTTAAAGTTGAAATTTTAGTTGTTCAGTCTGTTACTGCATTTTGTTACGGAATACTGCAAAATGTTGGTTTGTACCAAAATGTTTGGAGGTGCCTCTGACTACCCCCCTTAGACATGTTACCTCTCAAAGTTTTCAGTAGTTACCTCTCAAAATTTTAGTCACGACTATAAAAATACGAGCTAAGTCTGGTACAACCTAGACCCTGTTCAGAATCGAATATTTTTCCAATCCACTAGAGGCCTGATGGAAAATATCGTATTAGTCGGAACATTTAACCATTGTGTCCGAATCCGCCACAACCACAGTGTTGTGGTTGAATTAGTCACCGTCCAGACATGTGATATTCATGGCAATACAAAACTCAACCGTGTTGACGGTTCAAGATACAGAAGAAAGCGTAGAGTTGTGGAGATTAACAAAAATAGCTTACCCTCTGTATGTCTCGAATATTTTTCAGACTGATAATATTTTCATAGCAAATGCTCTCAAATATGATGACTTTTTTTTATTTCTTTAACTCTTGTTAACCCGTAACTACTTGTATATCCTCACGACAACGGTAAAAGAACGCGCCTTTAGCGAGCAACGAAACGTGATATCTGTCATTCAATAGGACGTGACTTCAAAGGCCATTTCACCACTGCCTACCCTTTGTCAAATAAAAACTAAGGTTGCAAACAAGCTTACGGCCCACCGGTTGGTAAGTGGTTACCGTAGCTTATGAACGCTTGTAATACTAGAGGCCTTATGCACGCGTTGCTGACCCCGAACTCTGTCCTTAACGAACTCTGCCAACCTTATTCACAGGAACACAACACTATTTGAAACAAGAAATAACCAAATCGCTTTCTCCCCTCACTTGTAAGAGACAGTAACTGACAGTTATTTGAGTGTCATTCGAGATAACGTGCACACATCTGATTGGTTACCGTTCGTCAAATAGAGCGAGCAATGTTTAATGTAGAATGATATTTACCAAGAACTCTGATGGTGTATTGGTCGTGTATTCGGATACAAAGGTCGTGGTTATGTTGCCGGACAGTGTAACAAAGGTTTTGGCTATTCGAAAAAATATATAATATTTAGGTCAAGAAAGACATCGATAAAACGGTTGTCATGATTTAACAAAACACTTAGTGTCTGGTTACCTACCATTTTGGGTTTAATCTAAAGAGGCTTTGATGTTTCTCAATAGCAGGATAAGGTATAGGTAATCATCATGATTGCCTATACCTTATCCTGCTATTGAGTGGAACGTCCGCTACCAAACATAGGCCTCGCCATGTTTCCAGAGCAACTGATCTTGTGCGACCCACTCACCCAATGGCTCCCAGCAACAATCATTAGGTCTTCCTAGTGGAGAACCGTCCTAATGTATAATAGTACCACAAAATCCTAGTAAAATACATCAGACAATTTAACTGACTAACGCGGACAGACTCGAAAACTTCCCTTTTAGGGTTCTGCAGTCTAGCAAAAACCAAACTTTGGTGGGATATCGTTTAAAAAAAAAGGACAGTTTATAATCAGCCATCTGCAAAATTATGTCTCACTAATATGTGGTTCAATATGAATCTAAATTGTCTCTAGACTTGGAAACTTACAAATACTTTGTTATTTATTTAACTATCAATGGAAAGTGAATGAAGCAAAAGAGATATGTCAGGATCGTAGCAAGTGGAAAACCGTGGTCTCTGCCTACCCCTCTGGGAAACAGGCGTGATTTGATGTATGTATGTATGTATCAATGGAAAAAAATTTGAACATAATTATTTATTTAATTTTACTAGCAAAACATAGACATTAAATCTAAACGACACAAGTGAAATTGCTTACATATAGATATATTAATGTATTTCTACCATACCATTTCGAGATAAGGAAGAAAAACTGTAAAACGAAGTAGCTGAGTTTAGAAATGATCATTAAAAAAATTACCAAGCAGTGGTTTCTTCAATCTTCTAGGCTTGGTCACGAAGAACAGGCATAAATTCAACTAGATTTGAGATTTTTCAAAATGTTCCATGTCATTTCAATGAATTTAGTTCTTGATTTTTTTTTGAAACAGCGTCCTTACAAATCTCTACGGAACCTCATATTAGCGCTGTTCGTCACTCACTTGGCCGGTTTCTTAGCACTCTTGGCTTTAACGCGTTCCTTGACCGTCTCCAGCTTACAATTTTAGCTTTTCTTAAAGTCGTTTGAGGAGTCGTTATTCCAGATTTTTCATTTTCATGATGCTTTGGACATTATAGGGTGGTAAAAGTTGAGTGCTGAGACTGAATAAGTTAAAGGTGTTCCCCAACCTATGGCTAACATATTATTAATGTAGCGCATTACAGATTGGGCATATTTTTGGCGCGTGCAGGCTCCCATACATACATACAGGATAACACCACGCGCTTTGATGAGCTTGAAAAACTACCTATCTGTAAAAGTACCAACTCTCTTAATACATTAAAGTAGTATAGTATTGCGAAAGGGGCTTATTAAGGGGCAACAAACATAAAAATTATACCGAAAAAAAATGACTAAATTTGATTTCAATAAAATATCAGGATCTAAGTCAGATTCGAAATTCCGAAAAAGTTATCAAACTTCTGAAGCTGACTGTCCAAAGTATTAACTTAAAGTTTGAAAAAATTTCTTAAAAAAATGTCTGAATTTGATTTCAATAAAATCTCAGGATTCAAAGTCAGATTCGAAATTTCGAAAAAGTTATCAAACTTCTAAAGCTGCCTGTCCAAAGTATTAACTATTTTTTTTTTTTTTATACAACAGAGGTGGCAGACAAGCTTATGGCCCACGTGATGGTAAGCGGTTACCGTAGCCTATGAGCGCTTGCAATACCAGAGGCATCACGCACGCGTTGCCGACCCCGAACCCCCTTCCCCCTAAAGAGCTCTGGCAACCTTACTCACCGCAGGAACACAACACTGTTTGAAACAAATAATGTTATTTGGCTGCGATCTTCTGTTAGGCGGAGGTACCTCCCCAGGCAGGCTGCTCCAATTCAGAACGAGAAAATCTCGCTGTGCCCTACCTCCTCCTAAAAAACTAACCTTTTGTTACTTCTTAAAGTTTGAGAACCAAACAATAAGAAAAATATTTTGCAAGAAAAGTATTAAATATCTAATAACAAAGATAGATAGACAACAAAGTGAGTTTCTCACTATTCTATTTCCGAGATAAGTTTACAATAAAAATTTACTAGTGCGAGTACAACACGCGCCTTGAAGCTTCCGTACCGTTATTTTGGTCGAAATTATATCCACTGCTCCTACGCGCGTAGATACGCGTATGCGGCGTATGTAGATACTACACTGAATTACTTAGGAGTATTTTAAACATTATTTTCCAATTAAACTCTCTGACTCCTTTCATTGAAATATGAAAATAACACTTTAACCAATAATTTTAATTTTTGAGTTTTTCTTGTATCTGAAGCAGACTGAAACAAAGAATCATAACTTTTGGCGACCCTAAAACACAGTCCCATTGTTGTTGTGTGTGTGTTTTAACAATGGGACTTTGACAGTTCAAGATGGCTCCAATTATCAGTTCAGTTAGACAGTAACTCCCAAGAATTTAATCATAGATAAAGTAACCACGAAGAAACACACAAATAGAAAATAAATCTATGAAAATGGAACTTGACTAACGAAAGTACACCAAAAAGATCATAATACCTCTAATATTTCCGTATCTTATACAGGTACGGAGCCCTAAAAATAAAATATAAAAGCGGATACTAGATAAGTTTTCTGCACACCGCAAATACTCAGGTCCCGTATCGAAGTTAACAGTTTATTGGGGGCGAAACGTGTTTGCGGGACAAATACGATTTTCCCAACACGTGACCCAACGTTTTAAACTTTATTCTGACGTAGAAGAGTCAAATCCAGAATCACAACTCAGATGAGCACTAGAAAAGACTGCCCAGCCGAACCTGTTTTCTGTTCTGTGGGACTACCACGTGCCTAAACAATAACCCCATTATTCATAATCAGTCACTAACTTTATCGGCTCGATAACCTTCGCCCTGTCCTTTTCTAACAGTAAGCAAGTGTCCTTTTCTAGCTTGTGCCCGCGGCTTTGCTTAGATAAACAGAAGCATAGGTATAATTTGCTATCCTAGGTAAAGAACTATCTCAAGTTTCATCGAAATCGGTTGTGCTGCTCGTGTCACTGGTTCTTTCTTGGTCATTCGTTCAGTTCTGTATTAGGTCAGTGACCAAGTTGAGGTATGGTGGCCCTAAAAATACCTATGACCGTCGCGTCGGTGAAAGAATAAGTGTAGTGAAAGGATTAAAGTGCGCCTCCTTGAGGCTACTTCCGTCAAAAGTGAAATGAAATGAAATGAAATCAGTTTATTTGCTAAAACATGGTAGTTTAATATAATCGCTGTTCTTAGGCAGTAAGCGGGCGCACATGTTTTTGCTACACAAGCATGCAAATGTTTTATTTAGTATAGTAGTTAGTATATTAGTATGTAAGTTTTGCTGATGCAGCGTGATTGAACTACAAACATCGAAAAATTCTCACAAACTTTCGCATTTAAAATATTAGTAGGATTAAACTATTAATGCAAGACCATTCCTGTGAAATTTACGTGGGCGCAGCCCGTCACGTCTCGCACCCAACTAATTCGCAGTGGTCATAAATAGAAATCACTCGCTTAAATAGACATTTACCCCGAATGCGCAGACAGTGCTAGGAACTCATGCTAAAAGGGATATGCATCAGAAAGTACGCCCAAAATGATGATAGCTTTGTTTATACATGACCTCTTATAAAGAAATAGGTTCTAAGCGTTAGCCATTACAGGCATTTCTACGGCTACACTCATTATCCCTGCAGAGCTTTCGCTAAAAGGTTTCAGAACACAATGAACCCATTCCATAGGTTTTATGGCAGTAATAGTGGTATTATCCACTTGGGATATGAGCCTAGGAAAGGATTGGGCGTTACTTACGTACAAACTCGGTATTTTTAGTTTGAGTGAAATATTTTGACAGCCCAGCTTTATACAGACCTGTCAGATATTATATACGAAAAATACCACAATACCCCATTGAACCACCTGGGTATAGGTAAATGGTATCTCCTCCCTTGTTTTGTAAAAAGTATTGAATTGCATGACAGCTGAAATATCAACGTTTCTCTACCGTATATCCTTGTTCTGCATAGCGCATATCCACTTGGTTTTCGCTATCCATCCATCATCATCATCATTTCAGCCGGACAACGTCCACTACTGAACATGGCCTCCCCCACAGACAGAGCAAATTCCTGGGGGCATTTGCCCATACTCACCACGCTGGGCATGCGGGTTGGCGAGCGCAGTTAGAGCTATCGTTGTTAAAATGAGGGACGCTGCTGCCCATCCCCTAGATTTTTCCCTTAGTCGCCTCATACGACATCCGCGGATAGGTAGATATTTTGGGGCCTATTCTTCAGCCGGGGCCACCAAGGCTATCCATAGCTGCTGTGAATTTAGTGAGGAAGGTTCAACTTCGACGAAGAGGTAAACAGCAGTATCGGAAGGCCGATAGACCGGCAACATTGGGAAGTCGGCGGATGGAAAAGGCTCAAGATGATTATTGTAGGTACCTATATTTTAAAGGGGTTTAAAAAGTTGCAGTAACAAATGGTCATGATAAAAATCAGCCATGGCATATGCCTTGGGGCGGCCTAAACACTCCGTCACCAGACCTTGCTACGCTCATACGAACTAACTGTTCACCGTTAAAACGAAATCAGCGGGGATATGCGTTTATTAATATCATTGAGCTGATATGAACTACATAGGCACTTATGACCTAATCTCACTTGACCTAACGAAATTATTTGAACTATACTTCCTTTTATAGCTTGCAAGGACCCGTGTCCTCAGAAGAATTTTAATTAAATCTATTGATATCGGTTTTGATTAGACCTGCATTCATTCAGTCTAGACGCTGCGGCACGCTAATAATGCCTGAAGCTTATCACGTAGCCTATCAAACTCCATTTTATTCGAGAGAAACTGTAGGCTTATTCAAACGGCGTGCGATATGTCATCTTAAATTTATTATAAAATGGACCTTACATCTTCTGATTCAATCATCATCAACAACCTGTAGAAGTCCACTGCTGGACATAGGCCTCCCCCAAAGAGTTCCACGACGAACGGTCTTGAGCCCTTTCCATCCACCGACTTCCCGCAACCTTTACAATGTCATCGGTCCATCGGGTGGGGGGCCTTCCAACACTGCGTCGCCCGGTTCGTGGTCTCTGCCGGGGATTCTTAGCACCCCCTGCTCCGCCGTTACCGTGGCTGCTACCAGTGCCAGGAATAGCGGAGCTGCCGGGGACTGGGGGCCGTCTTTTCTTTGTGCCTATCATATGGGGGGGGTTGGACCATAACCCACCACGCTGGTCCAGTGCGGGTTGGTGGGTGGGACGACAGAGCCTCGTTCGCTGAACGGCAGGGTGTACCACGAGCCGGTGAGGTTGGCTTGGGTTCCGTAAGTTGTTAATGGAACCCCTTACACCATCTTCTGATTAAAAATAACTTATCAATGTGACGTGTACTACATTGCGTACTCTTTAACTTGTATGCTTAAACTATTTCTAACCTACCGCAAATTTGCGTAGACAACAAATTGATGGAATGATTTTTTTTTGTAAAAGTTTTGTTTTTTTCAATGTACCTACCTACCTACTTACCTTAATATAGTTCTAAGTATACATGGTCTTTATAAGATGGCTTAATAAAGTATTTCTATTTCTATTAACTAGTACTCGGTTCGGGGTTCTACGACGAGGAGCTTGACGAGGAGCTTGCTGTGGTCGTAACGTCAAAATGTTATGGTCTCTTATCAACAATCGCCCATTGTTTACTTATTACCAAAAGAACACATAGCACCTCTGTTGTCAAAATTTCGTGATTCCAAATTTACCTCACGTTCCGATTCCATTACAGCTGTATCGGAGAACTCTTCGGCAGGCGATACCTCTCAAAATTTGATCCGGTTATGATTCAGAGGTGCTAGCACCAGTTTAGAAACTTTTTTGTTCGTCACATTGTCTAAATACTGCCCAGCGACGCAGTGGAACAACGGAGCCAGTTATACAGAGCAATCGTTCTGTAATATCTGATTGGGCAGGTAGTCTGCACGAGATCCATAAAAATAATTCTGATATACCTAGTATCATTTTAAATAATCATCTTGAGTGGCTTGTAACATCTTAAAAATATGTAAAACCGTTACGTCACTGACTGACTGACTGGCAGACATCACACAGCATAAACTATCGGTTCTAGAAATCTGAAATTTGGAGCATAGCTTCTTGTGGTAATGTGGGAAGTACGGAAGGAATTTCCAAAATTAAACCCCTAAGGGTGCAGAAGTTTTGTGGAAATAGCTTGTCACGAATGAAGTTAATATTTCATGCAAATTTTGATAATATAACCTTTATCAAATTATGCAACTACATATATGATATTAGTTTCCGGCCACGACTTCTCTCGTGATACCTGGGAAATAGTTACTAACGCTATTCCAGGACAGGAACTATATTTGTTTCAAGTTTTATGCAAACTGGTTCAGCTGTTACGAGGCGATTGAACAAACACAAACTCAAACTCTCGCATTTATAATATTTCTAAGATTTGTGACCGACTCGCTAGCATTTGCGAAACCCACAGACCGGTGCTAAGTGCCCAGATAACTTCAGAGTTTAGAATTAGGTTACATTGGTACGTGCCATGTATAATGTAGGTTACTTTGATTTGATACAAGTAGCTCCTCGCTACAAAAACTTTGTTAAATTATACCTGTGCTTCGACTAATAGCAAGTTGTTATCGTCAAATCTTATTAAAAATTAATATTGAAGTTTGCATAATCAAAACTTAACCATTGTTGGTTGCGGTGCAAGTAAAGCCATTAGAGGTGGAGCAAGTAATAATAATTTGAGAGCACAAGTATCATCATCATCAATCAATAAATATTTGTACGGCTTCTTGTAGTCAAATACAGTGATAGGTACCCTAATTTAATTTATGAGCTAGCAAACAAATCATTCATTCATTCATTCATTCATCTTCCTGCCCTTATCCCACATCATGTGGAGTCGGCACAACATGTATTCCTCTTCCATTTTCCTATATCAGTCGTCATTTCAGCAACCACTCCTTTCTTATCCATATCCACTTTCACACAGTCCATCCATCTTTTCCTTGGCCTAACTCTACTCTTTCATCCATCCACATTAATATTTAACTCTTCTCTTCACATGACATTCTTCCCTCCTCATGACTTGCCTATACCAAGCTAACCTATTACACTTTTCCGTCACAGGCGCCATTTTAAACTAGAGCACCAGTAAAGCGCACACACATTTTGCGAATGGAAAATCCATTGGTGCGCGACCGGAATTCGAACCCACGACCTGTGGATCGGAAGGAGGGGTCACCAACCACCACCACTCCACCAATGCTCTTAATCTTGCTAAAACCTTGTGACTAATGAAGCCTTACAGCCTTACAAGGGACCAAGAACGGACCAATGATACAAGAAAAGGTTAAACAGATCCTGATCCGAATGATCCGAAAGCTTTATTCGAAAGTCGGTCTCAGCCATTACATTAGCCGAGGTCGGCACGTGACTCCGCGCAATGAAGACGTATGGAGGATTTTACGTTTGCATAACAAATACTGTCGCCAAGGAATAACTAGTGGATAGAAGTGTAACTTACTGCAAGTTTGTTCCTCCTTCTTCCTCGCGTTGCACTCCTCATGACTGAGGGTCGGGAATTCCCCGTATCTCGCCAGCTGTTCCTGTATCATAGAACTTTGTGTCCAGGGTTGAGTGGATTTCGTCAGACCATCTGAGTCAGCTGCGCCCTCTTGGTCAATTGCCATCTTCCTTCCCGGTCACCATCAGTTGTTCAAGGTTCTTCCTGTCTTTTCTGGCTGTGTGATCAAAGAATAAGTGGTATAAGGTCATATAGCCAAGAGCATATAGCCATATCGGTAGAAGAACCAAGGTGACCTCACCATCATCTCAGCTGCAGGATGGCCACTGCTGAACATAGGCCCCTACAGTTATAATTAGTAGCCATAGGAATAAGTTATTTAAATCTCCCCTGGTACAGTCACCTCTAAAAGATGTAAGTAATTTTTAAAATGAAGTCATAATACTCTTAAAGATGATAAGGTAATCAGTAAAGTTCAAAATAACACGAGTTGATGGTTATAAATTTTTTGAGATTTTGCTGTGTATTTAGGTACTATATCATTGTGAAAATTAGAAATCTTTTTATAAGTGACCTGCCAACTAGGTTTGTAGTACCACGTGCAATAAATAATACCCGTAGTCCTACCAGTAGGACCATCGGTAGATCACGGGTAAGTACTTGCTTGCTAGTCGTTTGTCACTGTCGTCGTGTCACTGATTATTTCTTGGTCTCTAATAAGTCAGTGTCCAGGTTGAGGCATAGGGACCTTTTGTCAGAGAGATAGTACGGTTAAGTACTGACTATGAGGTTATCTGCACCGGCTTATTTAAGTTACGCTTCTCTACACCAGAATTTTTTTTTTTTTAATGCCATGGGGTTTTTGTTCCCTTTAATTAAGACTAATTGCGGCCTCCTTGGAGGGTAAGGAGGGTAAAAGATATGTTTGTTTGTGGGAGGAATGATAATGCGTGCGTGTTGGGACTTATTTACGATACCCGGTGATTTGTGAAACAGATTGGGAAAGGATTGAGGAAGGAATCTGTGTTGCTTTGGTAAGTAGTACTTACATCGCTCACTAAACAAACGAAGAATTGTCTTGGAGATTACAAATCGGGGTAGGGGGACTCATGCAAAACATAGGTACCTATTGATAAATAGATAAACCCTTTATTGTACTTTAAGAAAATAGCATATGAAGAAACAATAAATATTAAGTACAATTTTACCGCGACTTCGTTCGGTTGCTGCTATTTTTATATAAACTTTAACCTTATGGGATTTGTGTCGGGAATTCCTTTCTGTACACCCTTAGCTTAGAACAGGAAGCTGCCCTGCAAATTTCATAGTCTTAGGACTTTTGGTTAGGCTCTGCGTTGATTGTCAAAGAGAATAAAACCACTACGTTTGATTGTCAGTCAGTCAGTCAGTACCGTAAGAGATAATATTGATGATGAATGGATGTCAAACTTACTTTTGTTTTTTATTCGAAAGTGTAGGTGGCCAGTGTCATCCTCAGTAAGCAAAACGCAAAGATAACAAAATAAGAGGTTGATAATAATCTTGTAAATATACAGGAATTTGAAGTCGGTTTTTAGTTTTTGTAAAAAATATCTTATTGTTTATAGAATAATCCCATTTCACGTGTTAGGTACACGCTTACATCTTATAAATAGCCTAGTAAAACTTTTTCTCGTTTCTTGATTTAAAATCAATAAATTTTACTTCGTATAGGTTTATGAAATAATATCTCTAAAATGTATAATGAAGTTTGCTTTGCGTTTTGAATAAATCCAATACTCTGGGATGGGAGCGATCACTATCTGTTAGATAACTGGTAGCGAATAGGCGGTGACACACGGCTACGTATTATTTCTACCTATTTACTAATTTTTATCATAGCAATTGAAGCAAAATATGTATGTATATGTAACTTCAAGGGTCTACTACCAATGGTTTCCGAATTAAGGAGGATTTCTGTTTTTCAATTTACACGGGCGACTGCCCATCTATGACGCCGGGTTCGATTCCCGCTGTAGGATAAATGTGTGCATGATCTTCAAGTATTTGGGTTTTTCGGTACCATGGTTCTCGAAGTTTCTGATGCCCACAGGGAATACTAGTGTGGTGTCAGGACTATGTATGTAAACGTTGGGTGTTATTTTTTTTTGAAACCCTTATAATGTGATGTTTAAATATTCCTAACACACCCCAACAAAACAAAACAAGTCCGTCAGAAAGAAAGAAAGAAAGAAACAAAATGTATTTATTTGACCCGCAACGCAGTAAGTAGGTAGGTAGGTAGGAAGATACAAAGAAAAAAATACTTAAATCTAGTAATACAAAAACACAAAAAGAAAACAAAAACATGAAGGTAGGTGAGGCGGTAGGTAGGTTGAGTAGGTATGCGTTAGGACTTTGATTCATATATAATATTGTTTCCTATCATATAGTTGCTATAAAGAGGAAAATCTATCATGCATCCTGTGCGTGCTTACATATGGTTGAAATTTGGTCTCTCACGAATTCACAATATCGCTGCTGGGCATAAAGAGGAGAGACTGGAAGAGGAACTCAGATATACGCAGAAGGACCAAAGTGACTGATGCAATAGCAAAAACAAGAGAATAGATAAATGGAAAAACAAGAAAATCACGGTATCGTTCCCAAAGAAATAGATTGCTTGAGTAAAAAAATATTTCAAAGGGCATTATTAAGCTACTTAATTATTAGGCTACTTAAGGACATCACATTCCTGAAGGCAAGCCTGGCTGAGGTGCACACGAAGTTGGAGGCTTCAGACAACACCATAAGCGGACTAAGAGCTGAGTTATTGTTCTTACGCAACAATAATTCTGTAAGTAGGTAATATATATATAGTATATTCTATTGTTTTTTATTCTATTGTTGCCTGAAATAAAGTTATTGTATTGTATTGTATTATATTCACACATTTTCTATCTATCATCACTATATCGTTCCCAAGAAATAGATAACTTCTGTAGAAAAATATTTCAAAGGGCATATATTCACACATTTTCTAATAACAGCCGAAAATTCCCGAGTCTTAACTCCCGTATGTATTCCTCTACAACTTGGTCCCTGACCACGAACTGTTACATATTTTCACAGTGTCTGACTTTCGAACAATATAATTTAGTTTGCGCCGGAACGGTGCTGCGGTTGTGCTAGTATCTGGCAAAAAAAATAGAACGGTTTTCCAGAGCCACTGTAAAATTGGAAGTCGCGAATGGGGAACGGAAAACTAATAGCTTAGCTATCTACTACTCGGATGTGGACTACAATAGCTGTGACTAAACTACTGTACACACTTATCATATCGAATTTCAAGGAAAATTAAAAATAAATTGTTAAATTGGTCTCTCGAGTTTTGAGCTGAGCAACTCATTGAGCGATTCATACTTTACATCTCAAAGTCTTTTTTGAAAGCCTTACATTCAATGAATATTGCTTGCATCGTCACTGATTCTTTCTTAGTCTCTATTTATTAGGTCAGTGACCACCACCCCACCAGTGTTCTCAATAATATTAATTTACTTATATTGAATTTCTAGCGTTTTTAATTAAGAAATACCAGTGCTATTTGTTCAATAATTTCGCTACAGTACAGCAGTTAGATTAAACTGTATAATTTGCGAACGTGGAATAAGTTCCTGGTTTAATTGTAGATCTACCATAGAGTAACGAAACATTTTCCCTGCGTAAAAATGGAGGCATAAAAATGAATATAATTTCGTTTTTCAATTGTTAATAAACCTTTATCATATTTCATGTTCTAAGAAGCAGTGCCTAAAACTGATGGAAACACATTAATATTGTCTAATCCATTTAATCATCTATATACAAAACGATTCATAATATGGAAAAGAAAAAAAAAACCTTTTTTTTCTAGACTGCTGAATAATTGAGTTTGAAGTGATTTGACCCCAAAACACGGACTTTACATAGTGTTTTGTAATAAAAAATGTCGAATTTCCCAAAGTGTGAGGAACTTTATTACCCGTTGCAGAATAAGCCCTTTTGGGATAGTATACATATTATGAATCACCTTGTAAATCTTTATTTATTAATGAATTCAATATTTTTTTCCGGAACCGCATTACGCTTTACCTAAAACATAGAAAGGCACACGCACTTATTTTGGGACGAAAATGCGCGCTACGAAATTATTTTTAAATATTTACATCTAAAAAGGAGGAGGAGGTCCCAAAGGAGGAGCCGGGCCATGTTCGTTTTTTTTATAATCACATGTTCCTGATGTTTTCTAATTTCTGATGTCAACAAGGCTGCCTCTAGAAAATAATGCAAAGAATCTCAAGATACTCCACGGTTCTACCCTGGTGCTGGCCATAAAGTTAGGAGCAGCTTTCTTAAACTTTGCTCTTCGATGTACTGAAGTATCTGTTATAGTAAAGTTTATTCCTAACTTTTGTGTATAATAAGAGGGTTGAAGTTTACCCCAAAGATAACAAGGAAGATGATTAGTCGAATGGTTCACACTGACAGCAGCCCCTTAAAATTCCCCATACGAAATTAATTATACGAGCTAAAGCTCGTATCTTATATATAACATTAGAATCAAATTTGCTTACAATTTTAAAGAAAATGATGTCAGCCTGGTGTACTGTAGGTACTGACTTTATTTCCTTCGATTCACACTAGTGAGGGAGTGATAAATTTCTCCCAACCAAAAATACGGGGATTAAATTTATATAGTTTTTTGGTCATACGTGCTTGCCTTCGGTTAATTATAATTAAGTTAGACTTAATTATCAAGAGACACACCAATACGCGAATCATCATTTTCCTGCCCTTATCCCAGTTCATGGATATGCCAATATGTAGGTATAAATCAGTATGCAAAGATTTCAATTTTTTCAAAATAATGGAAGAAAGTTTATGTTGTAACCCATCTTCTATTTCTAACTATAAGGATAAGATAGTCAAAACTTCGCGGTACGAATCCGGCCGTTCCATTTGCAATATTATTTTGTGCCGTGTTGTGATTCCAATGCTTTTACCGCCATTTTGCAATCAAATTACTTTTTTATGCAAGTACCTACAGTATTTTTGATTATTTGTACTGATCTCTTAGACAACTTGGACGAATTGGCCTAACCAACGTAACGATTTATTCAACAAAAGACCTTTAACAAATTAACAAATAATCCTAAATATTGGCCTTGTATGATTGTATGTATATTGTGTAGAGCATGATTTTCGAAATCGGACTGCAATGAATCTATCAGGGACTGATTAACCGGAATATAAAGGTACCTTTAAATAACGATATGACGTCATACCGATAAATTCCGGATACCCGAATATTTCTCTACCGATAAATAAAACGGTACCGGAAAATGTGGCTTCGCAGTTCATTTCGGTTTATTTCGCTACCGGTACCCATAACCGAAATAAATAAAGGTAAAAAAAGGGTCTTTGATAAAACGCCGCCACCCCGCCAACGCGGCGCGACTGTCCTAACGAACTAAAAAAATTTCAAAATTTCGGTACCGAAATCTACCGGTATGAAATAACGGTACCGTAATGCCCTACCGGTATAGCATAATGGTACCGAAATGTTTTAACGGTACCAGTACCTATAACCTCTACCGCTTTCAGTCCCTGGAATTTATCAAGATTTTCTAGTAAGAATAAAAGTTGGTCGACTGCCAAGAAGTTGACTGGCCTCATAGCTCAGTTGGTTGTAACTCTGCCTTCTGCGCTAGAGGTCGCGGGTTCGATTCCCGCACTGGACAAACATTTGTGACTAACACAGATGTTTGTTCTGTGTCTGGGTGTTAAATATATATCTATTATGTATATCAGTCTCTGGTACCCATAGTACAGGCTATGCCTAGTTTGGGATCAGTTGACCGTGTGTGATAATGTCCGGAATATTTATTTATTTATATTTATTTATTTAAAAAAAAAAAAAAAAAAAAAAACGTAATACAAATACACGAAGTGGGGTGTCATAAGAAAGAGCTTTCTTCGTACATTCCATAATTATTTTTATATTTCTTCTAGGCCATTATAATTATTGTTTTTGGATTACAACGATATAAAGTGAGCTGCCATTTGGTAAAGTTTCAATGACTTCGTAGTTCAGATAAGATTGGTTATTAATTAGACCATGCTAGAGGTGCGATTTTTAAAGTTTATCTTCTATAATTATGCCTCAACAATCATCGAAGCACCAACTTTTACCAGACATCGCGAGCTCACAGTTTGGGTCTAACCATTAGTTAACTACATAGTAAAGTTAGTAGTCGCCTTCATTGAATTAAAATACAAATCAAAGCCTCAACACTCCTGCTATAAGAAAGATAACATGTGACAGGTTGACCAGTAGCCCACTGTGTTTATGCTCCAGATATGGCTGTACATGAGCTTTAACTCCAAACTATAAAACACCTTTTTCCGATAAAACAACTTAAACTAGATCGCTCTAACAAACCTATCCCACTTAAAATAAAGCTGTCGACAAACGTTGCGATTCGTTTAAACACTAAACTGCTAGGTATCACAAAGAACCGTAAACTTAATTCTATCTTGCATTGAATGCATTGTACACACAAGGTGACACGGAGCTGGTCCTTTGAGACTTACTTTTATTTGTTAAAAATGATCAAAGGACTCCGAAATGAGTTTTCCTGTGAGTTCTATACAGCTGACCTGGTACAGCATGCACATTTTAAATGAAATGAAATGAAATAAGTATATTTGACCAACACAGACAGAAGACAGGAAGAAACAAAACAATAGGTTACAAGTAGGGAAACAAAAGACAGGACAGCAACATAAAAGTATGTCCCAGGTATAAATAACTAACTCAGGTAGGGGCACATAATGAACAATTATAAATAAGAAACCTAACACCTACCTACTTAACAAATTATTAAATACTAGGTAGGTACCTCCTAATTCTGTACCTATCAGCCTCCCGTGCCGTGTAAGCCAAAAAGGCATGGTCTCAGCTTATTGCTGCTACATATTTTGATAATATGCAGCAGCGCTGGTTTTCAGACCAAACCTTATGGGTGACCTCACGAACCAACCAATATTGAAGTGTAACCAAACAATAAATAAGACATATACAAAATAAACATTACCTACAATGTACATAAAGTATACTGAATATACCATAAAAAATAAAATCAAAAATTCAGTGTCAATGGAAAGCAGTGCGTCGCCGATAGACAAGTGAATTTATGGTCTATGGCTGGGCGCGCACGAAAAAATAAATGGAGCTTTAAGAAAGGACTTATAAAAAAAACTAAGTTAAGGCAATGCAAACAAGCTTACGGCCCACCTGTTGGTAAGACGTTCCCGTAGCCTATGAACGCTTGCAATACCAGAGGTATCACGCACGCGTTGCTGACCCTGAACCCTTCCACTTCTTAGAGCTCTGGCAACCTTCCTCACTGCAGGAACACAACACTATTTGAAACAAATAATGTTATTATGGCTGCGATTTTCTTTCAGGCGGAGGTACCAGGCAAGCTGCTCCAATGGAGAGCGAGATTATCTCGCATAAACCGCATTACCGCGAGTCAACTGTATTAAGAACTAGCTATCGCCAACGGCTTCGCTTGCGTGGTACCTACATAAAAAGTATCCAATATGCTATTCTAGATAAATAACTCTATCTATTCCAAGTGTTATCGAAATCGGTTGAGATGTTACGGCGTGATTGAACAACAAACATCCAAAAATCTAAGCATCCAAACATCCTCACAAACTTTCACAGTTATAATATTACTACTTCCGCCCGCGGCTTCGCATGGGTGGTACTTACATAAAAAGCCTTGCTTATAATATACGCTTTTCTAGGTGAAGAACTTTATCTATTCCAAGTTTCAATGAAATCGGTTGAGCCGTTACGGTGTGATTTTATAAGAAACATCCAAACATCCTCACAAACTTTCGCATTTATAATATTATGGGATAGGATAGTAGAGTGATCTAGCTGCACCTTGCATTTGACTGTGACACCAACTCGTTCCCTTCTATCTCAGCTGTCTGGGAAACGAATTATGTTCACAATTTAATCTTTTAAAGTTCCCGATTGTTTTTATCTGCGGGGAAGTTGATTATTCGCTAGTAGATTGTTGACTCAGCGTTCCCCATTTTATTATGAAGAGTATTTTTCAAGAGCTGTATTTTGTTTAGGGATTATTAACATGTACCTATACCATCCCGAAAGGCACTTATTCTGTCAACGAAAAGAAAAAATAAGTAATAACGAAAAAAATTTTTCCCAAACATTTTAAAATATGCTGTTTTTGTTATTTTTATCATCTTCATAACTAATTACTAAACGAATGAGAAGTTGACATTAAGATTACTGCTTATAAAAGCAGAATAATTGAGTTTGACCTAATTTGACACCAAAACAGCTTATTTATGCATAGAGTTTTTTTTTTCAATGAAATATGACGAATTTCTTAAAGCCGTAGAACAAACTAACTAACTGGAGAGAGCTATGCTAGGAGTTTCACTACGTGATAAGATCCGAAATGAGGAAATTCGTAGAAGAAGAAAGGTTACCGACATAGCTCTCAGAATTAGCAAGTTGAAGTGGCAGTGGGCAGGCCATATAGCTCGCAGAACCGATAACCGTTGGGGAGTAAAGGTTCTCGAATGGCGACCACGAACCGGGCGACGCAGTGTTGGAAGGCCCCCCACCTGATGGACCGACGACATTGTGAAGGTTGCGGGAAGTCGGTGGATGGAGAAGGCTCAAGACCGTTCGTCGTGGAACTCTTTAGGGGAGGCCTATGTCCAGCAGTGGACTACAGGCTGATGATGTAGAACAAACTATAATTATTGCCAATTGTGTGTAAAATAAGCCCCTTTCGGGATAGCTTATATAATATGTATAATATTATTATAAATCATCTTGTTTATGGTACGTTTTAACTAGTGCGACCAAACAACTATAAAGCCGAGTTCAAACGGTGTGCCATACATGTTCTGGAAGTCGTTTCAAAATGATCCTTGCCTCTACTAAGTAAAGTCGATTTTGGGTAAAATTTTGGGGGCTTGTGATTTCTTTGAGCTATGTCGCAGACGCTCAAATGTCAAACTTATTTATTCAGTACACGTAAGGATTAATTTGAAACCTTTTAGATGACATATCGTACACTGTATTAACGCAGCTTCAACTGAAGTTTGATTGTAATTTACAGTTATTGCAGAATATATTTTTATTGTATTTTTATTTTTATTTATTCGGGACAACAAACAATTGCACTCACATATTACTAAACTTAATTAAAGTAGGTACTAAAGTTCTTAGAGTGAGTAACGTTGTCCACGTAATATAAATATTTATACAAGCTATATCTCGTCTCATTCAAAAGTATTTAAACGAATGTTCTATAAACTGAGCCTTATTATATCTTGCAAACTTTGAAAGAGACAACTTTTAACCAATGAAAAATATTTTCGAAGTTAAGAATTTTCACGCAAAGCGAATGCATATAAAATTCAATTGTCAATTCCTACAGCGTTGCTGTTAGCCTCAATTTGGCGTCGCACGATATAAATATGCAAGAGTGTGGAGGAAGTCCTCAGTGAAACTTGTACCGAGTGCTAACTGGTGTGCACTGGGTAGAGAACGGGGCACGGTGACAAGCAGACGCGATTTTTTCTCAAGCCTCTAGCCATGGTGGCCCCGGCTGAAGAATAGGCCCCTCCATTTCTACCCGTGGATGACGTAATAGGCGTCTTAGGGAAACAAAGCTAGGGGATAGGCAGCAGCGTTCCTCATCAACAACACGAGCTTTATCTGCGCTCGCCAACCCGCATGCCCAGTGTGGCGAGTATGGCCAAATCCCCCCAAATGATTGTTTCTGGTAATCTATGGGGGAGGCTCATGTTCAACAGTGGATGTCCTATGGCTGAAATAATGAAGGTGACAAGCAATGCTGCCCACCTGTTGGTAAGTGGTTACCATAGTCTACGGTACGGTCTACAAAACAAAATAACAACAAAAAAGCAACTCATTGACATAAAATATTTGCTCTCGAACTAGTAAAAACTGTGTTTCAGGAGCAAGTGGCTTCACCATGAACTATATGAACGCTTGCATTACCGGTCTATATGCGAAAACATATAAATTGTTTATTTAGTAATTAATACTGTTTGTTTTGCGAATAAAAAAAAAATCACGCGTTGCCTCTTTGCATTGAAATAAGGTTCGCCTCGAACTGAGATCTCGCGATATCCGGTACAAGTTGGTGCTTCGATGATCGTTGAGGCACAATTAAGATGAAGTTAAAGATGAGACTGAAAATCTCATCTTTAACATGTTCTCAATATTGTCCAATCCTACTTGAACTACGAAGTCATTGAAACTTTACCAAATGGAAAGTTCATCATCATCATAATTTCAGCCGTAGGACGTCCACTGCTGAACATAAGCCATAGACCAGAAACAATCGTTTAGGGGGATTTGTCCATACTCGCCGCGCTGGGCATGCGGGTTGACGAGCGCAGATAAAAAGCTTTGTTACCCTTAGTCGCCTCTTACGACATCAACGGGTAGAAATGGAGGGGTTTATTCTTTAGCCGGGGCTACCACGGCTAAATGGAAAGTTAAGCTCTTCAAATATACATACAAACAGAAAGCTGATTCGTCCAAGTTGTTTGAGAGAGCTTCGCTCGATGATCAATACGAGTATGTCCAGATTTTCACACTCGCTGTTTTAAGATGAATATAACCGTGCCGCGTCCGTGTGCAATGCCCTCCCGAGCTCTATTTGTTCTATGAACGACCTCCACAGGGTGTTTAGATAGTAAAGCCTGTTAATGAGCTAGACTCCGGTACTAATACCAAATTAGAGCTATATCCCGCAATGGACTTTAAACTTAATATACAATTTATACAGTTAGTTAAGTTACCTAGCTCTGCTACTTAAGATGATTTATTTCAATTCTATTTAATTTACCCTAATTCTAAGCAAGATAGTAATAACGACCAAAAACAGCAACTTTGAAGTATTAAGGGAACCAAATCCTAAATAAAATTTTCTACAGAAATTTGTAAGGTTGCCAGAGCTCTTTAGGGGGGAGGGGTTCGGCAGGCAACGCATTAGCAATGCTCCAGGTGTTGCTGATGTTGCGTAAGCCTGTTTGCCTCCGTATAACATAAAAAAAAAAAGTTATATAACACCCAACAGCCCTGACCTAACACTAGGATTCCCTGTGTCGTGGGTATCAGAAACTACGAGTACTTACAACACGGAAGACACGGAACAAATATTTGCAGATCATGCAAACATTTATCCCGCAACGGGAATCGAACCCACACCCTTTGTGTCACAGACGGGTACTCTCCCTCTACGCCACCGAGCTATCGCTTTAGTTTTTGAACAGATTGAAAACAATTGTTTCTTCTGTGGGTGGCGCTTACGGCGCGCGGCGCTTTGAGCTGTTTGGATCTCCTAAAGATTTTCGCTCGGACGGGAATTGTCTCCGTAAATTATTTTGTTAAAACAGCCCCGTATCTAGGGTAAGGTTGCGGGTTCAAATCCCTTCGGAGTCGTAATTTTTGAGATATTATAAAAAATCATAAAAAATTTGGTTATCAAATAAACTTTTATGAGTCGGCAAATAAAATCTCCAAGCCCATTACAGAAACAGTCTGTTTATAAACATCACAATACATCAGAGTTAAACAAGGGCGATGGCGAACTTTAAAACTCTACTAACAAATTAAGAAGAATGGCTCAAGTTAAATTAAAATCTTAGGCCGGCGTTACTCTTTAAATTTATGCTTGTTGTGTACTTTCTAACCGACGGCTTTGGACGTATTTTAAGCTGCTTTCGACCCTTGTACAGCTTAAACCGAACAACTAGCTCACTCATCACACCTAGGTCGATAGAAAGACAGATAGATAAACGCTTTATTGTAAGCCCATAAAACTTAACACATCACAATAAAATAATAACTATCTAAAAGTGGAATACAATGGGCAGTCTTATAACTAAGAGTGACAACCTTTGTATGGACTGGATACAAAAAATTAGGCGAGTAACTCACCATGGAAGTGACTGTCAGTAGCAGCAAATAAGTTGTATACACTCTATTAGCAGCGCTTAGTAATAAGTCAGAGAGTACTGGGGGAGTGGTGTTAGTGACCACGCCTTCCGATCCACAGATCGTTCCATTTGTGAAATCTATGTGCGCTATACATCCCTAATGCAGGATGACCAAGAAAAAATCAAGTACACGACAAGTTAAAGAAATAAACAGTTAATAATAAATATAAATATATTCCGGACATTCCGGACATATTCACACGGTCAATTGATCCCAAACTAGGCATAGCCTGTACTATGGGTACCAGAGACTGATATACATAATAGATACATATTTAACACCCAGACACAGAACAAACATCTGTGTTTATCACACAAATGTTTGTCCAGTGCGGGGATCGTACCCGCGACCTCTAGCGCAGAAGGCAGAGTTACTAATAACCGAGCTATGAGGTTAGTCAATTCAATTCAATTCATTTATTGACCATTTCGTTATAATATATAACATAGGCATATCAGGTTTACAGTAATTACAGTTCTTTACAAGTAACGTTCATATAATTTTACAAAGATTTTAGATTTTAATAGGTAATTTATAGTTTCTACTCCACATGCAACTCAGAAAATGAAACTTTCATCATGAACAGTTATAGATAGATAGATAGATAGATAGATAAACTCTTTATTGTACACAGAGATAGATATTAACAAAAGGGAGAAACAAAATAAAAATATTACGTACAATGCGCCCATTGTACGCCTTATCGCTAAAAGCGATCTCTTCCAGACAACCTTTGGATGGACAGGATAAACAGATCAAATAAGACGGAGGTGTACAAAAAGTTTAACACTACAATACATACTATAAAAATAATAATAATATACTAATACATAAAACCTAAATATTACCTAACTATTTGTAAATATATAATATAGAGAGAGATAAGATTATCATCATAAGCCTGAGGAAGTCCACTGCTGAACACAGGCCCACAAAGACTGCCACATCGAATGTTCTTTAGCCTTATCCATTCACCGACTTCCCAAAACTTTTACAATGTTGCCTTCCAACACTGCGACATCCGGTTTGTGGTCGCCATTCGCCATTATTTTCAATGGTTGTCGGTTCTGCGAGTTAGGTATAGGGCCTACCCACTGCCACTTTAACTTGCCTTCAATTTTTTTTTATCTTTGCTTGTTGTAGATATCAGTTTTTGGATAGTTTTCAGGAGATTTAGCGGTTAGAGTTTGATTTAGATTTAGAGTTTGATTTAGCATTTATTTGGATTGTCCTTCATTAATCATCTATGTTTCTTCTACTTTTAATAATTTTTGAGGCTATCCGCGGCCAATGTACTCGTATTATTATAGATACTCAGGCAATTTCCTATAATAGACATAAATGAGGTATTCAGATAAATGAGGTATTCAGCTATTACTAATTTGAGCTTTGTACAAGACGTAATAAGTTACTTTTTTGATGAAGGCTACTTGGGGAAAGTTGGGAGTTAATTTCAAGATTCCTGTTTATTGCAGGTAACTGGGTAAAAGCAGGTATAAGTTGAAAGGTTATGAATAACCTTGTATAACGATACGATACCCTCTTCATTAAGCCCTCTTGGCTTGTACAATCAAATCTAAGTATTTTTAGGGAACCGTAGTTTCTAAACCTAAAATTTCTACTGTAGTTTTTTTTTCACTGTTATTATTTTAATAGGGAAAGCAGTAAAATTTGATTTTTGAAAATATCTTATTCTTATGTACCTAAGTGTAATGGAGTGACATGAATTAATAACAAAACTACGAATACCAGATATTTTTTCTCTATTCAATAATTAAAAAATATACATTTGTCTACAATATGATGGAAATTAAAAGAATTACTTTGCTTGGAAACAAAGAAAATGATAAAGCGGGGTATAAACATAGTCACTACTAACTTGTGCCCGATGGCGATCACAATAAAAATAAATAAATAAATATAAATATTCCGGACATATCACACACGGTCAACTGATCCCAAACTAGGCATAGCCTGTACTATGGCTACCAGAGACTGATATACATAATAGATATATATTTAACACCCAGACACAGAACAAACATCTGTGTTAGTCACAAATGTTTGTCCAGTCCACAATAGGCCAGTTGTAGAGGTAGCGACAACAGCCATATAAAAACAACTTGTGCCTGCGGCTTCGCTCACTTGGCACCTAAATAAAATGGGGGTGGACTATGTCCGGCAGTGTACTTCTACAGGCTGATGATGATAACTGCTTACGACAAAGATACCTCAAGCATTCCATTTTATCAAAGCAGACTATTCATTAATATGTAATTCGCCATCAGTTCCGAAATACTGGATAGATTTATAGCAGTCGCCGCATTAAATTATTCAATGACGGGAAACGCAATGAATAGGTGGTGACCGCGGCAACGGAACCCGAACACGGATGTTGGTTATAAACCTATCAAATACTACAATATTCTATGTATTTCCATTGTTGTACGATATTTCGATTATACTTGTAATGAAATACGCAAAATTGACCGACCGCTTTTTTATGTAGGCTAAAGATAGCTCACTATAGCCAGGGACTTTCTGTAGTGATCTGATTAACTCCACGAGACTACACTCTACAAAATGTTCCGTGACTAGTACACTAGGCCGTTTTTTATTAAACTAACGCGACAAACATGCTTATGGCCTTCCAACACGGCGTGTCGCCCGGTTCATGGTCGCCCTTTGAGAATCATTACTCCACAACGGTTGTCGGTTCTGCGAGCTATATGGCATATATGTTATTCCAGGCTATTTACAACGTACATGCCAAATTGTATTCCAATTTCTTCAGTGGTTGTGGTGTGAGAGAGTAACAAACATCTTCACATACTCACATGCTGATTTTAGGTGACGATGCAGTTTCAGATCCCGGAGTTCTGCTATTTTTTGTTATCAGTCTGCTGCTGCTTATTTTAAGTCGAGATTTTTTTTTTTATACAACCTAGGTGAAAAACAAGCATACGGCCCACCTGTTGGCAAGCGGTTACCGTAGCCTATGAGCGCTTGCAATACCAGAGGCATCACGCACGCGTTGCCGACACCGAACCCCCCCACCCCTAAAGAGCTCTGGCAACCGTACTCATCGCAGGAACACAACACTATTTTTAAAAAAATAATGTTATTTGGCTGCGATCTTCTGTAAGGCGGAGGTACCTCCCCAGGCGGGCTGCTCTATTCAGAACGAGAAAATATCGCAGATCCCTACCTCCTCCTAAAATGATAATGAAGTCGGATATAATTCTCGTGAGTGAATGAAAACAAGCCCTAACTTAGTTGTTGCATCGGGCGCTAGTTCTCATAATAACAATCGCGCCCCTTCGGCAGCCGTTATTCTAAATACAGTATAAATGCAAATTTATACCCTCGGAGCGATGAGATAACTTTTACTGTGCACTGCGCTTGTTGTTTTTGATTTAGAAAGCAAGCCGGCCCTAGAATATGTTGCTATCATTATTTCTTATTATTCTTCCCGCATCTCTGTTCTTGGGAAAAACGTAGATATGTCATATCAAGAACTTCAAATCAAAATTGTTTCACCCGTTTCGGCGCGATTGAAAAATGTCATCATCATCCTTAGTTCAGCCGTAGGATGACCGCTTCTGAAAATAGGCCTCCCCATAGATTTCTAGATCAACCGGTCTTGTGCGGCCTGCTGCACCCAATGGCTCCCAGCATCTTTTATTCGGGCGCGCCATTCGCATAGATCGAATGAATTGCCGTTTCGATATAGTAATTATATAGTATTGGTATAATTCGAATTCGCGCATCGCTTCTGCCTTATAAATAAACCCTTGCCATATTAATGATTTTTAAAAAATGTATGTTACAAAACGTTCATTCATTACCCACGGCACTACAAGCTACACTAACGGTAGCTACCAATAGTTTTGAAAGTCCAATTTGTGATTTACTGTAAATAAGTTGTTTACACTTATTGCTTGAGGTTTCTGTTTGAGTTGATTCAAGACGACGTGGAACGGTGAAGTTTAAACGTTCTCAATTTTCATAAAATTCTTGAGTATCGTCAAAACACAAGTTTATTTTCAAAATTATATCGTAGAATATTTTAAAGTACCTACTACTATAAAATTATCATAATCAGCATGTGGAAGTCAACAGTTGGAAATGAGCCTCCTCAGCCTAAATTATTAATTTTACTTATAATTTATATAAAATAAATAATATACCCAACCTACATATTTCTACCCCCACAATAAGATTTCCTGTCGTTGGTATCAGAAACTGCGGTACCACAAAACCCAGACTCGGAAAATAATTGCGGATGATTCAAACAATCCTCCCAGCGGACAATGCTGGGAGGATTGAATTCGCAACTTTTGCGTCTCATCCGGGCAATCGCCCGACACGCCACTCATCATCCAGTCATCAAATTTCATCAGTTGCTTTCAATTGATACTAAGCTCTTTGCAAAAATCGAATTATGACCATTAGATCCATTGCTACATAGCCATTACTTGAAGGAAATCTTGACACTAGCTTCCAATCGCAGCTTCATTCGCAAATGAGCCGGGTCATTCCGGGTCCTGACGACGTGCCCGATTTCGTCGCAAAGGAGCTGCATAAGCTCCCACCGGTGGGATTCGATCACGTCGACGTCACCAGGCTACTTAAGGACATCACATTCCTGAAGGCAAGCCTGGCTGAGGTGCACACGAAGTTGGAGGCTTCAGACAATACCATAAGTGGACTACGAGCTGAGTTATTGTTATTACGCAACAATAATTCTGTAAGTAGGTCACCCGTGGCCTCTAACAATGTGAACTTGTGTCGTGGTGCGCGAAATGCATCGGTATGCAGTTTTGAGTCAGCGGAATTCGCTGATTCGATTGTGTCACCGGTTGCCGTCGTCGCCGCGAGTGAGTCCCTGCGCCCCACCGCCGCCTCTCCCCCCGCGGAGAAGCCGACACGTGTCACGTTGCCTGCTCCTCAACGTGCCTACGCAACTGCAGCGGCGAGCCGTCCTGCCGCGCTGCAGAAACCTAGTGGAGGCTTACACCGTCAAGTCGGAGGATGTGGCGGAGTACTTGCGCGTGAAGACCAAGATCAGTTTGAGGGTCGAACGGTTGGAGTCCCGCCACAGAGTCAGTTTCAACTCCTTTGTGGTGAGGGTACCGACCGAACATCTTTCGACCTACCTAAAAGAAGATCTCTGGCCGAAGGGTGTTGTGTTCCGTCGCTTCCGCGGGCGGATACCTACTGCCAATGACAATTCGCGTCCCACGTCGCAGTTTCTACGTGGCAATTAATTGTGTTTTTATATTATATATATATGTTAGTCTTTAAGGTATATATGTATATGGGCCGTAGTGTAAGAAAAATTCCATCTGTTTTTTATTCTATTGTTGCCTGAAATAAAGTTATTGTATTGTATTGTATTGTATTGTATTGTATTGAACAAACAAACATCCAATCAATCCTAGTCGGTGAGTTAGCAGAGTCGGCTCTGCTAACTCACCGACTATACTTTTCGATACTGACTTCAATTTAATCAGTACCATAGTAAGTCAGCCGAATCGTATGATGTTGAATCAGCAACGTTCCGGAACATCCAACGTTATGATACTATTATGCCGCTTAATTAAGCAAACCCCCCCTTCCCCCTATCACCATTATGCCTCCATAAACCAACACCAATGCGGTTAATAATTCAACAGTAACACGGTGTGCAATAAAAATTGCCATTATATATTATCGTCTTCTTTATCATACATACATACATAAAATCACGCCTGTTTCCCAGAGGGGTAGGCAGAGACCACGGTTTTCCACTTGCTACGATCCTGGCATACCTCTTTTGCTTCATTTACTCTCATCACATTCCTCATAAATGCTCGTCGGTTTAGGGTACTCATGACCTGGCCTTTTTCCAAAACGTCACCGATTTGGTCACTAAACGTACGCCTAGGTCTTCCCCTTCCAATGGTCCCATTCACACTCGCCTTGTACACCTGTTTCGTCAATCTTCTTTCGTTCATTCTCTCTACATGACCAAACCATCTCAGCATACCTTTCTCAATCCTCATCACTACGTCTTCTTTCACCCCACAACGCTCTCTTATCACACTGTTCCTCACTCTATCTTTCAAAGTTACTCCACACATATTTCGCAAAGCTCTCATTTCCACTGCATTTATCCTACTTTCATTCTTTTTCTGCCATACCCAACTTTCACTTCCAAACATTAGTGTCGGCACTAACACTCCTCCATGCACAGCCAGTCGTGCCTTTTTGGACACTTTCCAACTGCTCATAAAGGCATGTAATGCCCCATTTACTTGATTTCCAGCATTCACTCTCCTTTCAATATCACTCTCATGCTTCCATCTCTTGTAAACAAAGTCCCCAGGTATACAGACTCATTCACTTGTTCAACTCTTTCTCCTTTATCTTTCTATCTTTCTTCTTTATCATCATCCTGATATAGCCTGAGGATGTCCACTGCTAGATATAGGCCTCCCCAAAGAGTGCTACGAATGAACGGTCTTGAGCCTACTCCATCAATTGACTTACCAAAATCTTCACGTCAACATAGCTAATGAATTTAAGAACGAATAGGCACAGCAAAATTTTCTCGCTCTAAACTGCAGCAACCAACCTGGAGCAACCTCCGCCAAACAAGATCGCAGCCAAGTAACAATATTTGTTTCAAATAGTGTTGTGTTCCTGCGGTGAGTAAGGTTGCCAGAGCTCTTTGAGGGGAGTGCGAGTTCGGGGTCTGCAACGTTTGCGTGATGCCTCAGCTATTATGCAAGCATACGGCCCACCTGTTGGTAAGAAGTTACCGTAGCCTATGAATGCTTGCAATACCAAAGGCATCACGCACGCGTTGCCAACCCCTTAAAAAGTTCAAACGGCCTTTTTGAAGTACCCCAGACTGTAGTCCCTAGGGAAAACCTCAGCAAGTAGATCATTCCACAACCTGAGTGTTCGCGGGAGGAAGTTCCTCTGAAACCGCACAGTGCGCGACCACCTAGTTTCTAAGACGTTTCAAAGTGATCCTAGTGATTTTATTGAAATAAACGCTCTTGAACTTTGGCTTTACTACTCGTAAGTCTAGTCCACCGCTTATAACTAATGACAAATTTAACATAATCCATATCTGATGCTACAAAGCAAATAATACTGCTGGTTTGGATGGAGCCTAAAATTAGGGGACTTACACATCAATGGGAACAACATAAATTATGCAGGCTACTCACACATCCGTATTCTTTGACTAGTGTTTGCCCATGACATAGTTTGGGTTTCGTGTAATTGTATCCTGTGGGTTGACAGCTGGCTTATATCAAACCATCGTATTATTATAGGTAGGTATTTATTTTGACTTGCTCGTTTTTTTGTTGGACCGCTGGATATTTGCCGTATACAAACGCCGTGCGATATAATATCTAAAATTAATGTTAAAATTTTTAAAATGAATTTTTTTGGTGTTTGAAGTTGACGACTAACTTCAACTCCTACGTGCTCCAGGTATCTGCCAAGTACAAAGAGGTGTTCCTCGCGCCCGACTTCTGGTCAGCTGGAGTTGTCTACCGTCACACGATCAATAAAGTCCCTGACTCTAGATGTGGTGTAGTTGTTTAATAGTTAATATATAAGTTTAATATTAATTATGTATGATAGTCTGTAAGGTATTTATTAATATGGCCATGGCATAGTAGCCATTTTTGTGTAATGTGTCACATAGCCTGAAAGATATTATTATTATTATTTTAAATTAAAATGTTCCTTATGTGTACTGAATAAGGTAAACTTTGTGTTTGTCTTTTAGAGGCTTGCGATATCGCTGAGCTATATTGTACGCCCTCAAATGTTAAATTCATAATTGAATTAGAAGATGTAATGATCATTTTGAAATCAATTTTAAACATATTTTAGATGACATATCGCGAGCCGGGTATAATCTTGCTTCACTACCCATATAATTAAAGTGACAGACGTCCAACACCATTCATACGGACTATAGGAACAGACAAACAAAACAACCATTTCCCTACATGTACGTAACAGAAAATGTGTCATGTGATGTACGCAGGTAACAAAATTATCAATCCGAACGATACGAGAGTTCGCTATAATTTATGTAAGCGCGTAATTTGAGTCTCCTGCGGCGGGGTTGATAAACCAAATACGTATCTGTATACATCAAAAACGTCTAAAATTTGATCCTAAAGGATTTACCCACTGAATGTAAACGTATTGGCACATGCAAAACTTAACTTTGTATACATAACTAAGAAACAATACCCACTAGAACGTAGAGTGCCATGATCGGACCTATAGCGAATTCACGACGAGAATATTTTGCAGGTCTGGATCAGCTCCGTGCATGGCACGCCACGGTCCCAAACCGCTGTTCGCAGACGGCAAAACACGCGTTGTGACCGCGTATGCTCATCGTTCTTAACGCTGCGGTAATCGCACGTCTGACATAAAAACGCAGGCAAAATCAACTGCAACCAACGCCAACGTATCACATGAATATCATCCCCGTATGATACGTTGTTGATCGTTCTATCGGGCACAGTAGTTACTGGCCGAGTCCGTTACGTGTCTGATACGTTCATAACATGGTCCAGGTATGATACGTTGTAGTAGGTAAAGGCCTTATAGGTATTATCTTCCTAAATACCTACTCACTGTCTGTAGCAACCTATGACCATATTAAGCAATATATTTACCTATTGAGTACTTATTATTTTCCATTTGTCCCTTATATACCTACAGAAGTAAGAAGTCAAAAAGTTTACACTAAAGTTTGCATATTTTTCAGGAAATTTAAAGGTTTCTTGAGATATTTATCCTGCCTGTGCTCTAGTTCTGATTTCATAGGTAGTAGATGTAATCACAGGAAAACCATAACTAAACAAATACTGAGTCCTCGGCACGTGAACTTAACTCACACTTGGCGAATTTATTTTTACACAACTGACACATCAAAATAGGGTGACATATTGAAAATGGATCATGTCTAGTTCCCTACTGCCCTTACTAAATCCCTAGGAAACTATTTTGAAATTGGGATCTTTTCTGGATAAATGTAGCACCGGCCATTTTTCCAAAAGTCCGCTGAACGGTACCCGACTAATGATTCAGCGAATCACCCAGTAATTAATGCGAAAAACCGATAAATTAAACGTTTTATTAGGCAAACGGAGCGTGCCGTGAATTATAGCTTACGCTTCTTTAGATTAACACGAATTTCAACAAGTGGTAAATACAGCCATCATCATTATTATTTAGGGTTTATTAAATAAATAATGAACTAAGTGTACCACTTCAATGTTAATTCTTTTTTGCTTAATTTGGAAAGAGAACAATCTTAATACTATTATATATGCGAAAGTTTGGATGTTTGTTACTCAATCACGCCAGCTAGGACGGCGTGATTGAGTAACAAACGAGTGAGCTGCTCACTTCTTTCGCTTCATTCATCACATTCATCCGAAGAAAGGAGCCTATAAGAGACGCACTTTAATCCTTTCACTACACTGATTCTTTCACCGATGGTCATAGGCCCTTTTCAGGGTCACCATACTTAAACCTGGTCACTGACCTAATATAGGATAACCAAGAAAGAATCAGTGACACGATAAGAAAGCAAGCATCACATTCTTCTTACACGCTCATCGGTTTGAAGTACTCTTGGCTTGCCTTTTTTTCCAACTTTCACATTGCGGACACTTTTTAACGACTGCCGACTTATAGAAATGCAAGGTTTTACAGCAACGGCCCTCAAAGTTTATAAAGCGTTGCGAGTGACATGATATTAAAATACTTAATGGACCACATAATATGGTAATGTTGACTCGTAAAGCAACAATGTTGCGTGGAGTTACGAAATACTTACAAATTACAAGTTGAGCCAAGTTCGTTGCAAAGTAACGAACTTGAACAAAACCATAATAAATGTTAGACGACCGGCGGTGGCGTAGCGGGCAAGTGCCTGCTTGAAACGCAAAGGGTGCGGGTGCGATTCCCGCAGCGGGAAAAATATTTGCATTATCTGCAAATATTTGTTCATAAAAACAGTTGAAATTTTTGTAGTTTCTCAGAAAAAGTAAATTTTTGTATATATTTTTTGTATTTTTTTTTTCATTTTAAATAAAAATGTATAATAATTATGTGTCTAAAGTTGTTGGAATACTTTCGAAATTGTAAATTTATATGCGCAATCGAAGCTATAAAATCTATAGGGGTGGCATTTTCAGCAGTGAACGACTTAGGTACGGAAATAATGAAGCACTAGGTATATATAGGTTTACCAAGCGATAATCCTTCATAAACTTCCCACGAACAAATAAGATAAGAACATTTGGCTCCGAAGCGAGCCATATCAAAATTGTATAGGCTCCGTTACATAACTCGGTAACTATTCCAATGTTTACAAAGTTTGTAACTCCACCGCGGCCATTGTAAATTGCAAGTTACAAACTTCCCGTTGTAAACCTTAAAATATTCAGATTGTAATTAAAAAATAACATTAGACCGATGCAGTAAGCTGTTGAGTAAGCTTAAAGGTTCAAGCCGACACGAACGAAACGACTGCGAAGAGGGAACGTAAATTTCAAGTATAAATGCCCTGTATGTAGTGCTTACATAAACGAAATATGCCAATATCGATAAAAAATACATCAGAATCATTGTCAGAATGTTACATTACGTTATGATAAGTTGTTCAGTCAGGTACTTCATGACTACCATGGTACGCTTTCGCTTGCTAGCTTTGATCACAATAAAAATAAAATCAATATATTATAATTTAATATTTATTCCAGACATATATAATAAATAAATAATATATATTTATTATATACACATATAATAAATAATAATAATAATAAATATTCCGGACACGGCCAACAGATCCCAAACTAGGCATAGCCTGTTTATATACGGTGTATAAAAAGTGGTACACCGCCTAAGTGGCCTAGTGGTAAGGCCTTTAGGCATATTCAAAAAATATGCCACAGTCAAAAAAAGTCAAAGTCAAAAGGCATTTATTTCAATAAAATCACTACGATCACTTTGAAACGTCTTAGAAACTAGGTGAAGCTATGCCTGTTACTCGAGACCAAGCCTAGAAGAATCAGGCAACAAACACGGCTTGGTGCCTATCATTTTTTTCGATGATCCTTTTTCACAAAATGGAATTTAAAGCTTCAGTGTGGTGCCGATCGAACTAGGTGAGGCTCAAAAGAAAAGTAATCGAATTATAATCCTTAATAAATAAGAGCTTATAAAAATGTGAAAAAAAAAAGAAGACAAATGTGAGCTTCAACAAATGATCTAAGGGCAGCACACGCTACACTTGATGAAATATGTACCTAATGCTTTTATAAAATTAAATAATACTTAAAATATGATGCAAGCAAAAACTATTAAGACACTGCAAAATGGCATTTTAGCTGTCGAGGGGCAGAGCGACTTCAGGCCAGTTCCCTCAAGGAGTCCCTTGACTTCATTTTATAAATGGCACGTATTGCTCGTTTTTGTAAAACAAATATGACTTGGATATCTGCTGCATTCCCCCAGAGAAAGATACCATAGGACATTACACTATGGAAGTAGCTAAAATAAACTAACCTAGTAGTACGGTCCATAGCAGTGGACAGGCATCTTTATGGGACGTTTTACTGTAACGAAGGACTTAGGAAGTTATGAGTAATAGAATTGTTAATATTTTAGAAGGGTCGCGAATAAGCTATTCACTTTTATATGCGCCACTAACCAACTTTAATTCCCTTTTTTGGTTTTCTTGAGTTTATGATGCTATATAAAAACATAGTTTCCTTTCATTTTCGACGGTGCACGGAGGCTATATTACTTCGGAAGGCTTCCGTCGTATCCTATCTAAGGCAAGCGTACGCTA